>JAIFKI010000012.1:33598417-34798417 GCA_025389145.1 Misgurnus mizolepis | reverse complement strand
ACTAGTGTTGTTTTTGGCAGCCTGTTTTAATTTTAGTTTTAGTCTAGTCTTTTTGTCAAGCTGACATTTTAGTTTTTATTAGTTTTAGTCAGTTCATACTCTTTTTAGTCTAGTCAAGTTTTAGTCGACTAAAAGTCTGGGCATTTTAGTCTTATTTTAGTCAGAATTATCCTTCACTATTTTTGTCTAGTTTTAGTCGACGAAAAATGGTGACATTTTTAGTCTAGTTTTAGTCAATGAAAATTGTATTTTACGGTGTATTCGCGGGCGCAGCTGGCCATCAAACGTGACGTGTCGCGTGTTACTGCGCAAACGCATTGCGTATGATATCAAAGCATCGCGAGAACAGACTGCTCTGCATGCTTTCTAATCGCTCTCGCGGTACGTTTACGTAATTTTGCGGATCGATTTGCAGAGCGCCATTGAACACACATGATAATTTGCAGTCAGGTTGCGGGGTGCCAGGAGATGGCTAGACGAAATAACGTTATAACATTTCGTCTCGTCTCGTTTTGGTCAACGAAAATGAAGACACATTTTAGCATAGTTTTTATTTAGTAAACCACTTTTAGTCTCGTTTTTATTCGTCAACAATATTGTATTATACATTTTATTATAGTTTTCGTCACATGACCAGCATTTACGTTGCGTCACGTCTCGTTTTCATCACGTGATAAAGGTTCGTTGACGAGGATATTTCGTCATACTTTTCGTTGACGAAAGCAACACTAGTGTGCACTGATATCAGTGATGTCATAGCTTTACAGTAATATATGCAATGATGTCAGTGATGTTATACCTTTACAGTCATGTGTGCACTGATATCAGTGATGTCATAGCTTTACAGTAATATATGCAATGATATCAGTGATGTCATACCTTTACAGTCATGTGTGCACTGATATCAGTGATGTCATAACTTAACAGCCACATCTGCAGTGATGTCATAGCTTTACAGCCACATCTGCAGTGATGATATAGCTTTACAGTCATTGATGTGATAGACAAAAAATATAACTGTATCAACATTTTATACATGACCTTTGCATTTTCTCTCTGTAGTGCATTTGATTTTCTCTACTGCTTACTGCACTAATCTAGTTTCCTGACACGTGATTGGTCAGATTTTCAGGCTTTGTCCTAATGACATATTGTGAAATCCAACCCATGCTGTTATAATTAGGCTGCATTCAGTGTTTTACAGTTTTTCAAGTTTATAAGTGATAAGAAACATGTTATATTAAAATCTTTTTCATGTGCCTAGGCCATGTCCCAGCTGACGGAGGCCTCGGACCGCGAGCGTGAGCTGCTGCAGCAGAACCGAGCACTTCATGAAGAGCTGAACGGTGCTCGGGCCGAGCTGGACCGCTCTCAGTCTCACAGTCGGCAAGAAGAGTCGCGGCTGGCTGAAGATAGAGACGCCCTGCGTGAGAGACTGGAGGACGCTCGCAGGGACCTGAAATTGAGCGATGAGGCTTTAACCCAGACTGTATTCCAGTATAACGGCCAGCTGAGCGCACTGAAAGCCGAATGCTCGGTGATCGGGGCCAAACTGGAGCATGAGAGACAAACGAGGCAGCAGCTGGAGGCAGAGGCTGAGGCGAACAGAGCCCGACTGCAGGGGGCCCTACTTGAGGCCGAAAGGTGTCAGGTTAGATCTTTTATTCGATTTTATATCCTAAAGTTTTTTGTAAAGGAGAATTTGGGATAGGGCTTCACATAACCAAATGTGCGTTTATCTTTGTGTTTTTGTTAAACCAATCAGGCCTCACGCACCGAAGCCGAACGCACCCTCCAGCGAGAACGCGAGGAACACCAGCGATCTCAGGAGAAGCACACCTTCGAGTCCAACGCCCAGCGAGACACCATACAGTCCCTTTCCCAAAAAACTCAGCAAAGCAGAGGCACGCGCCAACAGCCTGGAGAACGAGTGCCACCGCAGCTCTCTGGCTGTCACCGAAAAGGGCGTGCTGTTAGAGGCGTTGGCCCGGGAGAAAGACCAGGCCCAGGCCAAACTTAAAGACCTGGAGGCCGCGTTACTGAGCGAACGCGAGCAGGCCAGCCGTGCCGGAGCCAAACAGGAAGCCATGCAGGAGAGGCTGGCCCAGGCTCAGAGCGAGTGCGCGTTGCTGCGACAGAAGCTGGAGGAGGCGCTGAACAAAGGCTCGGCGAAGGACAAGGCAGTGACGGACAGCCAGCAGAACTTTGCCGAGATGCTCAATCAGTTACGAGCGGACGGAGAGGAGAGAGTCCACCTAGTGGAGGAGAGAAGCAAAGAGCTGTCCAGGACAAACAGCGAGATTAGAGAGCAAAACTATAAACTAGAGCAGGAGAAAAGCGAGAGAGAGGTAGAGTCACTAACATCAGATTTGTTTGCGTTTGCGTTTTCGCCGTGAAAATTAAATCCTTATTTTTCTGGTCAGGCATCATTGAGACAACTACAGCAAGAATTGGCCGACTCTTTGAAGAAGCTGTCCATGTGTGAGGCCTCGCTGGAGGTCAACACGCGATACCGTAACGACCTGGAGGAGGAGAAGATGCGCATGCTGAAGGAGCTGGACAGACTGAAGGGGAAGGTACATGTCAATCAAACTTAAACTTCCTGAAAACAGTCCAATCACGGCATGGCCGGCTGTAAACAGTGTTATCAGTATCTAATTAAAGGAAACACACTTCGTCTCTGCAGTGTTCATTAATTTAACACGTGTTCCCATGTTACCAACACAAGGTCATGGGTTTGATCCCGGGGAACTTGTATACTGATAATAATGTATACTATGATCGCTTTGTCTTTTATTAGACGCTTTGGATAAAATGTAAATGCATGACTAGAGTATATCACATCTAATTCATCTTATATTGTGTTGTCTCAGCTGCAGGAGTCTGAAGATCTTCACGTCCAGGCTGAGAGACGCATCGGTCAACTAAAGAACAGTCTGGATGAGAAAGAGCGAGAGATCTACAACACCGCCCAAAAACTAGAGGAGGCGCTGGCTGCGTCTGCAGGCAAAGAGCAAACGGTTAAACAGCTGGAGGAGGCGGTGCAGAGGTACAGACAAATTTTATCGAATTTATAAAAGACAGATCAGCTGTATTGATTTATTATGAATACCACGGGCGGAGTGAGTCGCAAGCAGGCAACACACACAAAACATTATCCAACTATCTCTTGATAACTTATTATTCACTACATCTTCGTATCTTTTAAACTATATGCAATTAGCGATGATTGCCTCAAAAAAACCTGCATACATTTGATGCAGTTTTACTTATTGTGTGCGACTCATGACCTGGTTGGGACTGTCCCATTTAAAGGTGCAGTGTTTAACATTTATATGGATCTCTTGACCGAAATGCAATATAATCATCATAACTATATTAACAGCGGTGTATAAAGACCTTACATAATGAAGTCGCCATACATTTCTTACATGGAAGTCGCCATTTTGTGCCGCCATGTTTTTACGGTAGCCCTAAATGGACAAACTGCGTTTTGGCACTACTGTATTTTGTCCTAGACAACAACATGTTTGTCCTTTGGCAGCTATCGTAGCTTCTCTATGCGTTTCGGTGAACGGTGGACTGAGCTGTTGGTTGAAATTCACAATCTCACTGCTAGATGCCACTAAAATTTACACACTGCACCTTTAACCTCTCGACGCGCACTAGCTCGCGGACGGAAGGACGTCAGTTTTTTTTAATGCTGCTAACAATATATAAATAGCCTACTGTGTACAAACAACAATAATAATAACACTACTATACATCGTTTAAAAGGTCTAAGGGTTTAGCGTCAGTGTATGGTGTCCGTTTTGAGATAAAATTGCTCTAGTATCATAAATATAGTATTTTATTACAGAAGTCCAGATAACAACATGCATAATATAAACTGACTCCTTACCTTTGTGCTGGTATAAGGAACGCGAATCGAATCCAGTCTGTTTCAGATGTGTGAATAACCCATAAAAACTCTCCAACAAAGTACATCCAATGACCAGTTTTGTCCACAAATGCGTATAATCCGTGAAATATGGATATATTTTCCATTGTTTACATCAGATTTCAGATGCACGTCTTGTAATAGATTATAATATACAATCTGAGGACAATTTACATCGTAACACTTGTATATGAGAGCACACTCGCGTTCAAAACCAGCGCTCGAACTTGATTGTACAAGTAGGCGGGAGTATAATACATAATATCCAAACAGCGCTGTCTAATATCGTGACGTCATCTGACTCGCGCGTTCCTCCAATGACTTCATGGAAAATATTGATAGACAGAACGTGTAGCCAATTAGATAACGAATTCAACGATCTTTGTGTGAAGCTTTATTTCCTGGTGTGGATACGGCATTTTATACGCTTATATAAGGATAAACAATAAAAAGAACGAACGTGTATGCATGTAAACAAAAGACTTTTATTTTGTGGCTGACTGGCACTTAGAAAAGGCACTAGTCTTACAAAAACTCTTGCAAGAACCTCATTTTTGGGTCTATTGACTTCAAACGTGAAATATAACTTCTTTAGACTTGTGGCTTTGGCCTCATTGCATTTATAGGTTTCACACATATATTTATCATTAAGATTTTTAGTGTTAAAAAAGATGTTATGCAAAAATTTTTTTATTACAATGTACTTCAGCCTCTCTAACTTTTTTTTTTTTTAATCTTAAAATAATTTTGAAACATGGAAAACGAAGCTCAAAGTGTCTTCTATCTAATGATACCACAGTTATGCTTATACTATAAATGGTTTAGTAAAAACAGCCCTTTTAGTGAAAGTAGGTATTTTCATGGTTTCAGGCCAGAATGGGGGTGCTTTTCAAGAGGTTAACAAAATCCAGCGTTAAACAAACACACATGCACAACTCTGCTGCTGTCCTGGATGAACAAACTATATCATTGTTTCCAAAATGGGGGAGTACACACCAAACACGAGTTCAACGATTTGCGTGAGTAGATTATATACAAAGTCAATGCAAAGACACGATCAGACGCATCCTTGCGCATGGCGATGCTAATTATGCAAATTGAGTGGCGCAATTGCAGCGAAAACACGTGCTATTCTCCTCAAACGTTTCTTCGTGCAAATTGAAAATATTCAACTCGAGCAAAAAATTTGCATCCCACGAGTAATCTAGAGTATGGCTGGGCAAAAAAACGATTTATCGATTAATCAGTTTTTTGTTCAAAATCGATTTTCAAAGGCTACGAATCTATTTTTCCTCCATATTTATTTCCTCAAACATTGAACGTAAGATTAAGCTTAATCTAATTACTAGTCTTTTCCACTAGATGTCACTCTCTTTTTGCCTTGCACGATGTTACCATGGAGCGAGAGGCAAGCCTGTCATTCATTCATTCAGTCTATATTCTAATATAATGTAATATAATATAATATAATATAATATAATATAATATAATATTTATTCATTGAGTTGAAAAAAGAATCGAGGATAAAAATCGACCCGAGAATCGAAATCCAATTGATCTGGAACATCTGAATCGATACCCAGCCCTAATCTAGAGCAAGTAATGAGATGCCCTGCGTTTGGTGTGTACATCCCATAAGGCTGTTTTTTTTGGGAGGATAAACATGTTAAAATTACCCTCACAAACAACAACACACTTCTTCTGTGACGTTGATTTTGTCTTAGCTCTTGGTTAGTGGGTGCGTGCACTATTCTGGTCAAAGCGCCCATTTATGGAATTCCACTGTACTTCCTGTACTGAAATTGCCCATAAAAGAAAAAACATGATTGTGGCGTATGAATCTTTCATGTTCGAAAAATACTTTCTGAAACTTGTATGAACCCTGGTGAAGTGGATTCGGCACAGAAATACTCCAGCACACGTCCAACTTCTTTTGTAACACTTTACCCATGTTGAGCATGAGGAATGCATGAAATAGCTTAAACTCCCTTTTTAATGTGACTATAACATCACTGCAGGTTAGAGATTGAAAACGCCAGACTGGAGGCCACAGTGAAACAGCAGTCCAGTCGTATGGAGGTCTTACAGAAGGGCGTTCAGGAGGGGACTGCGGTGAGTTAAAGCTCATGGAAATGTCCTGATGTAAACAATGATGGCAGATTTAGACATACAGTAATAATGAGTCTGGCCTACACATTTGACAGTGGATAAACTTTCTCTCTTTGTTGTGAAGTGAGCTGTATTGTATTTTTGAGGTAGTCAGAGAGGAGGTTGTTAAATCTTTTATGTAAACTGATGGTAAAGTCCCTCTTTTCACAGCTGTCAGATTCATCACCTGGAGTTGGGGTTGGTATTAAACATCTAGCTGTGATTATAGATTTAGTTTTATCTTTCTCTAAATGTATATTTTTCTGGGCTTGACGTCCTTCTGTGATTTTATAAAACTTTTTCTGGCTCGAATCAAACTACACAATATTTTTGTGTAATGTTACTGCTTTCAAATAGATTTCCTCTAGATTCGTGTTGGATATCTGCTCTCTTTGGTGACGGTCGTCCTTTAAATTTTAGATTTTCATTAAATTCTGTCTCAAATCAGTCATCTGTCCTTCCTCTCAATTTCTGGTTTCTGGGATTGAGTGTTGGCTTGACATGAAAAGTTTTATGTGCATGATTGCTGAGATGATTGGTGATAAATTCAGAGACTTTATCCCAAAAAACCTTTATTAGGGACATGCTGGTTACTGACATCTGTGTTTGTTTTTGTGCTCAGGTCAGAAATCGCTTGGAAGATCTCGTCACAAACCTGCAAAGCAGTAAGATGACATTAGAAGATCAGCTGAACCGAGAGGTAAAACATCTGGTGTGTCTCATGTATGATGGAGAAGTTTGAGAGAGAGGGGAGGATGTTCTTTACATCATTTTAATGTAAATAATCATGAATACCTCTACTTAGGTGCAGAAGCAAAGTCTGCTATCCCATAATGCCCAGGATTCACAGACACTCTGGGAGGAGGAGCTAAAGAGCCGCTCACGACTTGGACTTCGCCTCTCTGAGCTGGAAAAGGAGAAAGTAGAACTGACCAATCAGGTGCCAGAAAATCTTATCAATATTCCGAACAATACATCCAGTCAAGATTTTAATCCTAGTGTGAAACTCTTAATGAATATAAGATCAAAGAATGGTCTATATCATAATTTTTAAGTAGTTAGTAATGTTTCATATGTGTGCGTTTTAGGTGGAACTTGAGAAGAAAAAAGCCAAAAAGCTTGTTGAGCAGAAGAAGTCAGTGGATACCCGACTGGAGCAGGAGATGAACAGAAACACTGACCTTCAGAAAGAAATGTACAGGTGACTCTTTCAGTTTTACGCCTGACCCCTGCAGCTGTAGATGTGTTTGAGTACATAGAGGATACAGGTGTGTGACGCATCTAGTGCTTTGCTTTGGGTGGTAGGTGATGCTCTGGGGAGTTCACCCAAAAATTAAAGCCACAATATGTAAGATTTTGAAAGTAAAATGTTCAAAAACCACTTGCACAGTGTGATATAGTTTATGGAACTGTGTTCTTACATTATCCTAAAAGTTCCCAACAATTTGTAAAAAAATCCTGTCTTAAATAATTGTTTTTTAATGATTTAATGTCCACGCTCTCCTCAGTTTCTTGTTTTTGAAACTATGGCAACTCGAATGGACAAATGCAGGAACAAGGTTATACAGCATCTCCCACCTAACTGTTGTGCCATGCAGCTAATACCTTATATTACTGTGGGTTCACACCAGACGCGTTTGAGGTGTCAAATTCGCATCTATCACGCGAAGTTGGACGCTTGACATTTTGAGTGTACTCGCTTCATTCGCGCATGAAATTCTAGTCATCAAGACATTCACGCAGAAATTTGCGTCATGGGAGGGGCTTCTGTGACTCCACTTGCTTCCTCTAATCACGTCATTACTAGAGCAAGCCTCTAATTGGTTAACGTGGCGCGTTTTTACAACAAAGTTCAGATTTTTCAGAATCTGCCCGTGGCAATTTTTAAAATAAATTTGCGCAAACTAGACGGGTGAATGAGGCAGAATCGCAACTACCACATCGCGCTAAACGCCTCATTTGAGTCGCAATACCTCCGACACGCGTCTTTACATTGACTTAACATTGAAATCACTCACACTTGATGGCTCTACTGCGGCTTGTGTGAACGCAGCATTATGATGCATAAAATAAATAGTTCAAACTTACATGTAATCAGGGCTGTAACAATACATTGATATGAATCGATAAGATGCATCGATGCCACACATAAAAAATCAATATGAGTTACCTTTATTTTGACACTCTCTGCGTCCTAATTCCTTGACATAACGACCATCTACACATTTCTGCCATAGCGCGCATTTTGATTTATTTTCGTGTGCTAGTGTCACCAAGTGAATGCAATGCATCTCTGGATGATGAAAAGAACATCTCCCATCATTCCCCTCTCCTTCATAACGTCATTAAGCTTCGCCTTTGTTATTGTGCTATTGTTTAATAGCGACCTCTAGTGGTGAAAATTTTACGTATTGTGGTTTTAACTAACAAATTGTTCTATACACAAACCCTATATGTGACTTTAGAGAAACTTTATTTTGGGGCAACTGTGACTTGTAAATTCTTGCGTACAGCTTAAATGAAAGACAAAAAGCATTTTTTCTATTTGGAATACCATGCATTGATATTAAATAAAACCAGAAATGGTTCAGTTTGATTTCATGTTGACTTAAAATGAATTTTGTTCACTTGTCTTTTGTGCTGCTGTAGTGCTATCAAATCCATCCAGTCTGTTGTGTAGCATTCAGAATCCTGATTGGTTAAAGCTGAATGGAATCACAAATGATAATTTGCACAAGTAAATCAATACATGAGAAACCGAGGTGCCTTGCTACTTCAAATGCTTGTCTCTATTCACATGTGTATGTCTCTGTCAGGTTGAAGACTCTGGTGAAGAGTGCTAAGAAACAGCTGCGGGAACAAGGTGGTGGACATCTGGATTCACCTCTGGCCAGCTTCAGAGGAGACACGAGTCACAGACTGGAGACCGAGACGACTGTCGGTAGAATGAAGACTAAGGTACAGCCAAAGATATTTAATCTTACCAATATGCATCACTGGTATTGATATGAATGAGGGAGATCAACGGTCAGTATGGCTGATCTAGGACCGTCTTTCAGAGCCAATCATCAGCCTTTAAAAGAATGACATCTTCTGGAGGAGGGACTTTGCGCATGCACAGTATTTAGCACAACCTGAAGTTTTCATGCTCTTAGTTTTGATTTTTTTCCCTTTTCTCCTCACAGGTGGATGAGCTTCAGTCTCAGTACCAGCAGGAGTCATTACGCTGCTCCCGGCTCGAGGAGACCAACAGGCAGCTGAAGGAGAAGCTGGCATCCGTGAAGACTTTAAGCCGAAACCACGAGCAGCTGGAGCGCAGTAAGAGGCAGCTGGAGGACGAGGTGGCCGCTCTGCGCAAACAACTGCAGGGTGGTGTGATGGACCAGAGCCAAGCCGAGCTGTACCGCAGAGAGACGGAGGAAAGAGCCCGACAGGAGATCCGGCTCAAGCTGGAGGAGGTCAACCTCTTCCTGCAGGTATCCTACAAGGGAATGTTCTGGGATGTGACATGGTTTTCCAAATACTTCCTAACTTATTTTAACTCCTGTCCCGTCAGACGCAGGCCGCGTCTCAGGAGGCTCTGGAGCAGATGAAAGCAGCAAACGAAGCGAGTCAACGCGCTCACCTGGAGCAGCGCATCCGGGACCTGGAGGCGGAGCTGAGCCGCTCACGCAGCGTCCAGCAGGACAGCACGGTGCAGAGAGACTCGAGTCGCACTGAGATGGAACGCTACAAGCAGCTGTACACAGATGAACTGCGACTTAGGAAAAGTCTCGCCTCTAAACTGGAAAGGTGAGGGGGCGTGGCCACACGGTTATTATTTGCCAAACTGCGATTTCCAGTTACAAAGTCGTTTTTTACACAAGCTGTACCTTTTTTATGATGGGCAGGTCGCATGAGAGGTTAGCGGAGGCTAACGCTAAACTCTTGAGCGAGAGGCAGCGCAGTAAATCTTTGCTGACCGGCAGTCTCGTCAATGGTGGTTTAGGAGGTGCTGCTCTCGATGTGTCATCTCTGGGGGCGTACGGGGCCTCTCTAGGACCCCTAAACAGAAGTCTGGGTCTCGGGACCCCTTTGTTGGGTACAGTAGGGGAATCCCAGAACAACCGAGTTGAAGCCTACCTGGCAAAGGTGAGCGATTACAGATTCATGGGCATGAAACATTTTGGCACATCATCACTGTACCACCACAGTATACTTTTTAGGTTAGCGATCAGGTCCCATTTAAAGATTAATGACTAACCAATCACAGTCAGGTATTCCAGCGAGGTATTTGAAATATTTGATCAACTCCGTCTTTCTTCACTTCAGTAAATTTCTTTCCTCTTCTTCATAAGTGTAATAAATAATCTAGTGGTCTGTTTTTTCACGGCTGCTGTCTGGACTCTTCTGCCTCTCATATCTTCAGCTTCTAGCTCAAAAGTCTGTTTCTCATCTGTCCTCTCTTCAACCTGATACCTGAGCAGGTGTGTAACTGTGTGCAGATGCCTGATTCTCAGAACACAAATACATTATACAAACACACACACATAGGCCCTTAAGATCCACTTTCTTGCAGAGTTAAGCTCCAACATTTTGTAAAATTCACACCATACTAAATGGGCAATAACCAGTGGCTGCCGGTGACTTATTTTTTTTGAGGGTGCACGATGCAAAGTTCGTCACAACAGGTATGTAGCCCGTCATGTGTGTGATTCGTAATTTAAAGTATTTGCAGACGCGTCTAAAGGGTTTATGATAAAAAAGATGCTTGCGTTTGCCAGATAATCTCATTTTTTATCATAAACGGTTTTAACGCGTGTGCAGCAGGCTCTTATTTTGACAAAACACATGATGCACATGGTTCACCTGACGCAACAGACATATATTTTGAATTTGCGCCCCTCGGAAGAGCAGTCACGAGCCGCGACTGGCGATAAACACTAGACTTGAAGCATGTGAATATGGGCGAGGAGCGATTCGTCCATCTTTGCTTTTCAGTAGAGAGAAAGTTCATGCTGTGATGTATTGGTTTTCTACTGGTCACATATGTCCACATGATGCGAATTCGCAGATCAGAGTTCACCAGACTTGAACTTGGGTACGCAGCGAAATTTCTTTGCACAAGCTCGCTTTTCCTGTTGGAAGCATTCGCATGCGTATGAATGGAAGTCAGTGGAAGGAAAACTTTAGTGTGACCGCCCCTTAATACCATAATTTTTTGCACATATAAGATTAAGGTCTGAACTTACTATAACCATTATTTTCAGAGGATTTAAAACATATTTCCTATAAAATTATTTACATTTTTTAGATTATCATTATCAAAAATGATCATTACCGCAACATGATATTACATTAAATATATGCATTTACAAACTCATGTTTCTGTAATGAGAACTAAAAAGTTGTCCAGGTACTATGACAAACAAAATGTCAACCTTAATCTGGAGAGAAAAAATAAGAACTGCTTACCTGGTAGCCATCTTGAGTGTCACAGTCAATTATGTCCCTTCCAACTAATTTTTTTTTTTTTTGAAAATGTTAGTTCATTGAGGGCTTAAACAATGATTGAAAATTGTTGCGGAGGATGAGAAAATTGGTCTTGGACACATTTATATTCCTTATTATTGTCTCTACATTTACCAATGATCACCAAATACCACATGTTTCTTTACTGTAAATGTTTATAGTATAACATGCACTGAAGCTTTTTATTTTTTTGATTTTTTAATTATAAATATTTTCATGTCAAAGAACCCAAATCCAGTCATGGACACGTTGCGGTAATGAAAAATTTCCCCTTAAATGTGGAAAAAACAACAAAATTGGTTTGTATGATGTCTTTTGAAATCATTTGCAAAATAGTACGTGAAGAGATGTTTGTAACTGTATGCTTATTTTGATAAAATTTACTTTTATTAAAATGTTTCATGACACCTCATAAGTCTAATTTTCGCAAGAATCACCCGTTAGCCAACTTATAAAATAATTACATTTTCCCATGAGATCAGGTTGGGTATTTCATGTAGACTACATACTGCATGTATGTGAGTATTGTGGTAATTGCTGTTCCTATATATGGTAATGTAAATGTAGTCATGACAATATATGAATGAAACTCAGGTGTATGTATTAGTAAGTCAGCTTTTTTAGTAAGTCATTTTAAATGTTTTGGTGGCGATAGTTCTTATGTCTTGTGTACTGTAAATGAATGAGTTGAGCATCAGCTGTGGTTATCTGAATAGTTGTGACATTGATTATATTGAGCTTTATATAACACTGGTTTATTATTATGACTGTTTAAAAAAATTCTTGCTGGTTCTGATTAGTTGGTGTCAGTGCTGTTACCATCAAACTTGGTTACAAAGGTAGAGTAACAGTGTTGACATTATGTAACAGAAATGGCTGTCAAACACACTCACATACATGTCAACACTGTTGCTCTTGTGATCCTTATAAAATAAAAAAACAAATTATTATAAAAAAATTAGTGCAGGGCAAAGATTAATCGCGATTAATCGCATACAAAATAAAAGTGATTTTTGGCATAATATATGAGTGTGTGCTGTGTTTCATTGTTATGCATATATAAATACACACACATTCATGTATTTATATTTTTATATATTCTATATTATATAAATTAAAACAATTGATATATAAATAAAAAAAGTAAGAAATGAATATATGTATGTATATATAATGCAAAAAATCACTTTTATTTTGTATGCGATTAATCTTTGCCCAGCACTAAAACCATTTGAAAAAAAGCTGAAAAAATGAATTTGGACACAAAATGTACCTACAGTATTATAATCACCTGTTGTAAAAATTGAATCAAGAGAAACGCAAAACTACACTTACAGGGTTAACAACTACTAGTTACACAAATCTGATCACCAGAGATTTTTGTGTCTGATGCTAGATCTAGATGTGTCATCTGATGTTTGCTTTCCCTATTATAGATGCAGAAAGAGCTGGAGAAAAATATATCAAAGGAGTTAGATTACGGTAAGTCATTCTTCAGATTCCTTTTGGTCTCACTTGCATAATAAATTAATCAGAAAAGCCTCATTTATGTATCAGTTTATGCACTTTTATTCTACATTCGCTTTGTTGTGACCTTACAAAGTGATTTAATTGTTAATCTGATCTCTGTCTCAGTCGCAGGAGAGTTAGATGGAGGTTCTGCACGTTTGTCACCTGTGGGCTCGGCATCGGGCTCTCAAAACCTCAACCTGACCCTGGAACAGCCGGACCCGGTCAAAAAGGCCACTCAACAGTACCTAGAGGTGTTGAAGAAGAACTACATGATCTGACCCAGGGTCAGTCCAGACACTGTGAACATAATGAACACTAATGGGATCATCCGGATTTGGGAAGTGACTCCAACAGGAAAAGGACCAACAAATAATTGAAACATTTTAAAAACAATCATGGTGTCTTAAAGGGTAAGATGCTGAAATATTTTACAGCTCTTTGTGGTACTGAAAGATATAATTCACCAAATAAACACACTCCGAGCAGAATTCCCATAAAACATGTCATTGCCCTAACCTCAAAAGTTGATGGGAATGAAGTTTATTTAGGAATGCTTATTTTTTCCACTCCGCTCAGTGTTTGTTCTGCTGGTCAGGACTCGTGCAGTGTGTGAAAAATCATCAATTTTTCCTTTAAAGATGCATATTTTGCATAAAGTCCTACAAAGTACAATTAAACGATTTCTGCTACAAAAACTTTGTGTTAACCACTAAAAGGCCAAAGTTTCAATACAATCATTCAGAATTAATTTTATGATGTGATGAAGTGACGATGCACAATGTACCTCAGGAGGAAACGGGCCGAGATTGAAATAGAATACAGTCGTTTTATTGTCAGGTACGTGTGCAGATTTCAGTGTTGTATTTCTTTCAGTCAAGATGTTTATGCTGTTATTTGTATTTTATGTTTTATTATAAAAGTGGATTTTAGTTTGCACTTGATATATTTCGGCTGTTTTGTAGTTGATGTTTATTATGAAAAGTGTTACATTTGTACTGTTAATATTATTGCCAAGTAATAATGATGGTACTTTACACTATTGTGCAATATATTCAAGCTGTTTTATTTTTAAAATGACAAAACTCTAATTTGGAGATGATTTTTGACTTTTAAAGGACTTTGTCACTACTGCTGCGCTCAGGATGCTTTGACTAAATCTTATGAAGATGGCCAGGACATATTCACGTCAAAATCAAAGGGAATATTTTGTGTAAAGATAATCAAGTCTTAGTGTTTTAGTACCACTGTGATTGAAGAAGTTGGATGCTGCAAGAGATTTTGTAATGATTTTTTTTGTGAACGTAATGTCAACATTTCTTTTGTTTTGGGATTTGAGATGTTTAAAGCTATAAAATGAATTTGCATATGTTTGTCTTTGTCCACACCTTAGTTAACTTCAAATTCAAGGACTTTCCAGGTCCAATACCCTCAAATTCAAGGACTAAATGTGGGGACACATTTCAAGTGAGAGCAAGGTTACATTGTGTTACCTGTTTTAGATACATTGTTACAGTTCTCTTTCGAGGGAACTCGCGCTGCGTCACTGCGGTGACACTTTGGGGACGCCTCCAGGGGTAAGTGCGTCTAAATGTGTAAATCAAATTCAACCAATGGTGAGGCTTAACAACAAAGACAGGGTGATGCGGGACCCAGGAAGTATATCGCTATCTGACATATTGTCAAAGACGGCGTTACAGGGACGCAGGAAGTATGGCAAGGGAGATGCAGCGTCTCGTTCCCTTCTCAGGGAACAACAGTTACATACGTAACCCGAGACGTTTTCAACACAACTATGCAAAAAAGCATTTTGGTATGAATCAACATTCACATACAGAAGATATAAGCATTTAAAGTGAACAGTTTAGCATGTGTGATTAAAAAGTAGTGAATTTTTATATTATCCTACACTACACAGGGAATAATATGGATTTTTTCCCAGAAAACTTCTTGCCTAAAATAGATTTAAGCCCTTGAATGACCTGTATCTATGTATGTATATTTTCAAAAACTTCCTAGGGCCTTGAATTTTCCCCCCAGATTCCGTAGGAACCGTTTGTTTCAGATCACTACAAAATGAAAAATATCTTTATTTAATTCATATGGACAAAGCACAAATAAAAAAAATCCAGCTTTCTTCTTTAAGTACATCCAGTCACAATGAATGTCTTACTTCTTAGATATTGGTGATGAACAGATCATGAAAATGTCACATTGATACCCAAGTAAGTTTAGCTTCAGCAGAACCTCAGGTCTTTCTCCAATCTGGAGATTTTTGTCTTTAGGGTCTTCAGCTCATTCTGCACTTTTTCTGTGCGCCTGTTGGTCTGTCGCACTTCATCCATCACTGCCAAATCCTGATCAGGACCAACGTTGAGTGTCAACTAATGAAAGAAACGTATGCATTTAATGATGCTAATACATTATATCTCCATAAAAACAACACGACATTCAGAGAAATGAAATGATGTCTGACTTTAAACAGTAGTTTCTCCACATCTTTGACTTTCTGCCTCAGGAGTTTGATGTCCGTCTTATAACCTTCAACCTCCATGGCACGTCTCTTCTCCAGAGCTTCATAACGTTTAGTCATCAGCTGTAGACGATTGGCCATTTTATCAGAGCGCTCCTAAACACAAACACAACAGATGTTAGTTAAACACAAACACTTATAAAGGTTACACACTTTTTATATTATCTGAACTTTGCCTACCTTGAATATCTCTCGTCCCACATCGCCCTCTTCTCTGATTTGGGACAGCTCAGTTTCGAGCGTCACGCACTGCTCTCTATACATGTCAGCTAGTTTATGAGCCTGTTTTAAATCCTCCTGCAAAGCCTGCTGGGAAAAAAGTCAAACTTTAAACATCACTGTAATTATTTTAAGGTCCACTTTTGTGACCCCATTCCAAACTTTTAATATCTGACCCTGATCTCCTCTCGACGGGTCTGGTTGGCCTCGTGGCCGGGTCGTGTGATAAATGGAGGCTCTACGGATGGAGGACGTTGTTCGGGGAGACTGCGTGTCTCTCTGAGTCTCTCCTGACACGAGTCCAGTTCTTGCAGCAGACGATCTTTCTCAACCATCCAGCTCTTCTCATGAGCTCGACTCTCAAACTTCAGCTGCAGGAAATCTTTGGTGCTCTCGTACAGAAGATTTTGTGTCCGCTGAAGTCTGAGCGCATGACAGAGGAGCATCGTCTCATTGAGGTGTAAATCAGTCAGGAAATATCAGTTAATAAAGGTTAAACGTGAATGTACTTGTCCTCGAGGGCCGTGATTCTGTCCTGGTCGAGTTTGTGCTGCACCTGTCGCTCCTCCAGATGAATGCGTCGGTCTTCAAGCAGAGCCTCCACCTGCTCCTTAGCCAACCGCGTCTGCTCCTCCATCTGAGCCTGGAGCGCCTCCACCTGCACACATATGAGTATAGCATCCAATAAACATCCTGTAGATTTCAATCCCTGATTTAATTATCTGATTCAGACTAAGTCACATATATTTTCTACAATTCCTGGTGTAAATATTTGTTAAGGACACACCTGGAGCAGTAAAGTCTGGTTGTCTCTCTTGTGCTGCTCTGAACTTTTAGCATCTTCTCCTTCTTTAGATGATTTCCTGTTGCCTGCAGTATGAAATGTACCTTTTGCTGATACTGGCTTTGGTTTTGCCACCTTTGAATCCTCCTGCGATCTCAGCTGGATGTTTTTTTGAGGAATAGTGACCTGGACAACAAACACAATGCTTTAAAACCATACGGATGTCCTTAAGTTTGATGTTAACAGAAATCTTTTAAACCTTATGTGGAGGTTCCCGATGAAAATAAGTGATTTCGCCTGGATCCGGACCCACGAGTGCTAAAAGATGCTGGATCTTCTTCCGGTCGTCCAGCTCTCTGTGATGGTGCAATAAACATTATAAACATCTCTCAAACGTTTATATCTGAGCTCTGTCAGTGATGATGGACAACATCTGACCTGATTTTCAGCCGATCGTTCTCGGCGTACAGTCGAAGCGCTTGCTCTCTCTCTTGGAAGAGATACACCTGCATATCACTGAGAGCTTTCTGGAGCTCAGCGATCTCCTCCTCACGCTGACGGACCTCCCACTGTAACTTGTGCTGAAGAAACATGAATTATGTAGACATCTACAAACAATAAATAAAGAGATGTCTCTGCATTCAGATGATAATGTGACACCTGCTCCTCTGCAGTGCTCCTGTATTTCTCCAGTATCTGCAGCAGATCTTCATGTTCTCCATCAAACTGAGCCACCTTCTGTCTGTAAAACTCCAGCAGCTCACGGGACGGCCGCAGGTACGCCAGACGCTCAGAGATGGAGGGGAGAGGAGACTCAGAACTGAAACAAACAGAGACAGATGTTGGTGTTTGCAGAAGTAACACATTAATGTCATGATATTGTTTACTATATGTATAAACATTCGTTACAGTTAAGTTAGTTATAAATAAACAAAGTGATTGGCACAATGTAAATATCTACCTTTCTCTTTGATGTTCTCTTGTGGGTGGGGACTCCATCATCAGTTTTTGTCTAAAAAAATGACTTGACCTTAATTTACTGCACTATAAATACGAATTAAAATGAGGAAATCTGCCATTTGCAAACACCAGTCTTGGATATTTCATTAGAAATATCGTGTCAATAAACGTAAAAGGTATTCATTTAAAATATAAAATGGCATTAATTAAGATTCAGAAATACACCACTAGATGAAGCTCATTTGATCACGTGTGTGGTTGCCATGTAAACAGTGACGCTCTGCGGTGGAAACTGTTAACGATTAAAGCGCGACTAAGTTACTAACTACAACTTCAACATTTTCAGTCTTAGTTTACTTATAATCCTAAATAGAAATATAGAGGTTTTATTGTATGATTAAATCTGATTTTGAATAGTGGTTGTTAATTTGGGTTGTTAACTTGCTCACTCGTATTTTTAAATGCTCAGCTCATGCTGACGTCCACAAGAACGTCCTTAAAATCTCACTTTATTAAAAGTAAAATTTAAAAGTAAAATGTAATAATTTTTTACTTATAGGCAGACAAAATATTTACCTTCCGTTTGCGTCCACTTTGGTTTGAAAACACGCTACCGGTTATAAACCGGAAGTCTCGAGCTGCGCCGGAAGAGCCTTGGCAGCGTCCTTGCTGCGCAGCATAGATATGTATATAAAGGCTAGATGGCTCAAGGCGGAGTCAGCTGTGTCGTCACTTGGCGGCCATCTTAGGTCAGTGCTGCCATAGTGCTGCTCCCTGCTGCTGTGGACGGAAGGTGAGTGACATACGCCAACTAAAATGCTCGTAACTTGCTGAATTCTTGACGGATTTACAAACGGTTTGGTTTTTTTACAAACGTTATTAACGTGGCTATAATTATGGATGCTTTAACATGTTTCATGAATTTTTTTATTTATTTTTAGTATACGTATTCAGTGTCATAGGTACATCTTTGACGTTTATAACAAACCAATCCGTTTGAAAATCGGTAAAACATTAAGCAAGTTATGGTCATTTAAAAGTACCTGCATCATTAAAACTCAATGCTACGAGTGAGCGAGCGCCCTGTCCTAAGATGGCCGCCAAAATGCGGACGTTCAACTCAATTGGCCATCAGCGCGGACGAGCCATCTAGCCTTTATATACATATCTATGCTGCGCAGTATATGCGCATATTTTTAAGATATTGAACATAACATAAACATTTACATTTTTAACAAGACATCCAAAAAGATAACATATTTAAGAAATTGGATTTACATTACACAAAGAAATTTAAATAAAATAAATAAAATATAGATACATTTTTTTAACTAAAGGAGAGACAGCATATACCAGTTAAATTTTTAAATAACTTCAATTCTTTAGCGTATAAAAATGTATCTCTACATTTTTTTGTTATCAATAGCCTACATGAGAGACTCAATATATAAATAAAAATCAATCACAAAAACCTTCAAACAGGGTTTATAATTATTTCTTTTACTTTTATGAATATGACATTTTCAAAAAAAATTCATAAGATTCATCATAAAATTGACAGATGGATTTTCTGATTCAAAATATGAAGGTACACATACTTATACTTGCCAGTATCTGCAAAATAAACACAAATCAGCTGCTTCTGAAAGTCTACCAGACTAACCCAGGTGAAAAAGTAGTACACTTCCATAGTGTACTTAAAGTGCTTTATTTTCGCACACTATTTTGTACTTAATATACTAAAAATTCATCTTTAGTACTTCTTAAAATGTTCTTAAAATCATCTAAGTGTACTTCACTGTGCTATTTTGAGACACCATAAATATGAACTAAAATGTGCTAAAAATGTATTTAAAAAATGTATTTAGATACCACTTTTAGTAAACTTGAACCCATCTTTGTATGAAAGTTGAGTTCAAGTTTAATTCAAGTGTTAAGTAAATACATTTTTTAATACAGAGATAATATGTTAAAAATGTATTTTAGTTCATATTCATGCTGTCTCAAAATAGCACAGTGAAGTACACTTATGCCGAGTTCAGACTGTATGATTTTCAAACTAGTCGGGTCACCTGTGGTTTCACACTGCGTGATTATCTGGGGTAGCGTTCAGTCGCTGCTGTTTCAGACTGCATGATGGATTGGCGACAGGGGTTTTCATACTGCATGACTTTACCGTAAGAAGAATCGCCGATAACTGTTTCCCGGTCCATCTCACAACCAAACGCACGCGAGAAGTGACGCGAAGGAAACAACGCGAGGTCACGCGTGCAAGACCGGAGTTCTCACGTGAGACTGGGATTATTATTTGAAATGGTCACCCACAAGAAGTTTACCATACAAATTGCATGTGCGCTCATTTGCAGCAGAAAGAAGAAGAAATAAAAATTATGAAGGAGGAAATGTTTTGAGAGACTCCTCCCCGAACTTCCAGCTGTCCTGTATTTTGCTCTCTCATTGGATGTAGGTCATCGCCGATGTTATTGACAGTCAAAACACATTTCACACGGCATGATTTTGAATCGCCGACCGGTCCAGATATTTAGCATGCCAAATATCTCACGGGTGTCGGCGACTCGTCGGCGATCCTCTCAGAACGCGTCTTTTATAATTCACACTGTGTGATTGTCACTCGCGTGCACGAGCTTCGATTTGCCTGTGATTTCGGGCATTTGTCGGCGATTTCTCAAAACCTGTCGGCGAGTCAAAATCAGGGCTAAAATCGTGCAGTCTGAACTCGGCATTAGATGATTGTACTAAAGATGACTTTTGAGTATATTAAGTACAAAATTAGTGTGCGAAAATAAAGCACTTTAAGTACATTATGGAAGTGTACTACTTTTTCACCTGGGAAAAGCTAAGAAGACAGAATACAGTCTTTGTTCAATAGCGGTGTAGTTATTTTTCTATAAAAATACCAAACAGAACTATTCATTATTTAAAACTGAAACGAAGTATGGACAAAATTAAAGCAGAAGTTAAAAGATACAGACAGTCAGATAATGCTTTTAAATAACATTTATAGCAGAAAACAATTTGACCTGCATGTTTATATAGACCGTTTCAGCGGTAACAACATAAACAAGCCGCTGTCGCGGTCCGCACGTAACTTCCGGTAAACTCCGCTAATAATAAATAACCACAAAGTACTTTAAACGTAGTTTATTTATATAACAAGCAAAAAAACAACAACACATAGATTACCTAGGAAACCAAAACATTTGTTATTTTCGACGAGACATTTGTTCAAAGAGATCAGTTTAGCAACATGTCATACCATTAAAAAAACGAAACCGGAAGTAAAGTTCGGATCCAGACGTGTATCACGTGCGTCCGATGAAACCGTCTATATTTGCGTGTGTTTTCTGTTGTCAGACCCGCACCCCCAGATCATTTTTTGCCGGAAAAAACTGAAAAACGTTACAAAAGCATCAACCCAACAATGATTTACACAACAATGTTTAAGAAACAGGCAATCAATTTAAGTCTAAATTAAAGACATATGTCTTTAACAAAGCATTCAGATAATTTGTCTAGTAAATATACTTATGCTGCAATAGTTAGCCTGTCCAGAACCAAGCAGATTTTTAACCACTATACAATATGAAACACGCATTACATGCGAAGGACGCTTACACTAGGATTATGTTTCTCTTTCCCTGTCTCATACAATTTTATAATATAGTATCTAATATATATTATATCCTCTATAGAATCAGCTATGTCTGGCTCTCTCTCAAGGGTTTCTTTTCCACCTAGGACTTTTTCCACAGGGATTTTCTCCTAGGGTTTTTTTCAAGCCCTAGGGAGTCAGCTGACATTGGCTTAACTTAGAACTATCTTTTATAAGTTACATTATTACAATGCTCACATGCTTTTTATGTGATCCACCGATTGTGTTTTCTTCTGCATTTATTAATATACAGCTACTTTGAAACATTAAACAAGGCCTACCTAAAGATAAAAATTATGTTTTCTGTTTCACCGGATGGAATGATTATTCTTAAGACCAATATGCTTAATTAATGGATATCCTTACAATTTTCCCGGATCCTTGTTTTGTGTTTAATATGTTGGTGATTTTAAATTTTATTTACATCCTATTTCAGGTAGCTCTCTTATTAACTCATTACTTTTCTGTTCATATCCAAAACCATAACAACAGATGTTCAACTATTTCCTTCACTTTGCATATTTCGCATAATCAATTTTTCCTATAATATGAACTGTTTATATGCTGTCTGGATGTGGGAAAGAAAGGTTTGTTTGAACTGTGTAAAGTTGTTTCAACCTTCATATGTTACAAAATAGAAGACATCTTTTAACAGACGCCTATAATGAAGTCACTTCACACTTCAGCACAGATGGTGTCTGTATGCACCAAAAAGTTGGTATGCAACCCTCCAATGAATCCATAGAAGCAAACGAGTCAAAGCAATCCTTTTGTTTTTGTTAAGTTAGTTACAACAGTAGCCTGTCCAGTAAGGAACAGTTCACCTTTGTTGGTGCTCCTTATAACCATCTCAATGTAAAGCATTTGTTGGTATTTCAGTTGCATTTAATCCACGATAAAATACGCGAACACGATCTCTTCCATTGCTGGCGTTTGCAGTCCACAACACTGTGAGGTTCTGTTAGAATGTAACTTCTAATCAGGTCTAGGAATATGTTTCGTGGTCTGGAGATCTGAGCTGAGCAGCAAAGAGTTCTTATATATATTAGGGGCCATGAAAGACACTGACACCAAGTGCCGTTCAAACATAGACTAAAGTTTATTAGACAGACTTCACATCATGGGGTACAGAAAGAAAGCACTAGTCACCTGATAAACATTAGATAATGTCTAGAAGAATCAGGTTACAGCTATTGAGCAAACATGTCTGGAGAACAATCGCATCATCTGTCCCTTCGCAAGAACGTCTGGATACGGATACATAAATAATCATGCTTAGATAGTTGTATGATGCAAACGAGGAAGGGGAGATTGGAACAGGGAAGTCTGGTCGAACTTCATGGCCTTGACTGATCAGCCCAAGTCGAGCTTTTGTGCGTAGCTAAGGGAAATGTCATCACCACTCAATCTCAACTTAGTAAATACAAGACAAATGAATTCATTGCTTCATTAATCATACGAGGGTAACAATAAAGAATATACAAGGTTCTATGGAAAGATATTAAAATAATAAATGTGGGGTGTGGGGAACCAACATTTAAATTCTACCAGATTCATGAAATGTTCGGCCTGCACTTTTTTCCCTCCTTCCCTCACTGCAGCCGCCTACTTTCGCATATTTGAGTCAAAGCAAGCTGCATCTCAAACAAGCCGCCTTCTGTTTCTCTATTGCTCTGGTTATCGTGGGGAGTCCGAAACATGACGCTAGATGAAACAAACTTGACATGTCGGTCAAACAGCTCGTGGGTGGGCTTTGTCCAGAAAAAGTAGCAATAAACACCAAACCTTTGCTACGCGAGTCTACACTAGACGCAGAAGGATGTTCAAGGTTTACATTAAAACTCATGATGGACAAACAGTAACATTAGATGTGGCAACTTCAAGAGAAACATTTGAGAACACCACCATAAGAGAGCTAAAAGAAAAAATTAGCTCTTTGTTTCCTGGAACAGACTATGATGGTAGGCAAAATGTGTATTTATTCACTCTTGAGAGTTAAACATGATGAAATTGTTTCTTATATGGTACACATTTTAATAGAAATGTTGTAAGATTTAAGTTATAGCAGAGATCAAATTTGACCTGTGATCATATTTGTGTGTTTTCTGTTGTCAGACCCGAGGGAGTTAATGATCTTTCGGAAGTCAGACCCACCCGGTAAGTTTCTTTCTTCTGAAGACCTGCTGGATGAGGAGGACAAAACAGTTGGATTCTATAACGTTACAGATTTATCAACTCTTTTCATTTTACCAAGAGAACCACTTTCAGGTAGGATGTGTTTTGTGTTTTTCTTTTGAGATGGATGTCATTTATGGCTAATCACTTATGTTACATGGACATAAATATGATGTTTGTGTCTGTTTCATTTAGTGCATTTTTTATTTTGATCTTGACAGGCCGTGCCCAACGTAAAAGTAAAGATGATATTGTGCCCAGGAGGAATTCTTTGGGAGAACCATGGATAAACATGTAATTTTTTGAAACAGCTTTACACAATTCAAACAAATTTGTCTGCTTTCTAAAACAAGAGTGTTATTCTTGTCTTTTTGTTATTACTATTTTGATGAGTTTTACAGATATAAAGAAATGTGTCATATAACAGAGAAAGACAACATATATGCATGACAAACTTCTATCATAACATATATACACACAAGTTATATATTGCATGTTTAAGAAAGAATTATATTAGTAGTTTATTATGATAGAGTGGAAATAAATAATATGAATTAGAAAGAATGATGGATTTATCCTGTAATAGATAAATAATAAGATCATCAAATGTCTTGCAGGCACACTGATGAGACTGCAGCGCGGGAGAGCCAGGAGGTGAAGAATGAAGACTTTAAAGTTTGATGAGTCTGACATATTATTGAAGATTACACCAGTTCTCTCTGATGCTTTATTCTCACATGTTAAAACAGGAGGAACACACTGCACCATAACAAGTTATTACTAATAATTGTATTTAACTTAGTGTCATATAAATCTCTCCCACATCCAGACAATATATAACAATCATACAAAGACATGTGTCTGACAGTTGTAAAGGAGATCCAGATGTTTCTTTTTGTTTGTAATGTAGATCAGTGGTTCTCAAACTGGGGGCCGGGCCACAAATAGTGCCAGGGGGGCCCCAGTTATGACATTTTATAAAATACACTAATTTATTATGAATTTTGTGTAATTAAACCTTAAAAAATAATGCTACCAACAGCACTACATTGTAGAATTTAATATGTTTTGTTTAATTAAAATGTTACGTTTTAGAACACATTTGTCATTAATTTGCTTTGGGGGGGGGGGGGGCAAAGGAATGCACCGTATACAAACAGGAGACTGATCTGAGATCTGATTCTTGAGCTCTCATTTATTTTTTACACTTTATTTCTAAAGAGATTATTAATTCCCACTGGAAATGTTTTAACACATTTCAAATTTAGACATTTTAAAGGGATTTCAAAGTATCTTTGGGAAAACAATAATGTTAGAAAACTATTAACAAGACAAAGAGATTTCTGTTTTAGGAACTGCTCTGGATCATGGATGCTGAATAGTGACATTAACATTGTTAAAAGAAACTACATTAAGTTTTCATTTTTTTGTACAGACTTTTTGACAGTGCTTCAAAACAACTTTATGAAATTATAAGACCGACAATGTTTTTGAAGATAGTATAGAATTTTTTTTTCTAAAACGTCTAAACAGTGTTATATTTTTTCTTCGCATTTTCATTTTAAATTAAAATCCCTTAAATGTGTACTTAGCCTACATTAACCAACATTAACTATTAATTAAAGGTATTCATTTAAAATATAAAACGGCATTAATCAAGATTCAGAAAAACACCAATGTGAAAAGATGAAGCTAATCTGATCAAGTGTGTGTGGTTGCCATGTCAACAGTGAAGCTTTGCGGTGGAAACTGTTAACAATTAAAGCGCGACTACTAACTACAACTTCAACATTTTCAGTCTTATAATCCAAAAAGGAAATATAGTGATGTTATTGTATGATTAAATCTAGACAAAATAAAATAATATAGACAAAAAAGTACATTTTTTTAAATAAATAAAAGGAGAGACAACATATGGCAGTTAAATTTTCAATTAACTTCAATTCTTTGGTGTATAAAAATTGATCTCTTACTTTTTGGTTATGAATAGCCTATATGAGAGACTCAATATATAAATGAAAATCAATTTTAAAAAACCTTCAAACAGGGTTTATAATGATTTATTTTACTTTTATGAATATGAAATTTTCCAAATAAAACCATAGGATTCATCATAAAATTGACAGATGGATTTTTTGATTCAAAATATGAAGGTACACATACTTATACTTGCCACTATCTGCAAAATAAACACAAATCAGCTGCTACTGAAAGTTTAACAGACTAAAAGCTAAGAAGACAGAATATAGTCTTTGTTCAAAAGCAATATAGCCATAAATATACAAAACAGTATTCATTATTTAAAACTGAAACAAAGTATGGACAAAATTAAAGCAGAAGTTAAAAGATGCAGACAGTTCAGATACTTACCTTTAATGAAACACTTTTGATACAAATGATGTAAACTTTATAGCAGAAATCAATTTCACCTGCATGTTTATATTTGTGTGTGTTTTCTGTTGTCAAACCCGGACCTCCTCAGGATCATTTTTGCTGGAAAACAACTAAAAGATGTTATAAAAGCATCAATCCAACAATGATTTATCCAACGTAATCAATTTAAGTTTAAATTAAAGACATATCTCTTTAACAAAGTATTCACATAATTTATGCTTTTTTGTGCTTATATATTTATGCTGCAATAGTTAGCCTGTCCAGAACCAAGCAGATTTTTAACCACTATACAGTATGAAACACACATTACATGCGAATGACACGTATACGTTAATAGGATTATGTTTGGATTATGTATGCTTTCCCTGTCCCATTAAATGTTATAATATAATATCTAAGATATATTATATCCTCTATCGACTATGTCTGGCTCTCTCTCAAGGGTTTCTTTTCCACCTAGGACTTTTTCCACAGGGTTTTTTTCCTAGGTTTTTTTCAATCCCGGGGGAATCCGCTGACATTGGCTTAACTTAGAACTCTCTTCTATACGTTACATTATTACAATGCTCACTAGTACGGTTTAATCTTAGCCGCTTTACTAAGTTATCCACCAATTGTGTTTTCTCCTGCATTTATTAATGTAAAGCTGCTTAGAAACAATTAAACAATTGCGAAAAGCGCTATATAAATAAAATAAAAAAACTCTTTATCTTTGGTTAAAGACTGCTTGGTGGAGGTATGATGTGTTTTATGTTTTTCATTGTTTAGCTAGAAGTGCAATGGGCGAAAATGTCACTTTTACAACAATTATTCTGCATGGACACACTTTTGCATGAGTTTTTTCATTAGTGCACTTGTTCTTATCTTGACAGGCCTACCTAAAGCTAAAGATGATGTTTTTCACAGGAGTAAATCTATGGAACGATTATTCTTGAGACCATGCTTAATTAATGGATTTTAAAACTATCCTTACAATTTTCCCGGATCCTTGTTTTGTGTTTAATAAGTTGGTGATTTTAAATTTTATTTACATCCTATTTCAGGTAGCTCTCTTATTAACTCATTACTTTTCTGTTCATATCCAAAACAAAATAACAACACATGTTCAACTGTTTCCTTCACTTGGCATATTCGCAAATTCACATAATCAAATTTTCCAATAATATGAACTGTTTCTATGCTGTCTGGATGTGGAAAAGAAAGGTTTGTTTGAATTGTGTAAAGTTGTTTCAAACTTCATATGTTACAAAATAGAAGACATCTTTTAACAGACGCCTATAATGAAGTCACTTCAAACTCCAGCACAGATGGTGGCTGTATGCACTAAAAAGTTGGTATGCAACCCTCCAATGAATCCATAGAAGAAAAAGAAAACGATGGCTGAAACAATCCTTTCATTTTTGTTAAGTTGCACCAGACTCAGAAGGATGTTCAAGGTTTACATTAAAACTGAAGATGGACAAACAGTAACATTAGATGTGGCAACTTCAAGAGCAAGATTTGAGAACACCACCGTAAGAGAGTTAAAAGAAAGAATTAGCTCTTTATTTCCTGGAACAGACTATGATGGTAGGGAAAATGTATTTATTCACTCTTTAGAGTTAAAAATGAAGAAATTGTTTCTTATACTGTACCCCTTTTTAATAGAAATGTTGTAAGATTTAAGTTATAGCAAAAATTTGACTGTGATCCTATTTTGTGTGTTTTCTTTTACTGTCTATGGTTTTCTGTTTCAGACCCGAGGTTTATAAGTATATATCGGAAGTCAGACCAGAAGCACCCATGTGTGGGCGTTTTTCTTAAAGATAAACTATATAAGGAGAACAAAACACTTGGATTCTATAACGTTACAGATTTATCAACTCTTTTCATTGATACAATAGGACCAGCTACAGGTATGATGTGTTTTGTATTGTTCATTTAAAGAAATAAACAAATGCAATGGAAGTTATTTATGGCTAATGACTTATTTTACATGGACATAAATATGATGTTTGTGTCTGTTTCATTTAGTGCATTTTTTATTTGAATCTTGACAGGCAGCGCCCTACATGAAAGTAAAGATGATATTGTGCCCAGGAGGAATTCTATGGATGATCCGCATATGAACATGTAAAGTTTAAAACAGCTTTACACAATTCAACCAAATCTGTCTGCTTACTAAAACAAGAGTGTTATTCTTGTCTTTTTGTTATTTCTGTTTTGATGAGTTTCACAGATATAAAAATATGTTTCATACAACAGAGAAAGAAAAACTGAGTTAAAAATATAGATGCATGACAAACTTCTATTATAACATAAAGTTACATATTGCATGTTTAAGAAATAATTATATTTAGTTTATTATCATAAAGTGGAAATTGGAAAAAATGATGGATTTAACCTGTAATAGATAGATAATAAGATCATCAAATGTCTTGCAGGGACGTCGATGAGACTACAGCGCAGGAGAGCCAGGAGGTGAAGAACGAAGACATGGAGAAGTTTATATAAAGAAATATTAAGGGTCAAGATTGAGATTTTGGATTTGGCAACTTTAAAAATTGATGAGTTTGACATATTAGTGAAGATAACCAGTTCTCTCTGATGCTTTATTCTCACATGTTAAAACAGGAGGAACACACTGCACCTTAACAAGTTACTACAAATAATTGTATTTAACTTAGTGTCGTATAAATCTCTCCCACAGCCAGACAATATATAACAATCATACAAATCCAACAGAGCCGGATCATCTACAGTACAAACAGGAGACTGATCTGAGATCTGATTTCTGAGTTGAGTGAGATCAGCAGGCTGTTCTTGAGCTCTCGTTCGATTTTTTACATTTTATTTCTAAAGAGATTATTAATTCCCACTGAAACTTTTTTAACACATTTTACATTTAGAAATTTCTAACTATCTTTGAGAAAGCAATAATGTCAGAAAACTATTAACAAGACAAAGAGATTTCTGTTTTAGGAACTGCTCTGGATCATAGATGCTGAATAGTGACACTAACATTGTTAAAGGAAACTACATTAAGTTTACATTTTTTACAGACCTTTTCACACAGTGTTTCAAAACAACCTTATGAAATGATACGAAGACAATGTTTTTGAAGATAGTAATGAAAAAATGTTTCTAAAACGTCTATATTTTTTCTTCAGATATTCATTTCAAATTATAATCCATGCACTTAGCCTATACATTAGACCAAATGTTTTCAACAAAGTATTGTTGATGTATTGTATTGTATTGTTGTACACATGTTTACTATCATATAAAATGCCAAGGACACATTTACTCCAAAAAGGAGATTTTTGCACAAAAAATATTGCACAAGAGATGCACCGACTGTACAGGTTTTTAAAACAAAATTGAAAACACATTTGTTTTCTTTAGCTTTTAGTACGTGATACCAACTACTTTATATTTTTATTAGTTGCTATTTTTAGATAAGTATTTATACTGCATGTTCTTTTAGTATACGTTTTTAATGTGTTTTATATTTTAAGTATTATTGTGTATTTGTTCTTGTTCTTTGTGGAGCACATTGGTCAACTTGTGTTGTTTTAATAGTAATGAAATTGCCATATCATGTATTATTATTTGTTACAGTAAAGTTAGTTATAAATAAACAAAGTGATTAGCACAATGTAAATATGTACCTTTCTCTTTGATGTTCACTTGTGGGTGGGGAGTTTTTGTAAAAAAAAAATGACTTGAACTTCATTTACTGCACTCTAAATACGCATTTAAAATGAGGGAATCTGTCATTTGCCGAACATCAGTCTTGAATGTTTTATTAGGAATTTCGCATCAATAAACGCAGTCTGAAATTAAAGGTATTACTTTAAAACATAAAATCTGCAAGCAATGGTAGGGCCCTCACACACATGGTTATCTTCACCCTATGGCCTTAGTAAAACAATGAACCAGGAGGATATGAATTTAAGTGGGTATTATAGGTGGATATTCAAAAGAACTTTGATGTGCCACACCTCCTGTGTGCAGCAGGTGGCGCCATGATTGTAACTGATTGTAACTCAAAAATATGAAGTCTGTGACAGGTCGGAAATTGTTTGCCTGAGTTACAACAGCTTTCTCATGGTGAAACATCAAACTTCGCCAGGCCGCCACGGACACTTTACTTTAAAGAGCACCTATTATGGTAATAATTAGCACGTTATTGTAATATACTGGTCTCCCATAGCAGATATATATTATTAAAACTTGAACTCATGCATTATGAGTCTTATAAATGGCTTACATACCTCACCAAACACTCGGATTTAGTTCCTGTCTCCGCCTCCCAAAATGTCTAGTGTACTCGGATTGGTCAGATGACCTATTGAACTGTTATTGGTCAACTGGGTTCGGCGTGTGTTTGAAAGGTTACGCCCCTGACTACGCGTGGGTTTTCCGGTCCTGAGAATCACAGGCATGAACGTAAACAAGCAGTTATATTTCTGTATAAACAATGGTGTCTGTACTGCCTTACCACTTCGAGCTGGATCCCCAGCGTTCAGACGGCCATTAGGATATAAACGATGTCCGTCAATAAACGCGACTGGATTTAACTTCTTTAGATGTCTGTAACTCTGCCAGAATGCTAAACGAAGACGAAAATGTGTTGCAAAGACATTCAAAAGGTTATTATTAATGTGCAAACATGGAAACACCAAATGTAGCGCATAGAAAATATTAATTGAAATAAAACTATTTCATTTGTTAGTTCTACATTATTTACTAAAGTAAACTTTATTATGAAAGACTGCTTACTTATAAGTGCTATGTTATTACTTATTAGGTTTCAAGGAGAATGCAACAGGTTCCAGGGCCTCTTACCTGCGTGATTCATTTTGACTATTTCTGTAGAAATGCTGTATGAATTGTTTTAATGATCTGGACAGGGACATTGTGTCCCTTCATATAGAAATTTATGATGAAGATTATGAAGTAGATTCTGCATGTGTATGTATGTATTATTGCTTTTGTGCGATTCTTTGTCAAAAACTGTATTATGTTATTTTTTTCTTACGAGACGCATGACTCTAGAGGTTTAATGTCCTTGTCACTAAATAGTTTTTGTTTACCAGGTAAGGCAACTGTTGTCTCCCTCATATACACGAGGTGTGGATGTGCAGGTGTGTACTGTAATTAATGACAAACATGTGGACTTATTCCATATGCTCACTGAAGAGTTTGCAATATTTTTCTTGCCAATATGAATTTAAATATTTTTTGTTTGCAGTCTGTTCACAATGCATTATTTTGTAGTTGCAATATTATTATACATTCACAATAAAGATGCCAAAACACGGTCACTTAAAATGTATCTTGAATGTATTGACAGTGTTCAAATATTTTAACACTTGAGGGTGAAATAAGTTTACCGGTTTAAACCACAAGATAATGTTATCTAGAATGTAAGTTAAAACAATAAAGAGTTTACCAAGGTGATGGTCGCTTTCAAAACACTGCTTCATGAGGCTTCGAAACATTATGAATCTTTTGTTTCGAATCAGTGGTTCGGAGCGTGTTCAAACTGGCCAAGTCGTAACTGTTTCGAAACGAAAATATGATGCTTCTAAAAGATCTCTAAATTACTGCAAAATATATCTGAAACCTGTTATAATTCGCTTTTCATGTGTTTTTTTGTTATTATTATCTTGTTTACAATATGCTGCTTGGTCTTTTTGTTAATGTCTATTGATGCCCGTTTGTTATTTTAATTGATTTTATAATAAAAAGTCCAAAGGTTCTCCACAAGGGGAGTTGATCACAAATGACCAGTGTCAAATATTGTAAGGTGAACTCGGGTCAGTTTTATTATGCAAGTTCATTAAATATTCATTCTTTTTACTAACGCTACAATTTTTGTCTACTTTTTGTTTATAGACAGATGCAATGACAAACATGTGCATAATTATAAGGGGAGTTTGTTTTTAATGATTTGTTTGCCCTAAGTAAAACTAAACACACAAAATACACTTTTAATTATGGCTTAAATAAATTAAATAATTTCTTTTTCTTACTTTTTTTTTTAGAAAATCCTTGCTATTATTTTGTACAATTGTAAAATGTTTGGACAGATCTTGTTGCTTTTACACTTGTTTTGACCAGCAGGTGTCGCCAGCGTGTGGTGTTTCGAACGCTTCGAAAAACTGAATCAATTTACGGAGCAATTGGTTCAATTGATCCGAAGCTTCTCACATCAGGTGACGCGCTGTGTAATCGAGTTACCCCGGATTTCCACCGACTGCGGAGCAGCTGCAGATCAGCTCCGCTGCGTTACGTCTCCGCACTCTGCCGTCCGCCAATACCCACCAGTTCCGTTTTTGTTGCAGAGCGGCTGCGTGCTGAAGTGACGAGGTCTCGCAAATTCACGTGATGATCGCGCGATACCTAGTTCTGTCTCTGCCCATTATGCCGTTGAATTATGACGTTTTTACAAACCAGCCCAGATCACAACACGAGATCTCGCATAGACAGAGCAGTACATCAAATCCATCCAAAATTCAAAAAATAAGAAGGCTGCTAAAACATTTATATATGCTTTATCTTTAATGTATTTATTTGAATCTCCCCTGGCTCTGTTCCTGTCTATTATTTGTTGTTTCTGTATTAATGACTTTATTTGTGTGTGTTTGTAATGTTTGTATTGCAAAGATTTAATAAAAAAACACGAGTTCTCGTGAATTCAAGGTATGATCACGCGATAAAGTCATGGCTCCGCCCTGCGGAGCTGTCCGGCATCCGTCAAAAATAGAAGCTCTGCGTATTTGTGCCGGAGGGCTGCGGATGGCTGGAGCTGTGACGGATTCGGAGCGCAGTCAGTGGAAATACACACATTGACTTGAATGGAAACCGATTGACTCCGCCGCCGTTCCGCAACGGATCCGCAGCCGTTCCGCAGTCGGTGGAAATCCGGGGTAACACTTCTGCATTTTTCTGATATTCCTATTCCCGTGCGAATTGACCATCAATGTCGACGTCCTGTGGTAAAATTACATTAGGCCTACTCCATCATCTACCCCCGTAAAAGGAATCATGTCTGAATAAAATTGATGACACTTAACCCATTAGTGACCGTAACGTGGTTTACATTTATAAAGCTCTAAAAATGTTACTGAATTTTGTTTGAGTCCATTTACTGCAAATTTTTCTTCCTGTTTGTACCATGCGAAGAAGATGGCTGCATTAAAGCCCCAAAACAAAAGACTTGTAAAGTATCCATAAAAAGATTTTTTGTACACATATCTTGTATTAATATATGAATTCTAAATTATTTAATTTTGTTAAGTCTGGTCATGGATTAAGTAATCATAGTGATGTCAACAATAACACATGACATACAATTTACAGTACTTTACATTTGCAGTTATTAGTGAAGGTTGCATTAAAGTTTCACAATGACAAAGTTACAGTGAATATTGCATTAAATAAAAAGTTCACAATTGTATTGGCATTTACTAACATTGACAAACAAACATGCTGAAAAACAAGATTGTTCATGTTATCTAATGCATTTACTATGTTAACATATGAAACCTTATTGTAAAGTTTACTATTAATTCAGTATCACGTTATATCACCAATCACATTTGTGACCGACCTTAAAACACGTTTTTTCACAGACTTTTACATTATTTTTAATGATTTCAACTGGAATTGATCTCGACACAGAGCACATTTTTTAGTTACCTACCCTTTGTTATTAATGTATTGACATCCATCCATTCAGGAATTACAAAACAAGAAGAAAAATTATCTTTATTTTATTGGACCCAAAATGGAGCCCAGAGGGACTCCACATAGGACACACAATCTAAGGTGGCATCATAGATGCCAGTCTCAAAATGTAATCTATAGCCTATTTAACAGAAATCATTGTGTCAAAGGCTTGGCTTAAATCCAAATGGTTTCATAACTCTCAGTTTAACTCAACAAATATCCGCATAGCTTTTAACATAACGGTCTGACGAGTTTTCAGGAATTTTTGCAAGCACAAATATGAAGAATCTATCTAGAACAAAAGTTAAGTTCAGTTTCAAGTAGGGAATTACCCAAGGAAATGTCTTTGCAAAATAAGCTGGCAGAACAAGTCCAACCATGAATGAAATACTTTGTTTCTCTTAAAAACAATTTCTCTCATGAATTAAATATCCGCATAGCTTTTAACATAACGGTCTGACGAGTTTTCAGGAATTTTCGGAAGCACAAATATGAAGATTCTCTCTAGAACAAAAAGTATATTTTGTTAGAAAAATAATCAAATTAAACATGTTAAACTAACATGTTAAAATATGTACCTTACGTTAACACTCCTGGGGCCAGTTGATCAAAATAATCCAGATTTGGAAATCCCATGTTTTGATTTTCAGGATCAGGTAAACCATCTCACTTTTGGTTGCTTTTTTAAAGCAATTTTGGATTGGATCACCCTGATCCATATAGATACTTTTTCAGATGAGGAAATCTGAATTACTATTGTAAATGGGATCACGTTGTAATGTAGACTACAGCAGGAAGTAAGCAAATACAAAAATTAAAAGACAGTCAATGCTAATGTAAACCCTGGTTGGATGAGGATTTAAAGTTGGATATGAAGATGAAAATTAATAAAATAAAACTGATGAAATAATTTCTGTCTGTGGTTCTATATGGGTTATAATAGCAATAATTTTAAAAAATAATATGGGAAAAATAACTATAAATTAGTTCATTTTTGGAACTGTGAACTAGTTCAAAATTTTTAAATATGAACTATGAACTGAACTAGTTCATTTAAAAATTTGTGAACTGTGAACTGAACTAGTTCATGTAGAAAGTGAACTTTCCCAACACGGGTGGAATCTTTGGGGAAAAATAAAACATATGTTCATAAAAACACAATTTGGTGACACTCAGGAACTGTACCCTACTTTCTTCACCTCCTTCATGTGACTGAATGTTTGGCCATGTTAAAATACTATGAATTAAAATTCAGTTTTATTTCTATTGCATTTTAACAATTTTGCATTGCATCAAAGTAGCTTTACAGCAATTACAGGTTATTATAAAAAGGAGATTAAGAGTATATGGTATTATTACAAAATACACATACAGTCCCTGACAAAAGTCTTGTCGCTTATCTATTTTGTAGAAACACCTGCTAGTAACCTGACTTTTAATTAATCAATTGGTGTTAGAAATAGCTCATATGTATAGCTATAAAAGCTAAAACCCTCCCAAATGATGTTTAATGCACTAAGATAAATTAATTTCACTAAAAAAGATTTATTATTGTATGCGATGGAGCACCATCCTGCTGCAGAATTTGCATTCTTTTATGGTTGGGAATATAAGAGGTAGCTAAGATTTCTTGGTATTTTAGACTATTGATGGTGCCTTCCACCCTAGGTTCTAGATGGACAGAACTTTAGGAACAGAACCCAGTCTTGAGTAAAGAATGGCTTAAATATTCCCCGGAGCAAACTCCAAACAAGATGGGGAGACAAAAAGCACCAGTAAATTACCAACCCTCCTCAGAGAGGTAATGGCAAGAAAAACCCAAAAACTGCTTAAGGCGGTGGTTCTCAACTCCAGTCCTCGAACCCCCCCCCCCCCCATAACATTTTATATGTCTCTCTATATAAAATGAACTGATTCAGTTCATCAGCTTGTTAATTAAGGAAACATTTCAAACATTCTGGAATGAGCACCATGAAATCCGGTGTTTTATATAAGGAAAGTGTTATTTCCTTCAAGTGTCAAAAGTGTCAATTGAAAGTGTCAAAGTGTCATTTTTAGGACACTGTGTAGTTCCCCCAACAGGGAAGTAGGAAAGCATACCTTTACCCAAAGCTTGTAAGGTATTTCCAGATTACAGCTGTTTTTTCAAGCATGTCGTTGTGTTCAAGTAATCAGGATAACACATCTGCATTTGTACAACCAGAACCTGTAGTGATTCAGAAATGGTGCTGTACTGTAAGAAACATAAAAAATGATCTGAATTGTAAAGTCAATTAATGCAAAAATATGTTTGCCCAGTATGGCAGATAACTGGCTCCCAAAAATAATACATAAATTATATTTGTACTATGTTTAAAGGCTCCTGTCTTGCATTTTTGGGGTTTGATTTGTCCACACTACACTTTAAAAATAAACGTAACCTAAAAGTGTACTGAATTTGAACAGCTCACAAAAATATTTTATTTAATACAATTAAATCATTGTATAGTATCCCATTACTCAAACCTGTTTTGTGTTCAATGCAAGATAAAATAACATATTTAGCACAATGAATGCTCTTTTCCACTTTATTTTCTGAGTCTTTTGAAGCCATGTAGCAAATTATTAATATTGTGCAACAAAAAGACCAAATTAAGATAAGGAGTCGTTCTTTTGCTGTAAATCCCCTATCACATAAAGTTACTATTCTGTTCCTACTGTTAATATTTTTCAAATCCAAAACTGAAAACTAAATATTTAAATTTATTGTTTTCATGTTGGCCATGCTTTCACACCGTTCACAATACAGTTGATCGTCAACACTTAACATTGTTTCCTTGAAGTAATCATTAATACACGTTTTCTGAAACAAAAAGGCGGATTATCGCCACCAACTGGGCTGGAGTGTCTATTATTCAAGCTCTCAACGGTAGAATATACGGTTGTGAGGCGTTTGGAAAAATAGGTCCACAAGTTTACAACGAATGATAAAACACCTGTTGGAAAGCATCTTTTGCAGCGATTTTTGTGGGAGCATATCAGTAAACACCCCTGACCTCCCTTGAATAGATTATTGGCCCAATCATAATATAGATGGATCCTCAGTTTTCAGTGTGTTTGGAAAAAACCTTTGATTTTTATTTAAGTTAAATGAGAAATGCCCCTACACCCAGCTGAATACAACTAGATCTTGTTCATTATGTGATTAATTCTAAATAATTAAGAGAATGAAAATGTAACAATGATAAATATAAATTGAATAATAATAATCAGAGTAATAATAATAATTTATAAATTGGAGTTAAATTATAATTTAAACACAGGGTTAAAGAAATAATTTGAAACCTAATAAATGGAATAATTCTTATAGAAGCGCTAAGTAAGGAAAAAAACACGAGATCCCTTCACCAAAGCCATTGGTATCAGTTGTTGGGCCGCTGGGTGGCTCTTTACATGGCTGATCTTTAATTAGTTTCATTTTGCGAGTGCATGAAAGTTGTGCATCAATTGTGCTGACCATCCAATGGAATGCATCCACTTGTCTTCCGATCGACGAAAACACATCTTAATACCAAGTGTAAACAGCCCTTATGACACTGTGCTGCAACGATATCCATCTGGGCATTTCATAATGGCAGTCTATGGCATCGTTTCCTAGGGTGCCCAAAATGGTTGCTAGGGCAATGAGGGTACTACGTTCGTGCAGAGTCTAGCACTCTCTTTAAATTTTAATGACCCACATGTTTTTACAAAATTCTTGCTCGGAGCTATGACCCGTCAAAGTTTTTTGCATGTTAAGTCTATGGGATGTTTTGGTGGTTTTTCGCACGCCTTTTGGAAACCCTGCACCTGATCGCTTATAAAAGTCAGAGCACACCTCTCCTTAATAAACTGGCCGATTTGAGCCCTCATTCATGGGTCTATGACAAACTGTGCAGGACAAGTTAAGTGCCAACATTTTGTGCGGATCGAAGACGATGAAAAAGATGAAGAAGACAAAGAAGAAGATGAAGAAGATGAGAAAGAATATCCCTGATATTCACATTGACAGTATATAACACAATCTGCAACCCATTGATGATTTTTTCCTTTCTGGAAATAGTTGACACTGATTCAGACTCTTTTCCATTGAACTGGAACCAACCAAATCTGAGCTCAGTGATGTGGATTGAATGGACCAATGGTTGATCAAACTATACACATACATCACACACACACGCACGCACGCACGCACGCACACACGTACATTTATTGTAATTGTTTATTTCATTCATTGTTGGGGTAATACAAGTTCTGTTTGCAAATGCACTTTACTGGTTGTCTCTGATTCAATTATAAGGTTGAGCATATTAATGCATTATCATTAACCTGGACCTAGTGTGTATTTACCTGTACAAGGGTTACACTAACATTTGTGGTACAATATTTTATCATGAACTAGGGCTGTCAAAATGACTGAAAAGCTTACTTCGAAATTCTTTCTGAAATATTAGCAAAATTCAAATTATATTCGAATTCTAAATGCAATATTTAATGCTAGAGGAAAAAAGTACTTTATTGTCTGCTATGCCCGCAAGAGAGCGCAAACGAGCGCAATAAGCAAATACAAATCAAATCAAGCATTGCATGTTTTAGTGAAATGAAATTCACTTTTTAAAGTGCATACTTTTTCAAACAACTGTTCTTAAATAAATGATATGTCCTTAATGTGCATGTAAGGACAATTTGGTAACCAAAGTGCATAAAACTGTATTTGTGCATCAGTAACCTGAGAAAACACGCTTTAACAGACAGCCTAATGTTTGTACATTAACACAAAATCGCAAACTGCCATTCTGAAACAAAACGCTCACTACACAATCTACATATTGTTCATTAAAAACACCATGGCCAACTTGATCTGCAGCGAGTGCTGAGCGGTTTTTTTTTTTGACAGCCCTATCATGAACCTTACATATTGACCTTTTCTTGTGATATGTTGTATAACTTTAAAATGGTGGCATTTCCTGTTCATCTTTTGTTTTACTTCTGTTCAGTGAATGAAACAGGTCTGACTCGTTTCTTAAACTTAAGATCGATACTAGACTGAACTCCAGCAGATCAGATATTTGCCATTTCTTGAATGACCTGCATTCATCACATACCATCGAAATCTCTCCATAAATAACAGAAAGATACAAATTTAAAACACAAATGCAAATCTTTTCATTTAGAAATGTGACTAACAGAACATGCAAAGATTATTGAAATGGATTGGTTCCAAAAAAAAGAAATGTTGGATTTACTTAAAAAATTGTGTCAACAGGTTCCACGCAATAAGTAGTAGACTAAAAAAGTAGTCTCAACAAACAATAATTTAGTTTAGTTTACAAAAAAAGTAAACTTAACAAACCTTAGCAGTTTCAACAAACAACAATTGAGTTAATTGTACATGAAAAATGTAATTAAATGACGTCAAAAATTTGAATAATGCCATTATATAAACTCCACCACCTTTAATTAGTATCATCTGTTTAATAGCAGCATAACACTGAATCAATCAATCAATCAATCAATCAATCAATCATAGTGCAGCTGCTCCATATAACTAATCATATAGACCTTTTCATTGCAGCTTATTAAACACATCACAAAAATATTTGAAATGAAATGTTACATTTCAAATAATTCCTTTTGTTTGTTTGTTTTGGTTCTAAAAATATATTAAAATAAGTTCATTCACTCATACACTGCAAAAAAAAAATATTGTCTTAAATGGTATTTTTGTCTTGTTTTCCAGTAAAATATCTAATAATTCTTAAATTGAGATACATTTACTTGATAAGCAAAGTGGCTTAAGATTTTAAGTCTTGTTTACTGAACTAAATTGTGAAAATCATGAGTTTTTTTTTTAGTTAAAACAAGTCACAATATCTGCCAGTGCAGTAAGAAATTGAGTTTATTGAATTTAGTTGAAACTCGAATTAAGTGTATTTTTCTTACTCTTGTTTTTTATCATTTATTCAGTAAACACTGAAAAAAATTATTCATTCAACTGACTAATTTTTTTAAAGGTAAGTGGTTGCAATCAATTTATTTAAGCTAGATTAAAAAAATTGAAAAATAAAATAAAATAAAAAACTTTTGTTTAAATGTAGCTTAAATAAATTGATTGCAACCACTTACCTTAAAAAAATTAGTCTATTGAATGAATATTTTTTTTCAGTGAACAAGACTTAAAATCTTAAGCCACTTTGCTTATCAAGTTAATGTATGTCAATTTAAGAATTCTTAGATATTTTTACTGGAAAACAAGACAAAAATTCTAAGTAAGACAATCATTTTTTGCAGTGTAATCTGTAAATTTTACGCAACAATGGCTAAACAAAGACTTTTAAGTAAAGCTGAGAAGACACATGTTTTTTTTTTTTGGTTAAATGAACTCAATTAAATTAAGGTCACATTCTTAAATAGATGTTTTAAGTAATCGCAACATGAAAGGATTAAGTAAAATTGGCAAAAGTAAAGTTCTTATTTTTTACACTAGATTTACAATAGTTCATTCCCTTTTAGACAAATATCATGCTGTAGCTCCCAAAGGGCTATTATCAACAGCAGCCTTATGGTGCATTCACACCAGACACGGATGAAGCTTAATACATAAAATATAAGTGATTTATTTGGTTTTGCCACACATCTTTCACTACAGATAAAGTATAGCCTACTTTTTTAGACTTACCATGGAAAATATTAAAGTATATTATATTATTTACTACATTTTATTAATTTACCATAGTAAATACTACAGTATAGTCTACAAAAGTGTAGTAATTTACTGTAATAAACTAAAGTTTAGGCTACTAGTATTTTTTATGTGGGAGGAGTGACAATTGACAAATCACAGACGATCATTGCACAAATATGTGTCAGGGTGTATATATATATAAGCAGTGTTCAGTTAGTCTTTGACAGATGAGAAGAGTTTTGCTAAAGGTGAGTAAATTAAGACTTTATGCCTTTTATAGTCATCACAGAGACATTCATAGATAACGGAGCCACATTAATGCATGAAGATTTATACAAATATGTTACTATTTAAATGAATACTATTAATTAATCAATCTAAATAATACATATAACAGCAGTGGAAATAAATGTGATTTGGTAAATATATAAACTAATCTTCTTATGTAAACCAAGGTCTGACAGAAAAGTTTATTTAAAACTGAAATGTTTTTATATAATACATTTAGACAGGACTTAATTTAATTAAGCCATTAATTTAAGCCATTAATTTAACAAAACAATTCTAATTTAAGATATTTAGAAAAAAGTTAAACTAACAGAATTTAAATATTTTTTTTTACATTTATAAGAATGACTCTGTTCTTACTTTATCTGTTGAATTGATCATAAACGCACTGTAGAGCAACAGATTACCCAAACGATCACAGAAAAGGTCAAGCATATTCTTCATTTAAAAAGAAATGCCTTTTCCATGTGATAGCAATATTTTCCTTAATTCCTGACTCAAATATTTGATCAAATATACATAAAAAATGCTTATGAATGTTACATTGGTGTGTTTGGAGAATAAACTGAAACTCAGCTTTGATAAACAATCTTTGTTTTTTCCTAAGTTTTTATGATCCTTCAGTTCTAAAAGTAGTGACAACATGTCTGCAGAGAGTTTATCAGCAAGTTTAGACACCAACAGGAACTGCACAATAGAGATCGACAACAAGAGCAACAACTACACTCTCATCAACCCACAGTAAGGAGAAAATGATGATTGTGCATTTAGGGATAAATTTTAAATTTGTTTTGTCTTACAGATTATTTGAACTTCCCCTGAGAAAAAAACAAGCTATTCTGATGCTTCCAAGTACACTTAAAATAATCAAATGTGTTATTCGAGAAAAATACTGTTACCCTGTGAAAAAATGACAAAATTAAACATAAAGAATGCTGTCATTTTACTGTTACTTTGTAAAATCATAACTAACTCTAAACTTTTCTTAGAGTCTACATGTACCATGGATTCAACCACACTATTCTTCAGCCCACAATCGGACCCCGAAGCAGCTCAGTCTGTGCCTTCACGAAGACTCCAAACACTGCCTGCGGTTCCATAGGCGTCTTGACCTATGACCTCTTCGACATGAAGAACCAGCGTACCATTGATCGCATGGCTCTTCTGTTCTCTGTTCCCTACAACTTTAACTTCTACGATAACATCTTCGCTATCGGGTTGATCACAACAGCCCGTCAGTGCAATGAAGCCCTGTACAACGACATGTATTACGGAAAGGGCAATTTTAACCGTGCGGAGGCAAAGAAGGGTGGCCTCACCTACTATTCATCGAATGTTGAATTAAGAGCAACTATGTCAAATATGGCCAAAGCCATTATTAAACTACAGATTTATGACCGGTGAGGCTAAAAATGAAAAATGGAAAAAGTTTAGCCTTACAAAAGAATTTATTTTCATGAATTCATATGTAAAAGTATGCAATTGTGACTGTAAAATCGAATAAAAAGGCAAAGTACTTAAAATTGACTGAATCATGTATTGTATATTGGATCATTTACATTATTAATTACATAGTTTGAAGTGGTTGAATATCTCAGGTTAATTTTTTTCAAGATACATATATAATCTTGTATGGAAATACATTACATGACTATGAGATTAATTCAATGCATTTAGCAAAACATTCATACCAAACTCACTCTTTATTTACCTACAAATTAAATTGATAAAATTAAAACCTCGATCTGGTCCAAGATCACTGAACTGGATTTCGGTGGAAAATCTGTCACAAACACTGACAAAAATCGGACAATTTAAGAACTGCATTTATTAAACTAACACTGTAAACAATGCAACATTACAGGTACAGTAAAATCATTTGGGACATTTATTCTGCAATAGGTCACACATGCTAAATTAATAAACTTGTAAAAACAGTCAATGCAATAAAATAATTATTTATGTTTTATAACACAAAACTGTGTATTAGGGCAAAGTGTTAAAATTTATATCTAAGAAAATAAACAAACAAAAGCCTAACACAGATTTTGGAGTGTTCATGGAGAGCGCATGCCTAAAGAAGTGATACAGAAAATCTGTTCTTGCTACAATAAGGTAAAGTGTTGTTTTAACTTCATGCACCATCTTGAAAAGCAAGACAAGACACGATACAAATATAAGTGGTGAACACATTTAAACACATGTGAACTTTGACATTGTGTTGATTCTTTATGGCTTCAATGCTTTGAGCATTAAACTCATGGATTAAAACATGCTGAAGTTCCTGATGGCATTGTCAAAACTTTTAACATAAATGTTGTTCATGTTGTTATTTAGCATGTTTAACAGGTAGAGCTTAACCCTTTTTTCTGGCAGTCTTTTTTTAAGTTCCCTGCCAGCATTTTTTGTTATTTTTACAGTTTCACAAACTGCCTTTCAGAAATGTTCTTCTATAAATATATAGACATACAAATATATCAAGTGAAAGAACAGACCCTCTGCTTTCAAACAAACAAACAAACAAACAAAAATCTTCATTTGTTCTCTTTTTATCACCTCTCAAATGTGTGTAGGTTTCTTCAAAAATGCCAAATTTCGAGCAAAAAAATTGAAAATAATTGCATTTTTGTTAAGGACTTTTGTAAGAGATCAGATTCAGAATGATCATCAAAACATTGTTTCTTATGTGTTATGTGTTGTTGTACTGTGAATAAAGTAAAGTAAAGTAAAGTAAAGTAAAGTAAAGTAAAGTAAAGTAAAGTAAAGTAAAGTAAAGTAAAGTAAAGTATTATATGATGTGCACCTTTAAATTAATTTAACTCTGTCATTCTTTTATCTAGAAGCAAAATCTTAGTCTTTTTTAAGACGAGACTTTAAAGTTTCTAAATTAAGTGTCTAGAGTTGTAAATATGAGATTAAAAAAGTTTATCTTTTAACTAAAAATAAAAGTGTATTTAAAATAAGGCCATGAGTCTCAATAAGTTCTGCTCCAAATTTCAAGTTAAAATCACAAACAATGAGGTTTTTGTTACACTTTTTTAGTGGTTATACTAATAGTTATTTATATTATTTACCTCATTTGTAAGTCGCTTATAATAAAAGCACCTAAAGATTATTGTTGTAATTAATAAATACACAAATCTGTCACACAAATATCTTAAATCTGTCACACATCCAGACAGTATATAACAATCATACAAATGACGTGTCTGACAGTTGTACAGGAGATCCAGATGTTGCTTTTTGTAAGTTACAGCAGAACTGGATCATCTATAAACAGGAGACTGATCTGAAATCTGATGTCTGAGTTCAGTTAGATATGCAGATGATTCCTGAGCTCTTGTTTATTCATATATTTACAATTAAATTCTAAAAAAGTGATGATTAATAATTCCCACTAGAAATGTTGACATTAACATTGCAAAGAAAAGCTTTATTCTTAAATTGTCATTTTTGTACAGACCTTTTGACACATTGTTTCAAAGCAACATTTTTTTCTTTATAATGCCATTAAAATGTTTGTGAAAAGTTTTTGTTGGTGGTTTGTTTAGATTATTTTATACAATATCACAGTTGTCTCTATAGACAGCAAACATAACCAGTGCTTTTTAAGAAAGTGAATTCCCTCAATACATCTGAAACCACAAAAACATCAATAAAGTCACTGACTCAAAAAAAAAAGAAAAAAAAGAACAGTAAACAAGTGAACTTCATCAATCTCAGCATAACTGATTTATGGAAGCACATTTACAACAGCAACACACAGTGGATGAAGTTATAAAGCTCATATGGGATTAGTTTTTAAATCCGGTTCATCAGACACCTATGGTATTACCAATGTCTAGATAAATCAACAACCAACTAATCATTTAAAAACTCAACATTTAAGATTTTATATTTGATCTATAATACTGATTATAATGTTTCTGTTATGAAAAGTGTTAGCTCTTCTAAAAGCTACATCTGTTATCATCAATATCAAAATAAAAAAATGTAACACTCATCAATGTTTTGATTTAACACACATATATATATATTATATTTATAAGGTAATTTGTAAAAACATGTTAAACTAAATAATATTTGAAAGGCATGCAATGTAAATCATAAATGTAAATCGTAAATCTCTAAAAGGTTTAAAAATGTTTAAGAAACTCTTCTAGATTTTTATCTGATGTCCATGCAGTCCAGACCTACAATCAAAAAGATTTGTTTTCATGTTACTTCATCAAATTTCAGATTTACTGTGGTCATTCAATTAAAAATAAAAATATTAACCATGAAACTCAATTTCAGACCTAATGACAGAAAACAACAGACAGTAAACTCATACAGTACCTTCATCTTCTTCCATTAACCATTCACACGACTGCATTCATGAATCTTTAAAATAAAATAAAAAATAAAAAAATGCATATGACAATTTACTCTAAAGATGAAATGATAAATATTTAAAACAGAGTCACACTGATTATTATTATTAACTCGTCTCTTACTGGTTTTTATTCAACAACAAACTCCAGATTCGTCTCTGAAACTCAGTCTTTGTAACTTTACTAAAACACTTAACCAGAGACATTATAAGAGAGACAGTAACCTTCAGTAGATAAATGAATAATATGAATTAAACTTTACTCAGTATTTCTGCTTTACGGTTAAACACTAATGGATGGTAAAAATCTTAAAATGATGTTTAAAATCGCTTTAGATGAAGTATACAGCACATCACATCAAAGGACTTTCATACGCTGTATTATAAATCAATGATTAACAACACATAACATCAGTATATAATGTGTTACTCACTGTGTTTATTGGGTCTGTAGAAGAGCATATAAGCACTTGAAGACCTGTAAAGACATTCATTTAATAATCTTCATAACAATAATATTACAGTAAATGAAAGATAGCAGATACTGTACCTGTACACGAAGTTCTCGTCTCTTTGTGAAAGATTGTTCAAAAAACTCTAAAGAAAAATCATCCAGAAACATAATCAAAATATAATGTAATATTATCAGACAATTTTTAAATTGTTGTTCACAAACACACTTTAATATAAATATAAATACCTCACACACGTGGGTTTCATCAAAGCGATACCATTGTTGATTTTCACATTTGATGTCTGCATTAAAGTGTCCACTTTGATCTGAGCCATAGTAGTTTATTATGGCACAGAGCTCAAAGTAATGAGAGGAAACCTGAAATTAAAGACAGACTTTATGATATTTATTTGTCTTTGTTTCATGAATGTAAGGCAGCTGTTTAAGAGATCAGCATTGGGTTTGCTTGGAGATACTCATAAAGCAATCAAATCACCAGGTGGTGCTGATAACCAGGATTCAACCTCTCTCATATTTCAGATCACTGAAGGTCTACTAAATCTATGTAATACCATATATACATTGTATGTTGTGATGCTAAGGTTTCATCTTCATCTGATTGGTGTCATTTTAAGGTCATTGTCCGATGGGTAAAAAGGTTTAATTTCTATAATTCTAAGAGAAAGTGTACCATAGTTTATAATTTAACAATCCCATTTTGTGACCCTTCAGGTATTTATTTATTAATTTGTTTATGTGTTCATTTTAATTAAAGATAACCTTAAACATATATTTATATTTTAAGTAACCTAAATAAAAAATGAATACGTTTTGGTGCAAATTGCTACCATTACCTGGATTGACATTTTAACACTTGCAAGTGTGTCCCATCAAGTGAATAATTTTAAAATGCACGCTTGGGATCTTCATGCCCAGTAGAACACTTGGGCAAAATTGTCAGGATCCTGTCAGGATCTTGTCTTGTTTTACATCTAGTTCATTGTGACAGGGTTCTGACAGTGCCATGTTTTGTGTGGGAATACGTGGCTATGGATTATTTATTATCAGGCCACGTGTTTTCCTTGTTCCGTCACTTTTTACCCGCTCCCTTACTTGTTATTGATTTCTGCTGTGTCCCTCATTAGTTGTCCCTATTTATTGTCCACGTTGAACCTGCCTGACATAATAAATTGTTATCATTGAAAATTCTTCAAATATAGTTATTTCCGGTAGATTAAAAGGGAGTGGGAAAAAAACAAGCTTTTGCTTCATCCCGCTCCTTTTCGGACACAAAGTTAATGGATATTTTGTTTTGTTTCATGTGGTAACACAATTTTTGTATTTTAAATTATTGTATTTTCATATTTTATTTGACATTTGTTATTTATTTAATTTTTTGTTCGAAATAAAGAGAGTCTGGTATAACCGCAGAATAAGTATGTCAGGATAAGATCATACTAGAGTTTTGATGTTGAATGGATTAGCAAGTTGTGACTAAATGAACTATTATGTTCTGAGCAACCACGGGGTGGCCAGACTTCAAAGTATTAGTTAACCCTGCAACCTCTGACTAAGATCAGACTTGTCGTGAGATCTACGTAATGACGCAAGACTCTGCAATATCGGATCCCTAATGAACAAATAACTTAAGATGAGAATTTAAAAATAATCAAAGATCTAAATCGTGACCAACAAATGATTTAATTATTCACAAAAATGTATAATCACAATAAATTGAAGTCAGATTAAAATACAACTAGAGATTATTTTGTGTTATGTGCCAGGGAAAGTTAAAACATGAAATCTCTTCACAACTGAATTCTGTCTTTGGGTCAATGGGTGTCTCTTTACATGAAATAAAACAGAAGTAATCTGTCCTGTGAATCAATAGAATCACATGTAATTACCTTCAAATGAGGACGAATGGTCACTTCCAGTTCATTTTTCTTGTAGGAATCCACACTTTCTCTTATATATCTCCTCAAACGTACAATCAGTATTTTTTGTGAGTGGATCTCATGTTTCTAATGAAATATGAACTCGGTTTTAAGACACAGAATGAAGCCTTAATCATATTCAGTAAATTGTGGTAAATTTAACATTTCACAACTTTACTCCATCAGAACAGATGTAAATATTTACTACATGATAAAAAGTTACTTGCCGTTCTCAGAGGTTCTTTGCAGTGATGACAGAACTGCTGCATGATTCCTTCTCTTATCTGTAGAGCATCTTCCTACATAACAAACACATCAAATAATATCAAATAACATCTGAGAAATAAAGTTTCATGATGATAATGTATTTATTACAGCTGCTTTTACTCATCAGATTTAATGCCGCACTTGTAATTTATTCTCAACATTTGATCTAAGTTAGACTTTTATTCAGTACTAAACGTCATAATCTACATACCACATCTTGAAATTCTTGAAAAGTGACTGAGATGATTCCAATTATTGAAACAGTCCAGCATAAATGACATTTTTCATAAAACGGCTCAGCAAACGTAAAAATCTGAAGTCAGAAAGCAGATTCATTAATAATCTATGAATATTGATACTTTAATTACAAATTTTATGCTTTATGTTTTATGCACAAAATCACTTATTTTCTTGGGTCGTTTTGCTCATCAAGAAAATGCATCTTAATTTAAGAATTATTTGATATTTTTACTGAAAACATGCGGAGCCCCTAAGACATGGAGAAAAAATTAAATAAAGTTTAGTTTCATGTGCTCACACGAAACTTTCATATGCAGAATTTTTTAAGTTTAGTTTCGTGTGCCACGTGAAGCTATTGCGTGAGCACGTGAAACTATCGCGCGTGCACGTGAAAGCGAAAGTTTCAAGTGCGTGCGCGATAGTTTCACGCGAGCAAGCGATAGTTTCACGAGAGCATGCGAAAGTTTCACGCGAGCACACGAAACTAAACTTTAAAAAAATTTGCCACATGAAAGATTCACGGGAGCACATGAAACTAAACTTTTGATATTTTTTACTCCAATGTCACCTTAGGGGCTCGGTAGTAAACAAGACAAAAATACTAAGAACTATTTTTCTTGAAAATAATTTTTTGCAGTGTAGAAAGCAAGAGGACAATCAAAGTCGAAAACTTAATTTGGACATCACACCAACTACCAATCAAATTGATTTAAGACACAGACTGTAAGTTATAACAGAAACTTGAGTCACCTCAGATGAGCGAGTCGCCATAAGTATCTCCCACAGGCCTTGCGCTAAGTATTGAATTTCATTTATCATCCGAAAAATGACGTCTAAGAAATACACAAATATAAAACAATAAGAATGTCACGGTCATGTATATTATTTATTTATATTGATTCAAATCTTTTTTTAAACTTAAATTCATTTACTTAATTCTTTTCTGTAATGTAAACTAAAGATCTCGTCAGCTCTTTCTTGAGTTGTTTGTGTTGAGACCGGCCCCTGCTCGGTGTCCAACTTTTCGAACAACACCTTTAACTCTTTAAGGAACTCATCCTTAGTAGACCCATCAACTGTGTTCAGTCTAAACAACACATGATATATTTACTGTAATAAACTCTGATGAATCACAACAGAATGAAATGAATGAAGTTATTTGTTTACCTCATAACATGATCTCTGTATTCGTTAGTCATGTAGAGAGTTTGCAGAAGTGCATTGAAACAGCTGCCCCATCCAGGATTTTTCAAACCACAATATCCTTAAATCAGAAACACATTGTTATCAACATCATTCCACAAAAAGTTGTCACATATGTGTCATGTTCCACGTGTTTTGTGTGGAAGCACATGGCCATAGTTTGTTTTGGTGTGCCATGTGCTCTCCTGACCTGTTTGCAAAGTTTTGTTGTTTTGCCCCCTCGTCATTGGCCTTGTTTTAAGATAAAAGCCTTTTTTTGTTTACCTGTGTCTGGGTTCTGCCTGTGATATGCCTGACACATGTGCCATTAAAAAAACATGTACAGCTGCTTTAAAGAGTACTCTGACTCACTTTACTCTGGTAAATAAATGATAAATACCCCGACTTACCCATAAAGGGACGGATCCTCCCCTGAAAGAAACATTTAATATTCATTAACAACTAAAAAAAAAAAAATATTTGCTGACATGTAATGATAACAAAAGTGTAATCATACTAGTGCCATATAATGAATAATCGCAACTAATCATTCACAGAATAAAAGTTCTTGTTTACATAATATATATGTGTGTGTGTACTGTTTGTGTGTAATAATTATGTATATATAAATACACACACATGCATGTATACATTTAAGAGATATGTACACGTGTATGTACATTTTTATACTTATTTATAAATTATATTATATATAAACACTTAAAGGTGCAGTGTGTAGATTTTAGTGTTGTGAATTGCACCCCTCCCTATCGAAACACATAGAGAAGCTACGGTAGCCGGCACAGGACAAACATATCATCGCCTGAGACAACATAGTGACAAACGTTCTCTCTACAGCAGTTTGTCTATTTAGGGCTACTTTAGAAACATGAAGGCACAAAATGGCGGCAACCATGTTAGGGGACTCTCGGTGTAGGTAGATAAAAACAGCTGATTCTAAGGTAATAAAAACAATACAGTTTATTTTGCAAGGTCTTTAAAGAGCAATGAAAACATAGTTGTCTATATTAGAATGCATTGCTGTCAAAAGATCCTTCTAAAAATTTACACACTGTACCTTTAATATATACAGTACATAGATTTTCTTAAAATTATACATGTATGTATGTGTAGTTATATATGGATAATTATCATACATAGAACACACATATATACAGTAATGTGAAAAAGTTTTGGCTCTCTTCCTGATTTTTATTGTTTGCATGTTGTCACACTTTAATGTTTCAGATCATGAAACAAATTTTAATATTAATCAAAGATAAGACAAGTTAACACACCATGCAGTTTTTAAATGAAGGTTTTTAAAGAATATGGCGCCGTGTGAAAAAGTGTTTGCCCCCATAACCATAAAACATAACTTAACTGTGGTTTATCACACCTGAGGTCAGTTTTCTAGACACACCTAGGCCTGATTACTGCCACAGCTGTTCCCAATCAAGAAATCACTTAAATAGGACCTGCCTTATAACGTAAAGTAAACCAAAAGAAAATTGGGATCCAAAGATATCAGTCTGGAAAAGGTTATAAAGCCATTTTTAAAGCTTTGTGACTCCAGTGAACCACAGTGAGAGCCATTATCCACAAATGGAGAAAACATGGAACAGTGGAGAACCTTCCCAGGAGTGGCCGGCCAACCAAAACTCATCAAGTGGTCACAAAAGACCCCACAACAACATCGAAAGATCTGCAGGCCTCACTTGCCTCAGTTGTGGTTAGTGTTCTTGACTACATCATAAGAAAGAGACTGGGCAACAATTGCCTGTATGGCAACATTCCAAGACAATTACTGATGCTGAGCAAAAAGAAGATAAAGGCTCATCTCAGTTTTGCCAGAAAACATTGTGATGATCCCCAAGACTTTTGGCAAAATACTCTGTGGACCAGGGATGGGCAACTTCGGGCCTGAAGGGCCGGTGTCCTGCAGAGTTTATCTCCAACTTGCCTCAGCACACCTGCCTAAAAGTTTCTAGTATGCCTAGTAAGACCTTAATTCGCTGCTTTAGGTATGTTTAATTATAGTTGGATCTAAACTCTGCAGGACAACGGCCATCCAGGACTGAAGTTGCCCATCCCTGCTGTGGACTGACGAAACAAAAGTTGAAGGTTATGGAAGGTGGATGTCCCATTACATCTAGTGCAAAAGTAACACCGCATTTCAGAAAAAGAACATCATGCCAACGGTAAAATATGGTGGTGATAGTGTGATGATCCCCAGCTGTTTTGCTGCTTCAGGACCTGGAGGACTTGGTGTGATAAATGAAACTATGAATTCTGCTGTCTACCAACAAATCCTGAAGGAGAATGTCCGGCCATCTGTTTGTGACCTCAAGCTGAAGCAAACTTGGGTTCTGCAGCAGGACAATCATCCAAAACACACCAGCAAGTCCACCTCTGAATGGCTGAAGAAAACAAAATGAAGACTTTGGAGTGGCCTAGTCAAAGTCCTGACCTCAATCATATTGAGATGTTGTGGCTTGATCTTTTAAAGGCGGTTCATGCTTGAAAACCCTCCAATGTGGCTGAATTACAACAACTCTGCAAAGATGAGTGGGCTGAAAATTCCTCCACAGTGCTGTTACAGACTCACTGCAAGTTATCACAAACACTTGATTGCTGCTAAGGGTGGCCCAAATAGTTTTTAGATTTAGGGGGCAAGCCCTTTTTTACATGGGGCCATGTCATACTTAAAACCTTCTTTTAAAAACAGCATGTTGTGTTCACTTGTGTTATCTTCAATTAATATTTAAATTAAAACACCTTTTCACACCACAACAAAAACTATTAAACGATTAGTTGCGATTAATCGTTATGCAGCCCTAGATCATACCTCAGTTTTAACTCTGATCACATCAGATTCAGTGGTGTAGTTGAGTTTTCCCACCGCTGCACATTTAATCTCATATTCAGTGCCTGGTCTCAGATCAGTCAGAGTTACAGTATTTTGGTCCTTCAGCACAGTTTGAGATGTCCAGGTCTTCTCTTGATTTATTTTGTAGAGTAACCTGAGTTCATCTGTAGCAGGACATGATGAGGGCTTCACGTTTAAAATCACACTGTTACCTTTAACCTCTGCTGTGATTGGACGAGCCGGCTGTGATGGAGGAGTGAAGCAAACAGCTTCAACACATCCACCTTCATACAGGAGAATGCAGGAACCTGGATGATCCTCCATTTGTTTTGATGACACAATAAACTTGGCTGGTCTACAGTCTTTTGAACGAATCAAGCTCTTAAACATCTCCAAGTTGCTCCTCATAGTCTTGTAGATGGCAGGGGTGAGCCATGACCTTTCCTTCTTGGAGTCAGGGTCCATTTTATTTTTCATTGTTGAAGATCTTAGGTAGGTCAATTGTTTAGGAAGAAGCGCATCTGACCAGTCCAATGATGTGAATGTGTAGCTGACCAGATTTTCTACATCTAGATCCATCAAGATTGCCTTTCGGTTGTCTTTTACCTTTGCACCAGAATCAATCAGCTGTCTGAGAAGTGTTTTAATGATCTCAGACTCTTTCTCTCTCATCTTCATCCATTCTGCAAGCTCACTTTCTCTGAATGGAGATTCATGATGATCTTTCAGTAGATCTATCAATGCTAAGTCTTCAATCTTATCTCCACGGATCTGAGGCAACAGAGAGCCGAGTTTCTTTATGAGACTCAACTTGTATTTGTTACAGTTCTGCTTCATCTGCAATATTTTATTTTGAAATGGAGGTAAAGCTGAAGCAGGAGAGTCTTTCAGAAGATCACAGCATTTCATCTCAGTTGTATTTAAACTCTCTAATGCTGATTCTATGTCACTGACCAAATCGATGCTGATTTCCTTCAGAAGTTTTGAAGCTCTTGACTGAAGTTTGCTCAGAGGATACAGCCACACTCTCAGTGGAACCACAAGATCTCTGTTTTCTCCCAGCAGTTTGGGAAGTTCAGAGTAAACCTTCAAAGCATCTTCAAATGAAGTCGGATTAGACGGCAACTGAAAATCACCATAGAAAGTGACACTGAATTTTTGCACCGCATTCTTCTGAACGTCATTCATGTTTAAGTTTGCGTCTACATCTACTGTAATGACTCTGAGTTTTTCGAATGCTGCCTTTACCTCTCTTTCTACCGCAGTTTTGTCCTCATCTGAAGAAACCTCTCTGTCGAACACAAAGCAGGCGTCAGCTCCGTACAGCACTGCTGTCACCACATGTGTCGCTGTATCGTGATCAAACACCTCATGGTGAGCTATATTTTCAGATGCTAAATGGTTCATGCTCAGTTCTTCAAACCTGGTAGTTGAATGATAATGTAGAGTCAATCTCTGCTGAATGAAAGACTTCTTGGTGTCATTGAGATATTTGGCGGCACCGGTTACGTTGATCAATCCACCCAACAGACTCAGTTTCATAGACGCTTCAATGTTCAATAAGTTTGACTTTTCTTCAATAGAGTCTGAAGCTGTAACTTTAAAATCTGTATTAATTTGGCGATGAGATCGAATACTCAGCTTGAGCTTTTCTTCATCCCACAACGTGATTCCTGTAGAGAGATTTTTTAGCCAATAAAGAAAAAAACAAAAACACACCAAAATTGTACTTATAAAACTTTATAAAATTGTTGCCCTGCATTTCCCAGGTAGCATAGCTACATCTGTAAGATGTCTGTGTTAAAACATCTGATAGAAAAGGTCTTATATTAGTGCTTCCTGGAACACATTTTCTAAAAAATTTGTTACCTTTATCTGTGTAAAGTTAAGATAATTTTAGTGTGGTACCTGGCACGAGAGCATCTTTCCTGCAGTCGTAGAGCATCCCCAGCTGAAAGGGTCTCCCTAAAGCGGCAACTTCTATCACATTCACTCCTACTGACTCCATACTGAACACTGACAATATAAGAGCACATCAGTGAGGATAAAATCATTTCTCATGAACATCTTACATTACCTAATAAAAGTCGAAGTCTTACATTCGTAAAGACATAATCCATGTCATGAAACAAAGAGTAGGAACAACAACATACACATGACCATGAAACAACAAACAAGAACCAACAAAAGACAACATGGCAACATAGAGGATTTAAAGCAGGGGCGTCGCTAGACCCCTTTTACTGGGGCACGTGCCCCAGTGTAAATCTTTTGTGCCCCTGTGTAAATCTCAAGTTTACATTTTAGCGGTAACTAGTTTATTCCTTTACAAAGACAATCGCGGCAAAACGGATCTATATGCAATGTAGTTACCCAATTCACGTTTGAAAAAGCGACGCAACAGTCGCACTGACGCGTGCACGCCTCAATTCATGTCCGCGTCCGCGCATGGACATGAATGGGTGCGCGGACGCGGACATGAATTGAGGCGTGCACGCGACTGTTTTGCCGTGCGCAGCCGCATACAAAGTACACGCGATTGAGTTGGTTTATGAAAACATGGCAAGACTAAAGTAAGTTTCTTAATAATAATGAAAATCTCATTGACGCATGTGATGGACATCAGAAATGTTTTGTGCAAAGCAGGAAAAGGGAAGGAAAAATGAGAGATGATGAATTTAGGGAGTAAAGACACATAACATCTTACCCTGTCAGGGCTTAAACATTAGAGGGAAAATTTCAGGAAAACCTCTGTCAATAGTCTATAAAATTGCATTGTTCACATACAAAAACTGTGTTATACTGTTCTGTATTTTCAGGTATGAAATTAATATTTAGTTCACTAGCTCTAGGTCATTACATAATCAGTTAGCAGTAACTAAGATAGATTTTTTAGTAGTCATAAAATGAAAATATTCTTAAAAATAAAAAAAGAAGTTATTAATCATTGTTATGTAAAATGCAAATGTGCATAAAAAATTTTTCTCTCCAGCCATTATTTCCAAACATTTTATGCCTTAAGACATGTTAATTATGTTGTATATATGTATATATGAAGATGATACTTAAATATTTTTAAATAAATGTTTGTCTTTCCCAGTACTTGTTGCAATGTTGGAATAGTGGGTTAAGCAAAGGAAATTGTATCTTGCACACCGCAGGCTTTCAAGAAAAAGTAAAAAAAAAAATGGGGGGCCTGTGCCCCAGTAGAGCTTTATGTCTAGCAACGCCCCTGATTTAAAGTGCACCTATTTCATTGCTAAAAACTATGCGTAATGTGACGCTCCTTATCATGTTTGAAAGATTCGCTCACAATGCAATGCTAACAGGAGTTAACTTAGTGGGAGGAATTATGATAATTTCGGTCTTTACTACATCAACAATCCCAGAAGTAAACTGTTGCCTACAATCCGTGTGTTTGTTGTAGTTCAAGAAAAGAGATGTACGTTGGAGACGATAACTTTAGCGTCACCGTTTACTTTGGGGTTTGTACCTTTTGCATATCACTAACAAGTACTAATGCACACTTACACACCAAAGGAAATGTAAAACCATGAATTGGACCATAGGTGCTCTTTAAATATACAGACTAATCAAGGGTAACAAGGGACACCTGAAGACTACAATGACCAAGACACAAGAAGGACTACAACAGGAAATGACATGACAAATTTCAAAATACAGGTTTCTAAAATTAAAGACATGAACTCCAAAAACAAGATTCATGACACTTGCATACAATAGTTACATCTCTGTTATTCCATAGCAACTACCAGGGTGCTTTGGAAAAAAGGAAGAAGTGGCTTGACCCACATTTAACAAGCATTTTAAGACGCTATGGCCTCATCTTTTTTTTGTATTCGGATTATGTTATATTTTAACAGTAAACGCGGCCTGCATACACGAGAAGGGCGGGCTGGGAAGTTTGAGACTCCTGATGTACCTGCATAGAACAGTGCTGATAAATTAAGTGTAGGCCTACAAAAAAGTTTTTGTACACAGAAAGACATAAACTGAATAATAATAATAATTTATTAACTGCAAAAGACATTGCACAATGGGATGAGTCCTCACAAAATATGGAAAAGATTATTCACGTTCCACAAATTATTAAGACATAATTAGGCTACAATTCATTAAACAATATTATCATTAACAATATTATAAAATGCATGACAGATGAAGATAAAATATCAAATGAATCATAGCACAAACTATTTGGTGACAATGCTGTTGTGATATTGTGTAAATTAATGATAGGCTAATATATATATATATATATATATATATATATATATATATATATATATATATATATATATATATATATATATATATATATATATATATATATATATATATATATATATATATAACAGAGAGAGAGAGAGAGAGAGAGAGAGAGAGAGAGAGAGACAGAGAGACAGAGAGAGAGAGAGAGAGAGAGAGAGAGAGAGAGAGAGAGAGAGAGAAAAAGACCTTTGTTTTTGTCTCCCGTATTCAAATACAATAATATTAAATAATACTGCATTATAAAGCCTTATAATCCCAGACTAAAATGCATGTTTAAGCTGCCTTTATTTAAAAACAACTTGCACTGACATCTTAAAATATAATAAAAGTAATAAAATATATTGATTAAGGCCTAGTTGTGGATTTATGAACTGTCATGAAAACTGCCCATATGTGATTGTATCCTGACATTTAACATATAAGAGCAACACCTATAGGACGAATTACATAAGGACACAAACCTCTGCCAAAAGTATTCTGTTTGTTCCCTTATCTGAACATAAAACTCCTCTGAAAGTGCGCCCCTCCTAAAGTGTTGTTGCACCAGCCGCCACTGAATATTGTGTTGTTTGTGAAACTGAAGACTTTGTTCAAGTTTGAAGAAGTTGTTCAGCCTGTTTCTCACTTTATTAAATAGTATGCCCCCAATAAAAACGAAATGTTCTGTCCACGGTCCGGTGCACATTATATTTAGTATTGCTCAAATAAACAGTAAGCAGTGGATTTTGTCCATTACAACGAAATTGTCAAGTCATAGTTTTATAAGAAAGCAATTAGCCTAGCCTAACCAAATACATTTATTCACATTTTTAATTAATTTATATTTATTTCAATTATCTTTATACATTACAATTTATAAATGTATTTAAATAGGCCTATATATTTTTAACTCTTTCAATTTATTAATTTATGTAAAAACTTGTTTCTATAAAGATTTATATAAATATGTATATGCTGATTATTTTAAGAGGTTAATTCACTCACCTTCATCAAAAGCCTTCTGTCCCAGAGGAGAACTACATTACTGTAATCACCCTGTCATTGAGTTGTACTATGGCTGTTTCTCAAACGGAGGCATGCGCCCTCCGGAGGTCACATATATAGGCTGCATACGTCATCAAGCCTGGTTTATTTTAGTCAACAAAGTCAAAACTTCACGAATCATAAGCGTATTGGTGAGAACACTCATTTAAACAGCATACACACACCCGAACCGAACTTGACTGCGCACGTCACATTTTTGACATTAGAATGCAACGTGACATAATTAAGCCTTTTTTAATAAAAAAGTTATTGGGCTGTCATATACAAAAAAAAGGGCCTGTACATAGTGAAAGGAATACAAATGAACACAAAAAAACTAATACTTTTTAAAATTGCCTTTTTAAGTGTTTATTACAAATAAATTAGGCTACTAAATGCTTAAAATTAAGCTTCAAACATCATATTTTCTTCATGCAATCACTAAAAATATATTTTCGTTCTCACATATTTAACTTTACTTACTAAATAATGAATGAAAAAAAGAAATTGTAGAATAATGTTAGACTCTGAGGTTAAACGAAATTACAAATAAATAAACATTTAATTCACTCAGGTTAACAGATCTTATCTGTAGTCGCCTATTCGTTATTACAACAATCAAAATCTTCTAACATTCTCCTCATATATAGATGGGTCAAATCGATCAGAAATCACTCATATATTTATTCATTCTCTTAAGTTACTAAATGAAGAAAGAGAAAAAAGACACGCTAAAACAATCTTAGTCTCTGAAAATGAAAATACTGTCTGATAAAAGTATTTTATCTTGATCTTTGTGGTCTTGTTGCAAAACATTGTAAGTGTTGTTGGAATACAGTTGTTCATACATCACAATATACACAATTTAAAAAAAATTACAACAAAAATATATTTGTGTTTTAGGAACAAATCTGGATCATGTTGGCTGAATTTAGTCTTAATTGTCATTTTTTTACAGATTAGATCAGATTTGACCCAATGTTTCAAGGCAACGTTTTGAAATAAATAATGCTTTTGAAGATATAATGTAGTAATGAAAATGTTTTTTTTTGTTTCGTTCAGAAAATATTACCGTAGTCTCTACAGGCAGCAAACGTTGCGTCTTTGCGAATTTATCCGTATTTTGGTTTCAATTAATTAGAATTAAATATGAGACTTAATCTTATTCTTTCTCAGCCTTACAAATTCTCTACTAGTAATATTTTATAACACATACTGCTTTTAAGACCTTTTGGTTTTATCACACTTAAGTGACGTGTAACAGCGAAATAAAGAAATGTTACATGTTTTGTTACAAAAAAGATAAAATATGTTTTAGGCGCAATATTTGAGATTTTTGCGTTAAAATATCCAGAAACCTGTAGCACAGTGTTATATACTTGTTCACGTACTTAGGTATGTAGCCTAAATTAACTGAAATATATTCAAAAATGGTTGCATCCTGATCGATTTTGATCAAGAGCAAATTTTTATTTTCATTTAAATTTTGTTAATCAGACACATACAATATTACAGTCTCAATGTGCAGAGAAATACCACCAGCTGATAACATGTATGTGTTCATTTACTAAATTATCCCTAACAACCAACTAATCATTTGAAAACTCAATGACATTCAAGATATTTGATCTATAATGTTGATTTTAATGTGTATTTTATGAAAAGTGATTAGTCTGTTCACTGCTACATTTGTTATCAATATTAAACATTAAACACAATGAATGTTTTGATTTAACACACAGATTATGTTTTTAAGATAATTTGTAAAAAAAATGTCAACTAAATAATATTGAAAGGCATGCAATGTAAAGCATCTGTGATTATATGTTGAGATGCATTTTGTGAATCTGTGAAAGGTTTAAAAAAGTCAAAGAAACTCTTCTAGATTTCATCTGATGTCCATGCAGTCCAGACCTACAATCAAAAAGATGATTTATGTTTATGTTACTTTATCAAATTTTAAATATACTGTTAATCATCCAAATAAAAATAAAAATATTAATAATGAAACTCAATTTCAGAGCTAATGACAGATCTCATACAGTACTTTCATCTTCTTTCATGAGCGATTCACACGACTGCATTCATGAATCTTTAATATAAACATAAAAGTGTGAATGACACTTTATTCTCATGTTAAAGATGAAATGATAAATATTTAAAACAGAGTCACACTGATTATTATTATTAACCCTTACTGGTTTATATTCAACAACAAACTCCAGATTCCTCTCTGATAATCTGAGTGCACATCTTTACCATAAACACAGCAGGTTAAGTGTAACTTAAAGGTGACATAGAATGATTGAACGGAGAATTTATCCTTGTTCTGTGATGTGACATGTAGACAAAAAAAATTTTGTTTGGGTCTGTAATGCCTTAGAAGCTTCCTAAAAACCTCTCTCAGATAGCTCTATTAGGGTGGGGGATTTTAAACAAGTGGTTTTGCACCTATTTGGCTCCCCCTACTGGCTTAACTTGCAATCTCATTACTGATTGGCTGACTTGATTTGCTGCCACTCAAAAAATTTAGCCAATTATTTTAAAGTGGAGGGGCAGTGAGATGCCTGTGATGTCATAAGCATCAGTTTTTCAGATTGGGCTGTTTTCTGGCTGACATTTCTAAAAGAGGAATTTCTATGAGACTGCGATGTTTAGCATGTCTAGCACTTTTTGTATGTTCGTGAATGCGGGTAGACTACCATTATTCAACAAAGACAAGGAAAAAATGGTTTTTCATTCTCTGTCCCCTAAATGAGTAATAGAAATCAAACTCTACTCTGTATTCCTGCTTTACAGTTAAACATTAATGAGTGATAGAAAACTTAAAATGATGTTTAAAATTGCTTTAGATTGAAGTACAGTGCAGCACATCAAAGGACTTTTATACGCTGTATTATAAATCAATGATTAACAACACATAACATCAGTATATAATATGTTACTCACTGTGTTTATTGGGTCTGTAGAAGAGCATATAAGCACTTGAAGACCTGTAAAGACATTCATTTTATAATCTTCATAACAATAATATCACAGTTAATGAAAGATAGCAGATACTGTACCTGTACACGAAGTTCTCATTTCTTTGTGAAAGATTGTTCAAATAACTCTAAAGAAAAATGATCCAAAGATCTGATTATGATGAAATATTATCAGAAAAAATGTTACCGTATTTTCTGGACTATAAGTCGCTCTGGAGTATAAGTCGCCTCAATCAAAAATGTGTCATGAAGAGGAAAAACATAAATAAGTTGCACTAGACTATAAGTCGCATTTATTTAGAACATTATTTCACAAAATCCAAGCCCAAGAACAGACATTTAATCTGGAAAGGCAAGTTATTCAACGAAGCAATAGCACATAACAGCAGGCTGAATAGGTGTCCGTAAATGTTAACGTAACATTAACAGTTACTCAGCTAACACAATAGCATACAGAACATACCTGGGAGGCTGAATAGGCGAAATTAACATAACAAGCCAACGAGAATCAAGTTCACCGAGCTCCCAAACTCATTTCACATCATTGAATCCATTGAATTACATAAATACAAGAGCAGCATATAGCGGACTCTCGTGGTTGTTTGTCTCTTGGTTCATGTTAGTCATTATGAATTAATTTTGACATATCAATCGCACCTGACTATACAGTAAGTCACAGGACAAGCCAAACTATGAAAAAGTGTGATTTATAGCCCGGAAAATACGGTAACACATTAATATAAATATAAATATATGTAATACCTCACACATGTGGGTTCCATCAAAGCGATACCATTGTTGATTTTCACATTTGATGTCTACATTAAAGTGTCCATTATCATATAAGCCGTAGTGGTTTATTATGGCATAGAGCTCAAACTCATGAGAGGAAACCTGAAATTAAAGACAAACTTTATGATAGTTGATTATTCTCTGTTTTATGAAAAAAACTGGAACACACACAAACAATATTTTATTACCTTTAAATAGGGACGAATTATCACTTCCAGATCATTTTTCTCTATTCTTTTTCCTTTGAATCTCCTCAAATGTAAAATCTGTATTTTTTGTGAGCGGATCTTTTGTTTCTGAAGAGATAATAATTCAGTTTTAAGACTGAATGAAGCTTAAATTATATTCAGTAAATTTGCCATTTTACTACTTAATAAACCCGCACAAAATGCAAGTAGTGACAACCGCATTGACTGTGTGTAGAACTAAACTGAATAACTAGTTATTGATGAAGTATTTAAACGTTTGTGCATCATGGACATGACACATTTCTCTCTTCTGAAAAAATAAATTCATAGAAGGGGATAAAATCTTGTGAGGAAAATGACAGAGGCACAAGCATTTGCTTACTAGTGTTGTCAGGAAAAAACTTCAGTCGCTCTATAGATCCACTGATCCGGTTAGTGGATCTGTAGAGCGAGTCTCATGTCCATGGTCTGCGAGTCTGCAATGTTTACGGCTCTGAGAATCTCGAGTCGCATGGATCAGCCGGTTACAAGTGGGTCTGTACTGAGTTTCCTTGGCAATTTAGCAATACTGACTCAAGTGAATCACACAACCCGGATCACTTTAGTGAGTGACTCACAATAACCCGGATCCTTAAAAGGAATCGAGTTTGCCAGGCCTAGTATTTGAACACCTGAGAAAATCAATGATAATATTTGGTACAGTAGCCTTTGTTTGCAATTACAAAGGTCAAATGTTTCTTGTCTCATGACTCCTCTAGATCATGCAAATGGTCATTGGCAAACGTAAGACGGGCCTGGACATGTGCTGGTTTAAGCAGGGGAACCTTCCATGCCATGCATAATTTCAAACCATGACGTCTTAGTGCCTTGTGGAGGTGTACAATTTTGTCTCTAGTGTCTTTGGACAGCTCTTTGGTCTTGACCATGTTGTAGTTGGATTCTTACTGATTGTATGTGTTGGACAGGTGTCTTTATGCAGCCAACGACTTCAAACAGGTGCATCTAATTTAGGATAATAAATGCATTGGAGGTGGACATTATAAAGCCAGACTAACAGGTCTTTAAGGGTCAGAATTCTAGCTGATAGACAGGTGTTCAAATACTTCTTTGCAGCTGTATCATACAAATAAATAGTTTAAAAAAATCTTATATTGTGATTTTTTTTTTTCTTTAGATTATGTCTCTCACAGTGTACATGAACCTACGATGACAATTTCAGACCCCTCCATGATTTCTAAGTGGGAGAACTTGCAAAATAGCAGGGTGTTCAAATACTTATTTCCTCACTGTACATGATAGAAAAGTTACTTGCAGTCTCCAGAGGTTTATTACAGTGATGACAGAACTGCTTCATGATTCCTTCTCTTATCTGTAGAGCATCTTCCTACATAACAAACACATCAAATAATATCAAATATAACATCTGAGAAATAAAGTTTCATATATAATGATGATGAAGTGTATTTAATTATGGCACAGCTATTTAAAGAAATAAATTTAGTGTCAACATTTTATAAAGTTTATCAAGATCAAGTTAGACTGGATGAGTATTTAATCATTTTAATAGATCAATTCAGAACTGCATACCACATCTTGGAATTCTTCAACAGAGACTGAGATGATTCCAGTTATTGAAAGGGAATTGCGTGATTTACATCTTTCACAATAGTCCTCATCAAACATGAAAATCTAAAGTCAGAAAGCAGATTTATGAATAATCTATTGATGTTTTAATCACAAAGTCATATAACCACAACTAAAAAGATGTTTTTTCTTTATATGTTACTGTTACGCATGCTAACAAATAATTACAATGAAAGAGTAGTCAGTATTATATCTGAAATTATAGTGCACAATAGAAAGCAAGAGGTTTCTACAATCAAAGTCAAAACTAAATTTGAACATCCTACCAACTAACAATCAAATTGATTTTAGACACAGAGAATAAGTTATAACACAAGAGTGAAAACTAACAGGAAGAAACTTGAGTCACCTTAGATGAGTGAGTCGCCATAAGAATCTTCCACAGGCATTTTAGGTATTTATCTTCTTGTTTAAGCATTGTCCAAAAAAAGCCTTTTAACAAATACACAAAAATGAAACGTGAACAATATAATGGTCATGTATATTATTTATTTATATGGATTCATTTTTTTTTTACTTTATTTTACCATATGCAAAGATCTTGTGAACTGTGTCTTGAGTTGATTTTGTTGAGACCGGCCCCTGCTCTGTGTCCAACTTTTCGAACAACACCTTTAACTCTTTAATGAACTCATCCATAGAAGACCCATCAACTGTGTTCAGTCTAAACAACACATGATATATTTACTGTAATAAACTCTGATGAATCACAACAGAATGAAATAAATGAAGTTATTAATTTACCTCATAACATGATCTCTGTATTCGTTAGTCATGTAGAGAGTTTGCAGAAGTGCATTGAACCAACTGCCCCATCCAGGATTTATCAAACCACAATATACTTAAATGAGACACACATTGTTATCAACATCAAACTATCCATCAAAACCATTAAACCACTGTTTCTTTAAGTCAAATTTGACACATGTATTTATTGTTTTTAGTTATTAAGTATGATCTAATAAGTAAGTACATGTGTATTCTGATCAGGGTTATTATTTTTTATTAAAACAAAAATAAAAATAAATGAACTTAAATACAAAACTAATGAAATAGACAAAAATAAAACAAAAACTAAAATGATTCTGATCCTGTGTTTGCTCTGCTCATTTACATCCAGCAAATTAAAGTGATCCAGAATCCCATATGTGCCAAAAAATAACATGTCGAACTGCTTTAAGGTGTAATCTGACTCACTTTACCCTGGTAAATAAATGAAAAATACCAAACTGTAACAACTACAGCCTTGGAAACTGCCAACTGCAGCCTTGGAACAACTACGAGAGGTCAAAATCTACACCAAGCTCGATTTACGCAGTGCCTACAATCTGGTTCGCATTCAAGAGGGTGAAGAATGGAAAACTGCATTTCACACCACTCAGGGGCTCTATGAATACCTTGTCATGCCATATGGCCTACCCAACTCACCGGCCATATTCCAATCTTTCATTAATGAGGTGTTCAGGGACCTTCTTCATAAATGTGTCATTGCTTACATTGATGATATCTTGATTTATTCCAACAGTGTGGAGGACCATGTCAATCATGTCAAAGAATTCCTGTCTCTTCTCCTCCAAAACCAGGGGAAAAATGTGAGTTCCATGTGCCCAAAAATAACTTTTTGGGATACAATATAAGTTCACAGGGTGTCGAAATGGACAACTCCAAAGTCAAGGCAGTCACAGAATGGCCATCACCTCGTACTATCAAATATCTCCAAAGATTCCTAGGATTCGCCAACTTCTACAGACAATTCATCCGTAACTACAGCATGGTTGCAGCCCCACTCACTTCTCTACTTAAAGTGAACCTGGTCAAAGGGTCTGGCTCTCCACAAGGGATCTCAAGCTTCGGTTACCATCCAAGAAACTAAGTCCAAGGTACATAGGACCTTTCAAAATGATCAGACCAATTAATGATGTTAATTCTTGGGCTTTACTTAGCACCCTCTTCTTTACGTTACATTAGCAATACGCACGCTTATAATGTTGATTCATAGCCGCAGCAAATTTAGCTGCTATCGTGTATTATGTTGTGCTATCCGTCGTTTTTCTATGCTTTCCACTGCTTCTATTATTGTAAAGCTGCTTTGAAACAATCACAAATTGTGAAAAGCGCTATATAAATAAAATTGAATTGAATTGAATTGAATGTTACTAACCAATTGGAACTCCCCATTGATTATAGAATTTCTCCTTCTTTTCATGTTTCATTGCTGAAACCTTATCATGCGGAGTTCGAGCCCAACGCTGAGCCTCAGGAGCCACCTCCTCCACTGGACGTTGCCAGGGAGCCAACATATGCCGTCAGGGAGTTGCTAGACTCAAGGCGATGCGGGGTCGACTCCAATACTTGGTCGATTGGGAGGGCTATGACTCAGAAGAAAGGTCCTGGGTAGCCTCGGGCGACATTTTGGATCCCAATCTCATCAAAGATTTCCATCAAGCCAGACCCGAACAACCTGCACCACGACCATGAGGACGAACCCACCATGCGCCAGGAGGCGCTCCTGGGGGGATCTGTAACGTCCATACTGCCACGCCACCAGAGGGAGCCTACACCGGAGTTCTGACATGGTGCCGCCCTCTGCTTCTCTCAGCAAATCCTGTTTGCTCCTTATTTAATCTTACCCTGCCATAGCTTAAAAGCGAAGTATTGCCAGCTTACCCTGCTTACTGAGCGTTTATCTGATAAGTACATTGTTTGCCTGTTTATGACCATTGCCTGTTTACATGTTTATTGTATTTGGATTACCCCTGTAACTTGTTTGATTGGATTGGACTGCCTCTTAATACTGATTTGCCTGCCTGACTTTGTTGACCCCTTTTGCCTCACGATTTGGATTCGTCTGCTAGATTGGCTTTTGTTTAATAAACATTCACAAATGGATCCCAGCTTGTCTGCATCCTTCTTACACAAACTCACCCACATGTTGGTTCCTCCCCTGAAAAAACATTTGATATTCATTAACAATTAAAATAAATATCTGCTGACATGTAATGATATAAAATGTGTGATCATACCTCAGTATTAACTCTGATCACATCAGATTCAGTGGTGTAGTTGAGTTTCCCCACCGCTGCACATTTAATCTCATATTCGGTGCCTGGTCTCAGATCAGTCAGAGTTACAGTATTTTGGTCCTTCAGCACAGGTTGAGATGTCCAGATCTTCTCTTGCTTTATTTTGTAGAGTAACTTGAGTTCCTCTGTAGCAGGACATGATGAGGGCATCACATTTATAACCAGACTGTCACCTTTAACCTCTGCTGTGATTGGACGAGCCGGCTGTGATGGAGGAGTGAAGCAAACAGCTTCAACACATCCACCTTCATACAGGAGAATGCAGGAACCTGGATGATCCTCCATTTGTTTTAATGACACAATAAACTTGGCTGGTTTACGATCTTTTGAATCAATCAAGTTCTTAAACATCTCCAAGTTGCTCCTCATAGTCTTGTAGATGGCAGGAGTGAGCCATGATGTTTCCTTCTTGGAGTCAGGGTCATTTTCATTTCTCATTGTTGAAGATCTTAGGTAGGTCAATTGTTTAGGAAGGAGCACATCTGACCAGTCCAATGATGTGAATGTGTAGCTGACAACATTTTCAACATCTAGATCCATCAAGATTGCCTCTAGGTTGTCTTCTACCTTTGCACCAGAATCAATTAGTTGTCTGAGAAGTGTTTTAATGATCTCAGACTCTTTCTCTTTCACTTTCAACCATTCTGCAAGCTCACTTTCTCTGAATGGAGATTCGTGATGATCTTTCAGTAGATCTATCAATGCTAAGTCTTCAATCTTTTCTCCACGGATCTGAGGCAACAGAGAGCCGAGTTTTTTCATGAGACTCAACTTGTATTTGTTACAGTTCTGCTTCATCTGCAGTATTTTATTTTGAAATGGAGGTAAAGCTGAAGCAGGAGAGTCTTTCAGAAGATCACAGCATTTCATCTCAGTTGTATTTAAACTCTCTAATGCTGATTCTATGTCACTGACTAAATCGATGCTGATTTCCTTTATAAGTTTTGAAGCTCTCGAGCTAAGTTTGCTCAGAGGATACAGCCACACTCTCAGTGGAACCACCTGATCTCTGTTTTCTCCCAGCAGTTTCGGAAGTTCAGCGTAAACCTTCAAAGCATCTTCAAATGAAGTCGGATTAGACGGCAACTGAAAATCACCATAGAAAGTGACACTGAATTTTTGCGCCGCATTCTTCTGAACCTCATTCATGTTTAGATTCGCATTTACATCTACTGTAATAACTTTGAGTTTTTCGAATGCTGCCTTCACTTCTCCTTCCACTGTAGTTTTGTCCTCATCTGAAGAAACCTCTCTGTCGAACACAAAGCAGGCGTCTGCTCCGTACAGCACTGCCGTCACCACGTGTGTTGCTGTATCATGATCAATCACCTCATGGTGAGCTATATTTTCAGATGCTAAATGGTTCATGCTCAGCTCTTCAAACCTGGTAGTTGAATGATAACGTAGAGTCAATCTCTGCTGAATGAAAGACTTCTTGATGTCATTGATGTATTTGGTGGCACCGGTTACGTTGATCAATCCACCCAACAAACTCAATTTCATAGAGGCTTCAATGTTCAATAAGTTTGACTTTTCTTCAATAGAATCTGAAGCTGTAACTTTGAAATCTGTATTAATTTGGGGACGAGATCGAATACTCTGCTTGAGCTTTTCTTCATTCCACAACGTGATTCCTGTATAGGGAAAAAAAATCAGTCAAAACAGAACATAACAGAAACACGTTAAAAGGAACACACATAAATTGGAGAGAAATTGAAATAATACAAAAAAATACATACAAGAATATTTTTACTTATCTGGGCAAAGTTAAAGGTAATTTAAGTGTGGTACCTGGCACGAGAGCATCTTTCCTGCAGTCATAGAGCATCCCCAGCTGAAAGGGTCTCCCTAAAGCAGCAACTTCAATCACATTCACTCCTACTGACTCCATACTGAACACTGACAATATAAGAGCAGATCATTGAGGATAAAATCATTTATCATGAACATCTTACATCACTTAATAAAGTCAAAGTCTAACATGCGTAAAGTGCAATGTAAGATTATTGAAAGAATAAGGAACACTTGAACATGATAAGATAAAACAAATGGGCACATTATATAGGTCAAGGTTCTCAAATTGGCATGGGGCCATTTCTGAGACTGAAAGAAAGCCCTATTGTTTTCGCTCAGTTTCTTCCACTTCTTTTTCTCCGAAATGAATCGCATTTTGGAGGGCCTAAACATGCTCGAAAACTCATGAAACTTTGCACACATGTTAGAAGTGTGTTCACATGTTAGAATTCTGCTTTCCTTGACATTAAGAAACAGCCACAAAGTGGGTTCAAATGAAGCGCCATAAGCATGGCCGTAGCTACCATTGAGGACACCGAGGTCATGTCCTCTGTAGTTTTTCTTGAAGTTTCGTTTCATTTTGATGTGAAAAAAGCAGACGACAAAATTATCCTTGCATATACGGACATCACGTGCAGTGATGGCATATAAACTTCGTTACTAACGGTGTTATTTTTTTCAGTAACGAGTAATCAAATAAATTTCCGCCGTTACTGTTACTGACATTAAAATGCTGCGCGTTAATCTCAGTGAAGCGAGTAGACTGTCAGACAGGCAATGTTTTTCTCTTCAACTGCTGATGATTGGCCTGTGAATGCTAGAGGGGGTGGGACCACCACATAACCAACGATGACTGGCTGAATTTCCATCGTTAGCCAACCAGAAGCAGGCTTAGTGCATACACTGTAAACATGCACAGTCCGAGCAGTGCCGTGTTGCCAACTTGATGATAACTTTGTCCCTAGATTTAGCAATTTTTAAACCCCTTTAGTGACTTAAAAAAAGCGAAAAAGGACAAATCTAGCGATCTTTTCTGGCGTGGTTGGAGACTGATGTGAGAGCATGTATCATTCTCTACACTCAAAGAGCAGTGGGTGCTTCTGCTAGACACTCACAGGCAGCCCGGTCCTCACGTGGAGTCCGCCCGAGCCCCTAACACCCGCAACGACTGAATGATGGCAAGTACAACAAACTCGAAGGTAGCAGTCGCAAACACTAAGTATGATAATCACTGCTTTTATACAAGAATAGTATGCAAGAAAGGCAAGAATGTTTAACGTACAACTTATGCTGAGTAAGAAGAAGTCTCTCCACGTCTGTAATTCTAATCTAATAAAGCAAATGAAAATGAAAAGGCTGCAACAAACTAAATTATCATTTGGAAAGCCAGCAAAAGATGAGCAGACAAAGAGCAGGAGGGAATGGGAGAGTTAATGGTTATGCAGCAAATAGCCTACAATATGAAATGCAATACAGGTACCAATGAGATTCAAACCTACACTACTGTTCAAAAGTTTAAGGTCACTTGACTAAAATGTTAACTATGATCTTAAAAATCATTAAATTTGAAGGCTTATGGTTAAATGCTTGAAATTACTTTTGTAGAGAAAAATATAGCTGTGCCAAACAGATACATTTTTGTTATTAGAAAACAAAATTTTTTTTTTGAAATAGATGACTTACTCTGAATATTGAAGAAAAAGCAGCCAATAAGAGCCCATATTATATATAAACTCCTTCTATACTCTTAAAAATTCACCCTAAATTGAAAATTTAAGAAGCTTCTTGAAAAAATGACACAGTTAGGCAAAGGTGACTTACACTTCATATGATGAAATGTAACCATTGATTTATTTTGGATGCTTTTAGTCACCAAAAAAAATTCTCACAGACACAGTTACATTTGTGCTATATCATAGTTTGGACATGTTTATTATTATTCTGTAATATGGAAAAAATAGAAATAATTAAAAAAAATTTTTAGGGATTGTCCTCGGTATTTGAAAAATCCTGGCTACGGCCTTGGCCATAAGCCCTTGATCACATGGAAAATGGAGACCGCCCTCTCCATACCATCATTTGAACTGTGCAAAGCGTGAACTGCTGAAGTGACGCAACAATCGTGTTGCATTGTGGTATATGGAGCTGCCTGAAGTGTACATATGAAGTAGACTTGCTCCGTTGGTCAAAATAAAGGGAGCGGGGGTCTGTGCATATAAACTTCCCTCGTCCCCTTGACGAAGTGGAACGCACTTCAAATGGCGACAGGGATTACCCCAACGAGAAGTGTTTAGGGAAGTTTGCAAGTGTGTGTCTAAAAGTGGAGTGGAACGCAAGGGCGAGGTTAGACGCACATACACAACTGAGGGACTTCATGTTGCGCTATGCATGGAGCTTGCTGCGTATGTCATAAACTGTACCGAAAAGTTAGCGTCTGTTCTGAGAGAAGCGATAAAAAGCAGATATATGGATGCATATCACATTTGATTCTGTCAAGGGACCCTTTGTTAAACTTGTGATGCTACAATCAAAACAAGCGTGAAGCGTGATTGCAGGAGGGTCATCCCGCAACTCAAAGGCAAGCACAAATGTTTTATATACTCATGCTACTTTACCAGCTAGCCTGAGCTGGTACAATAGGAAATCCTTTCATGGCATTAATGTTCAGGTGAACATAACTATTTGATATTGTCCTGTGCATTGCTAGTGATGTCCATTGATTGATTTAATATCCCTCATCTTATGATTTCAGATGGTCTGCAATGCTGACTGTGTGATCAGCAATGTTGTGGCAAAATGGCCTGGCTTGGTCCATGACTCCAGAATCTTTTGGACCTCTGAAATCTATCAGCGCCTATCACAAGGTGAGTCACACAACCCCTATTAATAACCACTTTTACATCATGGCTGTGTTTATGAGGTAGTAATGATGAGATTTTGTGTTGGCAGGTGAATTCTCTGGTATGTTGATGGGAGATGGGGGGTTTTCCTGACACCTTTCACAGACCCCCAGGAAGCACAGCAGCCCTACAACTATGCTCATGCCAGGACCAGGGCCAGAGTAGAAAGACCTTTGACCTCCTGAAGGCACGCTTTCACTGCCTTTACAAATTAAGGGATAGCCCTGTGAGGGCATGATGTGACATTACTGTGCCTTGTGCTGTCCTCCACAATGTTGCGGAAGAGGGCCCCCAGAGTGCCACCAGACATGGACTGGAACAATCCGGCAATCTTCCCTGATGACGACAGTGGTCGGCTGCTGAGGGACCAATGTGTGTTGAATTATTTTAGTTAGTATGTGTGCTTTCAATTTTGGTTAAATATGTCCTGTGGTGGCAAAGGAAATTGGTTTTTTTTGGGGTTCATTTTTTTATTGATTTAGCCTCTCTTGATGTTTGTGCTGTATACTATGTGTAATACAGCTTGCAGGGAGGTTATATGTGATAACAATGTATAATGGACAGTGAAATAACTATAGGTTTCTGTTTGTGGTGACTGCTGACTGACAAGGGATGAGATTAAATAGATCCTGGAATTTAACCTGGTATGGAGCTCCACAGAATAATCTCCATGATAATTTATACCATAACATATCCTCCTGCCCCCTATCCATCTTAAGTGCAACTGGATTACGAATCAATTGAGCCAGGATCACCAAGATATCCCCGCTTTATCACGTATCCTAGTTTTGTGCAATAGGCCCCAGGTCTCCACACCAAACAAAATAAAAAATGATCCAGCCCCAGACGCCAGATCACATCAGAAAATATAAATTTACTTGTTTAACAGGCTTCTTTCAGTTAAGAGTTTGATCGATCGTTGCTAGAGAAGAACACAAGCAGGACATGAGACAAAGGTTTTAATGATAAAATAGTACAGAGTTTTAATGATGGATAGTTTCAGTTGCATATGTCTCAATGTACAAACCTCGTCTAACTCGCAGTAATTCAGCATGCATTGTTATATCAAAATTGCTTAACAGAAACATCCCAAAAACCTTGATCTTCCATAAACATTCTCTTTATCTATCTCTGTTTACACAGACAGGACAGCTCATGAAACTTCACAAATGTGAGACAACGTTAAGACTGAACAACAATGAAATCAATAAGACATATAAAATATAGAAATAGAATAAATGAATAAATGAAAAGACAATATAAATGAATAAAATATTGAAATAAAATGAATGAATGAATGTAAACGCAATATAAATGAATAGTATAGAAATATAATAATGAATGAATAAATGAATAAACAATAATATAATGATAAAAATGATAATAATAAAATTGATAATAATAAAAAGAATATTGAATAATCAAATTAACAATTATTTGGATAATTAATGATTATAAAATGATAATGTAAATAAATGATTAGGAATAAACTAACAAAAACACAATAATAAAAACATTATTTACTTGAGGATCTTCACCTCTTGTCAATGGTGTCATGTTCAGGTTATACTCAGTCTCTGATTTTGCTGGTATAAAAACATAGATGTTTGACTTCACTGCAGTAGACTGAGCAGTTTAAGATATCAAAGTATCTCAAGAGCACATTTTTATTTAATTTTAAATTTTGTTCTTCAGACACAGAGTTTTAAAGTCTCAATTTAAAGAGAAATACCACCAGCTGATTACATGTATGTGTTCATTTACTAAATTATTACTATATATTTTATTATTATTACTAAACAACCAACTAATCATTTGAAAACTCAATGACATTCAATATATTTGATCTATAATGTTGATTATAATGTGTATTTTATGAAAAGTGATTAGTCTATAATGCACTGCTATAACCTACATTTGTTAAACATTAAACACAATGTATGAATGTTTTGATTTAACACACAGATTATGTTTTTAAGGTAATTTGTAAAAATAATGTCAACTCAATAATATTTAAAGGCATGCAATGTAAAGCATCTGTGAATATATGTTGAGATGCATTTTGTGAATGTTTTAAATCTTCTAGATTTAATCTGAAGTCCAGGCAGTCAAGACCTACAATCACAAAGATGATTTATGTTTATGTTACTTTATCAAATTTTAAATGTACTGTTAGTCATTTAATTAAAAATAAAAATATTAATCATGAAACTCAATTTCAGACCTAATGACAGATGTTAGAAAACAATAGATTCTCATACAGTACCTTCATCTTCTTTCATGAGCGATTCACACGACTGCATTCATGAATCTTTAATATAAACATAAAAGTGTGAATGATATTTTACTCTCATGTTAAAGATGAAATGATAAAAATTTAAAACAGAGTCACACTGATTAATATTATTAACGCTTACTGGTTTATGTTCAACAACAAACTCCAGATTCTTCTGTGAAAGTCTCTGTAACTTTACTAAAACACTTAACCAGAGACATTACAAGAGAGACGTAACCTCCAGTAGATAAATGAATAATAGAAATCAAACTTTACTCTGTATTTCTGCTTAACAGTTAAAGATTAATGGATAGTAAAAAACTTAAAATGATGTTTATAATCGTTTTATATGAAGTACAGCGCATCACATCAAAGGACTTTCATACGCTGTATTATAAATCAATGATTAACAACACATAAGATCAGTATATAATGTGTTACTCACTGTGTTTATTGGGTCTGTAGAAGAGCATATAAGCACTTGAAGACCTGTAAAGACATTCATTTAATAATCTTCATAACAATAATAACACAGTTAATGAAAGATAGCAGATACTGTACCTGTACACGAAGTTCTCGTCTCTTTGTGAAAGATTGTTCAAAAAACTCTAAAGAAAAATTATCAAAAAATAAGATGAAATATTGTCAGCAAAAATGTTAAATTCTTGTTCACAAACACACTTTAATATTAATATAAATATTTGTAAATACCTCACACACTTGGATTTCATCAAAGCGATACCATTGTTGATTTTCACATTTGATGTCTACATTAAAGTGTCCACTTTGTTTTGAGCCATAGTAATTTATTATGGCATAGAGCTCAAACTCATGAGAGGAAATCTGAAATTAAAGACAAACTTTATGATAGAATTATCAACTATGTTTTATGAAATAAACTGGAACACACAAATACATAAACAATATTTTATTACCTTCAAATGAGGACGAATGATCACTTCCAGTTCATTTTTCTCCACTGTTCCTTCTTTGAATCTCCTCAAACGTACAATCAGTATTTTTTGTGAGTTGATCTTATGTTTCTGATGAGATAATAACTCAGTTTTAGGACACATAATGAAGACTAAATCATATTCAGTAAATTGTGGTGCTCCGCTGTATCTGAGATAAAAACATTACACAGAGGTCTCGTACACACTGCTTATAAATGTGGTTGACACTTCACCTCTTAATGCTTAATCCACACACAGTTCAGTCATTAGTAGTGACAACTGCGTAGATGCACGAGCATTTGCTTACTAGTGTTGTCAGTTATTGCACAGAAAAACAGCAAACAAGAAAAATTCCTTGATAAACTGAAATAAATTTTAAAGCTCAGACACCAAAAACGTGATCGCTTTATGGGCAAAGATAAACAGTTACAGTAAGTGCCACAGCGGTATGTAAGCCCCCCAAAAATAGATGTGGACCTGGTTACACTGCAAAACTCAAGCAGTCTCACAAATGCCCGACACAATGCCAAGAGTTTATCACAAAACATTAACGCTTTATTTTTGGTCAAAGCAGTGAATGATAACCATTCAACACGTCAGAATGTTACTATGGTTACATACAGTATGTGTCAATAATCGCATTTCAGGAGTGAGTCTTGATCCGTAAAATCAAGGATGAGATCATTTAGGGATTTACTCTTGCATTTAAATGTGGTTATCATTCCTTAAAGTTTGCATTGTGAATGAGGCCACATAAACCTCTCTGCAGAGATCTAAGGCTTATGTTTCATAATTTAACATTTCAGAACTTCACTCCATCAGAACAGGTGTAAATATTTACTACATGATTGAAAAGTTACTTGCCGTCCCCAGAGGTTTATTACAGTCAGAACAGAACTGCTGGATGTGTCCTTCTCTTATCTGTAGAGAATCTTCCTACATAACAAACACATCGAATAATATCAAATATAACATCTGAGAAATAAAGTTTCATATATAATGATGATGAAGTGTATTTAATTATGGCACAGCTCTTTCTATCAGATTTACGGCTGCAGTTGTAAAGGAATAAATTTAGTCTCAACATTTTATAAAGTTTATCAACATCAAGTGAGACTGAATGAGTATTTAATCATTTTAATAGATAAATTCAGAACGGCATACCACATCTTGAAATTCTTCAAAAGTGACTGAGATGATTCCAGTTATTGAAAGAGTTCTGCATGAATAACATGGTGTATCAAGGTTCCCATCGCACATAAAAATCTAAAGTCGGAAAGCAAATTCATGAATAATCTATGAATATTGATGCTTTATTTACAAAGTCATATAACCACAACTAAAAAGATGTTTTTTCTTTATATGTTACTGTTACTCACATAGCATTTGTATTTAACTATTTTGCATGCTAACAAATAACAATGAAATAAGTCAGTATTATATCTGAAATAATAGTGTACAATAAAAAGAAAGAGGTTTCTAAGTCAAAGTCAAATCTCAGTTTGAACATCCTACCAACTACCAATCAAATTGATTTTAGACACAGACAGTAAGTTAAAAGATGACAGTGAAAACTAATGGCTGGTTCACACGGCAGGATAATTAAGCTGATTTTAGCCCCGATTCACCCCTTCCGACAATCGTAAAATAAACTGATCAGATATTCTTGCCGTGTGTGGTGTTTAGACTGCTCTCGTCTACTCGGAAGCACCTCGGGACCGCTCCGATCTCAAATCGGGGATATCCAACATGTTGGAGACACTCGTGTGTGGTGTCTCCCGGGAACAAACGAGCATGCAGCCTGTGACGTGTAGCCAATCAGAAAGCGAGGTGACGAGGAAGCGAGGATGTACCGGTGTCATGTGAACAAAATCATGGGTCACAACAACTCACCTCCATATCTTGATGTAGCAAGTATAGTCCATGCTCGCGTTGTCTTGTCTCCACTTCTTTGACCATCGCCTTTTCTTTTGAGAACGTTTTTGTCGGTTAAAAACGAACTGCAAACTATCGCCACTGCATCCTCTTCGTCCGCCATGATTGTTTACTCTGAAATCACGTTTGATCTCGAGAGATTTTGCGAGATTTCCCGTCTGACCTAGGACTGCTCGGGAGTCAAATCGGTTCGTGTGTGATGTGTTGATTTTGCCATGTGGTGGCGCACCACTAACTGTACGACCAAAACTGTTAGACCCGCAATGTTTTATCGCCGTGTGTGGGGTCTCTCAGGGTTGGAAAATCGGCCGACGATTTTAAATTCGTCCCGTCTGAACCAGCCTTAACTGAAAGAATCTTGAGTCACCTCAGATGAGCGAGTCACCTGAAGTATCTTCCACAGGCATTCTGCTGGGTAATCATCTTCATCTCTAAGTATCTGAAACCAGACTTTTAACAAATACACAGAAATGAAACATGAAGAATGTTACGGTCATGTATATTATTTATTTATATGGATTCATTTTTTTTACTTTAATTTACCATATGCAAAGGTCTTGTGAACTGTGTCTTGAGTTGATTGTGTTGAGACCGGCCCCTGCCCTTTGCCCAACCTTTCGAACAACACCTTTAACTCTTTAATTAACTTATCCTCAGTAGACCCATCACCTGTGTTCAGTCTAAACAACACATGATATATTTACTGTAATAAACTGATGAATCACAACAAAATGAAATGAATGAAGTTATTAATTTACCTCATAACATGTTCTCTGTATTCTTTAGTCATATAGAGGGTTTGCAGAAGTGCATTCAAAAAGCTGCTCTCTCCATCACAGTTCAAAACGCAATATCCTTAAATAAGAAACACATTGTTATCAACATCAAACCATCTATCAAAGCTATAAAACCCCTTTTAAGTCAATTAATTTAATTATTAATTTATTAAAGTCAGGAGATGTGCATTCTGCCACTGTAACTAATGAAAGGGGAACACTAAACACGGGACAAAACAGACTGCATACAAGACATGATCCAAGAAAACATAAAAAAGACTAACAGGGGCAAACAAGAAATAACTATAACAGGATTAGGGTGGGACAATAAAAATAACAAACAAGGGAGGGGGGTGGGGGAACACAAGAGTTCAAAGGGGGTAGTCCAGTGTGGGAGGGTGGGAAAGGAGTCTGGGTAAATTTGGGGAGAGTTCCAGAAGGTTCATGGCAAGACGATGTAAAACCAGGCCAGGGTTGCGCTGGCTGCACACACGGCTGGGGTTGGGCTGGCGGCTGCGCACGCGGCTGGGGTTGCGCTGGCGGCTGCGCACGCGGCTGGGGTTGCGCTGGCGGCTGCGCACGCGGCTGGGGTTGCGCTGGCGGCTGCGCACGCGGCTGGGGTTGCGCTGGCGGCTGCGCACGCGGCTGGGGTTGCGCTGGCGGCTGCGCACGCGGCTCTGGGCGGCTCTGGCTGCTGCGTCGGCGGCTCTGGGCGGCTCTGGCGGCTGCGCGCTCTGGTGGCTGAGCAAGAGCTCCCTTCCTTCTGTTCTTCCTTCGTGGCCGTGGTGCAGATAAAGGATCAGGGGGTGCTCTTAAGTCGGAGGAGGACCCCCCAGACGAAGACTCCCAGGAGATCCTCCTCTCACGCTTCCCTCGAAGGGACACCGGTGGGGAGTGGCTCTCTGGAACCGGAGAAGAGAGTTCTGGGTCGCCTGGAGTAAGTCCCGGATCCAAACACGATTGGATCGGTCCAGAAAGGACCTGGTTCACGCTCCAGGGGAAAGCACCGACCTCTCCGTGCAAGACGGCTGTACATGTCTGCTGGGTTCTTAGATTGGCGTGTTCGTAATGTAAGGATTTTAGACAAAGAACGAACCCAAATGCAGACATAACTAAAATGAATAATTTATTGACAAACAGGGGAAAACAAAAACCCACGAGGGGGTAAAACTAGTGATGTTACGTCTGACACCGAAGCTTCGATGCTTGCTTCAGACTCGAAAAGTCCTCGCAATGAACCACTGTTTCGGAGCTTGTATCGTTACGTCACTAGTCACGTGAAATACGACGTCTGAAGCAAACACACTGGTTCATTTCTCTAGTGAACCACACGACATGCTTTGACAGCCCAATCCGGCGTTGACAGGTTTGAAACTTGGCGGCTTTATTTTTCACGCAAGTGAAGCCAAACCATAGAAAAGCTTTCTAAACAATTTTGTGTACTCCAGCATCATCTGTTTCATGCGAGAGAATATTCTCTAAAGCTGGTGAATTTGTAAAAAAAAAAAACAATCGCCCACATCACCAAATGTATAGCCTAACGTTAGGCTATATTATAAATTTATTAAAAATATAAACATGTATTATAATTAATATAAATTTATATTTCTGAATAAAAACCACAACATTTAATGAATACCCTCCTCCACATTGTCCAAGCCCTGTCCAGTTGCCCTCTGCCACATTATAAATACATTTTTAAATGCATAAATGCCCAGTTAGTAAGTTGTAGAGTGCTGTATCCTACAGCTAAATATTCACACACAAACACATCTCAGGCTCAATGTTTTATTGAGGGTTTGAAACATGAACACAGTGTCAAAGCTCTGACAGCCAAAATGGGGCGGGGACATTAGCCTACTCGCATTGTCAGCTTTGTTGCATTACATTTACTTCTCCAGCAGATGGTGGTGTGCATTTTCTGTTTGAATGAAGCTTCGAGTAATGAACCATTTTCGGCACAATTGTATCGGAAAGCAATAATGCTTCGAAACGCTTCATTTGGCCATCACTAGGTAAAACAAGACAGGATAAAGCAACACTAAACTAAGACTAAACTAAACATAAACCAACAATAAACTACAAATAACAAACTAGACTAAATACACTTAATACTCACAAAAGCAAGACTCAGGAACACGACAGGGAATGTAACAAGACGAACGCACACTGGACAACAAACACAAGGACTCTTAAATAGGGAGAAAGTAAATTACATACACCTGGAAATCATTACAAGTAAGGGATCGGGGAAAAAGTGACGAGACCCGGGAAATGTGTGGTCAGAATAAACCAATACTAAAACCACACATTTCCCACATAAAACATGGTACTGCCAGGACCCCGAACACAAAGACTAGATGTAATAAAACACATGATTTCAGACGGATCCTGACACCCAGAGTCCCATATGTGCCATAAAATAACATACATGTAATATTTAAAGAGTACTCTGACTGACTTTACTCTGGTAAATAAATGATAAACACCAGACTCACCCATAAAGGGACGGATCCTCCCCTAAAAAACATTTAATATTCATTAACAACTAAAATAAATATCTGTTGACATGTACTGATATTAAATGTGTGATCATACCTCGGTTTTAACTCTGATCACATCAGATTCAGTGGTGTAGTTGAGTTTCCCCACCGCTGCACATTTAATCTCATATTCAGTGCCTGGTCTCAGATCAGTCAGAGTTACAGTATTTTGGTCCTTCAGAACAGGTTGAGATGTCCAGATCTTCTCTTGCTTTATTTTGTAGAGTAACCTTTGTTCCTCTGTAGCAGGACATGTTGAGGGCTTCACATTTATAACCACACTGTCACCTTTAACCCCTGCTGTGATTGGAGGAGCTGGCCGTGATGGAGGAGTGAAGCAAACAGCTTCAACACATCCACCTTCATACAGGAGAATGCAGGAACCTGGATGATCCTCCGTTTGTTTTGATGACACAATAAACTTGGCTGGTTTACGGTCTTTTGAATCAATCAAGCTCTTAAACATCTCCAAGTTGCTCCTCATAGTCTTGTGGATGGCAGGGGTGAGCCATGATGTTTCCTTCTTGGAGTCAGTGTCATTTCTCATTGTTGAAGATCTTAGATAGATCATTTGTTTAGGAAGGAGCACATCTGACCAGTCCAATGATGTGAATGTGTAGCTGACAACATTTTTAACATCTAGATCCATCAAGATTGCACGTAAGTTGTCTTCTACCTTTGCACCAGAATCAATCAGTTGTCTGAGCAACATTTTAATGATCTCAGACTCTTCCTCTCTCATCTTCATCCATTCTGCAAGCTCACTTTCTCTGAATGGAGATTCATGATGATCTTTCAGTAGATCTATCAGTGCTGAGTCTTCAATCTTATCTCCACGGATCTGAGGCAACAGAGAGCCGAGTTTCTTCATGAGACTCAACTTGTATTTGTAACAGTTCTGCTTCATCTGCAGTATTTTATTTTGAAATGAAGTTAAAGCTGAAGCAGGAGAGTCTTTCAGAAGATCACTGCATTTCATCTCAGTTGTATTTAAACTCTCTAATGCTGATTCTATGTCATTGATTAAATCAATGCTGATTTCCTTCAGAAGTTTTGAAGCTCTCGAGTTAAGTTTGCTCAGTGGATACAGCCACACTCTCAGTGGAACCACCTGATCTTTGTTTTCTCCCAGCAGTTTCGGAAGTTCAGCGTAAACCTTCAAAGCATCTTCAAATGAAGTCGGATTAGACGGCAACTGAAAATCACCATAAAATGTGACAGTGAAATTTTGCACTGCATTCTTATGAGCGTCATCCATGCTTGGCTTCGCCTTTACATTTACATCTACAGATAGTTTTTTGAGTTTGTCAAATGCTGCCTCTACTTCTCCTTCCACTGTAGTTTTGTTCTCATCTGAAGAAACCTCTCTGTCGAACACAAAGCAGGCGTCAGCTCCGTACAGCACTGCCGTCACCACGTGTGTTGCTGTATCGTGATTAAACACCTCATGGTGAGCTATATTTTCAGATGCTAAATGGTTCATGCTCAGTTCATCAAACCTGGTAGTTGAATGATAATGTAGAGTCAATCTCTGCTGAATGAAAGACTTCTTGGTGTCATTGAGATATTTGGCTGCACCGGTTACGTTGATCAATCCACCCAACAGACTCAATTTCATAGAGGCTTCAATGTTCAATAAGTTTGTTTTTTCTTCAATAGAGTCTGAAGCTGTAACTTTGAAATCTGTATTAATTTGATCATGAGATCGAATACTCAGCTTGAGCTTTTCTTCATTCCACAATGTGATTCCTGTAAGAGCAATACATGTTTTTTTGCACAACCTGCTGGCCAAGACTCAAACCAGCAATTTTTGGGTTACAAGCCTGACTCTTTAACCACTAGGCTACTGCCCCACATAATATAATTTAATGAATCTGAGTTTCACTACAAAACACTTAAAAAAATCACACTTATTTTTTTTTAAATTGGAGAGAAATTAAAATAATACTAAGTTTCCCATTGTGTGTCTAAAGCACAATACTCAATAATGTGACCTGGATATTGTAGATATTATCATTGCAGGCACAGTAAGACATGTAATCAATGCATTATGATTGTGCTGCTATCAGACACAAAAATTATAATTTTATATCTATAGAGTATCACACCTTAGTGTTTTTCTTTGAAGAAGATTGTTTGATTTTGTACTTTTAAAAAAGTTATACAACTGATGCACATGGTTGTCCTACAAATCATTCTCTGAATCATCTGTTACCTTGTTTACTCATCTGGGTAAAGTCAAAGATCATTTTAATGTGGTACCTGGCACGAGAGCATCTTTCCTGCAGTCGTAGAGCATCCCCAGCTGAAAGGGTCTCCCTAAAGCGGCAACTTCTATCACTCCTTCGGACTCCATATTGAACACTGAGAATATAAGAACACATCAGTGAGGATAAAATCATGGAAAATCATGAACCTCTGATATTATTTAAAAAAAGTCTATAACTCATAAAGTGCAATGTGAGATTAGACCCACTGAAGGAATGCGGGGCACAATTATGTGTAAGGGCCCATATACACAGAACAATAACTTTTTAAATTCTACCGGACCATTAGTGTAGCACTGATTTGCATCATTAACAGAACATACGCAAATTTATGATGAAGAAAAAGTAGCGGATTCACATATAACAGCAAATTTATGACCAAACTAACCAAGCGCAATCTGCATCTCCATAAAGTTGGTCCTTGTGTCAAGCCACACTTGAACAACAGACAGCGTCAGAAGACAAAAAGGACTGGACTGCTGCTGAGTGGTCCAAAGTTATGTTCTCTGATGAAAGTTAATTTTGCATTTCCATTGGAAATCAGGTTCCCATAGTCTGGAGGAAGAGAGGAAAGGCACACAATCCACCTTGCTTGATGTCCAGTGTCAAGTTTCCACAGTCAGTGATGGTTTGGGGTGCCATGACATCTGCTGGTGTTGGTCCACTGTGTTTTCTGAGGTCCAAGGTCAACGCAGCCGTATACCAGTAAGTTTTAGAGCATTTCATGCTTCCTGCTGCTCAACAACTTTATGGAGATGCAGATTTCATTTTTCAACAAGACTTGGCACCTGCACACAGTGCCAAAGCTACCAGTACCTGGTTTAAAGACCATGGTATCCCTTGGCCAGCAAACTCACCTGACCTTAACCTTAATGGTATTGTGAAAAGGAAGATGCGATATGCCAGACCCAACAATGCAGAAGAGCTGAAGGCCACAATCAGAGCAACCTGGGCTCTCATAACACCTGAGCAGTGCCACAGACTGATCGACTCCATGCAACGCCGCATTTCTGCAGTAATTCAGACTAAGGGAGCCCAAATAAGTACACTTTTCAGTTGGCTCAGATTTCTAAAAATCCTTTCTTTGTATATATCTTAAGTAATATTCAAATTTTCTGAGATACTGAATTTGGGATTTTCCTTAGTTGTCAGTTATAATCTTTATGAAAAGAAATAAACATTTGAAATATATCAGTCTGTGTGTAATGAATGAATACAAAAGTTTCACTTTTTGAATGGAATTATTAAAATAAATCAATTTTTTTATGATATTCTAATAATATGACCTGCAGCTGTATATGTATTGTCCAACATTCCCAATTTTTCTGATGCATGTGTAACAAGCGTGACATGAAGTGGATTCCAAATTAGTAAAGTTAGCTCCCTCTTCTTGGATTTGTGACGACTCGGCGATTCTTCCTTCAGTTGCATCACGCCTGTTATGATCCTGTTCTGCGTTTCCCCTGTGTTGACTCTTATTTTGAAGTTCTGTCTGTGTCTGCCATGTTTTGTAGTTCTTTTCATTGGTCCTTGTGTTGATTGTTTCCCAGGTGTGTCTTGTTATCTTGTTACCCATGTGTATATAATCCCACTGTCTCAGTTGTGTGGTGTCGGTCGTTAAATGTGTTTGTAAATGTGTAGGTTCCCGTTCTGTCTCTGCCTGATTTCCTTCTGGATTATATTGTTTGTGATTTGGATTTACTTTTATAATGTTCTGCACTTGGATCCTCAGCCTTTGACTACTTAATGCACCAGCATTACAGAGCCGAGCCCATTATGTCAGTGTCAGCTTTATTTATATAGCAAATTTAAAATAGCACACAATAAAAAAGGCACACAATAAAAGCAATAATTGTTTTTACCATTTACTATTAAAAATATTATTACATTAGAATCTTGTTATAAGCAATTAAACACACTGGTATTAAGCCATGGCAGCGCAAATTTTAGTTGTGTTTAAGTACATTTTGTGCATGCACTTTAAATAAAGCACAACAAATAGAAGCATAATTGTTTTATACTTTATGGACTTCAATCATATTTCTAATACAATACTATTTTTCCTGAGCTTTGCCAACTACAAGCGCCTCCTCTGATAATTTCTTGCATTCCTTTCCCTGGTTTGTAATAACTTTTGAAATACGATAATATTCCAAATGTTTTTCTCGATCTGTCCTATTGGTACAACCAGGGCCGTCGTCAAGAGGGGGGCATTCGCGGGCCGTGCCCCCCCAAACACGTTTTTGTGTCCCCCTACAAATTTTTTTATTAATTTAATATATATCAAGAATAATTAAAATAAATTAAACATTGAATGTTTGATGACTTTAATGTAATCAAATGAGGAAAATATAGTGGATACATGTTTTCTTTAATTAAAATAGACCAGTTTCTCTGATTGGTTGTATTGCGGGGTCTCATGCGTCTTTACTTCTTTAGCATATTTGTGACTTGATACTAGCAACGTGTTTTTTCGTGGCATTTTATGGATCGTGTAAAATATAGATATAGAATATTTAAAACGAACCAGCACTGCCTGCTGACTTCATGAAAACACCGACTGGCTCAAACTCAGAGATTAGAGGTCGAGGTGGAATTTTCAAATCTACAGCACACTGTTTTAAGGAAGTTTAATGTTCGTACACGCCGCCTTCAGCTATTTCAAAGGTAAGTTAGCATTGTTTAATTTACGTAAGCTTAAATGTGAAGTGTGGCTATAGACCGTTAACACCATTGCGACGTGATTATGGTAAAGCGGCTTTTAGGACGCGGTGCGCTGCGCTATGAAACGTATTCATTTCAATGGCTTGTGCCACGCGAGGGCAGTTTGCTGTTGTGTTGAGCAAAGCGGGAGCGCAGCAGCTTGCGTTCACGCCGCGGTCGAGTTCAAAATAGTTTTGCGAATAGTTTGTGATCTTCTGCACTTTATATGGGAAATGAGCTGACAGTCTGTACCAGTTGTATGAGTGTGTGCTTGCACTGTATTTGTTGTTTTAATGCCTTGTTTTTGCAAGTCATTGTTGCTATTGCGTGCCCCCCGTTGGAAGCCACGTGCCCCCCTGTTAGTTATGGTCTGGCGCCGGCTCTGGGTACAACCTCAAACACGGCAATAATTAACCATTTTCCTTGACGACGTTCGGATATACATGTGCTCTGTTGTGATCATAGGTTGTAATACGATGCCGAGTGCGTCCAATATGGCGACCTCCGCTCTGATGACGCGTCGTGAAAACCCTCTATCAGTCACACAAGATTAATTTTACAATATGTGTACGTAAATTATTTTTTATTTCTGGTGTTATTTGCAATGTTTATGTTTTAATCGGGCAGGAAAATGGATTTATAAAAAAACCGTTAAGGTGAGTGTGTCTGCTGCATTCTGTTAATGACACGGGTATAAATAAAGTTTTTTTTTGACATTCAGCTACACGGTCAGCGTTATTTCTCTGAACAAGTTTAGGTAACTTGTAAGTTTAGATAACATAATTACAAAACCAACAAATTACTGCATGCACATACGGTACAAAACATTATTATTTATTTGGATTTCAGAATGAGCACGTTTGTCATAATACTAAATATGCTGCAGTCTGTCTGCTGATCTGATACTGTAATAAAGATGAATGTATAATAACTGATTAAAAAGCTAAATGTACAAGTTTTAGTAAATAACTACATGCTTAGGACGTTTGTGTTGTAATAATGTACAGGGTAACTTGAGATATAAAAACGAAGACTAGTAAAGTGATGTTTTATCATTAAAATCTGATAACGTCCATTGATTTAATAGAACGTTTGGGTATACCAACATGGCGGCGCGGTGGCTTCACAAGTGTGACGTCATGCGCAATCCAGTCATTTTTATAGATCAGTGGGTTTAAGCTGTTTTGGGTCAGTATGTCTACCTTGAATTGTTAATGTTTTTCCAAGTGTTTAGAGTTGCTTCCAAAAGATAATGTAAGTAGGTCTTCAAAAAAATGGATACAGACAACAAATCGGACTTTTGCAGTGTAAATCCAGCCTAAGGTAATCTTCCTATTGCAGGAGGCAGGTCAGCCACATCTCTTGCAACATTTAAAAAAACATTAAAAACTTTTTCAAAAATACTTGACAGAGAGATCTCTATCTCTATCTTTTTTTAATCATAACTCTACCTCTCTCTATTCTCTCTCTCAGGTATTGTTTCAGAATAGTGAAAACTTGTAACTTGGTAGAAAAACTTCTTGTATTATTGCCTCACTATGACAAAATCGTTTTATTGTTTCCTAATCACTGTGGATAAAAGCATCTGCTATAAATGTGTTCAGTCCATGTAATGTCTGGGGCAGACTGGACATTGCATGTTTAAGATACAACAACTTCTGTGGCATTCTGTGGGCTCTCACTGCACTGCATTTTTTTTTATACATCTGGGTTTCTGTGAAATCTTCCTTTAGTTAACCACATATCCTGTGTTGACTGCAGAGAGAGTTCTTCAGTGGATGGCAGCTAATTCATTTTCTGTTTTGCTGTAAGTCACAAAGCACCTGCACCCATGTTTCTCACACTCTCCTACATACTGTATATATGCTACATTACAGTTTTTCTAATATTTCTCAAATCATTCTAAATTTAGCAAAATAATGCGTGCATTTCTCAGAACAATTTGTACAAAATGCACAACATCAGATTTCCTGCAAAAGCGTTTATCTTGTTCAAAATCCTTTTGTTCATCTCTCAAAATATGTTTATGTCAGTCCCATCATGGCAAGTCCTTGTCTTAATGTTTATGAAGTCGAAATGTTTAGCAATGTTGTCAATATAACAAGAGCACACAATTATAGGTGTAATTATTTTCTGATGATGTCAACTTTATAGCTACAGCTTTAATGATGATTGTAAATGAACATGGCTGCACCTTTTCAATTTCAACAAGTTATTTCTAATTCGTGTATGTGAAATATCGATTGCAAAGGATTGGACAGAACTCACATTTACACCTTTACTTTTCTCTGTACAAAATGTTACACACATTGTGGTATTGAATAAATCGTATTTTACAGTACGAATACAAAATAATAAAACTAGAATGGTTTACTGTATAATATAAAAAAAAAAAAAAATCTAATCTCAACTCAAAATTTCCTCCTGATGACCCAGGCAGATTCTCATCCACATCACAACGGATATCTTTCCTCCCAGTCGCAATGTAGCAAATAATCACTCAGAATGTCTTATACAGTCATCTTACACTACACACATTTACATTTAGTCATTTAGAAGTTGTTTTTGTCCAAAGCGACTTACGAATAAATTAACAAAAGAAGCAATTGGTGCAACACAATAACAGCTAGTTCATTGCTCACTTTGCTCTATTTAATAATGAGTGACACACATCATATTTTATTTATTTTTTATTTATTTTTCTCTATTCTGCTGACAGTACAATGTCAAAATAAATGTTATATTGACACGGCAAATAAAGATAACGGACACAATTTTTGTGTAGCATACATTTTATATTTCTTGTACCCATCTCTCTCTTTCAGTTAGAGGCATTAAAACGTAAGATTCTGGTAAGGAGATCTAAATGTTACGGGACCAGTCGGGTCGGAAAGAAAAGGATTAAGCAGATAGTGGGTTAACACAGAGGAGTTTTAAGCAGTCGCAGCATCGCATAAGATCTTAAGACACGGTGTTAGGTAAGGTTTTTATTTATATAAATGTGTCTCTACGATGCTAATTATTATTAAGGTTTAAGCAAAGTTTAATTCACTCACCTTCATCAACTGTCGCAGAAGAACTGAACAAGTGAGAACATCCTGTCAGTGTTGTGCAGCATGAAGTTGTCACTTTCATTTTCAAATTTAGAGGGGAAATATCACGTAAAGGTGACTTTTTCCATGTTTAAGTGCTACAATTGGGTTCCCAGTGCTTTTATCAATCTAGAAAATGTGTAAAAGATCAACCCAATAACTTAGATTTGTTAGAAATAAACCATTCTCTGCAAGCATGTAAAAAATAACTTATTGAAATTTGGCTCCCCTTATGATGTCACTTTATGTAGTTTCATGAGGTGTGCAGATTCAACATGATATCTGATAATAAATATGTTGAACTTTTATTTTGTAATGTATACATGCATGATATTGTTATTTTGTATATACATGATTTTTGCGGTCTTGTTGTAAAACACTCTTAAATGTTGGTGGGACTATAATACAGTTCTTCAAACACAATATACATCATTAAAAAAACTACTGTACATGGCAAAAGGTACTCTAAAGAGATGACGGTTAGATCTTGCAGTGTGCATACGATGGACACTTCACTATCCCATGATGCCCCGGAAGAGGAGTTATCCAACGAAGAAGAAGAGGCATGCGGCTGTTTTTCGCACTGAAATGACAGGACGTGATGACGACGTATGTCACGTGATGTAGCAACATGGCGGATGTAGTACGTCCGAATCTCATTCATACTACCAGAATTCATACTATACAGTACCTACTGTTTTAACGGTAAGTAAGTAGGTACTTCATCTTATTTAGTACCTACTATACAGTATGCGGTTTCGGACGCAGCCTTTGTGTGCAGCATGGTGCTTTCTACCCAACAATAGTGCGCGTGCACAGAGCAAAATGAGTTAATGTTCACGTCTTTTAGGTTAACGAACAAGTACACATTAACATGTCTCAAAATAGATGTCTTAGTGAGTATCAAAGTAAACAATTGATTATCTTGAACATTTTAATGCATTCAGTCTTATACAGTAGGCCTACCTGTTGAAGTCTCTGTCATTAAAGTTAACTAAATGAGAAAACAAGAAGAGAAAAACTGTCTAACTATAACTTTGCAACAAAGATGAATCCAAATTTATCTTAAATAGGCTCAAAAGCGTAGAAAGATTTGACAAAAGTTACTGCAGTTAAATATTAAGAGATATTTTGTTTCATTAACAGACAGTAAATCAGATGGGAGAAATAGAAAAGCTTCAAATTTAGCCTTACATTATGTTTAAATGCCAGTAACCCATGCAGTCAGAGCACTATACAAAGGAATATTTATCTAATGTAGGTTAATATGAAGTAATCAGCAGTCTCATTCATGCTTTTTGCACATTGTTCTATTATACTCTCAGCCCCCCTAAAATGAAAACCCTAGAATTGCCCCTGCTTACATATGACCAGGATAAAACCTGCCCTTTGAATTTTTCAAAACTTTGAACTCGCTTGGGATCCAAAAAAACAGGATTGTTTTGATCCCATCAGAAGGGTGGGTTCAGTTGTGATTTTTCGAACCAAATAAAACCAGAGTTTTTTAAAGCAACACTATGTAGTTTTTTTACCTTTAAATAATGTCTCTAAAATTATTTCAGTGAAAGAACAACTTTTAACTGGACAAATTGTACTGTTGCTGCAACCTGAGCAGCCTCCTAGCTGCTACAAGCACACTCTGAAAGTGGCGGTGGAGGGTAGGAAACACAGCCCCGCCCCTCCCCCTGCCTGCAGAAGAGTGTCTGATATCAGGCACTGTTGCGCTTTTCAACCACATGGGGGAGCTGTAAGTCATTTTTACATGGAAACTACATAGTGTTGCTTAAGTGAATGATCACAAATTAAATGTTTACTGATGATATATACATTTCTTCGTATTTGAAGCACATATGAAGCATGTCACATCTAATGAGATATGGTAAACAAATTCTTAAAGCTGTTAAATAAATGTTGCTCACAGCTCTATAATGCCACAGTATATTAACGGCAATGACAACACCACATATACTCTGTCATTCAGTTAGCCTAGTTAATTTCTCAGAATTGGATCTCTAATTGCATGTCCAATGTGTCCTTCATTAGGTAAGAACATTGGTGGCAGTTCTGGTTCTATATCAGGCTCAAGTCCATCAAAATTGTCATCAAGAGAAAACTCAACATTTAAGATTTTATTTTTGATCTATAATATTGATCATAATGTTTCTGTTATGAAAAGTGTTTGCACTTCTATAAGCTACATCTGTTATCAATAGCAAAAATGTATATTTATACACTCATGAATGTTTTAATGTAACACACAGATATTATATTTATAAGTTTATTTATTTGTAAAAATGATGTAAAGCTAAATAATATTTGAAGGCATGCAATGTAAAGCTTGATAATATGTTTCATAAATCTGTATAAGGTTTAAAAATGTCAAAGAAACTCTTCTAGATTTCATCGGATGTCCATGCAGTCCAGTCGGTCCCTACTATCACAAAGATGATTTGTGTTCATCTTAGCGTACTTCATCAAATTTACTGTTAGTCATCCAATTAAAAATAAAATTATTTAATCATGAAACTCAGTTTTCATGCACGCACCCACCCACGCACGCACGCAGGCATACACACACACACACACACACACACACACACACACACACACACACACACACACACACACACACACACACGTTTCCATGTTTTGTGGGGATATTCCATAGACGTAATGCATGGGGCTGGGCCGATCCACTTTTTCCATTACCGATACGATTTCGATACCTGTATTCTAAGTATCGGCTGATACCGATCCCGATCCAAAACTTGTATTTTTCTTGATCCATTTAGAATTGTGTGTGTATAAACACATAAATATATATACTCACACATATACACACAAAACATGTTGCACAAAATCAGGAGAATAACATGTCAAGTGAATTTTTTTTAAAATGAGATACAAGTTAAAAGAATGTAAGTGTTCTTAAAAATTTATTAATTATTTTTGAGTGGACATACGACTGAGGAAATAAATAGTTCAAGTACATTTTTACTTAATTGCGCAAACTGTCACAACATGAAAGGCTTTTTAATCAGATGTTTAAAATACGGCTTTAACAATTCACAAACTCCACGGGTCCTCCTAAAAAAACAATGACTTAATAAACAAAATCAGACTACTTACGTTCAATAGACATTCAACTACTTTTGAACAAACTGATGAGTTATGACCTTGCCAGTGATTTCTGTGATTTTTTAATTGCTCATTGTGTTTAAAATTGTTCTTGACATGTTTGATCTAGAATTTGTGTATGGGGTATTATGAATTTCTATTGCATTTCATGAATATGTAAAATATATATTGGTTTTACTTGCTTTGGATTGTGGAATGTCATTTTTGACTTGAGAATTATTAAAGGGGACAGAGACTGAAAAACCATTTTTACCTTGTCTTTGTTGAATAATGGTAGTCTACCCACATTCACAAACATACAAAAAGTGCTAGACATGCTAAACATTACAGTCTCATAGAAATCCCTCTTTTAGAAATGTCAGCCAGAAAACGGCCCAATCTGAAAAACTGATGCTTATGACATCACAGGCATCTCCCTGCCCCTCCACTTTAAAATAATTGACTACATTTTTTGAGTGGCAGCAAAGTCATCCAATCAGTAATGAGATTGCAAGGTAAGCCAGTAGGGGGAGCCAAATAGGTGCAAAACCACTTGTTTAAAATCCACCACCCTAATAGAGCTATATGAGAGAGGTTTTTAGGAAGCTTCTAAGGCATTACAGACCCAAACAAAAAAATATTTGTCTACATGTCACATCACAGAACAAGGATCAATACCCCGTTGAATCATTCTATGTCACCTTTAAACAAATGTAAAGAAACAGTATAATATAGTGGGATGAAAACATTGAATTAGATTCCTTTGGAATGTTTTAGTTTAATAATATTACAATTTTGCCTGGATAATATACCAGACTGGCACCCCTTTTTCGCATACGTAAAATCGTTACATAGAAAATGGCACCCCAGATGGGACAATAAATAATATCCTGTTAAGGTTTTGTTAAAAGTCAGTATATAAAAAAATGACCACTTCACTTCCACAAGCCATTCAGATTTGAGGAATTTATTATTTGATGTTAATAAACGTTACAAACAAGAAAAAAATCACTGTAAAAATAAAGATCAATTCAAAATATTAAAAAAACTAAAATGATTCTGATCCTGTGTTTGCTCTGCTTATTGGGGCATTGCAAAAAGCTTAAATCCAGCGATTAGAGTCACATTTGTGACATTTAAAAACATGTACAGTTGCTTTAAAGAGTACTTTGACTCACTTTGCTCGGTTAAATAAACCAGACTCACCCATAAAGGGTCGGTTCCTCCCCTAAAAAAAAAAACATTCATTAACAACTAAAATAAATATCTGCTGACATGTACTGATATTAAATGTGTGATCATACCTCGGTTTTAACTCTGATCACATCAGATTCAGTGGTGTAGTTGAGTTTCCCCACCGCTGCACATTTAATCTCATATTCAGTGCCTGGTCTCAGATCAGTCAGAGTTACAGTATGTTGGTCCTTCAGCACAGGTTGAGATGTCCAGATCTTCTCTTGATTTATTTTGTAGAGTAACTTGAGTTCCTCTGTAGCAGGACATGTTGAGGGCATCACAATAACCACACTGTCACCTTTAACCTCTACTATGATTGGACGAGCCGGCTGTGATGGAGGAGTGAAGCAAACAGCTTCAACACATCCACCTTCATACAGGAGAATGCAGGAACCTGGATGATCCTCCATTTGTTTTGATGACACAATAAACTTGGCTGGTTTGCGGTCTTTTGAATCAATCAAGCTCTTAAACATCTCCAAGTTGCTCCTCATAGTCTTGTGGATGGCATCTGTGAGCCATGATGTTTCCTTCTTGGAGTCCAGGTCATTTTTATTTCTCATTGTTGAAGGTTCTAAGTAGGTAATTTGTTTAGGAAGAAGCGCATCTGACCAGTCCAATGATGTGAATGTGTAGCTGACAACATTTTCAACATCTACATCCACCAAGTTTGTCTCTAGGTTGTCTTTTACCCTTGCACCAGAATCAATCAGCTGTCTGAGCAACGTTTTAATGATCGCTGACTCTTTCTCTCTCATTTTGATCCATTCTTCAAGCTCACTTTCTCTGAATGGAGATTCATGATGATCTTTCAGTAGATCTATCAGTGCTGAGTCTTCAATCTTATCTCCACGGATCTGAGGCAACATAGAGCCGAGTTTTTTCATGAGACTCAACTTGTATTTGTTACAGTTCTGCTTCATCTGCAGTATTTTATTTTGAAATGAAGTTAAAGCTGAAGCAGGAGAGTCTTTCAGAAGATCACTGCATTTCATCTCAGTTGTATTTAAACTCTCTAATGCTGATTCTATGTCACTGATTAAATCAATGCTGATTTCCTTCAGAAGTTTTGAAGCTCTCGAGCTAAGTTTGCTCAGAGGATACAGCCACACTCTCAGTGGAACCACAAGATCTCTGTTTCCTCCCAGAAGTTTGGGAAGTTCAGCGTAAACCTTCAAAGCATCTTCAAACGAAGTCGGATTAGATGCCAACTGAAAATCACCATAGAAAGTGACACTGAATTTTTGCACCGCATTCTTCTGAAAGTCATTCATGTCAAGATTTGCTTTTACATCTACTGTAATGACTTTGAGTTTTTCATATACTGCCTTCACTTCTCCTTCCACTGTAGTTTTGTTCTCATCTGAAGAAACCTCTCTGTCGAACACAAAGCAGGCGTCAGCTCCATACAGCACTGCCGTCACCACGTGTGTTGCTGTATCGTGATCAAACACCTCATGGTGAGCTATATTTTCAGATGCTAAATGGTTCATGCTCAGCTCTTCAAACCTGGTAGTTGAATGATAATGTAGAGTCAGTCTCTGCTGAATGAAAGACTTCTTGATGTCATTGATATATTTGGCTGCACCGGTTACGTTGATCAATCCACCCAACAAACTCAATTTCATAGACGCTTCAATGTTCAATAAGTTTGATTTTTCTTCAATAGAGTCTGAAGCTGTAACTTTGAAATCTGTATTAATATGATCATGAGATCGAATACTCAGCTTGAGCTTTTCTTCATTCCACAACGTGATTCCTGTAGAGGGAAAAAAATCAGTCAGAACAGAACATAACAGAAACACGTTAAAAGTAACACACATAAATTGGAGAGAAATTGAAATAATACAAAAAATTCAAGAATATTTTACTATATCTGGGCAAAGTTAAAGGTAATTTTAGTGTGGTACCTGGCACGAGAGCATCTTTCCTGCAGTCGTAGAGCATCCCCAGCTGAAAGGGTCTCCCTAATGCAGCAACTTCTATCACATTCACTCCTACTGACTCCATACTGAACACTGACATATAAGAGCACATCAATAAGGATAAAATCATTTATCATGAACATCTTACATCACTTAATAAAGTCAAAGTCTAACATGCATAAAGTGCAATGTGAGATTACTGAAGGAATAAGGAACACTAGAATGTGATAATATAAAACAAACTGGCCCTATTGCTTTCGCTCAGTTTCTTCCTCTTTTTTTTCGCCTAAATGAATTGCATTTTTGAGAACCTAAACATGCTCGAAAACTCATGAAACTTTGCACACATGTCAGAAGTGACGAAAATGTACATATGGTATAGGCGTCAGAAGTAGGTGTGTAGAAATGACTCGATAGCGCAACCTGCAAAATTTCAAGAGAACAGGCCCTTCTGCTACGAAAAATGTACAGATACGAAATTTGGTAGGGTCATCTATCACCTCAAGACCTACAAAAAAGGGGTTTTGGAACCAAGCTCTAAACCCCACAGGAAGTCGGCCATTTAGAATTTTCACTGTGATTTCTGTGGAAATTTTGGCATTTCCATTAATGAACTCCTCCTAGAGATCTCATCAGATCATCATCATATTTGGTCAGTATTAGGGATGTTAACAATTAATCGATCTTCGATTAATTGTCGATAAGAATTAAATCGATAAAACTTAACGATTGTCGAAAAAGCAAGCACGTGTGTCCGGCACCTGCGCAAAGCACATAAAGTTACACAGTTGGTGAAAAAACTAACCAAGCGCAAAGAAGTTAAACTAGCCATGATCACAACAATGCTCGATGCCAAACACACACTCGGGCTTTTTGTCCTCATTCGAGACGAGGCTGGCTGCTAACGTAACAAAATTGCATCCGCAGAGGATCTGAGAGGGTCCGATGCCGAAAATCTAAACACAGTTAGGATACTGAAAGCAAATACCCTCTTCAGGGAAGCCTGCAAGATTAGCATAGCAGCGCTGCTAACGCTGCTTTACACAGGGAAGGCGTCCAGAAGCCGTTTTTAATAAACAGATTAAAATGAAAACCTTAAATTCTGGCAAGAAACTGTTAAATGTAAACTGTAACTGACTGTCGTTACACTCTGAACGCCCGCAACATATATCATTGATCATCATCATGACTGGCTGAGGCGCTACACGCTAAACACTGTTGCGGGTTTTCTAATGGAAAGTTGAAGTCTTCATAACATAGCATCTTTGCTGAAAGTACGCCGCAGGTCTAAAGCTGAGGTAACGACGGGAAAAGTGCCCTTTCGTGTGCTTCTTGGATATATAATTACAACAAGCGGTGTATCGACGACTCAGAAAGCGAGGTGAACAACTAGAAAAATAACACTTGATGATAATGAAACTTTTATTTTGTCATGGATGCATGCGACTGTGCGGAGTGCCCGTTATGAGGCGAAGTTTACTGTGTATATTTGTCATTATATTTCGTTACGAGATTAAATTGATGATTTTTATCAAAACACCAACTACATTGACTCATTTTACAATCCCACTAGCATATTATTTAGACAAAATAAAATCTTTTAATTCTGGCGTTTTTATGCACACTTTTATGTCATTGGCTATATGCCACTGCTGTAATGGCTTATTGCACTATTACTGTTAACGATTATTCGATTGATTGATCGTTAATTTAAATGATCATCGAATATGGGAAAATGCATAATTTGACATCCCTAGTCAGTAGGGATGTAACGGTATCAAAAAATCACGGTACGGTAGTATTTCGGTATGATGCCCACGGTACGGTAATTATTGAAACATTTGCAGGAAGAAAAAAAAACAAATGAAGACTTGGAAAAACTCCCATAAGTGTTTATTAAACAAGACTGAACATTACAATGTACAAAGTGTAGTGAAGTGTTTACAATTTTCATAAAAAGGACAAAAAAATTAAGTTTCATTTTAGTTTGTCGACTTTAAACAACTCCCAATCAGTCAGGTTTTAAGAATTGAGTGACTCCCTCAATTGACCTAGTTTTAATTATTATTAAAATTAATGCTAATGCTTGGTACTCCTATGAAAGCAACGGTTGTGATTGTAGAATCAAGAAAAGATGATGGGTTTTAAGATGGGTCAATTCCTGAAAACAAAAACAACCCAGTAAAAAATGAAAATTGCTTACTTATTGTAGCTGGACTTAGAGCTGAGGTCAGCTCACTTAATACAGGGGCGCGTTTCCCAATCGGAAGTCTGCAGCCTCTATGGGTCGCATTTGTAGGCTGCATACGTAACGAAGACCGTCTTATTTCAAAATATTAACATTTTTCAAGTTGACTATTATTCTTATTTAATCGTATATTATTGTAACACGCTTATGACTTGCGAATGTAATACTCAGTTAACTTAAATACACCAGGCGTTTAATGACGGATGCAGCCTGCATATGCGACCTAAGGAGGCTGCAACCTTCTAATTGAGAAACGGCATACACACTCTGCTCATTCACGGATTTACTCACTCGTTTTTTGAATGTCCATCACATTTTGTTTCTTGTCACAGCGAACGCTAACTTTTTCGACACATCAGATTTAAAATCCGTGTTTCTTTTGCTTCCGCCATTGCCGCTCCACTTGTAAAGAGGCATCAGAGTAGCACGCATGGGATTATGGGAATTGTAGTTCCCGCGTCCCTCCACTCGCTTTACTTGACCGGAAAAAAACTACACGTGTTGCCCGGAAGACCTTACGTTTTACCGATCATGTGACCACGGTGGTACCGGGAAAATCTTCTACCGCAATACCACGAAATTTATAATACCGTTACATCCCTACTAGTCAGTATCATCTAAAGGCCTTTGCGATGCTAAATTGTGGAGATCTTGAGATATCTTTCATTGTAGGGTGTGTCTGTGGCAGCCTGACAAATTTCAGCGTCTTCCCCATGAAACAGGATGTTGTCTTGTTGTCCAAGCATACAATGTCCATATGCCACACGCTTCACATGTTTGATAAGGATCTTGGCCTGAACACATTTCCATTCCAATATTCAACTACAATTACATTGCAAAACATAGCAAAATATAGAGACAATCATAGCACCACCTACAGGGCAGCAGGAAACACTGCTCTAAGAGATTTAACAATATCAACATTATATTTGGTCAGTCTAATTATAATATCCACATATATTTACACACTAAAATTCATATCCACACTGTTCCCTTTCAGTCGGTTACTACGACGTCAAGTCGTGACCGACGAATTGGGAACTCGCTTAGAGAGACCAAACTGCTTCGTACTCTACTAAAACGCCAATGAACTTGGCATTGAGATATTTGCATAATGCTGGCGCCGCCCCGCCAGGTGCGTATATAAGCCACAGGTGCAAATATGGAAATTAGCTTTTTCGCTTCGAAAGCCGGCATTATCTGCTACTGAGAAGCTACTCTCTGTTCTTCTGGGAACGGTTGCTGAAGTTGATTGACAAGCAGTACTGACACAGCGGACGCTCGCAGTATTCCACTGCTCTGCATCTTTTTTGTTTTGAGTTTAGTGTGTGCGTTGCCTCTCCCTGTGCGCATCATCAGCTGAGCACCTAAGAGTGTGTCTTTTTAAAGACAGCCACTCTCTCGTATATTCGGAGATCAGCGTCCTTTTCAGGATAGCTTTTCCTCCGTGCGATCTTGGATGCGAGAAGTACAGGGATTCCAGTGACGGTCACGAGCGCTGTCTTCGTGCTATGGCATCGAGCACTCCGAGGCTGCGTTCGTGGAGAGCTTTTGCTCTCTCCGTGAGAGCATAACCCTCTTGGATTGCGGAGACGACTGTCGTTTCTATGGGAACGGCGTCCGCGCCTTTGCAGTGCTGAACGCCGCCATAACTACGCTGAGTAGGACGGAGGATGCGTCCTACACCTACCGGCCTTCTCATCCTCAGCCGGTTGAGGCTCCGGTGGAGACTGCAGAGTCGTGTTCTGCGATTTCTGCCGAATCCATTGGACCTCCTTCTGGTCCCGTCACTTCTACAGCATCAGAGGGGTGCCCATTTTTTCCCTCCGAGGCGGAGTCGTCCCGGAGATGGCGGCCGTGCCCGCTCGAGCGGCGGAAACGGTAGAGTTGGAGGGGTTAATTCCTCTCCGCCCGAACCGTCCCGCCCACATGATTGGTACTTCGGAGCTGCCCGGGCCTCTACGGTCCTCACCTCCTGTGCCTGCCTTTCCCGACGGCACGAAGAGCTGACGTGATTTTGCGGCCAGTTGAGCGGGGGGTTGCGATGCAGCTACGTTCATGGAGGGACCACCCAACCCTTCCCTCCCGTGTTTGTATAGACAGTCGTCCGGTTACGGGCGCTGCCCATCAGGCATGCGGAGACGCGGCTTCAGCCCTGCACGCATTAACGTACTGCAGGTTCAGCAAACGAAGGCTTTAGAGATATACGAGGGAAGCCGCGACCTTCAGTCGTGCGATGTCCACCACAGTGTTCAAGATCGCCACCTTTGGCTATGTCTGGCTTATATGACGGAACAACTTCATGAATGCTCCTGTCTCACAGACCGGCCTCTTCGGCGAGCCCGGGGAGTCGTACAGCTCCGCTGCGCAGACTGAGGCGATCTCCTAGGTCGTGCCCCGGCGGATGAGAGCTGCCCTGGTCCACCAACGCCGGCTCCTCAGTCTGCCTCTCGCCGTCGGCGTCCTGCGGTGGCCACCTCCGTTCCCCTCCTCGGACCCCATCTCGGCAGCGCAGGGGAACCGGTCGTCAGCAGCTCGCCCCGCCCGCTTAGCCGCTTCCCGTGAAAATCGGGAGTTTAAGTGGCCAGAGACGGGCGACCCGGAGAGGCAGAGGATCACTCTTCAGGAGACAGTGATTCGCTCCTTCCCCCGGTAGAGGGTCGGGTGGAAAATCCTTGGTTTGCATATGTTCCACCGGCTGTCCAGCCGGTACCCACTTAACCACACATAAGAGTGCATTCCTCTTTCCTCTCCAGGTCTCCGGAGGATCGAGAGAGCCGTGAGCGTACACCTGCTCACCCTACCTCTCCTCTATCGCCAGCGGGTGTCCTGAGGAGTCCGAGCTCTCCACTGAGGAGACCGGACCACCAGCACCCTCATCGGAGTCTGCGCTCTCCGCAGAGGAGACCAGACGACCGTCACCCTCAGCGGGCTCAGGTCAGTGTCTCACACACACATACTGTAGATGTTTATGCTGTCACAGCAGACGCACCGGCAGTATCACCTGTCTCGCTTCGCTGCCCCACCGCGGGTACTTCGGTAGTGTCGTTAATTCTCCTCGTACGGTCCCGGGATGCTTCGCTTCAGTTCCCAGCCAGTCTCGTTGGGTTTTACGCACTATCCGCCTCGGTTACGTAATACAATTACCGGCACTCCCCCAAATTCTCGGGCATTCGTTTCACTATAGTGAAAGCGTCCGATGCACATGTACTGCGTGCAAAAGTCGATGTCCTGCTGGCGAAGGACGTTTCGAGCCGGTCCCTCTTACCGAGAATGATGATAGGGTTTTTCCAGCCTTGATCTCATAGTTCCCAAAATACGCGGTGGGTTACGACCGATTTATTTACGCACCGGCTCTACAAATGTGATCCTTTAGGATGATACGCCGAGGCTCGTATTTCAATATTCAGATCGGTTTGCAGCATAGACCTGTAGACGTGTACTTCATGTGTCCATCTCCCCTCGCCTTAGACCGTTTTTCGCTCTGCGTTCATGGAGTGGACATACTAATACTAAGTACACCATTCGAGATTGTCTCTCTCTCCCCGTGTCTCCATGAAATTGCTAGTCATGGCATTAAAATCTCAGAGAGAGAGAGAGCGTTGTTCGCATTCTGCTTATATTTACGTCAACTATAATGGCTCGTTCTCGGCAGACGTGCGCGAACACAGAGATTTAATGCTTCAGCATCTCGCTCGTTTAAGTCATCAGGTCAGCTGGGAAAAGAGCAACTTTGCCCCGTGCAGAGGATCCTTTTCTCAGTATGGAAATAGACTCGATCGATTTATTGGCGTGTTTTACAAGAGCGCGCAACCAGTCAGTTCTGACTTGCCTCGGTTTAATTCGAGGGAAGGACGCGGTCCCTCTGAAACAATTTCAGAAGCTCCTGGACATATGACAGCATGCTGCGGCTGTGACACTGCTCGAGCTGCTTCATATGAGACCGCTTCAGCATTGGTTTTACGATCGAGTCTCGAGGAGAGCGTGGCGCAACGGCATACACTGTGTAACCATTACACCTGCGTGTCATTTCAATTTTACCCCGTGGCAGACCCAGCATTTCTGATAGCAAGATATGCCCCTGAGTCGGGTCTCCTGGCATTATGTAGCACATACAATGCCCCCAGCACGGGATGAGCAGCCACGTATGACGGGCTTGCAGTCTCAGGGGTGTGCATAGCACCCCAACTGCCGCGAGTGGTGCGCTGTATATCTGGGACTTGTACGCTCCGCTATGGAGATGCGAGGGAAGGATGTATTAGCCGACACCGACAACATTGCGACTGTTGCGTTATTTACCGTTAAGGCGGTTTTTGCGCTCTCGTCACCTGTCGCATCTCGCTCGTCATCTCCTCCTTTGGAGTCAGAAGCATCTGAGGTCCCTTCGTGCCATTTACATCCCGGGTTCGCTCAATACAGCGGCAGACGCATTTCCCGAGCTGCGCGCCCCGGTGAATGGCGACTCCACCCCCAGACGGTCCAGCTAATTTGGAAGAAGTTCGGTCGTGCGCAGATTATATCTGTTTGCGTCGCCGGACGATACCCACTGTCGCCTGTTTTATTCACTAACCGAGGGCAGCCTCGGCGTGGATGCGCTGACACACAGCTGACCGCGGGGGATGCGCAAATACGCATTCACTCCAGTGAGCTTGAGGCAGGACGAGGAGAGCCTTTTATTAGTCGCCCCGTACTGGACGACCAAGAATTGGTTTTCAGAGTTAATGCTCCTCGCCCTGGCGAATTCCCCTGAGGAAGGACTTTCTTTCTCAAGGAAGGGGCACATTTTGGCACCCGCGCCCCGACCTGTGCGATTTCCATGTATGGTCGTTGAGCGCGCGCAAGGTTTAGGTGATTTATCGCAAGCGGTATCTAACACCATCGACGCGGTACGAGCACCGTCCACAAGACCGGCTTACGCGCTTAAATGAAACCCTTTTTCGTCACCTGGTGCTCTTCGCAACGCGAGGACCCCAGAGAATGCTTAACATTGTGCTTCTATATATCTTCAACATAGGTTAGATGGTAGGCTGTCACCCTCCACCATTAAAGTTGATATCGCCGCTATTTCTGCTCATCACTCGCTTATTAACGGCAGATCAGTTGGCAGCATGATTTGTTATTAGATTTTAAGAGGCGCTCGCAGGCTAAACCCCTCGCGCCCTCCCTCTATTCCTCCTGAGACCTGTCCATGGTGCTGAAGCCCTACTACAGGTTCCGCGTTCGAGCCTTTGCAGTCTGCGAGTCTGAAGTTTTTGTCAATGAAAACTCTGACCCTGCTAGCATTGGTCTCCGTGAAGAGAGTAAGGAATTTACATGCATTCTCTGTTGACGATTCGTGCCTTCAGTTTGGTCCTGCTGTCTCACTGAGACCCAGACCAGGCTACGTGCCCAAAGTTCCCACCACTCCCTTCAGAGATAAGGTGGTGAGCTTGCAAGCGCTGCTCCCCGGAGGAGGGCAGACCCAACCATGGCTTTATTATGCCCCGTACAAGCGTTACGCATCTACGTGGATCGCACACAAAGCCTCAGGACCTCAGACCAGCTCTTGTTTGTTATGGTGGCCAGCAGAGAGGGAAAGCTGTCACTAAGCAGAGGATGTCTCATTGGATAGTTGATACTATCGCCCTTGCTTATAATCTGCAGGGCATTCCTTGTCCATTTAATTTGAGAGCTCACTCTACTAGAAGTGTTGCCTCATTTTGGGCATTCGCTCGGGGTTCCTCGCTAACAGACATCTGCAGAGCTGCTGGTTGGGCGACACCTAATACGTTCATTAGATTTTACAGTGTTCGTGTCGAGCCTGTCTCCTCTCGTGTTCTTTCCTCGTTAGGGGAAGCACAGAGAACAGGCTCGCAGGTCGGCTTGCAGCCTCCGACTGCTGCTCCAAACTGAGCTCAGTATGGAAGGCCTTCGAGGAAAAAACGCGTAATAAATTGTTTTGCCTTCCTCCGCTGCCTTGGCAGCCTGATGTTGCGGAGCATCCGCTGCCAGCCTCTCACTAGCTGCATCCTCGCGAACCTGTGTTTGGCTCGGGCATCCACATTGCGTCCCACCGGGTTCCTTTGTGAGTATTTTTCCGTGGGGTTAATCCTACTAGCCCACGTTTCCCTCAGCAGAGCACTGCTTTGCTTACACAGCCACGGCTGTCATTTATACCTCAACTACGGTTGACTTTCGCCCACCAATAGCCCTTAATGGGGCGGTGGCTTCCGCAGCGTCCCTATACCGCTCAGATAGGGCGCTTCCCAGTCGCTGGCACTACTGTGGGGTTAAAGGAACATCTAGTGCCCGGCCTTCTGCCTTAAAACCTAATTCTCCTTATCCTTAAGTGGAACCGGAGGGCTTTACGCAGACACTGGAAGAGGTCAGCCCTCAGTGGCGTTTTGGTAGGGATTCCCAATTCGTCGGTCACGACGTGACGTCGTAGTGACCGACTGAAAGGGAACGTCTCGGTTACGTATGTAACCCTCGTTCCCTGAAGGAAGGGAACGGAGACGTCACGTCCCGTCGCCACAGGGCTGCTCCCTGCTGTTTATCGGCCGGTCACACTTTCCGGCTTTCTCAGCGAAATGAAGCTAATTTCCATATTTGCACCTGTGGCTTATATACGCACCTGGCGGGGCGGCGCCAGCATTATGCAAATATCTCAATGCCAAGTTCATTGGCGTTTTAGTAGAGTACGAAGCAGATTGGTCTCTCTAAGCGAGTTCCCAATTCGTCGGTCACGACGTGACGTCTCCGTTCCCTTCCTTCAGGGAACGAGGGTTACATACGTAACCGAGACGTTCACTGTTTCTTATAAGGTCATTGGGTTGCGGTGCACATGCGTGCGAGGGCCCTTCCATCGCTGCTTGCAGCTTCAATATTCTCCGTAACACTTTATTTTACGACCCGCAATGTACCGCGTAATTAAACCGAATTTACAGTGTACCTATTTGTAACAACAGGGCACCTCTACAGTACGTACTTGTAGGTATAAGGGAACAATATGTTAAGTTTGGGGTAATAAGGGGGTAAGAATATGAAGAATTATAAATTATTTATACTCTAAGTACTTTATAACTACAGGGTACCTATTGTAATATTACATGGTAGTGTTGTAGTTCTCGAGACCGGTCTCGGTCTCAAGACCACTTTTAAAAGGTCTTTGTCTTGTCTTGGAATCGACCACATTTTTACTCGGCCTCGTCTCGGTCTCGGACAAAGATGACTCAGAATTTTATTTCAAGACCGATCAGGACCACAACTGATGGCACACTGCAAAAAAAAAAAAAAAAATGATTTTCAAGAAAAAAAATTCTTAGTATTTTTGTCTTGTTTTCAGTAAAAATTCTTAAATTAAGATGCTTTGTCTTGATGAACAAAACGACCCAAGAAAATAAGTTTAGATTTTAGAGCAAAAAGTGATTTTGTGCATAAAACAACCAAAAAAATCTACCAATGGTGTAAGCTAATTTTTCTTGAATTTATCTTGAATTTAGTGTTTTAGAAAAAGGTTCAAGATTTTTTTGCTTGTTTTATGCACAAAATCACTTAAATTTGATATTTTTGGTCTAAAAACTAGACTTTCTTTTCTTGGGTAGTTTTGCTCATCAAGAAAAAGCATCTTAATTTAAGAATTTTTAGATATTTTAACTGAAAACAAGACAAAAATACTAAGAACATTTTTTCTTGAAAATCATTTTTTTGCAGTGCACATCACAAATGTATTTTTTATCATTAATTTTATGCAGTTTATTCAGTTTTGGCATATGATGTTGGCATTGTTTAAGCATTGTTTAAGTTTCTCCCAATGACAGTTTTTCTAATTTTATTACTAAAAACACCTGCATTGTGTTAAGTGGATGGCAAGCCATGGAAAGACAGTTCAGATTAAATGGTTAAGTTGATTTCAGCTCTTTAGTGTTTCTTCACTTTTATTTGCTTATAGACAAAGATAAATTCCCACATATCTGCAATGCCTTCTCTGATGGCACACACACACACGCACACACGCACGCACGCACGCACGCACGCACGCACGCACGCACGCACGCACGCACGCACGCACGCACGCACGCACGCACGCACGCACGCACGCACGCACGCACACACACACACACACACACACACACACACACACACAGACAAGAAGTGCCTAATCATATGCATATTCCACATTTTATCATAAGTGTTTTAATGCAGTGACTTGCACTGGTCTTGGTCTTGACTTGGTCTCGGCTTGTCTTGGTCTTGACTCGGTCTCGACCCTTTAAAGTCTTGGTCTTGTCTCAGTCTCGGCCTGCCTTGGTCTTGGTCATGACTTGGTCTTGACTACAACTCTATTACGTGGTATGTATGACTTAGTCAAGTCTATGGGGAAATTATGTTTTATTTTTTATGATTTTATTGGGAATTTTTTATATTGACTAATGTTGTATACAGTCGATATCTATGAGCCATGTCGGCAAATAAATATAACAGCACATCACTTTTATTTTAGTAGTTTATATTACTTGCTTTTAATAACAAAAGTCCAGCTGATTTAATGTGGCTATCATTTTTTTCAGGCAAGTACAATAAAAATAGCAACTTATTCCCTATTTACCAGGTAACTCTAACATTTGTGGACATATTTGAAGTGGTGCTTTGCAATTTGAAATGCTTGACTCTGAAACTCCTTTATTTCAAATGACACAATAATGACCACAAAGCAGCACGCTATTTGTTTATTTTAAATTGCTGTTATCTTTGGTATAATAAAACTTTGCAACATGTGTAAGTACAAGCATTTCAGCCAAATATAATTTATGCAATGGCAAACCAGAATGAAACAACAGCAGATGGGTATCCAGCTCACGCTGCAGCAAAAGACGACTACATGCGTACTGCGCAGGCGTAGAGCGCACACCTGTCTGCAGGAGGTTTGCTGGAACGCGATCCTGAGGTGAAATTTCTTTAAGAGTTTTTAAAAAGTTTCTACACTGTGGAGTACGGCTGCGAGTGATGTGAGCAGGATCCATGGATAAGGTGACTGGTTTGGTTAATACATGACTAACGCATTTCAAACAATGTTTTTTCAAGACAGTTGCCAGCTAAAAGTAGCAGCAGGTTAGCTAGCACATAAGTTAGCCTAAAGTTAATAACTGGCTCAGTTTCTGTCAAGGCACAGAACTCTTTTTTAAAAAAGGCAGTGCGTCGCGCCTTGCGTTTGCAAGCGTTTAAAGCGCTTTTGGTGTGACTGGCCCCTTAAGGTGTAATCTGACTGACTTTACTCTGGTAAATAAATGATAAACACCAAACTCACCCACAGGTTGGTTCCTCCCCTGAAAAAATATTTAATATTCATTAACCACTAAATAAATATCTGCTGACATGTACTGATATTAAATGTGTGATCATACCTCAGTTTTAACTCTGATTACATCAGATTCAGTGGTGTAGTTGAGTTTCCCCACCGCTGCACATTTAATCTCATATTCAGTGCCTGGTCTCAGATCAGTCAGAGTTACAGTATTTTGGTCCTTTAGCACAGGTTGAGATGTCCAGATCTTCTCTTGATTTATTTTGTAGAGTAACTTGAGTTCCTCTGTAGCAGGACATGATGAGGGGATCACAATAACCACACTGTCACCTTTAACCTCTGCTGTGATTGGACGAGCCGGCTGTGATGGAGGAGTGAAGCAAACAGCTTCAACACATCCACCTTCATACAGGAGAATGCAGGAACCTGGATGATCCTCCATTTGTTTTGATGACACAATAAACTTGGCTGGTTTGCGGTCTTTTGAATCAATCAAGCTCTTAAACATCTCCAAGTTTCTCCTCATAGTCTTGTGGATGGCAGGCGTGAGCCATGATGTTTCCTTCTTGGAGTCAGTGTCATTTCTCATTGTTGAAGATCTTAGATAGGTCATTTGTTTAGGAAGGAGCACATCTGACCAGTCCAATGATGTGAATGTGTAGCTGACAACATTTTCAACATCTAGATCCATCAAGATTGCACGCAGGTTGTTTTCTACCTTTGCACCAGAATCAATCAGCTGTCTGAGAAGTGTTTTAATGATCTCTGACTCTTCCTCCCTCGCCTTCAGCCATTCTGCAAGCTCACTTTCTCTGAATGGAGATTCATGATGATCTTTCAGTAGATCTATCAGTGCTGTGTCTTCAATCTTATCTCCACGGATCTGAGGCAACAGAGAGCTGAGTTTCTTCATGAGACTCAACTTGTATTCATTACAGCTCTCTTTCATCTGCAGTATTTTATTATGAAATGAAGTTAAAGCTGAAGCAGGAGAGTCTTTCAGAAGATCACTGCATTTCATCTCAGTTGTATTTAAACTCTCTAATGCTGATTCTATGTCACTGATTAGATCACTGCTGATTTCCTTCAGAAGTTTTGAAGCTCTCGAGCTAAGTTTGCTCAGAGGATACAGCCACACTCTCAGTGGAACCACCTGATCTTTGTTTTCTCCCAGCAGTTTCGGAAGTTCAGCGTAAACCTTCAAAGCATCTTCAAATGAAGTCGGATTAGACGGCAACTGAAAATCACCATAGAAAGTGACACTGAATTTTTGCACCGCATTCTTCTGAACCTCATTCATGTTTAGATTTGCTCCTACATCTGCAGTAATGATTTTGAGTTTGTCAAACACTGCCTTCACTTCTCCTTCCACTGTAGTTTTGTTCTCGTCTAAAGAAACCTCTCTGTCGAACACAAAGCAAGCTTCTGCCCCATACCTTACTGCCGTCACCACGTGTGTCGCTGTATCGTGATCAAACACTTCATGGTGAGCTATATTTTCAGATGCTAAATGGTTCATGCTCAGTTGTTCAAACCTGGTAGTTGAATGATAATGTAAAGTCAATCTCTTCTGAATGAAAGACTTCTTGGTGTCATTGAGATATTTGGCTGCACCGGTTACGTTGATCAATCCACCCAACAAACTCAATTTCATAGAGCCTTCAATGTTCAATAAGTTTGATTTTACTTCAATTGAGTCTGAAGCTGTAACTTTGAAATCTGTATTAATTTGGGGACGAGATCGAATACTCTGCTTGAGCTTTTCTTCATTCCACAACGTGATTCCTGTAAGAACAATACATGATTCTTTTGCATATAAAACAGAAAATTAAGGATGTACTTGGCAGATCTAAACTTTTTTGTATATTAAAATCACACCTTTTGATTCTGAAAGCAGAGGTGGAAAAAGTACTAAAATATTGTACTCAAGTAAAAGTAAAGTTACTTTAAAAAATATTTTACTTAAGTAAAAGTAAAGTAACTTGTCTAAAAATCTACTCAAGTAAAAGTAAAAAGTAAGTCATTTTAACTTTACTCAGAGTAAAAGTTACTTTTTTTACAGCGGGAAGAGGTGGAGGATTCTAGTATAGTTCAAAAACGACAAGGGAATATAAATCTCAAACTAGTTGTTTTTAATTGTAGGAACATCTTTACAATTAAAGTGCAATAACAAAAAGTTAATAAAATAAAAAGCTTTTTTAAAGTAAGAAACATTTATGTAATTGTTTAATGATTTTTACATTTGAGTTATGCACTTTTGAAGGTGGTCAGCAGCTTGTAAATACAATCACTATAGTAAGGTTGTAATTGATGGTACCATACATTATTTTATTAAACTATATATCTAGTTTAAATGAGCATATAATGAGATGAGTGCCATGTCATACTTTTGACACGTTTATTATCTTCTTACTTCCCTGACCTGGGTACCTGATGACCTTCATTATTCTCTCTCTCGCGCGCGCGCGCGCTCTGTCTCTTGCTCTCTCTCTCTCTGTCTCTCTCTCTCTCTCTCTCTGCAATGTCTAATGACCTGCGCATTTTCGAGGACGTTTTGAAGTTGTGTTTGACTTGACGCAAAGCTGCTAGACCTCGAAGATAATGGGCATGGTATTAAAAACGCGTCGTGCAATTTCGTACTTAAGAGCATGAATCCTACCTTTCATAGAAATGAAACACTCGCTTCGCGTCAGTGGATAGTGGTCGCTTAAATATGACCAGGAGTTTCTTTCATAAGATTTGAACTGAGGCGGGTCTGCATTAGCGCGCGCCTGTCTCGTCCGTCTCCATGGTTCTTTTTGCGCGTTCCCCGGGCCCCGCCCATTTACATCCGTTGCGCGTCTTTATCACCTTCCTTTTTAAAATATTTTTTTTTACTCAGTAACGGATATGATTTAAAATGTAGCGAAGTACAATACTTTAAACAAAACATACTTAAGTAAAAGTAAAAGTACAGATTTTAAAAACTAAATTTAAAAAAGTAAAAATACACAAAAAAACTACTCAATTACAGTAACGTGAGTAAATGTAATTCGTTACTTTCCACCTCTGTCTGAAAGTAATATGCTTTTGTCAAGTATGCAACTTAAAATGTGACCTCTGCATTTAACCCATCTCAGTAAGTAGCTAACACACGCACTGCAAGTCGGGAACACACACCTGGAGCCGACTCGCTCGCGAACGACCCATCACTACCTACAGCACCCATTGAGCAATTGGGGTTAAGGTGCCTTGCACAACTGCCGGCCGAGACTCAAATAAGCAATTCTTGGGTTACAAGCCTGACTCTTTAACCACTAGGCTACTGCCCCACATTATATAATTTAATGAATCTGAGTTTCACTACAAAACACTTAAAAAATCACACTTATTTTTTTTATTTGGAGAGAAATTAAAATAATACTAAGTTTCCCATTGTGTCTCTAAAGCACAATACTCAATAATGTGACCTGGATATTGTAGATATTATCATTGCAGGCACAGTAAGACATGTAATCAATGTATTATGATTGTGCTGCTATCAGACACAAAAATTATAATTTTATATCTATAGAGATCACACCTTAGTGTTTTTCTTTGAAGAAGATTGTTTGATTTTGTACTTTAAAAAAAAAGTTATACAACTAATGCACATGGTTGTCCTACAAATCATTCTCTTAATCATCTGTTACCTTGTTTACTCATCTGGGTAAAGTCAAAGATAATTTTAGTGTGGTACCTGGCACGAGAGCATCTTTCCTGCAGTCGTAGAGCATCCCCAGCTGAAAGGGTCTCCCTAAAGCGGCAACTTCTATCACTCCTTCGGACTCCATATTGAACACTGAGAATATAAGAACACATCAGTGAGGATAAAATCATGGAAAATCATGAACCTCTGATATTATTTAAAAAAAAGTCTATAACTCATAAAGTGCAATGTGAGATTAGACCCACTGAAGGAATGCGGGGCACAATTATGTGTAAGGGCCCATATACACAGAACAATAACTTTTTAAATTCTACCGGACCATTAGTGTAGCACCGATTTGCATAATTTACAGAACATACGCAAATTTATGATGAAGAAAAAGTAGCCGATTCACCTATAACAGCAAATTTATGACCAAACTAACCAAGCACAATCTGCATCTCCATAAAGTTGGTCCTTGTGTCAAGCCACACTTGAACAACAGACAGCATCAGAAGCGTCTCTAAAGACAAAAAGGACTGGACTGCTGCTGCGTGGTCCAAAGTTATGTTCTCTGATGAAAATAAATTTTGCATTTCCATTGGAAATCAGAGTCCCAGAGTCTGGAGGAAGAGAGGAGAGGCACACAATCCACGTTGCTTGATGTCCAGTGTCAAGTTTCCACAGTCAGTGATGGTTTGGGGTGCCATGACATCTGCTGGTGTTGGTCCACTGTGTTTTCTGAGGTCCAAGGTCAACGCAGCCGTATACCAGTAAGTTTTAGAGCATTTCATGCTTCCTGCTGCTCAACAACTTTATGGAGATGCAGATTTCATTTTTCAACAAGACTTGGCACCTGCACACAGTGCCAAAGCTACCAGTACCTGGTTTAAGGACCATGGTATCCCTTGGCCAGCAAACTCGCCTGACCTTAACCTTAAAGCGTAACTAAACCCCTGGTCAGAGCCTGACTCCACCCACTGGCAATATTTAAAAAATGCAAGAAAAGTGGGCAGATCCCAACGGAGATAGAGGGGACGAACTAAGCTCGTACCAAGTGTGTGGTGAGATCGTAACAAGGGCGTGGTGAGCTTGAACCTACTTACGTCACGAGTCATTTTTTGGACCCAACATCCAATGGGAAAATTCAACTGCAGTAGCCACCGTTCAACCTGAAGAGGGCAGCACTCAGACGTTTTTACACCATATATTGCAGTATTGAAACACTTTATATCCAAATGTCAAAAAAATTACTAAAATCAATGAACAGCACTAATAAAGCATCATTCTTTCAGATCATTAACTAAAAAAAAGTTGGTTTAGGGTTTAGTTACTCTTTAATGGTATTGTGAAAAGGGAGATGCGATATGCCAGACCCAACAATGCAGAAGAGCTGAAGGCCACTATCAGAGCAACCTGGGCTCTCATAACACCTGAGCTGTGCCACAGACTGATCGACTCCATGCAACGCTGCATTTCTGCAGTAATTCAGACTAAGGGACCCCAAATAAGTACACTTTTCAGTTGGCTCAGATTTCTAAAAATCCTTTCTTTGTATATATCTTAAGTAATATTCAAATTTTCTGAGATACTGAATTTGGGATTTTCCTTAGTTGTCAGTTATAATCTTTATGAAAAGAATTAAAAATTTGAAATATATCGGTCTATGTGTGTAATGAATGAATACAAAAGTTTCACTTTTTGAATGGAATTATTGAAATAAATCAATTTTTTTATGATATTCTAATAATATGACCTGCAGCTGTATTTTTATTGTCCAACTTTCCCAATTTTTCTGATGCATGTGTAACAAGCGTGACATGGAGTGGATTCCAAATGCAAAAGTTTAGTAAAGTTAGCTCCCTCTTCTTGGATTTGTGACGACCCAGCGATTCTTCCTTCAGTTGCATCACGCCGAGCCCATTATGTCAGTGTCAGCTTTATTTATATAGCAAATTTAAAATAGCCAGTGTCCTACCAAAGTGCTTTATAATAAAAAAGGCACACAATAAAAGCAAGGCCGTAGCCAGGATTTTTCAAATACCGAGGACATTTTTTTATTATTTACATTTTTTCCATATTACAGAATAATAATAAACATGTCCAAACTACGACATAGCACAAATGTAACTGTGTCTGTGAGAATTTTGTTGGTGACTAAAAGCATCCAAAATAAATCAATGGTTACATTTCATCATCTGAAGTGCAAGTCACCCTTTGCCTAGAAACTGCAAAACTGTGTCATTTTTTCAAGAAGCTTGTTAAATTTTCAATTTAGGATGAATTTTTAAGAGTATAGAAGGAGTTTATATATAATAAGGGCTCTTAGTGGCTGCTTTTTCTTCAATATTCAGTGTAAGTCATCTATTTCAAAAAATATATTTTTTTGGTTCTAATAACAAAAATTAATCTGTTTGGCACAGCTACATTTTGTCTACAAATGTAATTTCAAGCATTTAACCATAAGCCTTCAGATTTAATGATTTTAAGACCATAGTTAACATTTTAGTTAAGTGACCTTAAACTTTTGAGCAGTAGTGTAGGTTTTAATCTCAGTGGTAGCCGTATTGCATCCCATATTGTAGGCTATTTGCTGCATAACCTTTAACTTTCTCATCTTCCCTTCTTCTCTGCTCATCTTTTGCTGGCTTTCCAAATGATAGTTAAGTTTGTTACAGCCTTTTCATTTTCATTTGCTTTATTAGATTAGAATTACAGACGTGGAGAGACTCTTTCTTACGTTGCATGTTACACAAACATTCTTGCCTTTCTTGCATACTATTCTTGTATAGAAGCAGTGCTTATTATACTTTGTGTTTGCGACCGCTACCTTTGAGCTTGTTGTACTTGCCATCGCTCTGTCGTTGCGGGTGTGAGGGACTCTGGCGGACTGCACGTGAGGACCGGGCTGCTTGTGATTGTCTAGCAGCACCTGCTGCTCGTTGAGTGTAGAGAATGATACATCTTCTCGCGTCAGTCTCCAACCACGACAGAAAAGATCGCTAGATTTGTCCTTTTTCGCTTTTTAAGTTGCTAAATCTAGCGACAAAGTCATCAACAAGTTGGCAACACGACACTGCTCGGACTGTGCATGTATATACTGTATGAGCTAATCCTGCTTCTGGTTGGCTAACGATGGAAATTCAGCCAATCATCATTGATTATGTGGTTGTCCCACCCCCTCTAACATACACAGCCCAATCAGTTCTGTGTTTCCCACCCCTCAACACACGCAAGAGAAAAAACATTGCCTGTCTAATGATGAGAGTTTACTCGCTTCAGTGAGATTAATTATACTAATGCGCAGCATTTTAATGTCAGTAACGCTGTAAGGAAACGACGTTTATATATAACGCCGTTATTTCCATCACTGCACGTGATGATCCGTAGATGCAAGGATTGTCTCGTCGGCTATTTTCACATCAAAATGAAACGAAACTTCAAGAAAAAACTACCGAGGACATGACCTCGGTGTCCTCAATGGTAGCTACGGCCATGAATAAAAGCAATAATTGTTTTTACCATTTACTATTAAAAATAATATTACATTAGAAACTTGTTATAAGCAATTAAACACACTGGTATTAAGCCATGGCAGCGCAAATTTTAGTTGTGTTTAAGTACATTTTGTGCATGCACTTTAAATAAAGCACAACAAGTAGAAGCATAATTGTTTTATACTTTATGGACTTCAATCATATTTCTAATACAATACTATTTTTCCTGAGCTTTGCCAACCACAAACGCCTCCTCTGATAATTTCTTGCATTCCTTTCCCTGGTTTTTAATAACTTTTGAAATACAATAATATTCCAAATGTTTTTCTCGATCTGTCCTATTGGTACAACCAGGGCCGGTGTCAAGGGGGGGGCATTCGCGGGCCGTGCCCCCCCCAAACAGGTTGTTGTGCCCCCCCTACAATTTTTTTATTAATTTAATATATATCAAGAATAATTAAAATAAATGAAACATTGAATGTTTCATGACTTTTAATGTAATCAAATGAGGTCTCATGCGTCTTTACGTCTTTAGCATATTTGTGACTTGATACTAGCAACGTGTTTTTCGCGGCATTTTATGGATCATGTAAAATATAGATATAGAATATTTAAAACGAACCAGCACTGCCTGCTCCATCTTCATGAAAACACCGACTGGCTCAAACTCAGAGATTAGAGGTCGAGGTGGAATTTTCAAATCTACAGCACACTGTTTTAAGGAAGTTTAATGTTCGTACACGCCGCCTTCAGCTTTTTTAAAGGTAAGTTAGCGTTGTTTAATTTATGTAAGCTTAAATGTGAAGTGTGGCTATAGAACGTTAACACCATTGCGACGTGATTATGGTAAAGCGGCTTTTAGGACGCGGTGTGCGCTGCGCTATGAAACGCATTCATTTCAATGGCTTGCGCAGCGCGAGGGCGGTTTGCTGTTGTGTTGAGCAAAGCGCGAGCGCAGCAGCTTGCGTTCACGCCGCAGTCGAGTTCAAAATAGTTTTGCGCATAGTTTGTGATCTTCTGCACTTTATATGGGAAATGAGCTGACAGTCTGTACCAGTTGTATGAGTGTGTGCTTGCACTGTATTTGTTGTTTTAATGCCTTGTTTTTGCAAGTCATTGTTGCTATTGCGTGCCCCCCGTTGGAAGCCACGTGCCCCCCTGTTAGTTATGGTCTGGCGCCGGCTCTGGGAACAACCTCAAACACGGCAATAATTAACCATTTTCGTTGACGACGTTCGGGATATACATGTGCTCTGTTGTGATCATAGGTTGTAATACGATGCAGAGTGCGTCCAATATGGCGACCTCCGCTCTGATGACGCGTCGTGAAAACCCTCTATCAGTCACACAAGATTAATTTTACGATATGTGTACGTAAATTATTTTTTAATTCTGGTGTTATTTGCAATGTTTATGTTTTAATCGGGCAGGGTAATGGATTTATGAAAAACCGTTAAGGTGAGTGTGTCTGCTGCATTCTGTTAATGACAGGGGTATAAATAAAGTTTTTTTTTGAAATTCAGCTACACGGTCAGCGTTATTTCTCTGAACAAGTTTAGGTAACTTGTAAGTTTAGATAACATAATTACAAAACCAACAAATTACTGCATGCACATACGGTACAAAACATTATTATTTATTTGGATTTCAGAATGAGCACGTTTGTCATTAATACTAAATATGCTGCGGTCTGTCTGCTGATCTGATACTGTAATGAAGATGAATGTATAATAACTGATTAAAAAGCTAAATGTACAAGTTTTAGTAAATAACTACATGCTTAGGACGTTTGTGTTGTAATAATGTACAGGGTAACTTGAGATATAAAAACGAAGACTAGTAAAGTGATGTTTTATCATTAAAATCTGATAACGTCCATTGATTTAATAGAACGTTTGGGTATACCAACATGGCGGCGCGGTGGTTTCACAAGTGTGACGTCATGCGCAATCCAGTCATTTTTATAGATCAGTGGGTTTAAGCTGTTTTGGGTCAGTATGTCTACCTTGAATTGTTAATGTTTTGCCAAGTGTTTAGAGTTGATTTCAAAAGATAATGTAAGTAGGTCTTCAAAAAATGGATACAGACAACAAATCGGACTTGGGCATCAAGATTTGCAGTGTAAATCCAGCCTAAGGTAATCTTCCTATTGCAGGAGGCAGGTCAGCCACATCTCTTGCAACATTTAAAAAAAACTTTTTCAAAAATACTTGACAGAGAGATCTCTATCTCTATCTTTTTTAAATCATAACTCTACCTCTCTCTATTCTCTCTCTCAGGTATTGTTTCGGAATAGTGAAAACTTGTAACTTGGTAGAACTTCTTGTATTATTGCCTCACTATGACAAAATCGTTTTATTGTCTCCTAATCACTGTGGATAAAAGCATCTGCTATAGATGTGTTCAGTCCATGTAATGTCTGGGGCAGACTGGACATTGCATGTTTAAGATACAACAACTTCTGTGGCATTCTGTGGGCTCTCACTGCACTGCATTTTTTTCTATACATCTGGGGTTCTGTGAAATCTTCCTTTAGTTAACCACATCCTGTGTTGACTGCAGAGAGAGTTCTTCAGTGGATGGCAGCTAATTCATTTTCTGTTTTGCTGTAAGTCACAAAGCATCTGCACCCATGTTTCTCACACTCTCCTACATACTGTATATATGCTACATTACAGTTTTTCTAATATTTCTCAAATCATTCTAAATTTTGCAAAAATAATGCGTGCATTTCTCAGAACAATTTGTACAAAATGCACAACATCACATTTCCTGCAAAAGCGTTTATCTTGTTCAAAATCCTTTTGTTCATCTCTCAAAATATGTTTATGTCAGTCCCATCACAATGGAAAGTCCTTGTCTTAATGTTTATGAAGTCGAAATGTTTAGCAATGTTGTCAATATAACAAGAGCACACAATTATAGTTGTAATTATTTTCTGATGATGTCAACTTTATAGCTACAGTTTTAATGATGATTGTAAATGAACATGGCTGCACCTTTTCAATTTCAACAAGTTATTTCTAATTCGTGTATGTGAAATATCGATTGCAAAGGATTGGACAGAACTCACATTTACACCTTTACTTTTCTCTGTACAAAATGTTACACACATTGTGGTATTGAATAAATCGTATTTTACAGTACGAATACAAAATAATAAAACTAGAATGGTTTACTGTATAATATAAAAAAAATCTAATCTCAACTCAAAATTTCCTCCTGATGACCCAGGCAGATTCTCATCCACATCACAACGGATATCTTTCCTCCCAGTCGCAATGTAGCAAATAATCACTCAGAATGTCTTATACAGTCATCTAACACTACACACATTTACATTTAGTCATTTAGAAGTTGTTTTTGTCCAAAGCGACTTACGAATAAGTTAACAAAAGAAGCAATTGGTGCAACACATTAACAGCTAGTTCATTGCTCACTTTGCTCTATTTAATAATGAGTGACACACATCATATTTTATTTATTTTTTATTTATTTTTCTCTATTCTGCTGACAGTACAATGTCAAAATAAATGTTATATTGACACGACAAAAAAAGATAACGGACACAATTTTTGTGTAGCATACATTTTATATTTCTTGTACCCATCTCTCTCTTTCAGTTAGAGGCATTAAAATGTAAGATTCTGGTAAGGAAATCTAAATGTTGCGGGACCAGTCGGGTCGGAAAGAAAAGCATTAAGCAGATAGTGGGTGAACACAGAGGAGTTTTAAGCAGTCGCAGCATCACATCAGATCTTAAGACACGGTGTTAGGTAAGGTATTTATTTATATAAATGTGTCTCTGTATTCTACGGTGATAATTATTATTAAGGTTTTAGCAAAGTTTAATTCACTCACCTTCATCAACTGTCGCAGAGGAACTGAACAAGTGAGAACATCCTGTCAGTGTTGTGCAGCATGAAGTTGTCACTTTCATTTTCAAATTTAGAGGGGAAATATCACGTAAATGTGACTTTTCCATGTTTAAGTGCTACAATTGGGTTCCCAGTGCTTTTATCAACCTAGAAAATGTGTAAAAGATCAACCCAGTAACTTAGTTTTGGTAAACCATTCTCTGCAAGCATGTAAAAAATAACTTATTGAAATTTGGCTCCCCTTATGATGTCACTTTATGTAGTTTCATGAGGTGTGCAGAATCAACATGATATCTGATAATAAATATGTTGAACTGTTATTTTGTAAAGTATACATGCATGATATTGTTATTTTGTATATACATGATATTTGCGGTCTTGTTGTAAAACACTCTTAAATGTTGGTGGGACTATAATACAGTTCTTCAAACACAATATACATCATTAAAAAAACTACTGTACATGGCAAAAGGTACTCTAAAGAGATGACGGTTAGATCTTGCAGTGTGCATACGATGGACACTTCACTATCCCATGATGCCCCGGGAGAGGAGTTATCCAACGAAGAAGAAGAGGCACTCGGCTGTTTTCGCACTGAAATGACAGGACGTGATGACGACGTATGTCACGTGATGTAGCAACATGGCGGATGTAGTACGTCCGAATCTCATTCATACTACCAGAATTCATACTATACAGTACCTACTGTTTTAACGGCAAGTAAGTAGGTACTTCATCTTATTCAGTACCTACTATACAATATGCGGTTTCGGACGCAGCCTTTGTGTGCAGCATGGTGCTTTCTACCCAACAATAGTGCGCGTGCACAGAGCAAAATGAGTTAATGTTCACGTTTTTTAGGTTAACGAACAAGTACACATTAACATGTCTCAAAATAGATGTCTTAGTGAGTATCATAGTAAACAATTGATTATCTTGAACATTTTAATGCATTCGGTCTTATACAGTACGCCTACCTGTTGAAGTCTCTGTCATTAAAGTTAACTAAATGAGAAAACAAGAAGAGAAAAACTGTCTAACTATAACTTTGTAACAAAGATGAATGCAAATTTATCTTAAATAGGCTCAAAAGTGTAGTAAGATTTGACAAAAGTTACTGCAGTTAAATATTAAGAGATATTTTGTTTCATTAACAGACAGTAAATCAGATGGGAGAAATAGAAAAGTTTAAAATTTAGCCTTACATTATGTTTAAATGCCAGTAACCCATGCAGTCAGAGCACTATACAAAGGAATATTTATCTAATGTAGGTTAATATGAAGTAATCAGCAGTCTCATTCATGCTTTTTGCACATTGTTCTATTATACTCTCAGCCCCCCTAAAATGAAAACCCTAGAATTGCCCCTGCTTACATATGACCTGGATAAAACCTGCCCTTTGAATTTTTCAAAACTTTGAACTCGCTTGGGATCCAAAAAAACAGGATTGTTTTGATCCCATCAGAAGGGTGGGTTCAGTTGTGATTTTTCAAACCAAATAAAACCAGAGTTTTTTAAAGCAACACTACGTAGTTTTTTTACCTTTAAATAATCTTTAGTCTCTAAAATTATTTCAGTGAAAGAACAACTTTTAACTGGACAAATTGTACTGTTGCTGCAACCTGAGCAGCCTCCTAGCTGCTACAAGCACACTCTGAAAGTGGCGGTGGAGGGTAGGAAACACAGTCCCCTGCCTGCAGAAGAGTGTCTGATACCACGCTTTTCAACCACATGGGGGAGCTGTAAGTCATTTTTACATGGAAACTACATAGTGTTGCTTAAGTGAATGATCACAAATTAAATGTTTACTGATGATATATACATTTCTTCATATTTGAAGCACATATGAAGCATGTCACATCTAATGAGATATGGTAAACAAATTCTTAAAGCTGTCAAATAAATGTTGCTCACAGCTCTATAATTCCACAGTATATTAACGGTAATGACAACACCACATATACTCAGTCATTCAGTTAGCCTAGTTAATTTCTCAGAATTGGATCTCTAATTGCAAGTCCAATGTGTCCTTCATTAGGTAAGAACATTGGTGGCTGTTCTGGTTCTATATCAGGCTCAGGTCCATCAAAATTGTCATCAAGAGAAAACTCAACATTTAAGATTTTATTTTTGATCTATAATATTGACCATAATGTTTCTGTTATGAAAAGTGTTTGCACTTCTATAAGCTACATCTGTTATCAATAGCAAAAATGTATATTTATACACTCATGAATGTTTTAATGTAACACACAGATATTATATTTATAAGTTTATTTATTTGTAAAAATGATGTAAAGCTAAATAATATTTGAAGGCATGCAATGTAAAGCTTGATAATATGTTTCATAAATCTGTATAAGGTTAAAAAATGTCAAAGAAACTCTTCTAGATTTCATCTGATGTCCATGCAGTCCAGACGGTCGCCGTGATTTCACCAAGTAAGATGTGATCCTGGATCAACATTTTTTGTTGATTCTGGATCAACGTTTTAATCAAAGACACCCCAACTTACCCTTAACTCAAACCCTAACCATTTTTAAACCCTGAAATTAGTGTGAAATAATAGTTTGAGGGGTATTTTCTAAAAGCCCCTAACCAAATCCTAAACCTAAATCTAACATACACCCAAATCCTTATCCTGCAATCTTATTGGTTAATGAAAATGTTGATCCAGGACCAACAATGGTGTTGATCCAGATTCACATCCTACGTTCAATAGACATTCAACTACTTTTGAACAAACTGATGAGTTATGACCTTGCCAGTGATTTCTGTGATTTTTTAATTGCTCATTGTGTTTAAAATATTGTTCTTGACATGTTTGATCTAGAATTTGTGTATGGGGTATTATGAATTTCTATTGCATTTCATGAATATGTAAAATATATATTGGTTTTACTTGCTTTGGATTGTGGAATGTCATTTTTGACTTGAGAATTATTAAAGGGGACAGAGAATGAAAAACCATTTTTACCTTGTGTAACCCACACAAGGTCACTGAGTGCAATTCTCTTTATCGCCTGCGAGTGGCGCAAAGTAATCACTCTGCCTGCAAGTTGCCAGGCAACCTACCGGTAAAACAAACACTTGATGACTTTCCTCCGGTGAAGACGCTGTTAGAAAGTATCAAGATCTGGTATGAATAATATCCTCTAAAGGACAGAAATTCAAAGAAAAATCTTATACCATTTATTGAAATATTGTGTATTTATTAGGTTGAAAGCAGTGAGACAGAGAGAAAGTTAAGCTGCTGATATTGAGTTTTCAAGATACCTCCGGTAAGGATGTGTATACTAAAACGAGTGTTATGATGATTGCGCAAGCTCCATTATAGCGCAAAATATCGTTCTTTTAAAACCAATCGGAGTTGTGAACATGATTTTTGCTGTTTAACACCATATAAATACAGATTAATATTGTTTTTTGTTATATAGATGCCCATAAAAGATCGTTAATCTAATTGTTTACATTTAAATGCATGTTGATTTGATCTGTTATGCTGTACACCGTTAAAGGTGCCTTAATACTGTTTTATTGACTTAAAAAGTCACTTGATTGATTGAGTATTTGTTTTGTCTTGTTTTATAAGGGTGATTTAGTACATTTAATTGTCAATATATATGTTTATATTTTATATGAGGATATTAATTGTTAAAAAGAATAAATATGTTAAAATGTAACATTTAAAATGTTATTAAGATACACAAATAGATTTAAAAGTTTCAAATATCAATATCTATTTTCTGAAATGGGTTTCAGAAATCCTATGATTTATTTTTGTATTGTGAGATGGAAGTACATGATTTATTGATTAATTAATTGTTGTTTATTGGAACTGACTTATGTGGTGTGATGTGTAACTATTAATTTGCATAATGATTAGAGTATTTATATCCTTTACAATTGGTTATATTTGATTTGACATTTGAATGGAGAAAAGTTGATTAGATTTGAATAGAAATGAAGCAATTGTGATTAATGCATTCTGTACTGTATGTATAGATTGGTTTTATAGAAAGGGATAGATCTGATTCTGACCCTAGCGGTCAGTGGCGAGCCAACCGCAGAACTGAACGGACCAAGAGCCTGGTGTGGCCAGCTGTGGCATCTTTGGACCTATGATCATCATCATTTGCCTCCATTTTAAATACAGATAAGAACACGTAAACCTACCCGGGTAGTGAAGAGAACCAATACTTCAAGAAACACACACACACACACACTGAGAACTTCCATGGACTCATTCTTCATTTGAGTTATTTATTTTGAGTTTACTGTGCACTGTGCACTTAGGAAGCCGGCTTAGGTAGGCAGGGAATGTAAATAATTTATTTATTTTTATAATACATTTTATAATACATTTTTATATTTACCTATTTTGTGTTGTCTGTTTTCTGCTAACCTTTTACTCTTTTAGGCTCCGTAGTCGTATCTAGAGCTTCTGATACTAGCCCAGATCTAATTTACCAATACTTAAATTAGTTATTAATTACACTAGTTTGAGAAAAGGGGGTTACAAGTGGCGAGCCAGCCAGGAGTCTAGTTATGTGTTAGCAGTGAACCAAAATTTTGTTTTTTTCAAGTGTGCTATTTATACTATTTAATACTATTTATTTATAAGCTATTTGTCACATTTATAGATAACTCTTTACCAAACATGGAGTTTATTACGAGCTCAGGTATCAAAGTCCCCAATGCAGTAATAGTGAGTGGTTTGCTTGAGTCACCAGAAGATGAGGAGATTGTAGACTTCCTTAAGAAGTACGGCTCCATGAGACTTGTCCCAGTTACTGACATTAACTCAGAGTTTTATAAAAACCTGATTATTGAGTATCAAGATGGTGCTGCTATTGAAGCCTTAGCCCCTCTTCTGCCCTACACACATGAACTTAAGCACAATCCAGATGTAAAATACTATGTTCAAGCTCTGGCAAGTGTGTACACAACTAAAATTGGCTGCAGTGTTACCAAAGCCTACCTCGATGAAATAAAGAAGTTAGCAAAACTGAGTGGAAGAGGCTTTGAAGAGGTGCTGAAAGACATGATGTCAGAAATCAGTGAGACAATCGAGACTGATGGCAGTGGTGATAATGAGTTTGGAGCCAGACAGCTCAACGCGTCTCTTGACGCATTTGAACCCTCAGACCCCCAGCTGTTTTCTGATTCTTCTCGAGAAAGGTTCATTCATAATGGTGCTGAGCCAAGCTCATCAGCTGATGTGAAGCGAAGTCTGTCCATAGCGGAGAGAGACCTGAATCCACCTGAAATTCAAAAGGTCATTGTTGAGCACATTGTGAGGAGAGATGAATTAAATACACATTCACACTTTCCAATCAAGCTTCGTTCCTTCTCAGGCAAGCTTCCCAGACCCAATAGTGAGACAGATTATGACACATGGCGTTCACATGTTGAGCTTCTCAGAAAAGACCCCACCTTGTCTAATCTTCAGAAATCACGAAAAATCTTTGAAAGTCTGCTCTCCCCTGCAGCGGATATTGTCAAGAGATTAAGCCCTGAAGCTACTCCTGAAACTTACCTTCAACTGCTGGACGCAGCCTTTGGAACCGTTGAGGACGGCGAGGAGCTTTTCGCCCAGTTTATGAATACTCTTCAGGATCCTGGTGAAAAGGCCTCTACTTACCTCTGCCGCCTTCAAGCTGCCCTGAACCTTGCTGTTAAGAGAGGAGGAGCTGCTGCTGGAGAAGCAGATAGACACATACTGAAACAGTTTTGTCGTGGGTGTTGGGACAACCCTTTGCTCTCTGACCTCAACCTCGAAGGAAAGAAAAGTCATCCACCAGCATTTTCAGAGCTCCTATTATTAATCCGCACTGAGGAAGATAGGCAGGCAGCTAAAGCCACACGTATGAAAAAGCACCTTGGCTCACACCGACAGCGGGTTATGGCAAATTCTCAGAGTGCATGCATCTGCAGTCAACAAGCAACATTCCAGCCTGAGTCTGACCCACTGACAGAGCTTAAACAGCAGGTGGCATCTCTGCAGAGCCAACTGACCACGCTGATGTCTAAAAAAGCCAAGAAAGCCCCAAAGACCAAGGGGAACACTGAGCATCAATCAAGTGGGCCAGTTTCCAAACTTGACCCCAGAGCACCAAGCTGGAAACCTACCAGCTCAAAGACAAGCACCCAGCCGAGACCTTGGTATTGTTTCAACTGCGGCGAAGACGGTCACATTTCCTCAGCTTGCAGTAATGATCCAAACCCCACTCTTGTCAATGAGAAGAGAGATAAACTGAAAGAAAAGCGGCGCCTCTGGGAGGCTAAAGAGCACTCACCAGACAATAGGGATTTTTAGATAGAGTCTCAGTTATAGGGCAAACTGAGGCTGAAGCAGTTCACCAACGCCCTGCTAAAGATAAAAGTGATACCAAACCCAAGTTCAGTGCTACCCTGAATCAATCTAATGTTAGGAAACACCCCTTTAGAGTTCCAAAAAAACTTATAGGCACAAAAAGCACAGGTCAAGTTACCATCCAAGGCAAACAGTTCACCTGTCTCCTTGACACAGGCTCACAAGTAACCACAGTCACAAAGTCTTTCTATGATCAATACTTACATGAGCAACAGATCGAACCACTCTATAACCTTCTGGAAGTTGAAGGGGCCAATGGTCAATCTGTGCCCTACCTTGGATATGTTGCAGTCACAATCACCTTCCCAAAACAGTTCCTTGGAGCTGAATATGAAGTCCCAACGTTGGCCTTGGTTGTCCCAGACAGTGGCACTTCAGGCTACCAGATACTTGTGGGTACAAACACACTCGATGTAGTGTATGGCATGTGTAAAGAGAAAAGTTCAGCAAGTCACCACCCTGTCCCAAATGGCTACAGAACAGTGCTGAAAATACTTCAACTGAGACAAGAACAAAGTCATGACAGTAACATCGGGCTAGTGAGAATGCAAGGCAGAGACAGAAAACTAATTCCAGCTGGAGAAACAGTTGTTTTGGAGGGAGTGGCATCAGTTAAAGAGTTTCATACTGAGAGGTCTGCTATCATGGAGTACCCTTCATCCTCTTCTCTACCTGGAGGGCTGCTAGTAAAGCCATGTCTCATTGATCTACCAGGCAAACTACCAGTTGTGGTCTCAAATGAGTCTGAACATGACATTATTATCCCAGCTAAAAGTGTGATTGCTGAGCTCAGTGCAATCCAAGTCATCTTATCTCATAAGCAGAGCGTGACCAATCCAGCTAAACCAGAACCCTCCAAAGCAGCTAACCTAGCCTTTGACTTTGGCGAGTCCCCAGTCCCTCCAGAATGGAAAGACAGAATCATTAAAAAATTAAATAGCATGCCTGAAGTTTTCGCCCAGAACGATACAGACTTTGGAAGGACAGACAAAGTCAAGCATCATATCAAACTGTCAGATGAAACACCATTCAAACTCAGAGCTCGACCGATACACCCACATGATGTAGAAGCTGTTCGTCAACATCTTCAAGAGCTTCTCGACGCTGGGGTGATTCGTGAAAGTGAATCTCCATTCTCCTCTCCAATCGTTGTAGTCAGGAAGAAGAATGGCCAAGTACGTCTCTGTATTGACTACAGGAAACTGAACCTGCAGACGGTGAAAGATGCCTATGCACTTCCGAGGATGGATGACACCTTTACAGCACTCTCTGGTTCCAAGTGGTTCAGCGTCCTCGATCTAAAATCTGGCTACTATCAAATTGAAGTCGAGGAGGCTGACAGGCCAAAGACCGCCTTTGTATGCCCGCTTGGATTCTGGGAATTTAATCGGATGCCCCAGGGGGTGACAAATGCCCCAAGTACCTTCCAGAGACTGATGGAAAAATGCATGGGAGACATGAATTTGAAGGAAGTTGTCGTTTTCCTGGATGACTTGATAGTTTTCTCGAAAACTTTAGAAGATCATGAAGCCAGACTCACTAAGGTTCTCAACCGCCTGAAGGAGTATGGGCTCAAGTTGTCCCCGGAAAAGTGTAAATTCTTCCAGTCTTCAGTCCAGTACTTGGGCCATGTGGTCTCAGAGCATGGCGTGGAGACAGACCCAGAAAAGATTGCAGCGCTAAAGACCTGGCCAGTCCCTCAGCATCTGAAAGAGTTGAAAGCCTTTCTTGGATTTTGTGGCTACTATAGAAAGTTCATTAAAGACTATTCAAGTATAATGAAACCTTTGAACGACTTAACATCTGGATACCCACCTCTAAGAAAGCACTCAAAGTCCAAGGAAAAAAGTGGCCAATACTACCATCCCAAAGAACCATTTCTGAACCGTTGGACTCCCGCCTGCCAGCAGGCATTTGAGATGATCATTGGAAAGTTGACAATGTCCCCAGTTTTGGCCTTTGCAAATCCTGCACTTCCTTACATCCTTCACACAGATGCGAGTTGCACCGGCCTCGGAGCGGCTTTATATCAGGAGCAGGAGGGACAGCTGCGTGTCATCGCCTATGCAAGCCGAGGGTTATCACGTAGTGAGTCCCGTTATCCAGCTCATAAGCTTGAGTTCTTAGCGCTGAAATGGTCTGTAACAGAGAAGTTCAGTGACTACCTCTATGGCAATCAGTTTACAGTAGTCACTGACAGCAATCCCCTTACCTACATACTCACCTCAGCCAAACTTGATGCAACCAGCTACAGGTGGTTAGCTGCTCTCTCTACTTTCTCCTTTAAACTCCAGTACAGGCCGGGAAAGCAGAATGGAGATGCTGATGCACTGTCGCGACGTCCCCATGGCAATCTGCGTGATGACCCCTCATCTCAAAAAGAGTGGGACAGAATCTGTCAGTTCACACAACATCATCTATCAGATCCAGATAACATTGAAGCTGTGGATCAGGGGGTTGTTCATGCCATCTGTGAGAGACAACTGATCTATTGTGCCAATGATGAAATGGGCAAAGATGGAAACATTTCCCTCGTCGAGAGCCTTGCCATCTCTGGAGATGCTGTACCTGACAGTTTTGAGAAGGAAGATGAGCTTGGAGGGCTCCCCAGTGTCCCACACCTATCAGAAGCAGATCTCAGAGACAAACAGAGAGCCGACCAGTGCATTAGACATGTCATCTCCCAGATTGAGCGTGACGAGAAACCACCACCCATTGTAAGAGCTTTGCTTCCAGACCTACCTCTGTTGTTGAGAGAGTTAACCAGACTTGAACTGCAGAATGGCATCCTCTATAGAACACGTCAAGAAGAAGGCCAAACACAGTACCAGCTAGTCTTACCTGAAGAACTTCGTGAGACAGTCTTAATGAGCCTGCATGACAACATGGGTCATATGGGAAAAGACCGCCTGCTGGACTTGGTCAGAGCCAGATTCTACTGGCCGAGGATGTCCTCTGACATTGAGAAGAAAATTAAGATGTGTAACAGGTGTGTGCTCAGGAAAACCTTACCTCAGAGGGCTGCACCATTAGTGAACATCAGGACAACAAGACCGCTTGAATTGGTCTGCATGGACTTCTTGTCAATAGAACCCGACAGAAGCAATACAAAAGACATTCTTGTGATTACAGATCATTTTACAAAATACGCAGTGGCTATCCCAACACCAAACCAAAAGGCCCAAACAGTTGCAAAGTGCTTATGGGACAATTTCATCATCCATTATGGCATTCCAGAGAAACTGCATAGCGACCAAGGTCCTGATTTTGAGTCACGGTTAATCAAACAACTGTGTGAAGTTGCAGGCATAAAGAAAATTCGAACAACTCCGTACCACCCAAGGGGCAACCCGGTGGAACGTTTTAACCGCACTCTGTTGGACATGCTTGGCACTCTGGAAAACCAGGATAAGTCACACTGGAAGGACTTTGTAAAGCCTTTGGTCCATGCGTATAATTGTACCAGAAATGAAGTGACTGGGTTCACACCCTATGAGTTAATGTTTGGACGCCAGCCACGCCTGCCAGTCGACCTTGCATTTGGCTTACCTGTCAAAGAAGAGCAACAAAAGTCACACTCCCAATATGTAAAACACCTCAAATCCCGCCTCGAGGAGAGCTACAAAATAGCTACAAGGAGTGCTGCCAAGGTGGCTAAAAAGAACAAAACAAGGTTTGACAAGCGTGTTGCTCCTTCAGCTCTGGAAATTGGAGACAGAGTACTTGTCAGGAATGTACGCCTTCATGGAAAGCACAAGCTTGCAGATAAATGGGAGTCTACTGTCCATGTGGTAGTGAGGAAAGCTGGAGACCTCCCCGTTTATACAGTAAAGCCAGAGACTGGAGAAGGCCCCTGGCGCACACTGCATCGAGACCTCTTGCTCCCATGTGGGTTTCTCCATGTAACACCAGAAGAACAACCTAAACCACTTGAGCATCGCAAGACACGCCAGAACATTCACAGTGACACCAGAGAAGTTGATCAGTCCTCAGATGAAGATGAAATCACTCCTGTTACTTGGTCCCTAAAAGAACCAGTTCCAGAAGTAACTAGATATATTGTCTCACGAAATGTTCCAAGACACCATGGTCCAAGCCATTCTAATAAGAATCTGACGACAAACCTCAACAAGGTGATTGATGATGTCCCAGCTAATGAGAGTAGTTTACCTGATGTTGCTCCAGTCAACAGACTAACCCTGAATCCAAACTTACCTGGAAATGAACCTGTGGAAATAGAAAACTTACCTGGAAATGAATCTGGAGAAATAGAACACTTACCTAGAAATAAACCTGTGGAAATAAAAAACTTACCTGAAAATGAACCTGTGGAAATAGAAGACCTACCTGGAAGTGAACCTGTGGAAAGAGAGACAAACCTATCTGACAGTGGAAACCTTGTTAAAGGCTCGGATGAGGACTTCACTAAACAACTTCCAGTCCCTTCCGAAATGCCAGAATGTGATGAGACAAATGTTCCTGAAAATGAAGGAGAAAATGAGATTAAGGGGACGGAGGAACAAGTAGTAACTGATGACCTAGTCAGGAGGTCCCTGAGAAATCATCAGCCACCTATGCGGCTGGGTTACAATGAACTAGGAAACCCCCTAGTCACAGTGGTGAAGTCATTCTTTCAAGGGCTGACCACTGTGTGGGACGATCTCATAAGTGAGAGTGATGCATCAGCTCATCCTCCTGTCCTGTCCCTCCCAATGATAACTGTTTAAAGATTTCTATGCACAGGGACGTGCATAAGTTAGGAGGGGAGAGTGTAACCCACACAAGGTCACTGAGTGCAATTCTCTTTATCGCCTGCGAGTGGCGCAAAGTAATCACTCTGCCTGCAAGTTGCCAGGCAACCTACCGGTAAAACAAACACTTGATGACTTTCCTCCGGTGAAGACGCTGTTAGAAAGTATCAAGATCTGGTATGAATAATATCCTCTAAAGGACAGAAATTCAAAGAAAAATCTTATACCATTTATTGAAATATTGTGTATTTATTAGGTTGAAAGCAGTGAGACAGAGAGAAAGTTAAGCTGCTGATATTGAGTTTTCAAGATACCTCCGGTAAGGATGTGTATACTAAAACGAGTGTTATGATGATTGCGCAAGCTCCATTATAGCGCAAAATATCGTTCTTTTAAAACCAATCGGAGTTGTGAACATGATTTTTGCTGTTTAACACCATATAAATACAGATTAATATTGTTTTTTGTTATATAGATGCCCATAAAAGATCGTTAATCTAATTGTTTACATTTAAATGCATGTTGATTTGATCTGTTATGCTGTACACCGTTAAAGGTGCCTTAATACTGTTTTATTGACTTAAAAAGTCACTTGATTGATTGAGTATTTGTTTTGTCTTGTTTTATAAGGGTGATTTAGTACATTTAATTGTCAATATATATGTTTATATTTTATATGAGGATATTAATTGTTAAAAAGAATAAATATGTTAAAATGTAACATTTAAAATGTTATTAAGATACACAAATAGATTTAAAAGTTTCAAATATCAATATCTATTTTCTGAAATGGGTTTCAGAAATCCTATGATTTATTTTTGTATTGTGAGATGGAAGTACATGATTTATTGATTAATTAATTGTTGTTTATTGGAACTGACTTATGTGGTGTGATGTGTAACTATTAATTTGCATAATGATTAGAGTATTTATATCCTTTACAATTGGTTATATTTGATTTGACATTTGAATGGAGAAAAGTTGATTAGATTTGAATAGAAATGAAGCAATTGTGATTAATGCATTCTGTACTGTATGTATAGATTGGTTTTATAGAAAGGGATAGATCTGATTCTGACCCTAGCGGTCAGTGGCGAGCCAACCGCAGAACTGAACGGACCAAGAGCCTGGTGTGGCCAGCTGTGGCATCTTTGGACCTATGATCATCATCATTTGCCTCCATTTTAAATACAGATAAGAACACGTAAACCTACCCGGGTAGTGAAGAGAACCAATACTTCAAGAAACACACACACACACACACTGAGAACTTCCATGGACTCATTCTTCATTTGAGTTATTTATTTTGAGTTTACTGTGCACTGTGCACTTAGGAAGCCGGCTTAGGTAGGCAGGGAATGTAAATAATTTATTTATTTTTATAATACATTTTATAATACATTTTTATATTTACCTATTTTGTGTTGTCTGTTTTCTGCTAACCTTTTACTCTTTTAGGCTCCGTAGTCGTATCTAGAGCTTCTGATACTAGCCCAGATCTAATTTACCAATACTTAAATTAGTTATTAATTACACTAGTTTGAGAAAAGGGGGTTACACTTGTCTTTGTTGAATAATGGTAGTCTACCCGCATTCACAAACATACAAAAAGTGCTAGACATGCTAAACATCTCAGTCTCATAGAAATCCCTCTTTTAGAAATGTCAGCCAGAAAACGGCCCAATCTGAAAAACTGATGCTTATGACATCACAGGCATCTAACTGCCCCTCCACTTTAAAATAATTGATTACATTTTTTGAGTGGCAGCAAAGTCAGCCAATCAGTAATGAGATTGCAAGGTAAGCCAGTAGGGGGAGCCAAATAGGTGCAAAACCACTTGTTTAAAATCCCTCACCCTAATAGAGCTATATGAGAGAGGTTTTTAGGAAGCTTCTAAGGCATTACAGACCCAAATAAAAAAAAAAAATTGTCTACATGTCACATCACAGAACAAGGATCAATACCCAGTTGAATCATTCAATGTCACCTTTAAACAAATTTAAAGAAACAGGATAATATAGTGGGATGAAAACATTGAATTAGATTCCTTTGGAATGATTTAGTTTAATAATATTACAATTTTGCCTGGATAATATACCAGACTGGCACCCCTTTTTCGCATACGTAAAATCGTTACATAGAAAATGGCACCCCAGATGGGACAATAAATAATATCCTGTTAAGGTTTTGTTAAAAGTCAGTATATAAAAAAATGACCACTTCACTTCCACAAGCCATTCAGATTTGAGGAATTTATTATTTGATGTTAATAAACGTTACAAACAAGACAAACAAAACAAACAAAACAATTCAAAATATAAAAAAACTAAAATGATTCTGATCTTGTGTTTGCTCTGCTTATTGGGGCATTGCAAAAAGCTTAAATCCAGCGATTAGAGTCACATTTGTGACATTTAAAAACATGTACAGTTGCTTTAAAGAGTACTTTGACTCACTTTGCTCTGTTAAATAAACCAGACTCACCCATAAAGGGGCGGTTCCTCCCCTAAAAAAAAAAAAACATTCATTAACAACTAAAATAAATATCCGCTGACATGTAATGATATTAAATGTGTGATCATACCTCAGTTTTAACTCTGATCACATCAGATTCAGTGGTGTAGTTGAGTTTCCCCACCGCTGCACATTTAATCTCATATTCAGTGCCTGGTCTCAGATCAGTCAGAGTTACAGTATGTTGGTCCTTTAGCACAGGTTGAGATGTCCAGATCTTCTCTTGATTTATTTTGTAGAGTAACTTGAGTTCCTCTGTAGCAGGACATGTTGAGGGCATCACAATAACCACACTGTCACCTTTAACCTCTACTATGATTGGACGAGCTGGCTGTGATGGAGGAGTGAAGCAAACAGCTTCAACACATCCACCTTCATACAGGAGAATGCAGGAACCTGGATGATCCTCCATTTGTTTTGATGACACAATAAACTTGGCTGGTTTACAGTCTTTTGAATCAATCAAGCTCTTAAACATCTCCAAGTTGCTCCTCATAGTCTTGTGGATGGCATCTGTGAGCCATGATGTTTCCTTCTTGGAGTCCAGGTCATTTTTATTTCTCATTGTTGAAGATCGTAGGTAGGTCAATTGTTTAGGAAGGAGCACATCTGACCAGTCCAATGATGTGAATGTGTAGCTGACAACATTTTTAACATCTAGATCCATCAAGATTGCCTCTAGGTTGTCTTCTACCTTTGCACCAGAATCAATTAGTTGTCTGAGCAGTGTTTTAATGATCTCTGACTCTTTCTCTCTCATCTTCATCCATTCTTCAAGCTCACTTTCTCTGAATGGAGATTCATGATGATCTTTCAGTAGATCTATCAGTGCTGTGTCTTCAATCTTATCTCCACGGATCTGAGGCAACAGAGAGCCGAGTTTTTTCATGAGACTCAACTTGTATTTGTTACAGTTCTGCTTCATCTGCAGTATTTTATTTTGAAATGGAGGTAAAGCTGAAGCAGGAGAGTCTTTCAGAAGATCACTGCATTTCATCTCAGTTGTATTTAAACTCTCTAATGCTGATTCTATGTCACTGACTAAATCAATGCTGATTTCCTTCAGAAGATTTAAAACTTTTGACTGAAGTTTGCTCAGAGGATACAGCCACACTCTCAGTGGAACCACCTGATCTTTGTTTTCTCCCAGCAGTTTGGGAAGTTCAGCGTAAACCTTCAAAGCATCTTCAAATGAAGTCGGATTAGATGCCAACTGAAAATCACCATAGAAAGTGACACTGAATTTTTGCACCGCATTCTTCTGAACGTCATTCATGTTTAAGTTTGCGTCTACATCTACTGTAATGACTTTGAGTTTTTCGAATGCTGCCTTCACTTCTCCTTCCACTGTAGTTTTGTTCTCATCTGAAGAAACCTCTCTGTCGAACACAAAGCAGGCGTCTGCTCCGTACAGCACTGCCGTCACCACGTGTGTTGCTGTATCATGATCAAACACCTCATGGTGAGCTATATTTTCAGATGCTAAATGGTTCATGCTCAGTTCTTCAAACCTGGTAGTTGAATGATAATGTAGAGTCAATCTCTGCTGAATGAAAGACTTCTTGGTGTCATTGAGATATTTGGCTGCACCGGTTACGTTGATCAATCCACCCAACAGACTCAATTTCATAGAGGCTTCAATGTTCAATAAGTTTGATTTTTCTTCAATAGAGTCTGAAGCTGTAACTTTGAAATCTGTATTAATTTGGGGACGAGATCGAATACTCAGCTTGAGCTTTTCTTCATCCCACAACGTGATTCCTGTAGAGGGAAACGTTTTTTTCAGCCAAAACATAAAATAACAGAAATGTGTTAAAGTAACACAAATAAATTGAAAAGAAATTTAAATATTACAAAAAAATAAATACCAGTATATGTATATTTTACTCATCCGAGCAAAGTTAAAGTTCGTTTTAGTGTGGTACCTGGCACGAGAGCATCTTTCCTGCAGTCGTAGAGCATCCCCAGCTGAAAGGGTCTCCCTAAAGCAGCAACTTCTATCACATTCACTCCTACTGACTCCATACTGAACACTGACAATATAAGAGCACATAAATGATGATAAAATCATTTATCATGAACATCTTAACATATCTAATTCTCTCACTTAGAAATCATGGAGGTGTCTGAAATTGTCATCGTAGGTGCATGTCCACTGTGAGAGACATAATCTAAAACAAAATCCAGAAATCACAATATATGATTTTTTAAACTATTTATTTGTATGATACAGCTGCAAATAAGTATTTGAACACCTGTCTATCAGCTAGAATTCTGATCCTCACAGACCTGTTAGTCTGCATTTAAAATGTCTCCATTTATTATCCATTTATATCAACTACTAACATGGCCAAGACCTAAGAGCTGTCCAAAGTCACTAGAGACAAAATTGTACACCTCCACAAGGCTGGAAAGGGCTATGGGGAAATTGCCAAGCAGCTTGGTGAAAAAAGGTACACTGTTGGAGTAATCATTGGAAAATGGAAGAAGCTAAACATGACTGTCAATCTCCCTCGGACTGGGGATCCATGCAAGATCTCACCTCGTGGGGTCTCAATGATCCTAAGAAAGGTGAGAAATCAGCCCAAAACTACACGAGAGGAGCTGGTCAATGACCTGAAAAGAGCTGGGACCACCGTTTCCAAGGTTAATGTTGGTAATACACTAAGACGTCATGGTTTGAAATTATGCATGGCATGGAGGGTGCCCCTGCTTAAACCAGCACATGTCCAGGCCCGTCTTAAGTTTGCCAATGACTATTTGGATGATCCAGAGGAGTCATGGTAGAAAGTCATGTGGTCCGATGAGACCAAAATATAACATTTTGGTCATAATTCCACTAAACGTGTTTGGAAGAAAAAGAATGATGAGTACCATCCCAAGAACACCATCCCTACTGTGAAGCATGGGGGTGGTAGCATTATGCTTTGGGGGTGTTTTACTGCACATGGGACAGGGTGACTGCACTGTATTAAGGAAAGGATGACCAGGGCCATGTATTGCAAGATTTTGGGGAACAACCTCCTTCACTCAGTTAGATCATTGAATATGGGTTGATATATTTTCAATGTAAACATACAGAATATTTGTCTAAATGGTCTAAATGATATACATAAATAAACTAAGCTTACATATTAAGGTAATTTCTAACAAAAATATTCAAAGGCTGAATCTAAAGCAGAATAGGCTCCTACAGTATGTACAATAGCCCATCCATATCATTTTATTGTTTGACTGTTCAGTACTGTTCATATTTACATTTAAAAAGCAGACATAAAAGTAACTTAAAAGTTACTTTTCCTAGTAACTAATTACTTTTGACATACAGTAACTGGTAGAGTAATTCAATTACTTTTAAAAGAAGTAACTAGTAACTGTAACTAATTACTAATTTTCAGTAACTTTCCCAACACTGGTCTTTACTGAAGTCTTTTGCCGGCCTTCCAGCAAATAAATAATTTATCTTGACACATTTGGTGGCATCTGCCTCAAGTGGTTGTCGTTTTTTCTCTCTCAACTTCTTGGCCCCTCCTTTACGCTTAGAGATTTTATTCTTTAACATATAGAATTTCGTTGCACATCATCACATCGGTGCAGTTGTAAAACGGACGGTTTTCAAGGGTAGAACATGATTCTGATTGGTCAATGCTCAGTAAGCACGTCACGTGTGCTCATCACAGGTTTAGACCTGTCAGTCTCGCAGCTTACATCAGCTTCATGCGGCTTCATAAGAGAGAATTGGACTATACAACAATATACTTACAAATATATTTACGATTAATAATGATTTAAAAACAAGATACATAACGCACCGGCCCAACCAGACCGCGGCCCACCAGGAATCTCCCAGTAGAACCCATGGCCAGTACATGCCTGCATGAGTCTATTCTTTTTTTTTATTCATACAAGTCTTATGTTTTTTGGCAAAGTTAAAATTTGAATTCCATTACTTATATATTTATATAAGATTATAAGATGATTTGCACCCCATATAATGAGTTTGACCTTATCCTTTCTGGTATTCATGCTTTGGAAAGAAGTAAGAAGCGGCTTGACACACATTTTCAGATGCAACTTGTGAATGGCTTCTTAAAAGTTCTAGTTTTACTATTTACTCATGAAACTAAGTAAATAAAAATCTTTTTGCGACCGGATTATGTTAGATGTGATGATTGTAGATGCAAGCCGCAGAGAGTTCGCAACATAATTATTCAAGTCATTAAACAATATCATTATTACCAATATTATTATATGCACAGCAGGTAAAGATTATTAAACTAAATATAAAAAACAAGCATGTGCGTGTTACAATTACAAGTCGTTATATAAGATCACATTTCCGCATTTATAAAGCAGATAGGGACTCATAAGTAGGCTAGCCCACTGCTGAGTGAGATTTTGTTGTTGTAAAACGCACATGAAAATATTGAATGTTTGTAAAGTCGTTCTAACCGTGGGTTCACACCAGCGGCGTTTAAAGGCGTCAAAATCGCGTCTACCGCGCCTAGTTTGCCACTTGAACAGTTTGAGTTTAGACACTTCATTCGCGCATGAAATTCTAACCATCGAGACATTCACGCGGAAATTTGCCTCATGGGAGGGGCTTGTACGACTTCGCTTTCTTTCTGTAATCACGTCACTACTAGAGCAAGCTCTTGATTGGTTAACATGGCGCATTTTTCTGCCAAAGTCCACATTTTTCAACTCGCGTGTTTGCCGCCGCAACGCTCAATTCGCGCCATTTACGCGAACTAGACGTGCAAATGAGGTGGAATCACGTCTAGCGCGCCGCACTAAACACCTCATTTGTGCCGCGAGACCTCCAGACGCGCGTCAACATGTATTTACATTGACTTAACATGGAAATCACTCGCACTTGATGATGTTTTATTAACAAAGTTCGGGAGGAGCACGTTCAAATAATCAACCTAATTACCTTGTAACTATGACCAGCTGTCGACAATCAGCAATCAGGTCTTCACCTGATCGGCATCAACAGAAACCTATATAGACTGAAAATCAACTCACCCTCATTCCTTGATAGTTTCAGCATCCCTCCACCTCCCCTTCTCCGCACGATTTGCCTAGTCACCTTACTAACCAGAACAGGGGGGATTATTCTGGGTTCGGGCCTAAGGCCGAGCCCGGAACCCTCTCCCCGCCAGGAGGCGCTCCGGGCTCAGGCCATTAACGAGCTCGGAGCCCTCTCCTCGGACAGCACGCCAAATACGCATATTAATAACCCTGTTCAGAATTATTTGTAAGTGTGAACTCGTGAAATGACTTTACCGCGGCTGGTGTGAACAACACAGCATTAGAACATGCCCTGTGAACCGAAATTCACGATCGACTTTACTTTCAAGCTGTGATGTATTTCCAAGTTAAAAGAAATATGAAAATAGTGGCTTGAATAGCATGGCTTGTGTTTTTCACCATGCTTTGATTGAAAATATAGACAAGTAGGCGTTTTATTCAGAAATGGACCAGGCAACAGATTCACAGTACGATTGGCCGGGGTTGAAGAATGATTGGCACAACATTTTTTTAATTTGATTAAAGTTTATGAGAGCACATGAATAAAAAAAGACTTGGATGGATGAATTGTTTATAAAAAACATGCAATATTACATAAAAAAACAAGAATAGTCAGTTTTTGTTTTATTGGAACTTTAGGTGCTAAGATCAATCGCATAGTCTACTAACCATACCGTATGATTTTAGTAATAAAAGCACCAATGTTTTCAACCCTGCAGCTGTTTAGTGTCAAACATCTGACTGATGGTTTGTATTTCTCTGAGACTTTATGAGGTTTTATGATGTCTGATCAATGTGTTGAACTGTTATTTTCTTAAGTACCTTATCTATACAAGATCTCTGTGGTCTTGTTTTAAAACACTGTAAGTGTTTGGACTACAATACGGTTCTTTAAACATCACATTATCATTTTAAATATTTCTGCACATAGGGGCAAAGGAAGCAGGCTAGTTGTTTTGTTATGTGTTTGTTTATTCTTCATATGACCTTTGTATTTCCATAATGTGAATATTATAGAAATGATTATCCTCTTATAAAAAAGCATAAATAAAATCACATTTAAGACACTCTTGGATGTTTTGAAGTGACACAGTCTTTTCTTCAGATGAAGACCAGATGTCACTGCTCGTCTGTTGTGGTTTATCTGCTCGTAAAGACAGCAGCTTAGTGTTTCAAGTTTTATTTGTCAAGGGTACAAATGTCAGTGTACACGATATCAAACTCTGCTGGCATTTAATGAAAGGGTCAACTTGGATCACATGAGTAACCTCTACCAATCAATAAAAACAATAACAATAATGTCAGGGTGTGTAGACTTTAAGCGCCTATGACATCAAAGTACCGTGAGAGAGCTTCGAGAGCAGACTGCGCCATATGGTTTCTCGACTAGATCTCGCAATACTTGATGTCATAGACATGTAGGCCTGCGCAGCGCTACATAATGCCTAACATACATATTTCTTTACGTTGAACTGCCACAATCTAAAATGAGATTTGAACATAGCATTGATATTATTAACACAAAATGTTATTGTAACCTAAGTGTTTTTTTATCTGGGAGCCACAGAAATTTTCATTTTATTTGTTATTTTAGCAGTTTATACATCAGACTTGCCTTAAAGGGCTTTCATTCACTTATTTATCAAAATGTAAATATTCACAAGAGAAATGTTATTGCATTGTTTAATAAAAGTATAATAAAAAGCAGGAGTGGGCAGAACTTAAATATTTTACTTTCTACTTTTACTTTCTATTTTTTTTTCAAGTATTCGTATTTAATCAGTGTTTTTCTTTGGAAAACATATATTCCAAAACACATTATCATATTTTTTTTCTCCACTACATTTAATAAATATAAGTTTTTGTTTTAGATACAATTTTTAAGTACATTAAACATCTAGAACTTTCTTACTTTTACTTGAGTAAGAGTAAAATTTTAAACAATTTTAAAGTAATTAGGTATTAAATAAATTTTAATATGCAATTTAATATGCAAGAAATACATAGTATTATTCCTTACTTTAGTATGTAGTGAAGTAAAAAATTTCTCAAGACAAACACACTGATAAAGTACAGATGCTTGGGAAATGTAAGTGTCCACCTCTGATAACAAAGTTGTTAATTTGGGTTTATTTCAATGACAATAAATTACTCATTCATACATTAAAATCATTTTGCTTTAAGCATGATTTTAATATTCAGCTATTTGAAATATTTAAGCAGTGTTCAGCTCGAGCAGCTCGAGATTTCCGGGTTGTGACATCGGCGTGTGTTGAAACCTAAGTGGACAGCCGACAGGTGTTTTAGATTTCAAAACACACCGGTGTCACAACCCGGAAATCTAGAGCTGCTCCGACTCCGGGGCGAGTCTTGTGCAACTCCTTGCTGCGTAGAATATGCGCAAATATTAGACGTGCTCGACTTCATGCGGGGCCGGAAAAGCAGACAGGCGGATGATATGACGTCAAGATACCGCGAGAGCGATGCGAGAAACCATACAGAGAAGTCTAAAATCGAATCGCTCTCGCGGTACTTGACGTCACCCGCCTGTCAGTTCTTGTCGCGCCGCATCAAGTGGCATGACGTCACTTCTGCCGTTTCCACACTACTGCTGACATAGCGTAAACACCTCATATGAGGATTGATTTGGAAAGAGCAGCACACGGATCAACAGCATTGGCGTGTAGCACTAGAAAAACATGGTTGGTGGTTATTGACGGCATGCGAGCTAATGGTTAGCACTACTAAAGTGGTTATGCTTGGGTCAGTGTAGAAATCACTGTTTCGTTTCCCCATCTCTGTGCTGTACGAGGATGGCCGAGATGTTTTCTCGTTTGAACGTGTTTAAGCTTGCATGGAGCGGCATGAAATCGAGCAGGAAAATGACGAATCGTGCTGCTAATTCTGCGCAGATGATACGCCGCTACAGCACAGTGAGTTCACGCGTTTTATTAATATTTACTTAGAAACCGTCATAAAGGAAACATAAGCCAGTAATAAACGATCTAGCAGAAAGAGCAGACATAACAGGGCTTATGTTTTCATGAGTATGGGGGTCATGTGTTTGTGTGATTTTCAGTGTAAACATTTTGTAACGTTAAGCTGCCTACATAGATAACGTAGCATTTTTGGTTGCACGCGCCTGAAATGACAAACATTGCTGTATGCGCTCAATATGAGGCTTACATACGAGCCTAACATTTGTGATCTAGGTAGGCAGCTTTTCAGATATTGAAACAGGCTAACAATAGGGATCATTAAAGCATTGAATACACGTGAACTTTAACCTATAATTCTTTGCCATGTCCTGTTCCCCTAAATAACACAAGGGGTTGTAGTCAAAGTTTCACTTTTCTTTTGCACGAAATGAAAGGGCAAAGTGTATAGGGTGTGTTTTTTCAAAACAATCATAAATCACTTTAGGGTGGTGTTCTTAAAGGGGACATATCAACCCTGTAACTTAGAGGCTGTTTACACTTGGTATTAAGATGTGTTTTCATCGATCGGATCACAAGTGGACGAGAGAGACACATTGCGTTTACACCTGGTATTTAAATCCGTCTCTTTTGTCCACTTTCGACCGCATCTGTCCTGAATACTGTGAGGGGATGGTCTGTGAGACGGTGGGCGAGTCTCTCTGCTGTCATTCAAACGCGAGCGGGAGTAATTATGAGTTTATATGGACGCAAACTTATATTATGTTGGAGCCCGCTGATTGTTTAGCAAGTATACATGCTGCACAGTGTTTTGTACGTTTATTTGTTGGAGCTTTTTCTGAATTTTCAGCGCAATTGATGAAATAGGATCGCGCAACTTTCACGCTTTCAAAACGAAACTACGGAGAACACCTGCAGTAGTTTTATCAATGAAAGGCTAAAAATAGCGCTGTTCACCGTATGTTCACGGCAGAAGTCAAAAAAGACGTAAAATTAGTGTTTAATACCTCAGATTAGATAAATGGGTGGAGAGAAGGCGGTCGCATGTGGCTGTCCGAACGCATTCAACCACATTGCGTTCCGCAACTCCAAAGCGATCCGATCGAAAGTGGTTTCGACTACCTCTGAATGTGGTTGAAAGTGGTCGAAAGTGGACGCGTTCAAAACGTTTTGAACACCGTTTACACCTGGCATTAACGTCGTCCACTTGTGATCCGATCGACGAAAACGCATGTTAATGCCAAGTGTAAACAGCCTCTTAGGGGCTGTTTACACTTGGTATTAAGATGTGTTTTCATCGATCGGATCACAAGTGGACGAGAGAGACACATTGCGTTTACACCTGGTATTTAAATCCGTCTCTTTTGTCCACTTTCGACCGCATCTGTCCTGAATACTGTGAGGGGGTGGTCTGTGAGACGGTGGGCGAGTCTCTCTGCTGTCATTCAAACGCGAGCGGGAGTAATTAGGAGTTTATATGGACGCAAACTAATATTATGTCGGAGCCCGCTGCTTGTTTAGCAAGTATACATGCTGCACAGTGTTTTGTACGTTTATTTGTTGGAGCTTTCTCTGAATTTTCAGCGCAATTGATGAAATAGGATCGCGCAACTTTCACGCTTTCAAAACGAAACTACGGAGAACACCCCGCAGTATTTTTATCAATGAAAGGCTAAAAATAGCGCTGTTCACCGTATGTTCACGGCAGAAGTCAAAAAAGACGTAAAATTAGTGTTTAATACCTCAGATTAGATAAATGGGCGGAGAGAAGGCGGTCGCATGTGTCTGTTCGAACGCATTCAACCACATTGCGTTCCGCAACTCCAAAGCGATCCGATCGAAAGTGGTTTCGACTACCTCTGAATGTGGTTGAAAGTGGACGCGTTCAAAACGTTTTGAACACCGTTTACACCTGGCATTAACGTCGTCCACTTGTGATCCGATCGACGAAAACGCATGTTAATGCCAAGTGTAAACAGCCTCTTAGTTTTGGTAAACCATTCTCTTCAAGCATGTGAAAAAATATGCTTGTTTGAGATGAGCAAATTCTGCGCAGAATCGATCACCGGTTATCGTGCGATATGAAAGCTGGTTAAAAAGTGTCCGAGTTACGTCTGACTTGTTCTGATGTCACGCGGCTTCGAAACATTTACGAATCTTTTATTTCGAATCATTGGTTCGGGGCATGTTTCAAAAGTTTGGTTTACCGAAACTTTAAAAGGACACACCCCAAAACGGCACATTTTGGGGATACCAAATATTTGTTTTACATCTTAAAAAAGTCTTGTTGTAAAGTTCTGGGTTGGTAACTAAAACATTGTAGGTTCAGTCCATCATCATCCTCATTGTGGCTTAAGGTTGACATCAAGTTTCTCCAAATAGACTTGTATTCAAGTGTTTAATGATCACTACCTACTACTAAAACTTGCCGTTATATTTGCTTTGCGGACAATGAAATTATTCGTACCATGTGTGTTAACAGGAGCACAGTTTGTTTGGGTTTCTCTTTGACATCGATGGAGTATTGGTACGCGGACGGACGCCCATTCCTGCTGCTAAACAGTGTTTCAGAAACCTGGTGGGTAGGAATGGAAACTACAAGGTTCCTGTGGTGTTTGTGACAAATGCGGGGAACAGTATGCGAGAAACCAAAGCAGAACAGCTTTCTCATCTTCTGGAGGTGGATGTGAGTCTCATTTGATGGCGCGTATTTACACCTATCAGATTGCCTTTGCTTATTTTAATATTATACTACGGTACTTTATGCATTACAATTTTTAGGATGTGTGTTTTTGATCTCTTCAAACAGGTGTCACCAGACCAGGTCATGTTGTCTCACAGTCCTCTGCGGATTTTTACTCAGTTTCACGACATGTGCGTCCTGGTGTCTGGACAGGGACCCATTGTGGAAGTCGCACAGAAGTATCCTTATCTCCTCAGTTTACATTCAAGTTTATCGTGATGGATCGTCGTGGTAACACATCTAGGGTTGCAAATGGGTGAAAACAAGTTTTTGATAACTTTCCATGGGAACTTAATCTGGGGAATTTTGGAAATATTCCAAATTGGAAACTTCACAGGAATTTATGGGAATTATTTGGTGAAATTAATTTAAACTATATCCAGTGTTGGGGGTAACGCATTATAAGTAACGTGCATCATGTAAGAATATGACTTTTCTAAAGTAACGAGTAAAGTAACACATTACTTCATAAATGTACACATTAATATTTGAGTTATTTTTTTCAAAAAAGTTATGCAAGTTACTTTTTTAGTTTAATTCGATTTAAAAAATATGTACTGAATTAAACACAGTCACATTATTCACTCTATGCGTACACGCCTGTTTGGAAACAGTTTGAGTCAGAAACTGAGATGGCAGGCCAGAGCTCGACATTTTTGTGATGAAATATGCAATTTCTGAATGCAGAACTTTTAGTCATAAAAACACCTGCAAGGCTTGAAAGAAATCAAGCTTCAGCCAAGAAAAAATAACACAAAAGTAACTAAAAAGTAACGTAAGCATTACTTTCCATGAAAAGTAAATAAGTAACGCAATTAGTTTTTTAGTTTTTTGGGAGTAACTTAATATTGTAATGCATTACTCTTAAAAGTAACTTTTCTCAACATTGACTATATCATATACAAACATAAATAAACATTTTGTTTGGTTTATTTATAAATAAGCTGACATGCATGCAAGGTAATACAAATTTGAAAGAATCCTGATACTTGCGCTTATCAAGTGTGGATTTATTTGATTAAAAATCCTTTAAAAAATCAAAAAAACTTTTTTTTGCGTGTGACTGAGGAATGTGCAGGGTAGAAATTTAACTAAATTTGCATTAAATCTAGTTTTTCTAAACTATCTTTAAATTTCCTGTTATAGGCAACTCTGCATTTTCTTATCAAATTCCCAGTTTATTCCCATTAATTCTCGGTTATTCCCATATATTCCTGATAATTCCCATGGAACATTTCCAGCCTTGAAAATTTTTGAGAATTTTGCAATCCTAAAAACACATCATGCATGCTATTGCATCGATGGGCCTAAACAGATAAACAGTTCAAACAACTGGATATTCCTCCTAGAAATTATAGGAGGGATCTGCGCAACATTTAGAGACAAATATCCGGCTAGGTCAGGTGGCCTTTCCGTGTGGAGTTTGCATGTTCTCTCTGTGTCAGCGTGCGTTTACGCCGGGTACTCTGGTTTCCTCCCACAAGCCAAAAACATGCAGGTTAGGCAAATTGGAGATACCAAATTGTCCCTCCCCAACCTGTGTCTGGATTAACTTGTCTGAATAAAACTGGATTGACTTGATTGTATGGATTGAATAAAGCCATGGATGCTGGAATAGCGTAGAATAAATAAATAAAGTACCCAAATAAGGAAGTACCCAAATAATAATATCATAATAAGCACCTACATCATGCATTCTTACAGAAAACATAAAAAATATCTTGTTGTTGCATGTTGTTGAAGATGTTGATAACTATCACACTTCATCAGGGTTGTAAAGCTGAGGAAATTTGGAAATATTCCAAGTTTGAAACTTAGGGAATTAAAGGAAGTTATTTGTAAATAACTTATGGGTAATTTATACAAACAGACAGTATAATTTCCTTGACATCTGACTCATTTGCAACCCTACACATCATATGATCTCAAAATGTCATATCATAGAATATGTGTTTTTACGTTCTCCTTTATATCTAGTTAATCCTTGACAAAAGAAACTCCAGTGTAGGTTTTAAGAACGTTGTGACCATTGACATGCTACGGGAAGCTTATCCTCTCTTGGACACGGTGGATCACAATCGCAGACCCAAAGAATTGGTGAGGAGAAATATTTCTTAAAATATACATCACTGGTAGTGTTTATCTTTACTTTGAGCTTTCTGCCCAAACCTCTGCCCTCACTGACTTTATGATGTATGCATTATGTCACAGAATCCCCCATCTAAGTATTTACCGCCAATTGAAGGTAAGTCAACCCACTGCTTCACTTTCTTTACTAACGCTTTGTTTTGTCTGTCTGATCTGTAATTTGCCTGTAATTTCAGCCGTAGTCCTGTTTGGTGAGCCTGTCAGGTGGGAGACCAACTTACAACTGATTACTGATGTGCTCTTGACCAATGGGAGGCCGGGAGACCCTGTGACATCACTGAATTACCCTCACATCCCCGTACTGGCCTGTAATATGGATCTGCTGTGGATGGCCGAGGCAAAGAACCCACGGTTAGTAGTGGTAACGCTCGGTTATTTAAATTTAATGTATATAGATATGGAAGATGAGGACTGATGACCACTCATGTTTCTGTCATTAGATTTGGTCACGGCATGTTTCTCGTCTGTCTGGAGAATATCTATAAGAAAATAACCGGCTGTGAGCTAAAATATGAAGCTCTTATTGGAAAGCCCAGTGTGGTGACTTACAACTACGCAGAGGTGCTCATCAGAGAACAGGCAAAAAAGTTGGGCTGGACCCAACCTGTTGAAAGACTTTATGCCATTGGGTGAGTCTTTATACTGTATGTCGACTTATTGACCGTATTTCATTGCTTTGGGTCATATGACGCGTGTGTAATGAATGGTTCACACCAGACGTGGTAGAAGTGGTTTACATGTTAAGTCAATGCAAAGACGCGATTAGGCATCGCGCGGAAGACGTGTGGTGCGCAAATTGAGCATTGCCGCGGGAAACGCGCAAGTTGAAAAATTGAACTGGAAGATTAGGACCTTCAGGACCTTGCCATAGTAGTGACATGATTACAGGAAGCGAGTGGAGTCTCAGCTGAGTCGCAGAAGCCCCTCCAATCTTCTGTCTGCTTGCTGCCTGTCCGCTGATCAAACTGTAAAAAACGCGATCTCTGTAGACAGTCTAGGCTTCACAAACTGCAATAAAAACAAAGTGGCCAAACCTAGCACCACGAAACATAACAAAGTGTTCCAGCCAATAAACAACAAGAAGGTTTTGGGGCGGTGGGCGCGTTCATGAAAGCACGGAAGGGAGGGGGAGGAGTTAGCTACGCTCCGTTTGTTTGAAAACAGTTCAAACATTAACAAAAAGTGACGTCTCACAGATTCGCTTAGAGCGCCTTTAAGGCCCTGTTTATACCTGGTAGCGTTTTGGTTGATTGCATCACAGATGGACGAGAGAGACACATTCACATTTACAGCTGGTTTTATAATCCGTCTCTTTTGTCCACTTTCAATGGCTTCTGTCCTGATGGGTTTAAGTTGACGCGCACTAATATTATGTCAGAGTACCACTGTTTGTGTTGTTAGTTAACATAATGCACAACGTTTTGTACATGTATACAATAATTGATGAAATGAGCTCACCAAACTTTCACACACTTCAAAATGAAACAAAAAGTAAAGCGGGGCAGAGCACATGGATTTTCAATGATGTTCACGTTGCGTAATTACCTCACTTCCTAACGTTCCCATGGCAACAGGGGACATGACTGTGCTTGTGTAAAGTAAATGCATAATTTTTTAACTTTCTGCTAAAATATATGCGAGGATTATGAAATCAAGCCCTGCATATTTTGCGGGCAGAAATCTACAATTTTGCAGCGTATTTGAAAAATGTGCCCCCCCCGCTTAAATATGCGGACTTTGGTTGATTATGCATTGAATTATGCGATGGCATAATCACGTTTTTCTGGAGGGACTGAATAACTTGTAAATGAAATCCTGTCATCTTTAACCCGCAGAAAAAAATCAACTGGCTGAAACTGTTTAAACTGGCCCAAATCTGAACAAAAAGCAGAGGACTTGGCAACGGAGCGCTTAGCATCTGTCTTTAAGTTTACGCTTTGTCTTATGCTGCGTTCAGACCAGCCATGGTAGAGGCATCAAGCGTAAGTGATTTCAATGTTGTTAAGTCAATGTAAAGATGCATTGACGTGTGTCTAGAGGTCTCGCGGCACAAATGAGGCATTTAGCGCGGCGCGTCTAGAAATCTGCCTCATCCGCGGGTCTAAAGCGTTCCCACGGGAAACGTGCAAGTTGAAAAATTTGTACTTTGGCAGAAAAATGCTCCGCATTAACCAATCAGGAGCTTGCTCTAGTAGTGACGTGACTACATGAAGCAACTGGAATCGCAGAAGCCCCTTCCATGATGCGAATTTCCACGTGAATGTCTCAATGACTAGAATTTCACATGTGAATGAAGCGATTAAAGTCAAAACGTTCAAGCGGCAAACTAAACGCGGTAGATGTGAATTTGACGCCTTTTATAAACTGTTAATGGTATGAAACTTCAACTTTTATTTTATTTTAATGTTTCAAATTTTGTTTTGTTTTGTCTTTTCACATTGTTCGGCACTTTGTTCAGCCTCAGGTTGTTAAAAAATATGCTTACAAATTGTTTCTCTCATAGTGACAACCCCATGACAGACATATATGGTGCAAACCTCTACAACCGTTACCTCAAAGCCATGAGTCGCACCCGTGCCAAGGCGCAAGCCCACAGCAGCCCATCCGGCCTCCAGTATGAAGTGATTGACGATGTCAAACGCTCTGGAGAGATCTCCGTCGGAGGTTCGTTCGAGGAACGTCTGCCCGAGGGCTGCACCTCTATCCTTGTCTGCACGGGCGTCTACAGCCACGAACAGCAGGATGTGCCGTCTGACCCTGACGCGACGGTCACGGAGCAGCATATTTTTCACGGTCACCGGGACTTTCGATTTGATCCCAGCCTGACCCAGCCGTCCTTCATTGTCCAAGACGTTCGGGAAGCAGTGGAGCAGGTTTTTCAGTTGGAAGGTTGGCCGCTAGAATAAATCCACTTCTGTTGGTCTACACCAGATGCGATCGCCGCGAGGTGACGTGTCGAAATTATATAATAATCAGTGTGCCTGCCAATGCTGGAAGCATCGAGTTGATACCACATCTTAATTTGGAATCTTTGCATTTCTAATTTAAAAAAAAATATTTTACTTGTCTATCTTAAAGTTTGACTTATTTTTTATTTGATAAATATTTAAATCCATTGATGATTCGGTCTTTGGCCTTTTATAGTTGAAATGTTTTGTTTTTAATTGCTTGTATTGTTTTTATGCAAGTTATTTTTCTTGAAAACAAATAAAATTTTACAATTGACATTTTTTGACGTATCTTTGTTTAGCTGTCACGTGCAGCTTCAGTGGCCAGTAAACATTGAGAGATTACGTGGGGCATTGATGCTTCCAGTATCAACAATCTTAAGTCAACGCGTGCCGTTCGCATCTGTCATAGACTCTGTCCCATATGATGCCTTCAGATCCGGGCTGATTCACATGCAGCATTGGTCAGTTGTTTAAATTGTTGGTAAAATTATTTTGTCACGTTAAATGCATTGCAACTTTTTTTTGTTTCGAGTCTTACACCTTGTTAGCATCAAACGTGAATTTCACATGATCTTAGAATTAGGATGCATTCGCAAGCACTCCCTTAGTTATGAAAGTGACGTGACTGTCAAGTACGGCAGCTTATACCCGAAAAGTGACCCCTGCATTTAACACACGGAGCTATCACTGCACCTGGGGAACATTTGGGGAAAGATGTCTTGCTCAGGGGCACCATTGTTGCAACCTGCCAGCCGTGAGACTCCAACCAGCGACCTTTGCGTTACAAACTGACTCTAACCATTAGGCAACAACTGGTAGTTAAAATTTTTTGCCAATGCCATTAGGTCAAACAAGGCATTGCAGGAACTTCAGATGGTGCATGAAGTTAACACAACACTACCTTATTGTACCGAGAACAGATTTTCTGTCATTATTTACTCTCACCTTCATGTCAATGCTGTATCACTTTTTTTAGGTTTGTGCTCTCTATGAACACTCCAAAACCTGTGTTGTGTTTTTGTTTTTATTTTGTTAGATATTAGATATAGATTTTAACACTTTCCCCTATAATACACAGTCTGTTTTTAACAGATCATTCATTTATACCATGTGTTACCTGTTGCAGAATAAATGTCCCAAACGAGTTTACTGTAGCTGTAATGTTGTACTTGTATACATGTTTACAGAGATAATTTAATAAATGCATTTGTTAAATTGTGAGATTGTGTTTGGGACTGATTTTTCACCAGTTCCACTGAAATCCTGTTTAATGAACTTGGACCATTAAACTATTTTATTACAACTAAAGGGAGGAATAATAACCTTTTTGTATTAAATTTCTGCCTAAAACATTTGAAGTGACCCCATAACCACATACAGTGGAATGAATGCAATATCTTTAAATCATTTTACAAAAAAAAAACATTTGAAGTTACATAAAAAGCTGCTGTTTGTGACAAATATTACATATGATGAAAGGCCTACAAAAGAATTTGTGTTCTAAACACTCTTTTTGAAAGTGTATATCTCAGGCTCTCTGTGCTGTAGCAGACTGGAGATGGTTCTGGTTTGTACCAGCAGGTGGCAGGAATCACTCAAAAAAGAACTGAGTCTTTTTCTTAAAGCAACAGTATGTAGACTTGTGGCCAAAACTGGTACTGCAATCACACAGCTAGTGGCTAATACACAACATGACAACATAAACATCAGTTGAGGGCTGCAACTTCACTTTTTAAATGACAATGTCCTGGCCAGAACACTGTTGTCAGTGATATAAGTATTTGAAATGAAAATGATTTCTTAATGTCTAGTGACATATCAGAGCCATTTTATGATTAATTGATATAAATTTCTTACATACTGTTCCTTTAAAGTATGCAAGAGTTATTCTTATTCAACTGATTTGTTTTTAATATCATAAAAGTACTTTGTTTTGCACATACAATAAATAGCAAGAGATTATTCATGCACCCAACCAAAGAAAAAAATTGTAGAGGAGAACCTAAGGTAAAAGAAGTTTCACTTGTAAGTCACTATTCATTCGACGATTGTTGGATATATGATGATAACAGAACCAAACTAATGATGTAACCTTATTGGGAATGAGAGCTTTCATTTGATATAAGACTTGCCCATGTTTGTCATATTTGAAAAATATGAAATAAATGAATATTAAATAATATTCAAATTTGGGGGAATAGTGTAAATCAAATGTTACTTTCTTACAGTTAAATGTATCTCAAAGTGATGCATATCTGCAAAAAGTAGAGATTCTAAGCTTTCAAACGTTATATTATATGGGGGACTGGGTCCATGACAGACCATTAAATAAATAAAAAATTATAGTTTATAAGTCAATATAAGTCATTTTGTACTCTGTACAGGGTCTGCAGAGATAAATAAGTTGTTAATATCATCCAATTAAGTCCTGTCTAAGTGTATTAAATAAAATCATACAAGAGTTTAGTCAGTTTAAACTCAGATTTCCCCACAGTTAGATTGCAGGCAATTAGAAAAGACTTTTGTTTTTGTGCCAAGACCTTGGTTTATCTAAGAAGATTAATTTTATACATTTACCAAATCACATTTATTTGCACTGCTGGCAGATTTATTATTTCAATCGATTAATCATCATTATCCATTTAAATAGTAACATATTTGTATAAATCTTCATGCATAAATGAATGTGTCTCTGTATTCTATCAGTGTCTACAGTGAAGGCATAAAGTTTTAATTTACTCACCTTTATCAAAACTCTTCTCATCTGTTTAAAAAGTAACTAAACACTGCTTATATATAAACACCCTGAAACTTGGGTGTGCAATGATCGTCTTTGGCTGTGATTTGTCAACTGTCACTCCTCCCACATGAAAAAATTATCAAAACTTTAGTTTATTACAGTAAATTACACTTTTAATTTAGCTATACTGTAGTTTTAACTATGATAGTTAGTAAACTTTAGTGAATAATATAGAATACTTTATTATTCAACAGTTCTTTCTGGTTCTCAAATCTGATTGGCTGATAGTCGTGATATTCTACTAGTATCTTAACAGTAACCACTTCAGCATTTCATATAGTTTACATTATCATTCGCACATTAAGCTGCACAAACACTGTTTTAAAGACTTTTCCCTGTCTCAATCAGTTTCATAGCTCCCTAGGTCGTGAATCAGGTAAAGTGATCAGCCCGATTCCCTTCAAAGATCAGAGGTCTTGATTTGTGAACTTTTGAGGGAGTTGGTCAAAAAATGTTGTCAATCTGACTGAATTTAATCCGATTGAAGGTTACGACAATATAGTTTACATGCACCCTAAACATTGCAACGCAATGAAATAAAGCCACAATGCAACGCAATAAAGCCACAACGCAACCAAATAAAGCCACAACGCAACAAAATAAAGTCACAAAGCAACGAAATAAAGCCACAACGCAACCAAATAAAGCCACAACGCAACCAAATAAAGCCACAACGCAACCAAATAAAGCCACAACACAACAAAATAAAGCCACAATATTGAGATATTGATACCAATAATTAATGACCTAATGATCAAAATGAACAAAAAAAACCTTTTAAAAAGGTTTCATGATGTAAACATACAACATTTTCTCATTCTTTTGTTTCAGTTTCAGTTCTCTGAAAAGAACTGATACGTGATATTCAATGTTCTTTGACAAGATTTACTTCCAGGGAATGTTTCTCATTCTTTAGTTTCTGTTTCTCGGAAAAGAACTGGTTCTTGCTAATCAATGCTTTTTGACACATTGACGTAAAATCTGAAGTCCATCCTTCTATCATTAGCATTATAAAACACTTGAGTGTGTATAAAAATGTACAATTTTAATCATTATATACATACATAGATATACATATACATACATATGAAGAGTTTCGTTGCAAAACGAGACAAATCCATTTTTAACATTTTTGTCAAAACATGTTTATTATTATGTTATCATGTTAATATTTTGTTTTATGGTGCTATTTAGCTGTATTTGTTAAGTTATTAAGGTTTAAATCAAAACAAACCAACTGCTGTTGAATTGATATTAATTGGAATGCACAGAAAAAAAAAACAATATTTCTGAAAAAATCTTATCTCGTTTTGCAACGAAACTCTTCATATACATATATATGTATATGTAAGCAGACACATATTGAGGTATTTCTGGGATGTTTTAGCACTTGTTTTCTCATATTGGCTTATTATGGGTGTCTGATATCGTTCTGTCTGATATCATTCTCTCTGATTTTATGCTTTCTGATGACAATATTATTTTCACTGCCTCTTCCAGATCTCTCTCAGTTCTCCAATTTGCCTGTGTTTTGGTCTCAGTTTTATTTCTCACAGTTTTTTATGCTTCACTGAATGTTGGTCACAGTTATACTTGGATCAACCCCTATTTGACCTTGATGCTGACCAACATTTTGGCCTTCTATTGTGGCAATGTGAATTAAATATCAAAGCAATAAAACTGAATGTTTACTACAGACATGAATCATATCTGATATTCATGTTCACATTAATCTAATAAACAAATAAAGTGAAATGGCTTTAATTCTTTTAAACAGAGGTTGGTCACACACATGAAGATTTTAAGCCCGATTTTCACTCTCTGAGATCAAAAGGGGCGTGACTCGATAAAGCAATAAGCCCCAAGAAGCAGTGGGTTACCAGTCCATTTTATAACAGCTAAGGGGCGTTTTTAGGCATGATGCGTAGCGGAGTGCCTAAAACCCCCTTAGCTGTTATAAAATGCACTGTAACACCACTGCTTCGTGGGGCATATTGCTTTTATAAAACGGTTACTTCATACAGTATGCATAGCAGGGTTTCATAAAATAAAACACAAATAAGTTGTAATAATATTAGTACAAATATTACTCTTCTGCCAAACATGTCACCGGAATTTGCCAAGTTTCAATTGAAATTAATGAGATCATGTCGCTCTGCTACTGCTAGTCGCTGGCGGTCTGTTAGTGAACCTTAGGCCTATTTCCCATAAGTTGGGGTCTGCCAAACAAATTTTGAATGGGCTAAGGTTTTTTCCTTTGAACTTTTTCTCATTCTCATATACATCAAAACTATGAGTAAAGTTTTCTAACATTTGAGCCCCGATTTATTTTTCATTGTACTGTTTCCACTTCTCCCCCAGATGATACGAGGAATGGTCAGTTTAGTATAATGTGGAAATAAATATTTTGGTAAACAGATTGTTATGAGCAACCCAAACTTCTTCAACAAATGCACAACTAAATCTACCTTTCACTGTTTGTGGTAAGAGACTGCACTCTCTGTAAAGAGGAAAAGGGGGAAGTTAGTTTGGGATTATATGCAAGCTCAAGAGTTACACATCCTCAATATTTGCAACAGCTTTTGCTGATGCGTCTGGTCTTGCATGAATAAATCAGTGGCTTTACATTAAATGTGCTATACATTTACAAATGTGACCATCCTGGCAAATTTAGCGATTCCGTTTCAGTGATGTATGAGATAAATGAGATGTTTTCTATTCTTGTAAGATCATGGAGAATGTGTGGCACCATTAAGGTTGAATTATCCAATTTTTGTTAACATCTAGGCTCTGCTTCACTTGTATGGTGGCACAAAATAAAATGTGGCGATTTTTTAAAGGATGTATTAATTCATCTAAGTTGAGGTAAGAACATTGTAAAACATTGAAAAACAGTGTAGTTTCCTTTAAAATGTAAAAGATCCAGTATACAAGACAGGATTCAGTAAATTTCAACTATTTTGCCTCTTTATTACATTTAACAGTCATAACGTCATACATGTTAGTGAAATCACAATTGCATGCTATTTTAAATGGCTATTTTAATACCTTTTTTTACACATGAATTCAGGTGGAAGAATGATTTTGTTAGGCTAAGCAACTTTTTCTTACATTTCTAGCCCAGCTTTTCATGGATCTCTAGTTTAACTTTGCCCAAATTGACATAGTTGCTCTCACTTCAATTCTCTGTGCCTTGTAGGTGATCCCAGATGCCTTTGCTTCAAACATTTTGTGATTGCTCACTGGTAGAGCATTGCATTAACAGCTCAAAATGTTATGGGTTTAAAGCCAGGGAACACACATACTGATGAATGTATACCTTGTTATGCACTGTAAGTTGCTTTGGATAAAGTGTCTGCCAAATGCATGAATGTATTTTACCTTTTAGTTAGATTTACACTCATAACCTGATAAATTGCATGCTATTTATGCCAATTAGATTTTTGCATATGAATTCAGGTGGGATAAAAATGAGAAGAAATGATTTTGTTACCATTAGGCTAAATGACATTAGATTACTTTCCCAGACAATTACAGGTACAACAGTAACGATAGCACCAGAAAGGACAAAACTTGTGGCAACATTTAGCACGCTGCTTGATCTCCACCACTGGGCCACCGTCTGGCATGTCTACAATCTCCAGTTTAATAATAGCTTTGCCCACATTGGACATAGTTGCTCTTAATTCAACCGTCTGTGCCTTGTAGGTAACTCCAGATACATTTGCCCTCATACTGGTAAAATGGCTGGAATCTTTACCATAATACATGTAGTTGTACAGACCTTTATTGCACTCACAGGTTATATCAAACACCCCGACTCCAAAGACATTGACGTATTGATTGTAGTCGTAGGGAACGGAGAACAGAATAGCCATGCGTTCAGTGCACACCTGATTGTTTATATGGAAGAGGTCATAGGTCAAGACACCTACGGCCCCGCTGGTAGTGAGTGGAGTTTTAGTGAATGCACAGATCCCGGTCTTGTTGGAGCTGATTGTGGCCGGATGAGGATCGCAGCAGGACCCACTGTATGTGTAGTCTCTGTGATAAGATGAGAGTTAGTCGATAATGTTTTTACAAAGTAACAAGATTTTTCTCAAATAAAACATCTGCTTATTTTAACTGTACTTGGAGGCATCAGAATATCTTGGTTTATTCTCAGGGGAAGTTAAATGATTTAAAAGACAATGTATTCCTATGCACATTTTCTCCTTACTGTGGGTTGATGAGGTTGTAGATGTTGCTCATGTTGTTGATCTCTATCGTGCAATTCCTGATGGTGTCTATTTTTACTGACACGCTCTCTGCAGTCTCCATGTTGTCACTTTTTCAGAACTGAAGGATCATAAAAGATTAGGAAAAACAAAGATTATTAATCCAAGCCTTGGAGAATATACATTTTGCATTTATGTGCTTGCATGTAATTTTTGCCAAGTCATAAATTCTTCATAAAAGCAGAGCTTTAGTTTATACTCCAAACACCAATGCAACATGCATACACATTTTTATGTATGTATTTAATAAAATATTTTAATAAAGATTATTCAAAATTGGATATGAAATCAGGAGCTGTGAGTCATGCACCTGCATGGGGTGGTCCTTATTTTTCAACTTTTAAAAGTTCATGCTCTCACCCCACCAATATGTTTGAATAAATAAAAATTGGGCAAAATTTTTTCAATTTTAATTAATATTTAGAGGTTGCTCAAGACATTCACGTATTATGTGATACTTTGTGCTAGCATGTATAATTGTTTATTAATATATACTTATGGCTGCAATGGACTTATTTGACCATGCATGCAATTAAAACTCCTGTTTTAGTTGTGATATGTCTTTCAAAGCAAGAAAGCTTCAATGTGAATGAAGCACTATAGACAATATACACTGAGACAATGAAGCAACACGAAGCAACCTTTAGATATTGTAGGAACAATTCAAAATTTAGCATGGTGTGTTTTTATTGATATCCTACCACATTTAGGGGGTGGAAGTTGAACAAAAAAATGACCCATTATGAGGACCACCGTAACCTGCAGACTAAAGCAATGAGACTTTTCACTGTCACTACAGCTCACAATTAAAGGTTTATGTAAGTGAAAGCCTTGATCTTAAGATGAAGATGAACAAAGATAAACATGCAAACAAGTGTAACAGAACACAGATTGGTTAAGAAGTACCTGGCAGTCAGTGGGTAGTAAAAGAGATTTAATTGCACTTCAAGTTTGTAAGCACAGGTGTATCCTCTCCACTCCTCACTGAAACAAAAAATAATAGAAATATTTGTTGGAGAGTTTGAGGGAAGTCGTAAAACGTTCTTAAGTTAGCCAAGACTAGTCGACCGGGTAGTTAGCCAAGCTAGTGCCCAACCCACCCCCCACCAAACCACGACCCCCTGACAGGATCATGCTATATTACTTCTCTCCGACATTTGCAGGTCAAAGAATATCTCGATATAAAGACCCAAAGATCTTGTGTTTCAATGTCAAGGATAATTACTTGGCAGGACTGGTCTTTCCAAGTCACTTCCTTCAAAGGCTAGGCGAGGCTCCTCTTTAGCATTCGGAGAACATGTAAATGGAACAGGTTAGCAAGTGCACGTCATTGCATCATTACGTCAGTAAAAATGTGTGCTCTCGGCGCTGCGCGCATAGGATTATGGGTGATTTGAGAGCGCGAAGAGGGCGAAGGATAGCCCACCCCGGTGGCCCACCCCGACCTGTGACACAATGACGCAATGATGTGCACTTGCTAGCCTTTTCCATTTATGTGTTCTCCGAATGCTTTGGAGGAGCCTCGCCTAGCCTCTGAAGGAAGTGACTTGTAAGGACTAGTACTGCCAAGGAACTATCCTTGACATTGAGAAACGGCCATGCATCCTTTCCTGTATATGGGATATTTCTCGAATGAAGGACTCTCTCACACACACAGAGAGAGAGAGACAGAGAGAAGAGAGATCGTTTCCATAAGCAGGTGAGAAATTGTTCTGCTAGTGAAGTCAAAATTGTTATTATTTCTTGTGTAGCTCCAGTTACTGGATTAGCCTACAGCAAATATATTTTGCCTATTTTTGGATAAGAGAAGATAAAGTGTGAATGTCAAAATTTGTTATGTTACAGTACAGAGAACACTATTTGTGTCGCTATCTCTTCATGAAGTGCTGAAATGTCATTAACCACGCCCCATTTGTCGGATGATGTCAGAAAAGAGAACACAAATAAAAAATGTTGATTTAAAATCACATCACAAAAAAGATGTGCATGTGCACTTGCGCAGTGTGTTATTTCTGTAAAATGTAATTACCCGCAAAATAAATCTGCAGTCTAAAATAGGTTTAACAAATGCATAAATCAAGTATCAAACGTAAACAAAAAGATTGGCAGCATTTACAAAAAAAAAATGTATATTTTATATCGATGATCTGAGAACGCACAAATGACACAGCAAATGTCTTCCTAAATAACCAACACGCAGTAGGTTTTGTCCAATAGCCTACAATGAAATTGTCATGTTTTACATAAGAATAAACAATTACCTAATCACACTTATTTTCACATTTAACATTAATTGAAATTTATTTAAACATCTTTAATTTCTAAATGTACTATTGTGAATTATTAATTTACTAATTTAAATAAAAACATATTTCTATAAACATTTGTCTCTAACCTATAAACTGTGCTGATTATTATAAAGGTTTAAGTATAAAGCTTTGTTCACTTACCTTCATCAACACCCTTCTGTCCCAGGCTCAGCTGTATCTGAAGTTGTCACTTTCAGTTTTATTTATACCATGTGAAGACGTTTCCCATCTCTTCCAGAATCCCCATGAAAATCCCTGGCACCATTACTGTATGTGATTAAAAATAAAAGCACCGATGTTTTCATCCCTGCTGCTGTTTAGTGTCAAACATCTGAGGGATGGTTTGTGTTTCTCTGAGGTTTTATGATGTCAGATAAATGTGTTGTACTGTTATTTTGTTAAGTATTTTATCTATACATGATCTTTGTGGTCTTGTTGTTAAACACTGTAAGTGTTGTTGGGACTGCAAGGTTCTTCAAACATCACAATATACATCCTATAAAAAATGACTGCACAGGCCTTTATAGCTAAAAAACCCCCAGATCTGTTATATTATATATGTTTGTTCTTTCTTCATATGACCTCTGAATTTTCATAATGTGTCTATTAAGGAAATGCTTATCCTGTATGTAATATTTTAAAATGCATAAAAACTCATTTTATGAACTCTTGGATGTTTTCAAGTAACACAATAGAGATGTACACATAGTAATGCACTTTAAGTTGCTTTGGATTTTGGGGGCGGTTTCCCGGACAGGGATTAGACTAGTCCTAGACTAAAATAAACGTAAGAGCTGTCCAAACTGAAAACAACTTGCACTGACATTATTTACTCTCACCTTCATGTCAATGCTGTATCTTCTTCAGTTCTGTGCTCTTCATGAACACTCCAAATTCTGTGTCGTGTTTTGTTTGTTTTGTTCGATATAGATTTTAACACTTTCCCGAGTATAATACACAGTTTTTTTGTAATAAAATGTATTATTGCATCAACTGTTTTTAATAGTTTATTAATTTATAGCTGTGTGACCTATTGCAGAATAAATGTGCCAAATGAGTTTACTGTACCTGTACACTGTTAGACTTAACTGTAATTTCTACAGTTACTTATCACAAAATGCCCAGTAAAATACCATAATTTTATTTTCCACTTCATTACTGTAGCATGCATTGCATTATGGGTATTAACATTTAATTTACAGTGATTTACTGTATGTTTTGAATTTGCGGTAGACTGCTGTAAAACAACAGCAGTAGTGCTACTGTAGTTGAATAAAACAGTGTTATAAAAGCAAATAAAATGGAAAAATAAAATATATCTATGAAATGAAATACATTTTATTTGTTATGCTTTTAGCAGTGAAGCAAATTTCAAAATGTGAATTGTTTTTCAGCACTGTAAAAAAAATCTGTAGAAATTGCAGCTGGGTTGCCGGTAACTTACCGTAGATTTAAATGTAAGATTTTTACTGGCAACATTTTGTTCAAAGTTAAATGAACATTAAACATTTACAAGTCTTTGTCTTTATAGAGTAAAACTAAAAAAACAGCATCAAGCAAAACATTCTGGGAAACAAATTCTGAAGCAAAAAACAGAAAAAGGTTGATGATGATTTCTGGTTCCCAGAATGCTTTGCATGAGACTGTTATTGTATAGTTTTATTCTGTAAAAATAAAGACTTGTTAATATTTCAAATTTATTTAACTTTGAACAAACTCTGGCCAGTAAATAACATAAATTTAAATCTACGGTAAATTACCGGAAACCCAGCTGCAATAACATTGGAATTTCTATGGAATTTATTTACAGTGAGCAGTGTAAATAATTTATTGAGAATTGTAAATAGAAACAAGAAAGGGATTATGGATAAATGCTTGACCGTCAGATTTGAATTTGACCTCAAGACTTCAAAACAATATGACGCCAAGATTTTGCTCCTCGGAGTGTTGGGAGAGTGACAGAAGAGGCTACTTAGGGAGTGTAGCGAGTAACTTTTATCAAGTGACTCTGTGGCACTGTGGTAGTGTTACGGACCTTTGACATGGGTGACCTGGGTTTGATTCCCCTTCAAGGCAATATATTTTTTAAAACTAGGTTACAGTAAGGGTATTACACTGTAAAATGGAACTGCGGTAAAGGCATCATACTGTAAAAAACATGTACAGTTACAGTATGGTACTGTAATGGCGCAGTGACAGTAACTCACTGGCAACGAGTTACTCAATAAAAAGTCTAACAGTGTAATGTTGTACTTGTATACATGTTGACAGTGTTAATTTGATAAATGCAGTTGTTAAATTGTTAGATTGTGTTTGTGACTGATTTTTCATCAGTTCCATTGAAATCCAATTCACTGATCTTGGTCCAGACTTGAGGTTTAAATTTTAAAATGTAATTTGTAGGAAAAGAACGAGTGTGCTTGTGTAACAGTATAAATGTTTTGCAAAATGCATTGAAATAATCTAATAGCCATGTCATGAATTTTCATACAAGGTTATATATTTATCTCGAAAGAAGATATGCACTTTAAACCACTTACCACTATGTAACTAATAATGTAAAAGATCATTTATACAATACAGGAGTCACTTCCAACTGTTTTACCTCTTTATTAGATTTTACAGTCAGACTTGCATACTTTTTATACCATCTTCATTTTCTTACATGAATTCATGAAAATAATTATTCACAAACTACATTTTTAGCCCCGCTTGTCATGGATCTCTACTTTAATAATAGCTTTGCCCACATTTGACATAGTTGCTCTTAACTCAACTCTCTGTGCACTGTGAGTGATTCCAGACGCCTCTGCTTTTGCACGGGTAAAACTGCCGTCGCTTCCATAATACATGTTCTTGTACAGGGTTTCATTGCACTCACGGGCAGTCGTGATCACCCCAACTCCGAAGATGTTATTGTAGATGTTGTAGTCGTACGGAACGGAGAACAGAATAGCAATGCGTTCAGTGCACGCCTGGTTCTTCATATGGAGGAGGTCATAGGTCAAGACGCCTACGGCCCCGCAGGCAGTGCCTGGAGTTTTAGTGATTGCGCAGACCCCGGTGTTTTTGGTGCTGATTGTGGGCTGAGGAGGATCAGCAGTACCCACTGTACGTGTAGACTCTGAGAGAAGTTTAGAGTTAGTCAATAATGTTTTAATAAAGTAACATGATTTTTCTTGAATAACACACTTGCTTATTTTGTATTGTAGGCCTACGTGGAAGCATCAGAATTGTTTGGTTTATTATCAGGGGAAGTTCAAATAATCAGAAAAACAAAACAAATGACAATGTGTCTCTAAATGCACAGTCATAATTTTCTCCTTACTTTGTGTTGATGAGGCTGTAGACGTCGCTCATGTTGGTGATCTGTATCGTGCAGTTCCTGATGGTGTCTAAAGTTGCTGACACACTCTCTGCAGTCGCCATGTTGTCACTTTTTCAGAACTAAAGGATCATAAAAGATTAGGAAAAACTAAGAATGAATTTTGCATTTGTGTGCTTGCGAGAAACTTTTGTCAAGCCATAAATTCTTCTCAAAGCTTCTCAAAGTTTAATAAGATTATTCAGTTTTGGCCACTACGGCACACACCAATCCAGACTCTGTACGTCTGTAACTATGGCAGCAGACAGATGAGTGCTATTTACAGTTTTAGCTCATGTGCTGAAAGATCTCTAATAAAAACCTAGAAAGCATGGCAGAATATGGCAGACACATGCAAGCTCCATGAGTCTACCATACTCCAGCACGAGTTTGGGAACTCGAGTCACGGTCGTTTAATTTGACCTCAGAGACTTACATTATTTTACTGTAAAAGTAAGTATTTGAACACCTGAGAAAGTCAATGTTAATATTTGGTACAGTAGCCTTTGTTTGCAATTACAGAGGTCAAACGTTTCCTGTAGTTTTTCACCAGGTTTGCACACACTGCAGGAGGGATTTTGGCCCACTCATCCACACAGATCTTCTTTAGATCAGTCAGGTTTCTGGCCTGTCGCTGAGAAACACGGAGTTTGAGCTCCCTCCAAAGATTCTCTATTGGGTTTAGGTCTAGAGACTGGCTAGGCCACGCCAGAACCTTGATATGCTTCTTACAGAGACACTCCTTGGTTATCCTGGCTGTGCACTTTGGGTCATTGTCATGTTGGAAGACTCAGCCTCGACCCATCTTCAATGCACTAACTGAGGGAAGGAGGTTGTTCCCCAAAATTTTGCAATACATGGCCCGGTCATCCTCTCCGTAATACAGTGCAGTTGCCCTGTCCCATTTGCAGAAAAACACCCCCAAAGCATGATGGTACCACCCCCATGCTTCACAGTAGGGATGGTGTTCTTGGGATGGTACTCATCATTCTTCTTCCTCCAAACACGTTTAGTGGAATTATGACCGAAAAGTTATATTTTGGTCTCATCTGACCACATGACTTTCTCCCATGACTCCTCTGGATCATCCAAATGGTCATTGGCAAACTTAAGACAGGTCTGGACATGTGCTGGTTTAAGCAGGGGAACCTTCCGTACCATGCATGACTTCAAACCATGATGTCTTAGTGCATTACCAACAGTAACTTTGGAAACGGTGGTCCCAGCTCTTTTCAGGTCATTGACCAGCTCCTTCCATGTAGTTCTGGGCTGATTTCTCATCTTTCTTAGGATCATTGAGACCCCACGAGATCTTGGGTGGAGCCCCAGTCCGAGGGAGATTGACAGTCATGTTTAGCTTCTTCCATTTTCTAATGATTGCTCCAACAGTGGACCTTTTTTTACCAAGCTGCTTGGCAATTTCCCCGTAGCTCTTTCCAGCCTTGTGGAGATGTACAATTTTGATAAAATAAATAAGAGGCAGTGAGTTTTGTCCATTACAATGCAATTATTGAAAAGTCATGGATTACATAAGAATACACAATTAACAAATCTTAGTCTTTTGGTCGGTACAAACAAGTCTTAGTCTTTTGGTCGGTAAGTGTTAATGGGAGTCTGTTTAAGGAATGAGTGGGTGATGTGGTGCATTTCCAACGATCAAATTAATCCGTTGGAGAAAAGTGATGCACTTAAGGAGGATAGCGGTTTGATCGTAAGTCAATCCAGAATGCTTAAAATTTTAATTACTTTGGTTTGATACACGCGGTAGGCTAATTTACAGTCTGTAGTGATGGCGAAGTAAAGCTTTCTTGAACTACTAAAGCTTTTAGCATAATTGTATCGGAAAAAGATTCTTTATTCGAAGCTTTAAAAAACGAGGACCTCTACGGCTGAAAGTGGGTAAGCGCCGCTGTGCTCCAAATGTTTTAGGCTCTGTATCATAATGTGTGCTATATTGCTTATAGTGTGTACTACATTGCTTTTATGTATGGAAGCTGGTTTCCGCCATTTTGTAAAAAATAATGAAATAAAATTCTGGCTTTGTATCTCAAAATTATGGAAGCCAGTTTCCACCATGTTGTAAAAAATAATAAAATAAAATTTTGACTTGTTATCTCAAAATTATGGAAGCCTGTTTCCACCATGTTGTAAAAAATAATACAATAAAATTGACTTTATATCTCAGAATTGTGACTTTGCATCTCAGAATTGTGACTTTATATCTCAGAATATACAAAAGATACAAAGTCAGAGTTTTATTTTATTGTTTTTACAACATGGCGGAAACGGGCTTCCATAGTTATGCAATGATCTGCTGTCAATAAAAATGCATACAGAAAAACACATTTTATAAACTCTTGGATGTTTTGAAGTGACACAATAGAGATATAGGCTAGTTTTGTCAGAATGTGACAGTCTTTTCCTGAGATGAACAGCAGATGTCGCTATGTGTCTGTTGTAGTTTAAATGCAGCAGCTCATCATCCTCTAGGGCAGGAGTGGGCAAATTTTTCTTACTCAAGGTTTTTAAATCAATGTATACTAGAACAACAAATGTAGCTTTAATTATTCTGTTACTACTGTCGGGTACTATCCTGTACTATAGACTTCCATCTTCACTCCACTTTTATGAACACTTCACTTAAGAATTTTTTTACAGTTAATACAAAACTTTTTTGTAATCTCTGTATTAAATAAAAATAATATATTCTACACTGTTAATATTTTAACCCTAAAATGGTAAGACTGTAAATAGTGAGTAAAAAAAATTCATTTAATGCATTTTATTATATATTTTTTAATACAATATAGCATTATAATACTGGATTATAATTCATCAACTTTAAGTTTATTCATGAAGAGACAGTGTAAACAGGTGGTGTTGTTAACACAATAAACTAAGTTTATTTATGAAAAGACACTGTAAAACAATTAAACCTCAGGGGGTGTTGGTAACCCAAATTTGACCCGTAGATGAAAGAGGTCTTCAGATATACAACTCTTTGATGTGTTAATCTATTTATCACAAAGGTTTTTGAACTGCTAGCCTTTTGGCTCACATCACTGAGTATCTGCTGAAATGTAATGTATACATATTATGTGGTTCTAAGATTGTGTTTTACATACGTATTCATGTGTGATATTATTTTAAAGGTCATGGTGCGATGAGTAAAAAGGTCTCATTTCTATATATCTAAAATAAGATGGTTCAAGGGTTTAGATAGAAGATGCATTTCTTTGAGAGGTGGGGTTTTTGCCAGGACACCTCTGGCTATTTTGACCAGATGTTCTTTAGGATCATTTGGTGCAGGTCAAACTGGACTTTGTAGTTTTACGATGTCTTTGTCTCACACTGTGTATAAAAGGTGGCCTGGCTAGATATTCGGGGAGCCATTCTGTACTCAGAAGCTCCCACACTATGTGTGTATTCAAACCTTATGGAGGATCCTGTAACCAGGAGCTTCCACACTTTGTGTGTGTATTAAAACATAATGGAAGAAATCCAACTAAGTTAGATGTATTGAAGGGGGCATAGATTAGGAGAATTGCCTCTATTGAAAATATTACTGGAGTAATTGCCTCCCCGTTTTAAGGTTAGATGGAGTAACCTCAACCTAAAACATAGATGGATCCTCTTATTTTCAATGTGTTTGGAGAAACCTCTAACTTTAACTTAAGTTAGAAGGAGAATGCCTCTATGCCCAGCTGTATGGAACTGCCTTAGCACCTTCAGAATTACACCTTATATGTGAATATAATTCATTCTAAATAAATATAATAATAATTTTATAAATTATGATCAGCATCAGAATAGTATTGGTAACTAAGAAATTGGAGTCAGATTATAATTTAACCACAGAGGTCAAAGAAACAAATTAAATAAATGGATTTACTCTTCTAGAAGCGCTACGGAGGGAACGAACACGAGACCCCTTCACCCACTCCACTTGTATCTGTCGTTGGGCTTGTGGGTGGCGTCTTACAGCATTAATAGCATTCCTACATGCTAAATAACAACATGAAAAACAAATGACTTCATTATCTTTTTCAGAACCTTACGACAATGTTTATAATTAATATAGCAACATTATTAAGTTTTATTTTACAGATGAATATATATTTACACCAGAGGCCATGTTATATTTACATTTACATACAGCTCTGTGACATTTTTTATAAAACAAATCTTTTTTTTTTTACATTAAACATGCATATTTTTTTCAATTGTTTAATAGGGTGTCTCACATAGCTGAATGCTACTGTCCAATTTTCTATCATGTTCAGGTAAATTGGGACAGACAAAAAGAAAAAAAAACTGAACAAAATTTTTTAAACATCATTGCATAAAATTGAGTGATACAAGTAATATATGTTCAAATTGTGGTTTAAAATACATTGTATAACTATTTTAAGAAATGTAAACTATGTACGGGGACTTACTATGTGCTTTCTCAGACTTTCCCACACTTGAGGGTTAACCATGCTTACTTCTTTTCCCTACATTTGAAGAATCAGATATTCATATTCACAAAGATTGAGTTATCTTGTTACAACTTGTTTAAAGAGCACTACACCAAAAACTTGAATTAGTTGATGTTTCAATTTTGCTGACTTCTGTTGAACTGCCACAATCTAAGGTTAGATTTAAACATAGCAGTGGTATTAATAACTAAAAATAAAATTGTAACATATCTGCTTAAAACTGGAAGCCACAGAAAGTAAGAAATATGTCATTAAAAATCATTATTCTGAAATATTATTTTACGGTCAGGTTACAAACTTCGCTTTCTAACCATTATATTAGGCAAGTTTTTGCCAATGCCATCAGGTCAAACAAAGCAATGCAGGAACTTGTAGCATGTTTTAATCCACAAGTTTAAATGCTCAAAGCAAGACATTGATCCGTGAAGCCATTCTAGTTAATAAAGAAACAACACAATGTCATTTCAAGAAGAAAGTTCTTCTTTTACACAAAATGTGTGCAGTGGTGTGAAAAAGTGTTGGTCCCTCCAGATTTTTTATTTTTTGCATGTTTGTCACACTTTAATGTTTCTGATCACCAATTAAATTAACTTTTTAGTCAAAGACAATACACATAAACACAACATGCAGTTTTTAAATTAAAGTTTTTATTATGAAGGGAAAACAAAATCCAAAACCATATGGCCCTGTGTGAAAAAGTGTTTGCCCCCTAAACCTAATAATTAGTTGGGCCACACTTAGCAGCAACAATTGCAATTAAGCGTTTGCGATAACTTGCAATGATCCTGTTACAGCACTGTGGAGGAATTTTAGTCCACTCCTTTTTGCAGAATTGTTATAATTCAGTCAAATTGAAGGGTTTTTGAGCATGAACTGCCTGTTTAAGGTAGGATTCAGGTCAGGACTTCAACTAGGCCACTTCAAAATCTTCATTTTGTTTTCTTCAGCCATTCAGAGGTGGACTTTCTGGTGTGTTTTGGATCATTGTCCTGCTGTAGAACCCAAGTTCGCTTCAGCTTGATGGCCGGGCATTCTCCTTCAGGATTTTTTGGTAGACAACAGAATTCATGGCTCCATTTATCACAGTAAGTCTTTCAGGTCCTGAAGCAGCGAAACAGCCCCAGAGCATCACACTACCACCACCATATTTTAAGTTCTTTTTCTGAAATGCTGTGTTACTTTTACGCCAGATGTAATGGGACACACACCTTCCAAAAAGTTCAACTTTTGTCTCGTCAGTCCACAGAGTATTTTCCCAAAAGTCTTGGGGATCATTAAGATGTTTTCTGGCAAAACTGAGAAAACTTGCCTAATCTCTTTCTTATGGTGTAGTCATGAACACTGACCTTAACTGAGGCTTGCAGTCCTTTGGATGTTGTTGTGTCTTTTTTGGGGTATTTTTGGTCAGTCAGCCACTTTTGGGAAGGTTCGCCACTGTTCTATGTTTTCGCCATTTGTGAATAATAATGGCTTTTACAGTTCTCTAGAGTCCCAAAGCTTTAGAAATGGGGTTATAACCTTTTCCAGGTTGATAGATCTCAATTTTTTGTCACATTTGTTTCTGAATATCTTTGGATCTCAACATGTTGAGTAGCTTTTGAGGATCATTTGGTCTACTTTACTTTGTCAGGCAGGTACTATTAAAGTGATTGCAAACAGGTGTGGCATCATGGCCGTAGCCAGCTATGTCACAGAGGTCCGGAGCTTGGTAAATTTTTCATATTAAAAAATATAGTTTGAAGTTCCCTGAATGACATATTCGCTTTTCAAAACAATTAATATTGGCATCCGCGTATATAATAAAGTTTGGACAGTTAACTGTATAATTTAGTGTAAAATGATGGAGATTTTTACGAAAAGTTTTAGCAATTAATGAGACACTTTTTGTTGTGTAATTGATATTTTTAGTGATGATTAGGTGTAGGTTAGTGTTAGTGATTTCTCTGATTTATTTCTGAAAGACAAGGTTTGAACTTACTTTGTTCTTTAAGGCATGTTATTTTTGTTTGTTTTTCATACTAATATTTGGCAACACTGCATGACCAGCAGTTATCAAATAAGGTGCATCATTCAGCGCAGACAGGCTTACAGGAAACTACATTAGGTAAGAAAAAAAGCAGTAATTATTATGATTGTATTTGTAAAAGTAACCTTTAACAAAGTCATCCTGAAAACATTCAAAAGAGCACTAACAAAGTTTAGTTCATCCTTAGTCAACAGTCTATTCCCCAAAACAGACCAACAAAGTAGGTACCCAAAGTGTAAATGGCAAAAAGATTAAGGTTTTAGATCCCAGGTAAAAATAAAGTACTTGAATGTAGTAAAATTACACTTTCTAAGTATTTGTAAGTTATGTAAAGTTATGCTACAAATATACTAATTAAAAGTAAAATTCTACTTAAGTAGAACTTTTAGTGCACCTGATAAAGTATACAATACCAATAATATTTAAATAGATATAAATCTGATTTAGAATTGTATTGAATAAATAGCACAGTTGTGTACACTTGGATGTTCTTAGCTTAATCTTATGAAGTACTAAGGACACATTTGGTATATTGGTATATTAGCTATAAAATTAGTGCTCAAATACAGTACATTAAATAAAGTGTACTTAAAAAGTTTCTTTTAGTGGACTTTTACCTGGGATAGTATTTGTTCTCTTAACACTCCTAACACCCTTACCTCACTTATTTTCAAACCCTGGCTACGGCTAGAGAAACTGAACTCAGTTGTGATAAACCACAGTTACCAAGTTAAGTTTTGACACTGTACCTTAATATAGCAAGAACAGATTTTCTGTCATGATTTACTCTCACCCACACATCAACGCTGTATTCTTTGTTGAGGACTGTGCTCTCCATGAACACTGTTGTGCTTTTGTTTGTTTGTTAAATAAAGAGTTTAAACCTTTTCCTAGTTTAATACACAGTTTGTGTTTTAAAAAACAGAATTGATTTATTGCATTGACTGTTTTAACAGATTATTAAATTATAGCTGTGCAACCGATTGCAGAATTAATGTCCCAAATTAGTTAACTGTACTTGTAATGTTGTACTTGTATACATGTTTGGAGAGTTAATTTAGTAATTGCAGTTGTTAAATTGTCATCTGTGTGTCAAATTGTGTCTGTGACTTTTGTTATTTTTTATTTTTATTTTCCACCAGAAACAGTTTAGTGATCTTGGACAAGACTTTAGGTTTTAATTGAAAAAAAAAAGATTTGTAGGAAAAGAAAGGGTGTGCTTGTGAAACTGGTATGAATGTTTTGCAAAAGGCATTGAAATAATCTTGTCACATCCTTAAACCACTTTCCACTGAAACTAATAATGTAAAAGATCCAGTATACAAAACAGGATTCAGTAAATTCTAAATATTTTGTCTCTTTATTTGATTTAACATTCATAACATCATAAATGTTGGTGAAATCATGATTGCATGATATTTTATACCATTAAGATTTTTTTTACACATAAATTCAGGTGGGATAAAAATAAAATAAATTATTGTGTAAAGCTAAACAAATTTTTTTTTCTTCATTTTTAGCTTGTCATAGACTTCCAGTTTAAAATATTAAATTTTCCCAGATTTGACGAAGATCCTCTTAATTCAACCGTATGTGCCTTAGCTGATTCCAGACACCTCTGCTTTAACTTTTTTGCCTCTTTTTTTACAGTCATAACATCATAAATGTTGGTGAAATCACAATTGCATGATTTTTTTTATAACATTTTTTACACGTGAATTCAGGTGGGATATACATGAAAAGATATGATGTTGTTACTATAAGGCTAAACAACGATTTATTTTTTCTTGTCATGGATCTCTAGTGTAATGATAGCTTTACCCACATTTGACATAGCTGCTCTTAATTCAACCGTCTCTCCCTTGTAGATGATTCCAGACACCTCTGCCTTTCCACGGGTAAAATGTCTGAAGTCTTTCCCGTAATACATGCAGTGGTACAGGGTTGTATCACATGGACGGGTGCTCTTGAACAGCCCGACTCCGAAGATGTTCTTAAAGATTTTGTAGCTGTATGGAACAGAGAACAGAATAGCCATGCGATCAGAGCACATCTGGTTCTCCATGTGGCAGAGGTCATAGGACAAGACACCTACGGCCCCGCGGGCAGTGTCTGGAGACTTCGTGAATGCACAGACCCCGGTGTTTTTGGTGCTGATTGTGGGCTGAGGAGGATCGCAGCAGTACCCACTGTATGTGTAGAATCTGAGAGAAGTTTAGAGTTAGTTAATAATGTTTTAGTTACAGTGAAATGACAGCTTTCATTCAATTTCAATTTGTTATTTTTTATAAGGTAACAGGATATTTCTGAAATAACACATTTGCTCATTTTAAGTGTACTTGGAAGCATCAGAATTGCTTGGTTTATTCTCAGGGGAAGTTCAGATAATCTCAAAGACTAAACAAATGACAATGTATCCCTAAATGCACGTTCATAATTTTCTCCTTACTTTGCGTTGATGAGGTTGTAGACATTGCTCATGTTGGTGATCTCTACCATGCAGTTCCTTTTGGTGTTTATATTTGTAGACATGCTTTTTGCAGGCTCCATGTTGTCACTTTTTTAGAACTGAAGGATCATAAAAGATTAGGAAAAACAAAAATTATTTATCCAAGACTGGACAAATGACCTGTTAACTGCACACGTTGCTCCTCCTCCCCTGCTCAGATGTGTTTTGTTGTCCTGCCCTAACTTGACTTTGAGTATTTGTTATTGTATAACTATGTTATACTAAAGGAAAGTAAAACTGTAACTTATTAAACAGTTGTTGCTCTTCAGTAATAATTTTGTGCAAATTTCACGTTTGCAAAATCAGTTTATTACATTATTCAATTTAATTTTTGGGGCCTATAATAACAGGAACATTAAGAACGCGAAGGCTTTAGTGCCCATGAAAATGTTTTCAGATCAAAAAATGTATACTTAGGATACAATTATATTTTGATTAAAACATAATGAGACAGTTTCCCAGACAAGGCTTGTCCTAATCCCAAACTAAAATGAATGTTTGAGCTGCCCCAATATGCACACCAGTATTGTTTTATGTAAAGATCTGTTTGTATAAATTACTTAAATGTCCTAATTTAACTAAAGCCTAGTCAGTCATTAAGTTAAATCTTAAAACTGCCGCTAAGTCATTTTCCAAGATGCCAGTATTTTTTGACCTTGTGGGGACATTTTGAGGAAACAAGCTTATAAATCAAACAGAATGATGTTTCTTGTAAATCGGAAGTAGCAGAAAGTTTTCTGTGATGGTTTGGGGAAGGAAATAGAATATACAGTTTGTACAGTATAAAAACCATTACGTCTATGGAATGTCCTCACAAAACATGGAAATTTGTGTGTGTGTGTGTGCCCTTTTATATTTTAAGCACCTGCACCTCCAAAGGTCTCTGCATGGCCCTGCATAGTAGGCCTACTCTCAATTAATTCCAAAGACCCATTGCGTTGTTAGGCCAATTGGAGGCACTATATCTCAGATGGCTTTTAGGGTGTGTTAAAACTTTCACTGCAGGGTCATACCCAATGTTCTTGTCTGTCAGATTAATAACAGTTGTTAAGTTTACTATTATACTTACTTAATCATAAATTGTTGTAATGTGACTTGCAAATGTAATGCTCAGTTAAAGGACAAGTTCGGTATTTTACACTTAAAGCCCTGTTTTCAGATTGTTTATGATGAAATAGAACAGTTTTGACTGAAATTTCGACATATGCGGCTGCCCCGAGAATTTTCGGGTGTTTGTTGTTTCACCTCCCACCTCTATAATAGCTGTATAGGTGCACTGGAACAATCCTTCATAAAATGCATTAAACTTTCGTTTACAAAGACGTGAAACTCAGCGAGTGGTCAGGGGTGTTCACTGCATACTCACACAAAAATCGCTGCAAAAGATGCTTTCCAACAGGTTTTTTAGCATTCGTTGTTAACTTGTGGACCTATTTTTCCAAACGCCTCACACCCGTACATTCTTCCGCTTAGAGCTTGAATAATAGCCACTCCAGCCCAGGTGGTGGCGCTAATCCGCCTTTACCAATTGCAAGAATAGAAACAACATTCCCGGCGCGGAGTAATACCGTACCTCACAGCACATCTAATACAAGTCAATGGATTTGGACAAAAACTACAATAAAACCTGTTGGAATGCGTCTTTTGCAGCGATTTTTGTGTGAGTGTCACAAGGTGACGATCTTTTAGGGGGCGGAACCAAAGTTGGGAAAACTTAAAAGTTTGGTTCCGCCCGGAAGTGTTTCCGCCCAGACCGGAAGAACCGAACACCGGACTTCCGGTAGCACCGTAAGGGAGAAGATTGGGAAATTCAACGCACCTGTGCCTAGTTGAGAACAGCGGGCGATGATTGGAAGATACGCTGAACCAAGCAGTACTTAAGGCTGAGTTTATTCATAGTCAGGGAGACCTTTTGGGTGTGTGTAAGCACTGTGTTGTGCCCGCTGGTACGCTGTATTGTGGCTGTTTAACTCTCTCTCTCTCACAGGCTGGAACAGTAAACTGTGAGGACATCGTCAACCTTAAAGGTTATGAGGAGAACGAACATATGACGGATTGTGACGAAGTGAAAGTGGATGTTTAAAACGACAACGCTGTGAGTACCAGAGCAAACGGAAAGTGATTGTTGTATTGATCTGGTTTATGCTAACTCCCTTCAGGAGAAGGAGGACGGCCCTACCCCTCATAGAGCGTGGTGGGTGAGCTGAGGAAGCATTTACTGAAGCAGACACAATAACAAATATCACTAGCTGGGCCGCATATTTCCACCGCCAAGCCTGAACGAAGCGAAGTGAGAGAAGACGGGCGTCCTTTTTGTACACTTGAAGTGGTGGGTGAGTCTTTGTGCTGTGGATACATTTATTTTTGACGTGGTGCTGTCTATTGCTGTGGGTTGCTGTGTTTGGCTGTGTGTGTTTTATCAGATTAACCCCCGCCTTCACACACTTCGTCAAGGGAAGACAAAGAGGCTGTTGGCGTAGCTAGTACAGTACAGCATACATTGTGAGCGTGCTTCGGGCCTCCAGAAATAGTACGGTGTTCAGAAACGATTCTTCCCCCTGTTTAGCCATTTGGTGGATGTGAAGAGTGGCGGTGAAGAGCTGAAGAAACAGCAGAGGTGTGAGTACGATTTGGGGCTATTACTGTTGATGTTTTCCATTGCATAAACGTTGTTGTTGCAGAGAGAGAGGTGACGTAATCCCTTCGTCCCGTGGCCTCTACAAAGGGGCGCCCCTGTCCAGAATTCGAACCCCTGGCGGCAACGAGGAAAGGGCAGCGCTCGGCCCGGTGAGACACTGGGATTTTCCGCCCCTCTGCTACCATCTACTGGTCGTGAGGGTTCGCCCCCGACGCTACCTAGGAATTACTTACCCCAGCACACGTCGCGCCGATTGCTGTGAGCCCGCCACTGTGTTTCTGTGTCCAAGTCGATATCTGTGGAGAGAAGAGGAGAGAGATTGATTATTCTGAGGAGAAACAGAGTGAAACCCGTACTTACGGTACGCTGAGTCCAGCTAAGAGGTGAGAGCCATCGTAAAGCAAATTAACTGTGCTTTGTGTCCAAGTCGATACCTGTGGAGAGAAGAGGAGAGAGAGTGATTATTCTGAGGAGAACCAGAGTGAAACCTGTACTTACGGTACGCCGAGTCCATCTAAGAGGTGAGAGCCATCGTAAAGCAAATTAACTGTGCTTTTGTGTCCAAGTCGATACCTGTGGAGAGAAGAGGAGAGAGAGTGATTATTCTGAGGAGAACCAGAGTGAAACCTGTACTTACGGTACGCTGAGACCAGCTAAGAGGTGAGAGCCATCGTAAAGCAAATTAACTGTGCTTTTGTGTCCAAGTCGATACCTGTGGAGAGAAGAGGAGAGAGAGTGATTATTCTGAGGAGTAACAGAGGAAAACCTGTACTTACGGTACGCGGAGTCCAGTCGAGAGGTGAGAGCCATCGTAAGCAAATTAACTGTGCTTTGTGTCCAAGTCGATACCTGTGGAGAGAAGAGGAGAGAGAGTGATTATTCTGAGGAGAAACAGAGTGAAACCTGTACTTACGGTACGCTGAGTCCAGCTACAAGGTGAGAGCCATCGTAAAGCAAATTAACTGTGCTTTTGTGTCCAAGCCAATACCTGTGGAGAGAAGAGGAGAGAGAGTGATTATTCTGAGGAGAAACAGAGGAAAACCTTTACTTACGGTACGCGGAGTCCAGTCGAGAGGTGAGAGCCATCTTGAAGCTTAATATTGTGCTTCTGTGCCCAAGTCAATACCTGTGGAGAGATAAGAGAGGAGTCGTGAGGAACCAGAACACAATTGTGCAACTACAAGGGCGAGCCTTCACGGGAGAGATCCAGGTACGCAACCCGAACATTAGCCCTCCATACTCATTTGGTTTTGATTCTGCCTCCAGGAGGAAGAAGGAGCGCGCCACGGATTATTAAAGCCAGGCCGGAGCCTGAGTCCCACGTCCTGGACCCCCGTTGGCCCCTTGCTTCCCGTTACCCCCGGCCGAGGCCCACCTGGAGGGCAGAGCCAGATATTGGTTTTAATTTCCCTTCCCCATTTCCCCACTACCTTTTAAATATTTAAATAAAGATTGTTTTAATACTTACCTGTTCTCGTGTTGTCTGGTCATTGGGTTGGCTTTGGGGACCTCCTCGAGGTGGAAGTTGAGAAGGGGCGTGGCTTTAGCCATTAACAACCAGCCCCTGGGCGGTGACATGAGCATATCAGTGAACACCCCTGACCACTCGCTGAGTTTCACGTCTTTGTAAATGAAAGTTTAATGCATTTTATAAAGGATTGTTCCAGTGCACCTATACAGCCATTGTGGGAGGTGATACAAGAAACACCCGAAAATTCTCGGGCCAGCATCATATTCCCAAATTTCAGTCAAAACCGTTCTATTTCATCATAAACAATCTCAAAATAGGGCTTTAAGTGTAAAATACCAAACTTGTCCTTTAACGTAAATAAATTATGCTTTATTACATACCGTATGCAGCGTTCATATGCGACCTCAGGAGGATGTAGCCTTCCGTTTAAGAATTGCCCTTTGTAATACATTTATAATAACATAGTTTGAACTTGACATTTTGGCATGACTGTTAGTGATTTAATCTAGAACACAATCCCTTATTTTATTTTCCCAGTAAAGCGGGTTAAAAAACACAGTATGATGCAAATTTTTCAGGCCCATCCAGATTTTTAGAGGCCCACACATCATACACATTCTGCCTCACAATATACATCATTTAAAAAATGACTGCACATGACATACGCTAAGAAAGAAACCAGGCCTGTGTTGTTATGTGTGTTTGTTTATTATTAATATGACAGTGTACTATATTAAGGAAATGCTTATCCTGTTATGCAATGATCTGCTGTCAATTAAAAATGCATACATAAAAACACATTAACTCTTGGATGTTTTGAAGTGACACAATAGGGATGTACATTTTAGTTCGGTCAGGATCTTTTCCTCAGATGAACAGCAGATGTCGCTGTGTGTCTGTTGTGGTTTATCTGCAGCAGCTCGTCATATAGGCTAGGGTGAAGTCAGCAAAATTGGGAAACTTTTTGATAATATTTGTATTAAATAAAACAATATATTCTACACTATTAATGTTTTAACCCTTAAACAGGCAAGAGTGGAAAAGCCCTGTCCAGTCAACCACTCCTCACCTCTCCTGGCAGGTTGACAAAACTTCATCACTTGTCTTTGAATCTTAATATCTGCTGTATAACTCACATCCTCTCTCATTCCTTCTTGTTGTAAAGCTTTGAAAGAAAACAGTTAAAATGCTAAAATGCAGACACCTAACTATACTAATATCAGTTTAATCTGTGACGTTTATCATATTGATTTAGGTATTTAATCCTTTTTTATAACCTAATTGGGCAAAGCCTCCCAGGGGAAACGGCTATTTCAAGTGGCTATATTAAGTTGATTTTGGTCATGGTCAAGGAAGGAATAAAAGAGAATGTTGGATATGCTCTTCTTCTTTTTCTTCTTCTCTCTGTGCTGGTCTCTATGAGTTTGCTCTTGTATTCTGCTCATTCTCTATGCTTTTCATCTTTACCTGAGCTCTGGGGTTCAGGCCATCAAGCTAAGCTTCTCTATAGTTCATTTTTTTCTAAACTTTTCTTTCTTTCTTTCTTTCTTTCTTTCTTTCTTTCTTTCTTTCTTTCTTTCTTTCTTTCTTTCTTTCTTTCTTTCTTTCTTTCTTTCTCGGTTCTCTATCCTATCAGGCAATATCTCATACACATTGGAAACAGTTATTTGTATTTGTATTATTTACTATTTTATGCATTTGGCGTGTAAGTTCAATTGTAACTTTAAGTCAGTACTGTTATTAAACCTTTTCATTTATAATTCTGTTGCTTAGTTTCGATTTAATGTCAATACTTAACTCCCCGCCATTCATGAGATAACTCTTTAATTAAGAACAAAAAATTCCCTAAGTTTTTCCAATAATCTATATTTCCGCTATTATCCACTAGGTGGGCTCCTACTCAACTTTAAAAAATCTGAATAATCAACTAATGAAATACAGTAAAATTCCCATGTATGTTTTGATGATTATTTGAAACTTTAAACCTACCCATAACTAAGAGGTGATAAAAAGAGAACAAATATAGATAGGATGAAACTTTTTTTAAAGCAAAAGGTCTGTTCTTTCATTTGATATATTTGTATTTATATATTTATAGAAGATAATTTTCTGAAAGGCATTTTGTGAAACTTTTGTGGAAACAACAAAAATTACTGGCGGGGAAAGGGTTAAGCTCTACCTATTTCAATACGTTATATTTATATTCTAGCGATGCTCCCCCACATATTTTGCTATATCTGTGCTTATTTCCATCATTGGTATAAGTAGCATAAGGGTGGTAATTGACAAGAAATACACCATCTTGCTGTTAACATTTTTCAGACATTTCTGCGATCCTACAGCTTGAACCCCTGCATAGTGAATTCACGCTTACATGCTACATAACAACCTAAACAACATTGATGTTACAAGTTTTTGACAATGCCATGAACATCAGTGTGTGTTTTAATCCATGAGCTTAAATGCTCAAAACAAGACATTAATCTTGAAGCAGGCTACAGGTTAATAAAGAAACAACACAGTGTCAATGCAGAGTTTTTAAAAATGAAGTTCATATGAATTATCTAAATGTTTTCATCACTTATTCTTGCATCACGTCTTGCTTTTTAAGGGTTTATTAAATTAAAACAATACAAACAAACAAACAATACAAACTTATTGTAGCAAGAACAGATTTTCGGTCATTATTTAGTCTCACCCTCATGTCAATGCTATTTCACTTCTTCAGGTCTGTTCTCTCCATAAACACTCCAAAACATGTGCTGTGTTTTGTTTGTTTATTTTGGTAGATATAGTTTTTACACTTTTCCTTAGTACAATACACAGTTTTGTGTTATAAAATGTATTATTGCATTGACTTTTTTTAATAGTTTATTAATTTATCTGTGTGACCTATTGCAGAATAAAAGTCCCAAATGAGTTTACTGTACCTGAAATGTTGTAGGCCCTATTTGTAGACATGTTTACAGAGTTAATTTAATAGCAGATGGTATATTTTTATATGTATCTGTGACTGATTTTCCACCAGTTCCATTGAAATCTGGTTCAGTGATCTTGTACTTGAGGTTTACATTTTTATAATGAAACAGTCTGGTATAAATGTTTTGCAAAATGCTGAGATATTCACTTTAAACCACTTCCCACTATGTAACTAATAATGTAAAAGATCCTTTATACAATACAGGAATCAGTAAATTTCAACTATTTGCCTCTATTATATTACACATTTGCATACTTTTTTTTATACAATTTATATTTGTTTACATATGAATTCATGAAAATAAAATATTTGTAAGACTAAACTAAATTTTTAGCCCCGCTGATCATGGATCTCTAGTTTAATAACAGCTTTGCCTGCATTTGACATAGTTGCTTCTAATTTAACTCTTGGTGCATTGTAGGTGATTCCAGACTCCTTTGCTTTCCCACGGATAAAACTGCCGTCGCTTTCGTAATACATTTTTTTGTACAGCGCTTCATTGCACTCACAGGTTGGCGTGATCACCCCAACTCCGAAGATGTTATCATATATGTTGTAGTCAAAGGGAACAGAGAACAGAAGAGCCATGCGATCAGTGCACTCCTGGTTCTCCATGTGGAAGAGGTCATAGGTCAAGACGCCTACGGCCCCGCAGGCAGTGAATGCAATCTTTGTGAATGCGCAGACCCCAGTCTTGTTGGAGCTGATTGTGGGCTGAGGAGGACTGCGGCAGTACCCACTGTACGTGTAGACCCTGAGAGAAGTTTCGAGTTATTCGGTAATGTTTTAATAAAGTAACAATGAAATGACAGCTTTCATTAAGTTTCATTTTGTAATTTTTTTTACAAGGTAACAGATTTTTTCTCAGATAACACATTTCCTTATTTTAAGTATATTTGTTTGTTTATTCTCAGTGAAAGTTTATCTAAATGACGATGTATCCCTAAATGCAGTGTCATCATTTTCTCCTTACTTTGGCTTGATGAGGTTGTAGACTTTACTCATGTTGTCAATCTGTATTGTGCAGCTCCTGATGCGCTTTATATTTTCTGACACGCTATCTGCAGTCTGCATGTTGTCACTTTTTCAAAACTGAAGGATCATAAAAGATTAGGAAAAACAAAGATTATTTATCAATGAGATTATCAATAAGCCCCAAGCAGTGGGTTACAGTGCATTTTATAACAGCTATGGGGCACTGTTAGGCACTATGTGAACCGGATTTATAAAATGCACTGTAAAACCATGTCTTCGCGGGGCTTATTGCTTTTATAAAACGGTTAATTCATAGCAGAATTTTATAAAGGAAAATAAAGCAAGTACAAATATTACTCTTCCGCCTAACAAAGTAGTGTTAGTAGTGTCATCAAAATCAAGTGTGTCTGCAACAGAGTGCAGTTCCCAAGCAATACAGACAGAGCAAAGACACAATGAAAATATGATTAAAGACTGTGGTGTTTATGTTCATAAATCAACATTTATAAGTAATACATTAACATTTATATCTATATTGTGGAACAGTTGAAGTGTGGATCAAATATGTTTTCAAACAAAAAATTTCATCATGGTACCTTCATTTGTTCTCTTTTAATCACCTCTCAAATTTTGAGCAAAAAGCTGAGAAAATTCCCATTTTTTTAAAGGACTGAGGGGCGGTTTCCCGGACAGGGATTAGACTAGTCCTAGACTTAAACACTTTTAAGAGCTCTCCAAACTGAAAACAACTTGCACTGACATATCTTAAAATACATCAGTGTTGTTTGTTTTACCTCAAAATGCACACGGGTAATGTTTTTAGTAAGGCATGTTTGTTAAAACTAGTTATATTTCCTAATTAAACTAAGGCCTAGTCCTGGATTAAGCTAATCCTGGTCCGGGAAACCGCCCCTGAGAGTTTCAGAGCGATCCTTAAAACATAACGTAACACAGAGTTTGAACTGAGTGAACTTGTGTAAAAGCGCCACCTTGTAGATAATAGCGGATTGGGTTAAATACCTCAGGGAAGCGATTTTCTCCTAATTGACGAGGTAATTCAACAATGTTTATTGATATTTATCTGGATATCGTCAATAATTGTGGAATTGTTGAAAAAATTAAATATGATTAAAGAATGTGGTGTTTAATTTCATAAATCATTAGGCTATGTGGTGACAGTGGCAAAGTGATACTTCGGCTATGTAATGCAGTCTGAACCGTGAGGTTACCGAGGTATTTTAGCACAGCTTAGAACAAGTTTCAACCAATCAGAATAAAGAACCTTTTTTTTGTAGTTAAACACAGTTGGATTGCAGGCATTATAATGCAGTTGGTTTACCTAAAAAGATAATTTTTTTACATTTACCAAATCACATTTATTTCTACTGCTGGTAGATTTATTATTTAAATCGATTAATCATTAATATTAATTTAAATAGTAACATATTTGTAATAATATTTGTGTATCAGTGTTGTCTTCGTATTCTATCAGTGTCTACTGTGATGACTATGAAAAGGCATAAAGTCTATACTCACCTTTATCAAACTCTTCTCATCTGTCAAAGAGTAACTGAGCACTGTAACACCCTGATACATAGTTGTGCAATGATCGTCTTTGGCAATGATTTGTCCTCTTTCACTCCTCCCACATGACTTTAGTTTATTACAGTAAACTAAACTTTGTTAATGTAACTATATTGTAGTCAGTGGTGTAGTGCAGGGTATACGCAGGTATACGGAGTATACCCAACTCTTTATTTGATGGCATGGAGTATACCCACTTCTACTGGGGGCATAAATTAAGAGTATACCCACTTCTCCAGACATCACTACACCACTGATTGTAGTATTAAAGAGTAATGAAAACAATAATTTTCTTTTTCTGTTGAGCATCTGTTTGTACCCTATGGTCTATGTTTTGCACGCATCCCTTTCCTAGCTAGTATATCATGTACAGGCGCCTGGGCACTGGTAAGGACACTGGGTCACTATGCACTCGGTCACTGGCCTAATCACAGCCGTGATGATATAGAGCTATATCCCATTCCTACTCAAGCGATATTGCTTTAATATTTTCCATGACAAGTCTAAAAAAGTATACTTTATCTGTAGTGAAGGCTGTGGAGCAGTTTATTTTGAATGCAGTTGCCTCAAAGTTATAAAACATAAAAAAAACTTCGATGCAAAGTCGAATTAACATTAATAATCATAATTAGAAAAATCAACAATTATGATTTTGTGATGAATGTGCTCCCGTGGCATTCGATTTTTACCTGATTTATTTATTTGCAGTAGCCGGTAGGCTAAAGATTTAACGGATATGAAATGCACAAATGAAATAGTGAGATTCGCTGTATAGCTGCCATATTTTTACCAACTGCTCCACCCAAAATATTTTTTTAAATAGTTTTTTTTAAGTCTGTAGCATTTAATAGTTCGAAGCTGATGTTCCTTTGGGAAACAAAATAAAAAATATAACAACCATCAGTGTAAGGATGTCTAATTGTGTGAATGTTGTTGCCTAAATGAACACTATTGCAACTTTTTTTTATACAAATATTTAGTTTTATAGACTGCAATGTAAGCTTTTATCACAGTGATGGCCCCTAGCGGAGTCAAGTGGGATAAGGTAAAGCTAAGAGTACTCCAGACCAACCTTCCGAACGAATGACTTACCGAAGGGATACGTAACTAGGAACGTTTCGGGAAACACGTATTAACGATAAGGTACAGCTTAAGGTACAACTTAAGAACGACGTAGAGCTAAGAAGGTTTCGGGGAACGCATCCCTGGTCTTGCTGGTATGCAGAGATGGGCATAAATACATGGAAATGTATTTCAAATACAAATACAAAATACTGTGTCGAAATTTTTTTTTAAATACAAATACAAAATACTGTGTGGAAAAATGTATTTAAATACAAATACAGTATTTTGTATTTTGAAAATACACAAAATACATGTGAAATTGGCAATTCAGTATTAGGCTGAAATCTATCTGGGTCTATTTCTGAATGCCAAAAAGCATTTAGATGTGTGCAACTGCTTAGAAACTTTTGTTTTATTTTACATACCTCTTGCCTTCCCCTGTAGGAAATAAAAAACTACAAAAAACCTTGGTAACACTTTACTTGAAGGGGTGTGCATAAGACTGACATGACACCTTCATAATCATGACATGACACGTGTCATGAACATGAAGAAGATTTTATGCACATTTATGACAACTGCCATTAAATGTCATTCACTCAAAGATGACATTGTTTGAGATATCTTTGTTATGACAACTTAACATAAACAAATACAACACAACTTGTTATAAATCTGTCATAAACAATAATTATCAAACTTAAGAAACTCCCTAGCTTTGTAGGTTAACATTACATTAACTGTCATTTAAAGGAACGTGCCCAGATTTTGGGAATTTAGCTTATTCACCGTATCCTCCAGAGTTAGATAAGTCCATAGATACCTTTCTCATCTCCATGCGTGCTGTAACTCTGTCTGATGCAGCCCCCTCTAGCCTAGCTTAGCACAAAGACTGGAAGTGAATGGCTTCAGCTAGCAAACTGCTCCCAATAAGTGACAAAATAACGCGAACATTTTCCTATTTATGTTTTCTGGTTTGTATAGTCACACTGTGTACAAATAACTAGGTGATATGAGACACAGCTATCTTTTAACAGTATACAATATTCTCAGCACTGCTACTTGGGTGGAGTGATTTGCACAACTCTGACCGAACTCTCTGCTCCTCACCAGGGGGCTTCTTGGGTGCTGTGAGCAAATCACTCCACCCAAGTACCAGTGCTTTGCCTTCTGTGAATATAGTCCCCAATATGTATACTGTTAAAAAATAGCTGTGTCTCATCACCATTTTACTATGTTCTTACTTCAACTTAGACGAATGAATACACCTATCTTCATTCAATACGTGCACTTCATCTTTGTACAGCGCGTCGTGAATGTGTTAGCATTTAGCCTAGTCCCATTTATTCTTTAGGATCCAAACAGGGAAGAATTTAGAAGCCACCAAACACTTCCATGTTTTCCCCATTCAAATACTGTTACATGAGTAGTTACACAAGTAAGTATGGTGGCACAAAATAAAACCTGGTGATTTTTTAAGTGGATAAAAAATGAGAACTATATTGTATGGTGGAAGAGCACTTAGTTTGCAGCACTTCGACTTCTGGCGCAGTAACATCAACACTCCTTATTTTTGAGAGTGTAAAAACACTGTCAGAAAAAATTTTCAGGACATGTACCAACCATCAAAAACGTCCAATCCTGTGTGGTGACATCACTACACGCATCAAGCCCAATTTATAGTCGTGCATAAGCTCTCAACCGTAGGTTATCTGTAGCCTGTGCTTAGCTCTGTTTAGCCTGACGTGCACCTCGCAAATTTTTTAACAGTGGGTCAGTTCTATGCGGACCGCAAACGCTGTCGTTGGCCCTGTCCCAAATGGCGCACTTCATGTGGACTTTCGGTCTTGTGGCCTTAAACTGCGCAAGCAGTTTTTAAGTGCCATTTAAAATTTTTAAGTGCCATTTAGCACCGATGAATTACTTGTGAAGCACCTGTCTAGAACCATACTGTATGTGGTGCTATATGACCCCGTATAGTTCTTCATAGGTGCTACATAGGTGCTATATAGCACTAAAAATGGTTCATCTATTATGAGCCAAGAACCACTTTTAGTGCTATTTAGCACTGTTTTTAGAGTGCACCATTTTGAGTATGCGTTGCATACTTGACAAGCATGTTACTTTCATTCTCATTAAATGAAACGTGTGACCTTTAAAATGGTGGCACTACCTGTTCAGCTTTAGTTTTCTATTCACTCCTGTTCACTAAATCTATGCGTTACGGGCAGCTCAAAACCGCAACAAAATGACGAAGACCAAACCAGAAACTTATAACGAAGAATATTTTTAATTACATAATTCTAGGGGTTTACATTTAAAATTATCACATCCATTTAATAACTAAAGACAGATCCACAAACAAACCGTGATCAAGTGGCAGCATGGGTTGATGTCACTTCCCCACATGCCTCGAACCATTTCTCGAGGCACTTTTATTCTTATGTCCTGACCTGTTACAGGAGTTGTTCATCACCCCATCACCTAGAAGAAATCACAGAACAAAACAAAAACACAAAAAACCACACACCTTTACACCATAACATATGAAACAAGTCTGACTAGTTTCTTAACCTCATGATAGATACTAGAATGAACTCCAGCAGATCAGATAGGTGGCATTTTTTAAATGACCTGCGTTCATCACATACTCCCTGCTGAAAAAATAGCATACCAGCAGGGATGGGCAGTATTTCAAATACATGTATTTCAAATACATGTATTTAAATACGTATTTGAAATACAAAATAGTATTTTGCGTATTTTGTATTTTAAAGCCTTTGGGAAAAATGAAATGTAATTTGTATTTAAATACATTTAAGATGAGTATTTTTGTATTTTTAAAATACTCAAAATACTTTGAGGCAGTCAACCAGTCAGGGTGCTGTTTTCATGCATCAACTAGTTCAGACCAGACATGACCGAAGTTGCCCATCAGTGTGAAATCCTCCCTTCTGTCGTCTGATTGGTCTGATTGCTTTTCACAAGGACTTCTGGGTTGGTAAAGTAAGGCTTCGCCGAATACCTCATCAAGCGTGCAAAGGGGGCGCAGATGAGCACACTTCGGAGTGTAAAAATGACAGATGGGACACCCTACGGACTCGTAGACTAAGCGAGCTTGCCATGGGCGTAGATTTAGGGTGGGACGCTAGGGACATGTCCCTACCAATATTCAGGGAAGACTGAATTGTCCCTAGCAATAATTTCGACCAAACAATTAATCTGTATTTATATATAACCACTGATGTCCGTCTTATTCTAGTGTTTTCTATTTTTTACTTATAATATATTTTTTCAGGAATCATTTAAATGAGATTAGAAATCTTTTGCAATCCCGTTCTGTAAAAATAACGCTCTATGTGGTACACAAACGGTTAACAGCTTTCGTTCTCTGCAATGCCCGTAACTCACATCGCTAATATGATTGGATTTGCATTTCTTTAGTCCCGCCTCTCTAACTCACATTGCTAATATGATTGGATTAGCATTTCTTGAGTCGCGACTCTCTAACGCACATCACTTTATGATGGGCTTGTATTTACTCGCTACGTGTGATAGGATGGTTTCACTTTGTACAAAGCGCCAAAGTTCACTCAAGACGCGCGTGATTATTCGGGCGACAGGTAAGTGAGGAAGAAAGTATTATTATACCCACTGTAACTGTTTCATGCACAAAAAAGTGGTGTCACATAATGATTTAAGGACAGTGTTTTCACCAATACACGACAATCCCATGTTAACCTGAGGAGTTGTAAACTTGTGTCAACCTTTTATAAATGGGGTGGCAAGGTTATTTAGGGGGTCCCTAATACATGAAAGAAAAACCCCAACATGGTAAAAACATGAATTCATGTCATGATTGCTGAATACTTTACATTACTGCACTGTGGTCATTACTTGCACAGATGTAGACATAATGTAAGGTTGCATTTTATACTTAAACTATTTCTTTCACACTGATTAACTGTCTGTTAATGAAAAGAAGATTTAATGTGAACTACAGAAACGTTAATAAACGTTGTTCAGGAAACAGCATGATATACATACCTACTTCAACACTGGGTTTTTTCTGGCAAAATTAAATTAAGAATTAAATATTAATTGCATATTCTTCATTGTTATAAAGGAAATATGGATTCATATATGTTACAATGTGATTTTCTTTTTTTTTGACAAAGACTTAAACAGTTACTGTTTATTAGGCTCTAGGACATAACAAATTGTTTATTATAGTACATTAAATTTGGGATGTCACCGGGGGTGGCGAGTCAGATGTCAGAGTAAAGTGCATACTGAGTTGTCTGTTGTTTATGTCAAGTAAACGGTGATAAACAGTTTTTGCAATGCGACCATTTTATTTATGTCCCCACCAATTCCAGAATCAAACCTACGCCCTTGCTTAAAATGGTTCCTCAATGACTACGAGCCAAGAACCACTTTTAGTGCTATTTAGTTTGTTTTGATAACCAGCCAATCTTTCTATCTATCTCTCTAAAATTCCAGATCACTGAAGGTCTACTGAATCTATATAATGCCATATACATTGAATGTTTTACTCTTAATTTATACCCCCACTTTTTAAAAGTAGAAGTGTATATACTCCATGCCATCTAATAAAGAAGTGGGTATACTCCGTCTGTGTATACCCTGCACTACACCACTGGTTTCATCTTCATGTTTGGTGTCATTTTAAAGGTCATGGTGTGATTGTTAAAAAGTCTAATTTCTATAATTCTAAGAGAAAGTTTAAACCTTGAGGCTTAATCTTTACTCTTGCTAGAGGTGTCTCCCAAGAAGATCTAGATGGTTAACAATCCCATTTGGTGCCCCTTCAAGTCATGAGAACCTGACCAACCAAATCTTGATTTGGGACATCTGTGTATATAAGGTGACTTGGCAAGAGAATCAGGAAGGCATTAGCTTTCCACACTCTGTGTGTGTATTAAAACATTATGAAAGTAATCTGTAGCCAGAGACTGTCTATTGCCATGTAGGTCGTTGTAAATTTTGCAACTTTACATTTTTATTGGAATTGAATCATATCCTGTTTTTGTATTCTTTAATCGATGTTTTAAGCTGGAGCATGGTATAATAAATTGTCACAGTTGATTCTAAATGTGTCTTCTTCGTCGTCTTCTTTCTGTTCTTCAATCCGCACAAAACTTCGGCAAGTAACTCGTCCTGCACGGTTTATCATAGACCCATAAATGAGGGCTTAAATCGACGGGTTTATTGAGGAAAGGTGTGCTATGACTTTTTTGAAGAGGGTGGTAGGCTCTGTAAGTACATACATCACATTGGGGTGTACATTGTACATCTCACGATTCTTGGCTGCCCCGGACAAAAGATTGCAATTGTGAAACAATCGTCACGATTTCTGTGATCGTGGCTCTTCATCGGTGGTCCTATGTCGTACAATGAGAGAGGGTCAAAGACAGCTGTTTTCCCGGTCTTGCGTCCAAAGATAGCCCACGATAGTTTTCTGACAGTGTCAGAAATTCGGCATGATCACCGCACAGTGTGTTTGCAGCTACGACCTGCGTGCTGGTATTTGTTTACCATGAGCCCATGCTGGTGACGTTGCGTTAACGTGTGACTTAGCCGCCGAAGCTTCCGTGTCATTATTGTACAGTCTACATGCTAAACAATCCATGTACTTAAGAGGCGCCAGAAATTTTCCGTAGACACACAAAGGGCCAAAAATCACACAGACTTAACATGGCAAAGAACTTTGACAGGTCATAGCTCTGAGCGAGGATTTCGTAGAAATGTGGGTTACTAAATTTAAAGAAAGTTCTAGACTCTGTAAAAACATACCCCACATTGGTGTGTAAGTTCACCCTAGCAACTGATGCCATAGACTGCCATTATAAAATGCCCAGATGGATATCTTTGCAGCAGTGTCATAGAGACATGGGGGTGAGCTCATTCTACTCAGGCATCCAATCAATCTCTCAGGATATGGACAGAGAGATTAAGCCACGCCCCTAGCAACCACTGTTGAGCACCCTAGCAACAAAAATTTAAATCTTCATTGACCATTGCCAAGCCACTACCTAGCAACCAAAGAAAGTACCCTAGCAACCGATCCCATAGATGGAGCAGCAGCTTGGATTTTTTAGAATCGATTCCGATTCCTGTTTCTGAAAAGCCACACTTACTCACTAACTCACACGGGCCATTTCTCAATCCAAACGCTGCAGCCTCTGGAGGTTGCATTTGCAGGCTGCATACATAATAAATATTATTTCAGAATATCAACAATTATAAAGTTTACTATTATTCTTAGTTAATCATAATTTGTTGTAATATGATTATAACTTGCGAATGCCCAGTCAACTAAATAAACCAGGCTTGATGACGTATGGAGCCTCCATATGTGAGCTCCACAGGCTGCAGCTTTCTGATTGAGAAACGGCGTTGTCTGGTCTCGAAAACTAACCAGTGGCGGCTGGTCAATAGGGGGGGCTGGCCAAAGAGGAAAGCTACTTTAACATGTTACCTTAAAGTTAAATATATAGTGCAAATTAATACAAAGTAAAATCATTTAGTTGTACTATTTCACTGTTAGTGATGTTAGCATTTATTAATGTGTGTTTTACTTAACAAATGTTTTAGTTAAAAAATGTCTTTATTGTCTTTATAGTTTGCATTTCATGAAATTCATTGAGTTGGCTCTCGCGTTTTTTCGGTTGGAGAGCTTTAAAAAAGGTCACGTAATTTCCGGTAAGGGAACATAGGGACCATCAATGCTCACTTTGATGATTTTGCTTTGCATTGTGGGATGTTTTATGGAACAAATGTCCCAGTGCATTAAAAGGATTTTGAAATTGAGAAACCCTTTAAAATGGCCAACAATCAGTGCCCTTACTACTGAACAAAGGAGCTGATTGAGACACAGACTGTATTTTAGTTATTATAGTAAATTACTACACTTTGTTAATGTAGCTATACTGCAGTATTAACTATGGTAAATTAATAAACTTTAGGGAATAATTTATGGTAGGTCTAACAAAGTATACTTCATCTGTAGTAAAAGCTGTGTGGCAAAACAAAATAAATGTATTTTATTTTATGTATTAAGCTTCATACGCTTCTTATGTGAATGCATCATAAGGGATGCTGTTGATAGCCCTTTGGGAGCTAGAGCATGACATTTGTCAAAAAAGTGATTAAATATTGTGAATATAGCGTGGAATAGTTTAATTCCCTGGTTTACAGCAAAATGGTTAACTACAATTCTATGATTGAGAACCAATCCAATAATATTTGCACATTGATTACTGGCAGTCACATTAGCATTTGTGTTTTAACTTTCATGTTTCACTTTCATATATGATGAATGCAAGTAATTCAAGAAATCTGATCTGCTGGACTTTCATCTAATATCTATCATGGTTAAGAAATGCGTCAGACATGTTTCATAGATTCGGTAAACAGCAATGAATAGAAAACTAAACTGAACAGATGCCACCGTTTTAAAGGTCACACGTTTATAGGAGGTGTGTGTATGTTGTATAGGAGGTTTGGTTTAAGTGAGTTTTATTATTAATTATACACTGAAATTATTCCCACTGGTATCTTTTTAAAGAGCACTGAATCATAAAGATGACTGTAGAAATTAACAACACTTTATTTTATGTCATAGTGACATTTAAGTCAGAAGTTGAGAGGTTAGATGATTTTTGAGCGCCTCTTTGAGGGGCTTTTGATTGTTTCACTTTGTTGGCTCGAGCAAAATAAAGAAATTTTAGTTTGGCACCTGAAACCACAAAGTGGTGTGGTTGAAACAGATTTTGTCCATCACAATACGATAATTATTCATTGATGATAGACCATATGTCAACACAATAAAATAAACTAATATAATTTGCAGTGATTAAGAATAGTCAATTATTCTGCTTAGTTTTTCATTTTACCATGCACACTGTAAAAAATCTTTGCTGCCTAACATTTTTTTTTGTTAAATCAACAAGTCATATCAACTTACTATTATTTATCTTGACAACAGATGAGTTGCTACAACTTATAAAATAAAGTTGACTTTTTTCAACTATATTTTATAAGTTAAAACAACTCATCTCTAGTCAAGATAAATAATAGTAAGTTTAAATGATTTGTAAAGCTGAGTTGATTCAACCAAACAAGGCAGCAAAGATTTTTTTACAGTGATAGTCACAGTAGTTTAAATAAATCACATGATTCGATATCTATAAATTATTCTCACACTCTTGAAAAAACTGCAGTCCTGTGTGACTGACTTTGACCTACAGAGCAGGTTTAGTATGATTAGAGATTAACAAGCCTTTGACTGAAAGTGAAAATATGTAAGTGTAACCCTTGTACACGCAAAAACAGACCGGGTAAATAATAATGCACGCTCAACCTTATAATTGAATCAGAGACAACCAGGAAAGTTCATTTGCAAACATAACTTGAATTAACCCAACATTAATACAAGTGTGAAATAGGAACATTACAAGTAAGGCGTGACAAATGAGAGGAAATGTTGTCATTTTTGTGCCCATCTCTATTAATTTCTTTATTTATTGACCAAACAATCACAACAACACATTTAAATATAACTAAGCAACTTAAGACAACATCCGAATGTGAAGAAACTTTCACGCAAAACCATAGTCTGCAAAAATCTAAATGTTAATTGAAGCAGAACAAAAACGAATGTAGAGAGGCAGTGTAAGCGGTAGCGGGTATAAAAGTTAACAATGGATAAGTTTGTGAGACGGAATAAAAAGTGAACTGGAGATTCGTCACCAGCAGAGAAAACCAAGACAGACAATGAACCAATCAACCAAAAAACCAGCCGAAAAGAAAGTATGATGAGGCATATCTTGGTCTTGGATTTATGGTTGGGTTGGTGGGTGCAGATGAGAGACCTGTGTGTGTTCTCTGTCTCAAAACCAAAGCATAAGGCCCAATAATATAAGGCAACATTTGGAAACAAAAACGCACCAAACTCATCAATAAGCTGCTGGAGAATGAAGAAAACTCTCAGAATACCATCAGCAAAAACTTAATGATAAAATCTTTTTTTTTTTTTGTATGCAGTTTGCAAAGTGACAAAATGAAGCAAGCAGAACAAACCCACACTTTTATTTTCTGTTTCTGAATATGATGTTATCAGAGACTAAATGCAAACACAGTTGCGTTATTATTATTTACTTTTAAACAAAGCCTTATTTCATGCAAAGTGATAATACAACTGCACTTTTATTTCCTCTATTAAAAGTGTTTAATGCTGTTATGAAATAAATTTCAACAGTTAAAGGTAAAGCCTAGTTGATTACCATTTTGTTGGGGCGATTTGGGACAGGTGGGGCTTGGAACCCTTCCTTTACTCCTAAGCGGGGAATGGCAGAAAAAGTTTGAGAAACACTGACATAGATGAAGGTCAGATCACATTTTATGACAAATTTATTTAGAAAACTATGAAATTTCAAAAGGTTCACATACTTTTTCTTGCCACTGTATATACTGTATGTTTCTAAGTAATTCACAATATTTCTTGTACATGTTTGCAAACTTGGTAAATAAAGCTCATTTTATTCTGATTTTGATATTAATTATACCTGTTAATCTTTACAAGACAGACACAACAACACAATCCATTAATGTACAATTCATTATAGTCATTATATCCATTGCATTGTTAGGCCAATTAGAGGCGCTATATCTCAGATGGCTTTTAGGGTGCGTTAAAACTTTCACTGCAGGGTTATACCCAATGTTCTTGTCTGTCAAAATGATTATTATACTTTTATTATACTATTATTATACTATTATACTTAGTTAATCATAAATTGTTGTAATGTGACATGCAAATGTAATGCAGTTAACTAAATTGTGCTTGATTACATGGGCTGAATCCGAAATCGCATACTTACTGTGTAGGTACTGAATTTCACTGGGTACCTACTTAACGTGCGCTAAGACAGTACCTACTTTCCCGTTAAGTATGTACAGCATTCGCCATGTTGATGTTATCATGCGACATATGACGTAGTAGACTTGTTCGAGTTCATGCGGAACCACAAGAACCGACAGGACATTGACATCACAATACCGCGAGAGCAATGCGAAATCAGAGTTCTCCGAGTGATTTCTGGAATCGCTCCCACGGTACTTTGATGACATCCACCTGTTGGTTCTTACAGCGGTGCATAAACTCGAACAAACCTAATAACAGACATGAAAACGTATGCGTGTGTATGAGGGACAGGTGCACTAACATTATTTTTGTAGTGGACAAAAATAAGTAAAACAAGCAGATTGTAATTTAATATCTATTGTCACATGACAGCTGTGTTTGAATACAAACTAGACAATGCAGGGAATATGATTATATACATTTTAGTGAAGCAATCTTTTGTATTTACTTAAAACAACAGGAAACATGAATAAAAAATGAATGAATAAAACCATCACAATAAATGAAAACGTATAGAAGTGAATCCCATACGAAACAAAACTTTATTCAAATGTATTTTTCTAACAAACCATCACATATTTACTGTCATCTCAACACAGCGGTGACAATTCTACAGATTTATTTTCATGAATCAGCTGAGCACTTTGTGGTATATCCTGGGTCTGTCAGGGTGCTGAGGAGTCCTGTGTAACGTATCGAAATCACCCGATTGGCTGGTCTCCGGTCGATTGCTTTGCTTTCCTGTGGCATCATGGGAAAGCTGGGATAGAAGTGTCCATCCGCTGCACGCTTCAGAATCTGGGCGGACTCAGTAGGGCATCCGGGGATTTCTCGCCTACTGATTTTATGGATACTGAGAATTCGGACGTACTACTCTGTTCACGTGCTGTTTCCCCTACTACATTTTCAGTAAGTATGCGGTTTCGGACGATACTTAAGTACACGTGCCTCTGAATCTCGCGAGAAATAGTCCAAAATCCCGCTAATTCTCGCCTACCCTTTTACGTATACTAAGGTTTCGGACATACTATTCGTTCGCCTACTGCTTTTTGCCTACTATATAGTACGGCAGTATGCGGTTTCGGATTCAGCCATGGTCACAGTATGCAGCCTGCATATGCGACCTCAGGAGGATGCAGCCTTCTGTTTGAGAATCGCCCTTTGTAATACAATTAAATTAAATAACATCACTTGAACTTGACATACTTTGACAGTCCGTCATTTTATTCTCCCAGTAAAGTGGGTTAAAAACACAGCATAATCCAAATTTTTCAGGCCCACCCAGATTTATAGAGGCCCACCCATCATACACATTTTGCCTCTACCACTGAACCAAAGTTGTCACTTTCAATCTTCCTTTCCCATTTTATACTGTGTGAGGAAGAATTCCCTCTCTTCCAGAATCCTCATGAAAATCCCTGGCACCATTACTGTATGTGATTATTAATAAAAGCATCAATGTTTCATCCCTGCTGCTGTTTAGTGTCAAACATCTGAGTGATGGTTTGTGTTTCTCTGACAGTTAATGAGGTGTACAGATTTAACATTATGTCTGATAAATGTGTTGAACTGCTATTTTGTTAAGTATTTTATCTATACATGATCTTTATAAAAATGTTGTTGGGACTGCAAGGTTTTTCAAACATCACAATATACATTATGTGACTGCACAGGGCATACACTAACAAAGAAACCAGGCGTGTTGTGTTGTTATATTTTTTTGTTTATTATTATTACAACATTTGTATCATAATGTGTGTTAAATTGAGGAAATGCTTATCCTAGTATGCAATGATCTGCTGTCAATAAAAATGCATACATAAAAACACATTTTATAAACTCGTAAGGTAACACTTTACAATAATGGTACATGAAAAATCATGTACTAATACATAAATTAATAATCACTTTACTATGAACTAATGATGAGTTAAGCTATGTACTAATCAATAACAAACCATAACTGTCATGATGCAACCCAGTATCACGAAATTGCGTGACTATTTCACGCATGGACCAGGGTTAAAATGTCACGCTTTGCCGCGTTTGAGCGTGAGCATGTCACGCTTTCTGTTTGTGTCACTGTCACGTATTGGTTACTCAACTTTTTTGTCCTAATTTCTTACCATTGTCGCTTCGGTTTAGGGTTAGATTTACATAAAATGACATCCTTACCTAAACAAACTCTAACCCCAACGTCAGGTGACATCTGGTTAAAGTTTAGAAAATATAAAAGAATAAGTCTTTTATCATTTTTTTATAAATACTTAAAGTGACAAATACTTAAAGTGACATATAACACAAGCACCAAATCTAACCCCTAAACCAGTGGTTCTTAACGTTATTCCTCGAGGCCCACTGCCCTGCACATTTTGTATGTCTCCCTTATTTAACACACCTGATTCAAATCATCAGCTCATTAGAAGAGCTCTCAATGAACTGAACTGAGTCTGCCAGATAAAAGAGACATACAAAACATGCAGGGCAGTGGGCCTCCAGGAATAACGTTAAGAACCACTGCCCTAAACCGAAGCAACAATGGTTTGAAAATAGGACAAAAAAGTTGAGTAACCAATACGTGACAGTGACACAAACAGAAAAGCGTGACATGCTCACGCTCAAACGCGGCAAAGCGTGACATTTTCACGCTGGTCCATGCGTGAAATAGTCACATAATTTCGTGATATAGGGTTGCATGAGTCATATAAATTCATGCATGAATAACCGCCTCCTTAACTACACATTAATACATTTTTGTTAGTTAATGCATTAATTAACACTTTGGGTAACCAAAATCAAACATGCTTTAGAACAATGGTTCTCAACCTGCCGTCCGCAGGATCTGATGCTTTGAGGTCAAATAAAGATGCATAAAATGTACAACTAATAATTTTATATGCACAATATATTTTTTAAATGCATATGCTCACAATACCAAGATAGAAGGTTGTTAAAGTATTTTATTATGTAAAATAATTGTTCCCTTTTTTCCTTACGTGCTTGTCAATATTGATGCAAAATTAAAAGAAAGGTGAATGTAAACTTTAGAGCAGTGGTCTCCAACAACGTCTGTGAGGTGCCCGCCAAAGCACATTCTATTAATTGTCTCAATTGTAATATTTTTTCATTACAAATTTTTGTATTAGTTTGGCCTGGTTTATTTTTAAACAATACTAAAACATCAACAAGTACAATAAAATAAAATTAACAAGTAAAACAAAAAGGTTTTGAGTAGACAATATCAAAAAGTAGCCCTCCAGATTGTTTTATCCATTGTGGTAGCACTTGCTCACAAAAGGTTGGAGACCCATGCTTTAGAGCCTAACAGGCTGCACGCTCTTTCCGGCTCCGTAGTCTGCTGCTTTTTGCGCTGTCAAAATATTCCAGTTAAAATCACTCTGACCAGTCCTCAGAAATGACAAACACGTTAACCAAAGTCACAATGCCAAATGTATAGTGCTCATATAGAGACCATCAAACCGCCAAATCATACCAGTTTATTTGTGAAACCCATTAAAATGAGAACCTCTGCGATATTATCTTGATGTTATTTTAAACAATATTTATTTCATTTTTTCTCATTGCATCAGGATCAGTGTTCAGCCAGTGGTGGATCTACGGCTGGATTGAAAGCTTGCCCAACCAATCATATCCATGGAAAGCGCTTTGATTCTCGTAACTCTCCAACCATTGGGGATATAAAAAAATGTAATTGCCCCTATAATGCTTTTTTGGCATTGTATGGTTTATTACGGTAATGTCTTGCTTTCCATCCACTAATTGTATGAAGGTATATTTGGTGCAAAACAACTGCACACCTGTGACAGTGGAATTTGTGTTTGTAGAGATTATCCACACATGTGTATCAGTAAATTTGAAGGTCACAGAGGAAGAGTTGCAAACTTGTAGATTTTTTTCTTTCCCTCAAAAACAACACAACAGTTACACATTCACAAATCCTTCAGTGCAGCTGCACAAATCCCACTTTACAAATCACAGATTAAGAAACTCACAAGCTCACATTTTTTGCTACAACTGCTGCAGTAAATATGGTGCATAACCTACTTGAATGCCTGCATCAAATAATGTGAAGTCACACACAAATTTTGTACATTCGCAAAATCAGTTTGTGCATCTGTGCGATGAGACTTGCATGTGTGTACAATTTTTTTTCACAAATATTTTTAAATTTTTAAAATATTTTCTAGCCAAAACACAAGTAGTACATAAATACAACTGCTTGAATCTGCTGCTACGAGTTTCAAACACTCTTTTTCATGTGCTCTCTCTTTTGCACCAAATATCTCGAGATAAATGGTGCGAAAGTGATTTGTATACCTGTAGGCTTTGGCGAGCACTGTTCAGCACTGCCCACCAGGTGGTGCCTGACACTCACTGAAGCAGAGTTTAATAATTACCACCAATGTTTTAGCAAGGTAAATCGCCTTTATCAAGGTATTATTTTCACCAAGTGGAGAACAATATAAATTGGAGTGCTAATTGTAATGAAATGTGTAATTGAATGTAATTACAAACAATATTCCAATGATTCATTAGTAAACAAAATATAAGTTCCATAAATTTCAAACCATCAATATAAGTAGATAAAAAATACAAGCAGCAAATACACACATAGGCCTACATTTAAATAAGATACCAAATGATGTAAGTCTCATTCATTTTTAATGAATTGAATATCATAAAACCAATTATTTAATTTTTCATTCAAACAGGAGGTGGGGCCATGGAAAGAACGTTTGTGATCTCTTTTGCAAATATGACCTTTTTTTTAAGAAAAATATGTGTATTTAAATCATGCTTTTTCTTCTAATATACTAATTTGATGATTATTTCTGTCTTTTTGAATCGGGTTACTGAACAACTAAATTATTTTTATTATTATCTAAACAGTTGTTATGATTTCTTAACATTTACTTTGAATGCTAACCCAAATCAAATCAGCTTTTTAGACTTGTGGATAGCTCGTAATTGGGATCCGATTAAAAAACCTACAGCTCGTAATACACTATTGAGAGTGGATTCTTATTGTCATGAGCAGGGCCGTACAGAGGATTTTATAAATACCGAGGTCCATATATATTTTTCTAGGGAATGCACCCCAGGAAAAAACATTTTTAAATTATTTCTCTGCTCTACATATATGAATTATAACACATCAGAAAACCAAAGAATCGAATAACTATAGATTTCAAACCATTTCAGTATGCACAAGACTTGTGTTGTTTATTAGTAATACATTGAAATAATTATTTTACCATCCTGAGCACACTGTTGTGTCAGTAAACTAAACATAGGCTAACTGAATATAGGATCAGTTTAGTGAATTAACTAAAGGCTATCAAGAATTGGTTTAATAAATTCATTCACAATATGCACACACTTATTAATATGCTGAAATACATCATCAATAATCCAGTGGCAGAACTAGAATTTTATTAATGAGGTGGCCAAGGCTACTTTAGGGGGTCCATATCCCATGAAAGAAAACTATGTGTAATTATTATAATACTTCACATTACAATTAGTGTTTAGGGAAGTTCGCGAGTGCGTGTCTAAAACTGGAGTGGAACGCACCAGGGCTGCATCCGAAAACTCAAGGCAGTGACTCGTTGGCTCGCTGCTGTAAGGATTTGACAAAGAACGAACCCAAATGCAGACAGACTACAAAATAATAATTTATTGACAAAACAGGGGAAAACAAAGACCCACGAGGGGGTAAAACAAGACAGGATCACGCTACACTAAACTAACATAAAACTAAACATGAACCAACATTTAACTACAAATAACAAACTAGACTAAATATCTTTAATACTCACAGATACAAGACTCAGGACCACGACAAGGATTGCAACAAGACGAACGCGCATTGAACATCAAACACAAGGACAATAAATAGGGACAAAGTAAATTACATACACCTGGAAATCATTACAAGTAAGGATGGGGGAAAAAGTGACGAGACCCGGGAAATGCGGTCAGAATTACCAATACTAAAACCACACATTTCCCACATAAAACATACTGCCAGGACCCCGAACACAAAGACTAGAGCCGTTTCTCAAAACCAAGTACGGCGAACTCGGACTTGTGTCCTTCGTAGTTCGAACTTGCAAGTTCAGACTCGGAAGAACGAACTCCTGACGCGAAATGCATTCTGGGAAACTTCGCTGTCATAAGTCCACACCAGTCTCCTCTGATGCATCCTCGGTAAAATGGGCGGATCAAGAATACATCCGGGGATTTTATGTGAACTTGGGCTTGATTCGAACTTTGAATTGGAACAGTACTTGGGCCGCGACTGATGACGTTTCACAAGTTCACAAGAACACAAGTACAGACAAGAACGCATATTGAGAAACGGCTTAGATGTAATAAAACACATGATTTCAGACGGGTCCTGACAGCTGCCTCATGAGGAAATGACTTCGGAGGCATGAAGGCAGCTCAGAGAAAGACTTTCGGACACACTTCAAAGGCAGCGTGTTTGAAATATAAACAGAGAGCGCCTTTGTGATAACTAATCACATATTTGAAAACTACAATACTAATTTCTCGTTAGAAATGCAATTAAAAGGTGTAAAAAGTGAAAATATACCTTTATTTACACTTAATTTGTGCTCCAGTCCCTTCCTTGGCCGCCATTTTATTTTTTCGAACTCGACCAGGCTCGACCAATCACATTCTTATTGTACGCCCACGCATAGGTATCTCAGGAGACAGGACCCTGCTGATAAAACAATAAAACCATTACAGAAAATTCTAATGGTTTTATTGGTTTTATTGAGAATTGTATTGGTTCTAATGGAATATGGCCCAAAACACACTACAGTGTAGTGGTTTTAATGGTAAAAGCTAATAGTTCCTATTGGTATCTTAATGGAAACTATTAGAATTTTCTGTAATGGTTTTATTGTTTTTTTCAGCAGGGGAAGTAAACCTAACATTGAATTGATGCCTTTCTGCCTTGGAAAGCTGCCACAGAAGGCGGCAATTTAGAGTTTACGGACACAGCCAAGAAAATCACAGGTGGGTAAGTTTGATCAGGGTTGGAGTTAAACTCTGTAGTGCTTCGGCCCTCAAAGGTAAGATTTGGGGAACCCTGATATATACCATGTGCCATCTATTGCAGAATAAATGTCCCAAATGAGTTTACTGTACATGTAATGTTGTACTTGTATACATGTTTCTAAAGTTACTTTAATGAATCCATTTGTTAATTGTGAGATTGTGTTTGTGACTGTTTTTTCACCAGTTCCACCAAAATTTCCACGGGTTTAATGACATTGGACCTTGAGTGTGATTGTGATAGAGTTGGGTCAGAATCCACCTTTGAGAGTACGAGTCAAGACCAAGTCCTTAAACATCAAGTCTGAGTCCAAATCCAAGTCCAAAAGGGTCTGAGTTGGACTCAAGTCCGAGTTCTTAAAGTCCGAGTTCAAGTCGAGTCCGCCCGAGTCCAGAAAGTAATTAAATTGAAAAAAAAAGATAAAAAATTTGTATTGTAAATTGTTACTTTCTATTAATACATTAACCTTCCAACCCATTAAACCAATTGCAATATAAAAATGTAATAAAAATACATCTATTGCATCTTGTCTTTGCCATTGAACATTTTTATTTTATGTCAACTAGTTTCCTATCAAAAATGATTTCAAAGAAAAGAAAGGGATATAGAGGTATTTTCTTTTTACCAGATGTCTTGCAAATAAATTCTCTATGATTTTCGTAAGCAAAACAAATTATTGCTGACTTTGAGGACATCATGTATGCCACGCATTGATGTGTGTGATGTGTGTGTGTTTGTCTGTATGATGCGACTGCCTGCTGCCTGCCAGTGTGTTGCAGTAAAATAACAGGAGGGGGAGACACTGAGACATCAATTCATTTCTCATCTCAAGGGTAACCTTGTTTTTATTGTTACACATGACGCGGACCCAACTGTACTCGGGATATTTTCTGAGTCCAAAATGTCCAAGGTCCTGTCAAGTCCGAGTACAAATTCACCCGAGTGCGTGCCAAGTCCGAGTTCATTCAAAATTGGACTCGAGTACCCTAACTCTAGATTGTGAAACAGTCTTGTATGAATGCTTTCCAAAACCATAGGATTAGTCTCATAGTCATGTCCTGCTTAAACCAATTCACACTATGAAACTAATAATGTAAAAGATGCAAAATACAATACTAGATTCAGTCAGTTTCAACTATTTTGACACTTTATTAGATTTTGCAGTCATAAATAAAAATTTTTACACATGAAAAAAGGTGGGCTGTAAATGATTTTTTGTTAATATTAGACTAAACAACTCGTGTTATTGTCATGGATCTCCATTTTAATAATCGCTTTACCCACATTTGACATAGTTGCTCTTAATTCAACCATCTTTCCCTTGTAGGTGATTCCAGACGCCTCTGCATTCCCACGAGTAAAACAGCTGAAGTCTTTTCCTTCATACATGCAGTGGTAGAGGGCTTTATCACACTCACGTGTTTTCTCGAACACCCCAACACCCATGATGCTCTCGTAGAGACTGTAGTCGTAAGGAACGGAGAACAGAATTGCCATGCGATCAGAGCACTTATTCTCCATGTGGCAGAGGTCATAGGTCAAGACGCCTACGGCCCCGCGGGGAGAGTAATGAGTTTTAGTGAATGCACAGACCCCGGTCTTATTGGATCTGATTGTGGGCTGAGGAGGATTACAGCAGTACCCACTGAACGTGTAGACCCTGGAAGATGTTTAAAGTTACTCGATAAACTTTTACAAAGTAACAGAATTTGTCTTTGAATAACACATTTACTTATTTTAAGTGAACTTGGAAGTGTCAGAATAGCTTGGTTTATTCTCAGGGGAAGTTCAAATAAAGTCATTATTTTCTCCTTACTGTGGGTTGATGAGGTTGTAAACGTTGCTCATATTGTTGATCTCTATCGTGCAGTTCCTGATGGTGTCTAAAGTTGCTGACACGCTTTCTGCAGTCGCCATGTTGTCACTTTTTCAGTACTGAAAGATCATAAAAGATTGAAAAAAAAGATTGTTTATCCAAGACTGGACAAATGCAAAGGCAGAATATGGCAGACAAATGCAGGTTCCATATGGCTCAAAAGATTAAAACTGTTCTACCTGTAGACTGCTGCGTCGCCTCAAGCGTGATCTGGGTAACTACATTGCATATAGATGCGTTTTTGCATCAATTATCTTTATAAATAAATACACTAGTTAACTGCTAAAATTTAATCTTAAGATTTACAACGAGGCATCTATTTAAATTTCGAATATGAATGTGCAAAAGAACATATGAATGGCCTTATATTGAAACAGCCATCATTTTAGTGTATTGTAGTGTATGTATGTAACAAATAATTTTGTCGAGAAATGGCTGTCTACCCAAAAATCATGACTGCCCCTGACTGAAACAGTTTATGATAAAAGAGATGCTCACGTTCACAAAATATGCAAGACACTCTCTTAAAGGATTAGTCCATTTTCTTAAAAGAAAAATCCAGATAATTTACTCACCACCATGTCATCCAAAATGTTTATGTCTTTCTTTGTTCAGTTGAGAAGAAATTATGTTTTTTGAGGAAAACATTGCAGGATTTTTCTCATTTTAATGGACTTTAATAGAGCCCAACATTTAATACTTAACTCAACACTTAACAGTTTTTTTCAACAGAGTTTCAAAGGTCTATAAACGATCCCAAACGAGGCATAAGGGTCTTATCTAGCAAAACGATTGTCATTTTTGACAATAAAAATAACAAATATGTACTTTTAAAGCACAACTTCTCGTCATGTAGATCCGGTCGTGATGCGCCAGCTGACCCAACGCAATACGTCATGACGTCAAGAGGTCACAGAGGACGAACGAGAAACTCCGCCCCAGTGTTTACAAATGTGGTGAAAGAGGACCGTTCCTACGTTGTTGTATGTCAACTGATACTAATTAATGTCTTTGTGTCAGTTTATTGTTTACAATGGTCCGCAAATGTGCGTTTTATATATGTAACACGTGACCTCCCTACGTCACTACGCATTTACGTTAGGTCGCACTGGACCGGACATAGACGAAAAGTTGTGGTTTAAAAGTACATATTTTTTATTTTTCTTGTCAAAAATGACAATCGTTTTGCTAGATAAGACCCTTATGCCTCGTTTGGGATCGTTTAGAGTCCTTTGAAACTCAGTTGATAAAAACTCTTAAGTGTTGAGTTAAGTATTAAATGTTGGGCTCTATTAAAGTCCATTAAAATTAGAAAAATCCTGCAATGTTTTCCTCAAAAAACATAATTTCTTCTCGACTGAACAAAGAAAGACATCAACGTTTTGGATGACATGGTGGTGAGTAAATTATCTGGATTTTTCTTTTAAGAAAATGTACTAATCCTTTAAGTAAACTTTGATTACGCATGAGATTATGCGAGTATCTGCCAATTGCAAGCGTCTCTTTTATCATAAACCCTTTAGACGCGTCTGCAACAGGCACTTATTTTGACAAGACATGTGATGCACACAGAATCAATCGACACACAGAACACATGTTTTGAAATTACGAACCACACACATCACGGGCTATATACATGTTGTGACAAACTTCGCATTGCGCCCTCGAAAAAATAAATAACCGGCTGCCACTGGTACTGGGCTTGCATGAGATGATATTTATTTATTCACAACATCCTCTCCATTTATACTCAAACACTGGTGGGGCTGGCTCCCCATTCTGTAATTCATTATTATTTCCTTTGTTTTATTTATATTTAGAAGAAGGCAGCTGGACCTACACCAGTCTGTGAATCGATCCACCTAGGCCCTGTAGTTGGTCTCATAAATGTTCTGTATTAGCCCCACTATTGCTGTGTCATCTGCAAATTTTATAGTAAGATGCTCAGATGTATTACTTCTACACTCATTAGTGTAAAGAGTTAACAATACTGGTGAGATGACACTGCCTTGTGGAGATCCTGTATTGGTCTTAATTGGGGAGGACACAGCTTCATTTACCCTAACACACTGTTTTCTCTCCGTCAGAAAGGACTCAACCCACCTAATTATGTTAGGATTCACCCCCAACTGCCCCAGCCCCTCCATCTTAATATTGGGCCTGATGGTATAAAAGCCGGAGGAAAATCTATAAATAGATGTCGGGCATATTGTTTAGGCTTATCCAGATGGCAATAGATATTATGGAGCATATACAGGAGGGCATCATCTGTGCTCCACTTGGTTCTATAGGCAAACTGTAAGGGGTCAATATTACACTGCACATCATTCAGAATATGTCTCAGAATAATTTTTTTAGGTTCTTCATCACAATTGATGTATGGGCGACTGGACAATAATCATTCAAATCTGCTGGTCTTGCTACCTTAGGAACTGGTACTATGAGTGAGGACTTCCAGGCTTTCAGAATATAGTGTGTATGTAATGACTTTTGAAAAAGTTGGCAGAAAATTATGCTAAGTTGTTCACTACACTTCTGCAAAACCCATCCACTTGTTTGATCAGTGCCTGGTGCTTTTTGAAATCAATTTTATTAAAAACTCTACGCACCTCATCTGCTGTAATAGTTAGAGGAGTACCGCACTAGCTGCTGTCTAATAGCATCACCCTCCAGAAGAAAGTCTGATATTTCAAACCGTGCATAAAAAAACATTTAGTTTGTTTTGCAAATGCTTGATCATGTCCCTTTGTATTTATGTGACTTTTCTTCTTTTCCTTCCCTATCATTGTATACATCCCTTGCCATGCATGTTTCAGGTTATTCCCCCCCTCATTTCCGCCTCAATATGCCGTTTATATTTCTGTTTACAGTCATTTGTTTTCTGTCTCATCTCCTTCTGAATTTCTTTCATTTTAAAGTCGCCATGAAACGGAAGTAGCGATTGCCTTATTTTCCCCGTGGTGACGTATATCCGAATGAAACGGCTTTTGAGATGAAATAAGGCAGGGCTGGATTTGAATTTGTCCATCGAGATCTGATTGGATCGTTTGAAGTTGGGTCGTGTTGCTAATTGCTAATCACTGCGATCTTCTCCCGGACCCCGCCCACCTGCCATACTTTTGACCGGAAGTGAAGAGAGATCGTTTTGAGGAGGGGAGGAGATTTGCATTTTTGATTAAAGATTATGAGCACACACGAATTTTAAAAAAATAATGAAGCTCACAGATAAGTCATTTGTTAATAATACCACACTATTAAAAATACATATATAGTTTTTCATTTCAATTTCATTGCGACTTTAAGCTTGTCTCCCTGTTCAAAAGCGTTCCTTTTCCTGTACAATGCAACTTTTAATTCTTTATTTACCCGAGGTTTATCATTTGGAAAAACCCTACAAGTTTTTTCAGGAATTATACAGTCCACACAGAACCGAATATAATCAGTCACCACTGAAGTCAGCTCTTCTATACTGAAAAAAACAACTTGTAAAATTTACTTAAAAAATCCTCGTAACAATTTGCACGAACTTTTTAAAAAAAAGTAAAATTTACTGCTTTTTTATAAGTAAAACGTACCTACTAAAATCAAATAAAATGTACTTAAAATTGCATGATAAAACATATGTTAAATAATTAATTAAATGATACTTAATTATTTTATTTAGAAGTTAGATTTATTTTAATCGTTTAGATAAAGTCTATTAGTTTTTTTTTTTTTATTGAAGTATTGCTGTCCTAATAATATTAAATAAATCGTATTTTCTGTTTGTTATTTTCTTTAACATATTCCTATGGACCTAGTTATTTTTAGTGTTATAAATGGCATTATAACACAAAATTCATGACTGACAACAAGTCAGTCATTGAATAAACTTGATTCGGAACAGAAACGCACACAAACTGTGTTTCTGACATTTATTATCAGCACTGTGGAGAGAATTACAATACAATGTTCTGAACAGGGTTCATGTAAAGAAACACTGATCATCTGAACGGCGACTTCACAAAATTATTATTTACAACAAAACAACATCAATAATATAAGAGCTTAAACCTTTATGACATTTTACTAACAAATATTTAAGTAGTTAAAGTTCTTATCAGTTTTTATTCTGTGATAAAGCTTAAAAATAAAAATATTCAGGCGCAAAGAATTGTGGGTATTCCTTACAACATGTGCAAATAAATGTAAGTAAATTTTACTTTGATTTTTTAGTTTAATGGATTTAACATTTTTAAGTAAAATTAACTAAGATTTTTTACTTGAATCTGCTAAAGGTTTTGATTAAAATGTACTTAATTATTTTAGGACTATGTGCAGTGACTATAAAACAGTTAAATAATACAAGAAAATATCTAATAAGACTTACTATTCCCACACAGTTCATTTTTTACATGAATTAATTGTGTATTTATCATCATTTTACTTAGGAAAATCTAGTTCTCAATAAATGTTAATATTATTATGTATAAATTATGAGAGTTAATCTAATAAATATAACTACACCAAAAAGTTCATTTTTTTCAGTGCACACAAATTCAAAATTATATTCACAAAGGCATTTGTCCAGTCTTGGATAAATAATCTTTGTTTTTTCTAGTCTTTTATGATCCTTTAGTTTTGAAAAAGTGACAACATGGCGACTGCAGATAGCGTGTCAGCAAATATAGACCGCATCAGGAGCTGCACAATAGAGATCAACAACATGAGCGATGTCTACAGCCTCATCAACCCAAAGTAAGGAAAAAATGTAGACTGTGCATTTTGAACTTCCACTGAGAATAAACCAAGCAATTCTGATGCTTCCAAGTACACTTAAAATAAGTAAATGTGTTATTCAAGAAAAAATACAAAATGAAACTTATTGAAAGCTGCCATTTCACTGTTAGGCCAACTTTATAAAAACATTATTGACTAATTCTAAACTTCTCTTAGAGTCTACACGTGCAGTGGGTGCTGCTGGCATCCTCCTCAGCCCACAATCAGCTCCAACAAGACCGGGGTCTGCGCATTCACAAAAATTGCATTCAGTCTCTGCCAGGGCCGCCTTAACCTAATGTGAGGCCCTGGGGCTGAGAGGTTTTGGAGGCCCCCCATACCCTCAATTTATAGTCTCATTTTGAAAAAAAAAGTGTAATATCTATGTAATCTACATCACAAAATGTAGTTTTCCCTCTTTGACCCAGAAAACACCATATTATCATTAATAACATATCACTGAGCCCACTTGAGCATAAACACAAGACACTTTATTTAACAACCACAAACAGCAACTTGTGGTGAAAATAAAACCAAAAGTATATATGTTCATAAGCTTTATGTTTATATAGTTTTTAGAATATACAAATTTGCAGAAAATTGCCACTCACTAACTAAATGCTCACCACAGTTGTAAAAATATAAGAAGTTAAAGTTAGTTTTAATGTGAAAATGCATTAATGTTAACAAAAGATAAGTCTTTATAGACAGAATCTTGTTTTTTAATCAGTTATTTATTTTGTAGGCTATTGAAGATATAGTATGCATTGCATTTAGTATTTATGCATACTACGCATGTAAAACGAACACGTATGAATATGCACAAAACAGACAGGGAACATACCTGTATATAAGATCTTTAGATAAGGAGATTATAAATATGAATGGTGCGATCAGGGGATGATCATTTGAGATGGTCTTGTCACGCTTTGAGTTGCACATTTACCGTTGCGTCGTCTTTCTAAACCAGATGTGTGTACTGTGAGCTTACATCGCGTCAAACTACAGCGCTCCAGCTGCGCACGCGTCACTGATATAAACGCGAGTAAACTTAAACTTTATAACAACGAACAGCATTAATGTTCTGGAACCCCATTTTTATTTGGCGGCACAGTTTCTTGTGCACGGTTGGAGAGACTTCTGCATGCCAGAGACGCAGCTGTACGAGCACAGAGAGAGTGAGCGCGCGCGCGAAAGAGAGAGAGAGAGACCTGCACCTCAGTGCTTATTATGAAATTTCGGAAATCACTCTTTCATTTGTTGGTGGATTATTTCCCGTTTCTCTGTCACACTCACTCTTACATGCAGGAATGCCAAGTTGACAACGCGCACTTAATTACATTACACGGAATAGAAAAATCTATATTTTATTTCACAGTAAGTTACCACGGACCAATCAGCAGCCATGTAACGTGCAGTTAGAGTGATTGACAGACAACCTGACAAGTTAAAAAACAAAATGAACGTGAACTTGGGAGGCCCCTGAACTTGGGAGGCCCCTGGGCTTCAGCCCAGGTAAGCCCGTGCATTAAGGCGGCCTTGGTCTCTGCGGGGCTGTAGGTGTATTGACCTATGACCTCTGCATGAAGAACAAGGAGTGCACTGAACGCATCGCTATTCTGTTCTCCGTTCCCTTCAACGTCATCTTCAATAACACCTTCGGAGTTGGGGTGATCAGTACAGATTGTGAGTGCAATGAAGGCTTGTATGAAAAAATGTATTATGAAAGCGACAACAGTTTTATCCGTGGGAAGGCAAAAGTGTCTGGAATCACCTACAGTGCACAGAGAGTTAAATTAGAAGCAACTATGTCAAATGTGGGCAAAGCTGTTATTAAACTAGAGATCTATGACAGGCTAAGATAAAAATTTAGTTTTGCCTTATAAGAATTTATTTTCATGAATTCATATGTAAACAAATGTAATTGGTATAAAAAGTATGTAATTGTGACTGTAAAATATAACAGAGGCAAAATAGTTTAAATTAACTAAATCCTGTATAAAGGATCTTTTACATTAGTTACATCAATAATGGGCAACTTCGGTCCTGGAGGGCTGGTGTCCTGCAGAGTTTAGCTCCAACCATAATTAAACACACCTGAAGCAGACAATTAAGGTCTTTCTAGGCATACTAGATACTTTTAGGCAGGTGTGCTGAGGCAAGTTGGAGATAAACTCTTAGTCGGCGATCCACTTTTTTCTCCTTAAAGGCTAGGTTTTACTGCTCGTCAGCTTATAAATTCTTATTTCTTGTTTTTTTTACTTGTTAGCTGTACATCTTGTCACACAGCAGCTTTTAGGCATTATTCTGTTTTTCATTCATTTTTTGTTATAAGCCAGAAATTACAAGGAGGCGGCCTCTCGCAATACAAAGTCAATGGAGACGGTTGGATTGTTTCCCCCCGGTGGGTGTGGTTTTCAAATTTGCATAACAGCGCTCTGTCTCTATAATAAAAATATACTCCAGAGCATGTTTATGTTACAGTTCTGCAGGATATCACTGTTAGGTGATTTAAATTTAAGTTAAGCTTGTTAATCGAGTGTTCATTTATGCGCAATAGTCCGTGCATCTCCCGCCATATCGAGTTTATTGTTTGATTTATATTGCTATTTTGTTACATTTTAACATATTGTTAGTTTTTGTTTATATTAGTATGTGTATTTGTATTGCATATGGTTGTAATATGAAGATTTAAGTTAAGCATTTATATAAGTATATGCAGATTTGATATTCTACAGTTATTACTTCACGCCCATATTGTTAATGCTACTCTGTGGATAATATAATTCATTCTTCACTACATTTAGAAGTACTTGGCTGTATTTTTTTGTATTATTATATTTTGTGTAATTTATCATATCTTGTGTAGCCTATATCTGTTTTGTTTGTACAGACCATACACAAACCCCTCCTTTCTACAGTAAAGTTTTATCAGTATCTGAATGGTGCTGTACTCAATTCTTGGACTCTAATCGGTCCACCAGGATAAAGTGTACCTATCCGACAGTCCTTAAGTCAGTTTAATTTTCCAATTTAACAGGTCACACATGCTATAAATGAATAAACTGTTAAAAACAGTCATTGCAATAAATTATTTCTGTTTTCATAACACAAAACTCTGTATTATACTAGGACAAAGTATATATATTTCTGAAAGTGTTGAAATCTATATCTAAGAAAATAAACAAAATAAAAACACAACACAGGTTTTGGAGTGTTTATGGAGAGCACGGGCCTGAAGAAGTGATACAGCATTTACATTAAGGTGCAACTTAAAAAAAAAAACGCTGATGGGGAAAGAGTTAATGAGTAAACTCATCGCCTCAATTCAATTAAGAAATGGGCCTTCTATATTTAAGTTCACTTAACTTGGTGGACACACAGACTGAACTAAAATAGCTAAGTTCACAAAACTTGGAGTTTGTACAGTGCATTTAAACAATTAAGTTTACTTCGTGTCCATAAAGACTGAACTTAAATTGTCATTAAACTTTATATAGCAAGGTGTAATGAACTTAATTCTCCAGAAGCACACAACAAACTGCACTTTTCACATGAATCTTCATTATATTGGAGAGAAATACGATGAGTTAAATGTGGTGCATGCATACCAAAGCAAACGCTGATCACCTGAATGAAAAATGCTACAAAGAGTGTAAAACGCTAAGAAATATTATTATTAACTGGTTTATATGTCCCATCAATTGTTTTTCTTTGACCAAAATTAAATCATTCAAAATTTTCATGTGCAAGGGCTGCGTATTAGTCACTGCATTTTGAACTGATCGTTTTAAGTTATTGCACTTGAATTTTTTAAGTTTATGGTTTTTGTAAGTTATTATGTTAAATGAACAAAGATAGTTGAGTTATGGATTCATAATGAAAAATTTAAGTTATAATTGCTCAACTACAGGGCCGTACACAGGGGGGTGGCCCGGTGGCTAGAGCAAATGCCCTTCTGCCTTAATCGGCTGAGGTGCCCCTCTCGCCAACCCCAGTCAAAGTGTTCTGTTACGTGTTGCTCGTCTAAAGATCCACTGTTTCTGGTAATCCACTTCGTGATTTCCCCCCCCCCGCTCCGCAGCATCTCTCACATTCTGTGTCCACTCTTTGAAGGGCGGAGATGACAGTTTGTTGTATTAACAGGTAGATTCATTACATTACCTCAGTTGTTGAGCTGCTCAATTAGTAATTTGGTAGTTTGAAACCGAGAGAGGTCGTGTTCTTTATTTATTTTTGCTTGCTTGTGTTCTAGTGATCACTAATTTTCTCGTTATCTCGAGAAAACAGCAGCTTGTTTTCTCGTGATCTCGACATAACAAAAGTTGTATTCTTGTAATGTGAATAAAGCATACGTGTACTCAATAGAACATAATTTTTAGACAGCAAAAGCATATTTAGCAAATTAGCATGAATGAACAAATGAGATTTTACTTAGATCAGGGATTCCCTCAAGATGAAACAGATTTGCCAATATTTGCGGTGAATTTAGGAACCGTCTTTAAAGTACTCTATATACGTTTCTACTTTAAACAGCATTAAAATGGAATAACTTAAAGTCAACAAACAGTCACAAAACCAACTGTAACGTGTTCGTGGTTGTCAACTATAATGCACACTTTTTTAGATGTTTTATATTTATTCAAATAAACTGTTAAATATTATTGAAGATAGAAACGTGTACACTTTAGAGATGGTCCCTAAATTCACGAACATCAAACTTTATTTATTTATTTAGTCTATCGACAATTAGCTATGCGTGGAAACCCAACTCATATATGCATCAGCAGTCCACTTCAAAATAAACGAATATTATGGACAGGAAATTACATTATGGCATTTGAATTATTATGTCTAGATAGCGAGAAAACAACTTTTGTTATCTCGAGATCATGAGAAAACAAGCAGCAAAAATAAAAATATGGATGACCTCTCTCGGCTTTCCTATGTTTTTGTATTTCTGTGGATGATTTGCTCTCTGTCTTCTTAAAATGGTAACAACTTAGCAAACATTTTTAGCATGTTGAGGCTCGGTTAAAGTTTGCGAAAGAGCATTTGGATAAGCCTGTGGATTATTGGGAGACTTGTAGTATGGTCAGATGAAAGCAAAATTGAACTTTTTGGCAGTCATTCTACACACCATGTTTGGAGACGAAATGGCACTGCCAACCACCCAAAGAACACCATACCAACAGTTAAGTTTGGGGGTGAAAGCATTATGGTTTGGTGCTGCTTTCAGCAAGGGGTACTGGCAGATTTCATATTATTGAAGGCAGGATGAATGGAGAAATGTACCAGGACATTCTGGATAAAAATTTGCTGCCATCTACCAGAAAGCTGAAAATGAAAAGAGGGTGGACATTTCAGCAAGACTATGATCCCAAACACAAGGCCAAAGAAACAATGAAGTGGTTTCAAAGAAAGAAAATCAAGTTCCTCATAGAAAATCTATAAAGAATATCTGAAGATCAAAGTTCATAAAAGAGGCCCAAGGAACCTTCAAGATTTAGGGCTCTATCTTACACCCGGCGCAATGCAGCGCAATGCGCGACGCAAGTGTCTTTCGCTAGTTTCCACCCTAATTTTCACGTTTAGCGCCGCGTTGTTTAAATAGCAAATGCATTTGCGCCCCCTTTTGCGCCCATGGGCGTTCTGGTCTGAAAATGAGGTGTGTTCAGGCGCATTGTTGGCGCGTTGCTATTTTGAGGCAACTAAAATAGACTACGCCATTGACCAACAAAAACCTGCTCTAAAGTCTAAAGTCAATGGCGCAATGTGTTTTATGTTATTTAAAGAGCGCATTAGTAAAATGCGCCTATACACGGGAGGACAATGCGGGTTTGCTTATCACAAGGTACATGAATGCGCAGCAGCACAAAAATGCTTTTAAATATGAAAGATTAAAGGATTGAATGTAAAAGATTATTATTGAGTCTCTTGGACATAAATGAGGACTAATTATGAGACGTTAGAAGGCACAAAGAGCTGCTTCACCTGCAGCCTTGTAAGTAAATAAATGCTTTGCTTTAAACAAATGCATCTGTTTTTAAATGTTTTTTTTAATGCTACCTCACGGATTTATTGTATATAATGTACCTGTGGATATGGTGAGATGAGAAACATTTGTAAGTAATGCTTAAAAAACTCTTTGCTAAAAAAAACGCTGTCCAAAGTGCTGAAACGTGAGGAGAGCCGTTTGTAATTTCTTTATCTCCTGTTTGTTACAAATAAAGTATTTTTAGAGTACAAACCTTTTCTTACATACTTGTAAATTATGTTTTGATGATATTGGATAGCCATACATTTAAAGCAATTACAAGCCTGCTTTTTACTTCCATGACTAAAAGAAAACGGGTTTTAAAGGTTTTAATAAAAAATAACAATTTCAATACAAGTGAAAAACAACACAATTATTTAACATTAATCTTAAACTGGGGATCGTCTTCCTCCGCTTAGTTTTTCAGTTTACAAAGTCCGTCATTTAAATAGGGATTAGACATAGCGCCAGCGCAACTTGCTTTTAAAGGGGATGAGAGCTGTGACTCTCATTGGTTTACTGCACGTTACGCCCAAAATACTCCCATTACAAAAGGACCTACCCTTTTCGACCATGCGCTCGGCGCAAAAACAATTTTTCCCGTCGTTAAATTAGCAAAAGTGGATTCGGACACGCCCATTTAGACGTTGCGCTGTGCGCTTTAGACAATGCGCTTAGATCGTTAAAATAGAGCCCTTAAAGACCATTTGTGTGGAAGAATGGGCAAATCACTCCTGAGCAATGCAGACAACTGGTTTCTCCATACAAGAGGCAAAGGCTTTTCTACAAAGTATTAAAAAAGTGTGTTCAATACTTATTCCCTGTGTCATTTCATTTTATTTATTATGACTCAACTTGTATACTTAAATGTTCTGCTTTCTTTGTATGAATTCAATATTTGGCTTGATGGCTACATCTGGTGGACATTTTGTGTCAATAACCCACTTAGAAATCCACTTACTGATAAAAATGCTGATGTGTCAAATACTTATTTTCCCCGCTCTATTGTTAATTTGTTAAGTTGTATCTGTTCATTTGCTATTTAACTCTTTTAAAGTGTGAAAATCGAAAGAAGAACATTCATGTGATGTTATCTCACACTGAAAAAAACAACTTGCACATTACCAGGGACGTGCACAGACATTTTGAGGGGCAGGGGCTCAAGTGAAATAAAGGGCACTTCTCATAATTATGTATATTTTTTTCTTTTTTTTAACAAAAGTATATATATTAACGCAATTCTGACTTCCTTTTTTTAAAAAAATATTAAAAACGTTAATTAATTTTATCTTCCTCAAACTCACGCAATTGTTTAATTTTCAAAAGATGTCTACAAAATAATCAGTTCACACAGACACCATGGTCTCCTTAGTAGTCTAGGTTTATAGAGCAGCAAAGGAAGCCATTACACAATGTGCATGTTTTGAAAACATTAGATTACAAATTAATTACAAATTTGTTAAAATCCTAAAAACAAAGTTGTGACTGCTGAGTTAGCGCTACATGCCAATAAATGCTATATCATATGCTAGCGTTTAGCTGAATAGTTGTTAGTTGTTACTCAAAATGTATTTTTGTCTGATAAGGGCTCAAAATATAAGGTCTGTTTACTTATGTGAGCTTCTGGCATGAGCCTCAGAGCAGAGCTCAACATTATTATTCATGACCCTTTCAAATAGGGCAAAAATAGACCATTTCATTCAAATGACAAATTCTAGGGTTGTAAATGGACATGTAAAAACGTTTCTGGATAATTTTTGCACTTAATAAAGCAACATACCTTCTATGTAATTTTCAAAGAACAATTTAACATATTATGACAACACATCCTATGGCACCTTTAATCTTAGGTTTCATATTTATTAGGATTACACATGTCAGAAACATCAGATTAGGCCTATTTTATTTGTATTTTATATTTTACTTTTTTGTGATGTCAGTGAAAATTCAGACTGGGCAAGTAAAATACTCAACCATCAGATTTCTTCCCAATCTACTCCAGCAATCCAGTATAACACGTTATACTTATTTAACAGCCATTACAAAAAACGCAAACAAAAAAAGCTTACTACTGCAGTTAGCAATTATTTTATTGTTTGTGCTTTATTATTTTATGAGCAGTCTGTTTAAACTACACTACACTGTTACAAGTTTGCAACTCTTCAGCTTAATATGGGATTGCCATGGAAAACAATGTCCCTGAATCAATATGTGTAACAACGTGTCCCATATTTTGTGCATAAAACTGTTAATATAAGAATGCTTTTTTCCTCACACACTTACCGATAGCCTGCCTGCATAATCATGCACATGATCGCGTCTCGTTCAGGCTGAGCTTTGGTGCTTGAAGCGCGAATGATGCAGCACGAGTGTAGACAAACCAATCATAAAGCGTAGTAAGTTAGAGAGGCGGGACTAAGGAAAGGTAAAGCCAATCATATTAGCGATGTGAATTTTGGAGGCGGGACTCATCTGTTAACCGTTTGTGTGCCACAAATAGCGCTATTTTTCTATATAAGAGTTTAAATCTCATTTAAATTATTCCTGAATGAATTCATGTTAAATTAAAATAAGCAACAAGTAAAAAACACAAGAAACAGACAGACATCAGTTGTTATATGAATAAAGATCTTTTTTTTTTTAAAGCACCCCAGAAAAAAAGGGCACTTTCTCTCCAGGAATAAAAAGGACAGGTGCTCAAGCCCCCTTTGATGTCTATGTGTGCACGTGCCTGCACATTACACATTAACAAGTTGACAAACTTTTTTAATTAAAATTAACTGCTTTTTTAAAGTACAACTTACCTACTAAAATCAAATAAATTCTATTTAATAATGCATGAAACATTTGTTAAAATTAATAAATTAATGCCACTTAATTATTTTTATTTTTGAAGTTAGATTTATTCTAATTGTTTAAGTAAAGTCTATTACTTTTTTAAATATTGAAGCATTGCTGTCCTAAAAAAATTTAATAAATCTTATTAACTGTTGTGTGGTAGATGTTATTACCTGTTTGTTATTTTCTATAACATAATTGTATGGACTTATTAACTCTTTGTGTTATAAAGTATAAAACAAAATTCAAACAAACAACTATAAGTCAGTCATTGAATAAACTTGATTCAACACAGAAACAAGTACAAAACTATGTTTTTGACATTCATTGTCAGTACTGTAGAGAGAAATACAAAAATGTGCTGAACAGGGTTCATGTAAGGAAACACTGTTTGTCTCAACGGTGACTTCATAAAATTATAATGTACAACAAAAACAACATCAATAATATAAGAGCTTAAACCTTTATGACATTTTATTAACAAATAAAAAAAGTAGTTAAAGTTCTTATCAGTTCTTATTCTGTGAAAAAGCTTAAAAAAATTAAAATATTCAGGCGCAAAGGATTGTGGGTTTTCCTTAAAACATCTGCATATAAATTTAAGTTAATTTCACTTGAATGCTTTAGTTTGATGGATTTAATTTGTGGTTTTTAAAAGTTGTCAAATGACAAAAGGGAGGAGTGTAGTAGAAATTTGTATTGTTTATCTTTTTATTCATATATTGTTTTTTTTAACTTGTATCTGTTCATTTGCTCTCAGAAATGTTTATACATTTTTTGACGATTGCTTAACTGTGAGAAAGGCTTTGACAGAGATTGTTCAGTGTAGTAAACATCCTGTATCTCTGCTGAATAGCACGTGCACAGAAAGTGCATACCCAGGTCAGCAGAAGTGCAAGAGAGCATTGAAATGTTAGTAGTAACCTTGTGGGTTTACAAAAGAGAAAGTATGACATGTTTTTTACCTATAAATACTAAGACAACCTACAAGAGCTTTGAGCATTCACTGTGATCATTGCTCCCAAGATCTTGAAAAATGATGGACCTTTATTATCTTCACTATTAAATTAAATATTAAAAGACAAGTCTGCAGTCATTCAGATTTTTTCCACAACAAGGGTGGTTACAGTAATATAGTTCAGTTCCTCTGCGATAGACAAGTTTTGATGAAGGTGAGTGAATTAAGCTTTATGTTAAAGTAATGTAGATGCGAGCACGAAGTACAATACATAGGCCAAATTCCAATTTGGCATGATACGCCAGTCTTTTTTGTCATTTTATGTATTGGTTTCTCATTTTATCTATTTTAAAACCATTTTTGCTTGGGTTTGGGGTTAGCTTTGAGATTTGCTTAAGGAGGTTATTTAAGGTTTCTCCATGTTTTTGTCTATTTTTAAGTCATGGTCACTTGAGTTGGGGTTAGAATTGGGATTTGGATTAGGATGTCATTTTATGTATCTAAAATTTGTTTTAACCCCAAACCCAAGCGACAATGGTAAAAAAGTAAAAAAAAGAGAAACCAACACATAAAACAACAAAACAAGATGCGTCATTTTAAGTTAACGGGAAGCATGAGTTTTCACACTTCATGCTATTACACAACTCCGTGAGACACAACCCCATATTTATAATAATCAGCACAGTTTATAGAATACAGAGACACATTTATATAAATGTTTATAGAAACATGTTTTATTTAAATTAATACATTGAAATAAATAAAATCATATGGCAAAAAAATAAATTTCTCTGGCCAAAAATATATATTAAATATATGCTAAATACATTTTGTAGAATTTTATGCTCAATTGAATATATTTTTGAAACTGGAAATATATTTATTAGTTTTAACCTTCATATATCAACATATATTTCAAGGGCAAGCAAATACATCCCATATGGCAAAAAATTATTTTTGCCTAAATATATTTTAAATGCTAAATACATGTTAATTTTATAAAGTATATTATTGAAGTTGAAATTAAATTTTTATTTTAACCTTTTTATGTTTACAGGTTCGTAAACAAAGATTTTTTTACAATGTGACATGAATATATTTCCTTGGATTTAAATATATGGAGGGCTACATATATTTTTTAAAGCTTAAAAATGTATTTACTTTTAAAATATATTTCATAATATACAAAATATATTTTAGCCAATTTTTTTTGGCCATTTTGAAATATGTTTTTAAATATATTTTTTGCCGTATGGGAATATTTATAATACACTTCTACATTTTAATTTATATATATATATATATATATATATATATATATATATATATATATAAGAATGTTAAATTTGTAAATAAATGTGATTTGTAATTGCATATTCTTCTGTAAACCAGGACTTGACAATTTCATTGTAATGGACAAAAACCACTGCGTGCTGACATCTTGCTCCAACATGCTTTTATAACATGTAGGCCACGCATAAATACACATTATATGCCTAAAGATCAAACAGGCATACCCTGTTAACACTGAGACAAGATTCCCAATCTTTACCTTTTAGATTTTGAGTCGTTGGTGCATTTAATGTCTTTTATCTCCAATTTATTCAACAATTTGTATTAACTGACAGCATATTTATGCAATAAATTATGATATTGTAATTGTTAACCATCGAGTCATTTATCTGCATGTAAGAATGTGAATAGTTGCAGAATTAATCTCAAAAGTGTTTCACATACAGGACAAACACACCACCACCCATGATGGAGTTTTATTTTTATTGGCCAGCGCATTTCTATTGATTCTCAAAAAGGAGCTTTGGGAATAAAGATTTCTGAAAGCAGTTAATATTTCTAAAAGTGTCAACTTCCCTCAAACTCTCCCACAAATATTTCCATTACTTTTTTGTTTCAGTGTTGAGGAGTGCAGAGAAGAGGATTCAGTGGTTCATGTAGGTTTTCTACAAATCGGAAGGTTGGTGGTTCAATTCCCGGTCCCACCTGATCAAGTGTCAAGTTGTCCATGAGCAAGACACCTAACCCCAGGTGATCCTGACGAGCTGGATGGCGCCATGCATGGCTGACACTGCCGTCGGTGTATGAATGGGCGAATGTGAGGCAAAGTGTAAAGCGCTTTGGGGTGCCATAAGTCTCTGAAAGCGCTACACAAAATGTGTTTTGCTTTATGCTTGCATGTTAGCTTTAATCTTAAAGTCCCTGTAATGTCAATCTTGAAAATTGTTTCTAAAAGCATTGTAAATGTTTGAAATGTATTGCATGAAACCCACAACAAAGACTGTAAACTATGTAGTACTGATTTGCAGAGTTAGATCGCCAAAAAGTTTTTCACATTTCTGAGTTCAGTATAAATCCCCTTAGCATTCCTGAAAAAGGCAAAAAAATCATAAAAAGGACACGTATTGTACTTGTTGTGTTGATTGTGTCTTAAACGTGTTTACATCATTCGAATAACAAGAATCTCAGCTTTCCAAATATATGTGATATGTTTAGCTTTGTGTTTTTTGAGTTGTTGTATGTCATGAAGTTTTCTGTCAAATAATGCAGTGTTCCTTCCTACCACGGTACGCTGGAACTTTAAGGGATTAATCCAGGAGTACACTGTAAAAAAATCCGTAGAAATTACAATGGTATTGCAGCTGGGTTGCCGGTAAATTACCGTAGATTTAAATTTATGTTATTTACTGGCAAGAGTTTGTTCAAAGTTGAATAAATTTTAAATATTAACAAGTCTTTATCTTTACAGAATAAAACTATACAATAACAGCCTCATGCAAAGCATTCTAGGAACCAGAAATCATCATCAAACTTTTTCTGTTTTTTGCTTCAGATTTTGTTTCCCAGAATGTTTTGCTTGATGCTGTTTTTCTAGTTTTATTCTGTAAAGATAAAGACTTGTAAATGTTTAATGTTTATTTAACTTTGAACAAAATGTTGCCAGTAAATAACATACATTTAAATCTACGGTAAGTTACCGGCAACCCAGCTGCAAATTTCTACGGAATTTTTTTACAGTGTAGGCCTCAGTAATATTAGGACACTTAAGTTATTTTTAACAAACATACCTTACAAAAAACATTACTGATGTTCATATTGAGTCAAAACAACAGAACTGATATATGATAAGATATATCAGTGCAACATGTTTTTAAATGAAGGCAGCCCAAACATGCATTTTAGTTTGGGACTAGGATAAAGTCCAAGTTATATTCGTGTGTAAGGTCTACGTTATGTGTAGGCTGTGCGTTCCTCTGCGTAGCCTGAAGTGCACCTCACCAAAAAAAATAAAAAATAATAATGAGTCATAGGTATTTCCAGTGGCGTGTTTACCATTTTTTCGGGGCCCTAAACAAAGTCCAAGAACCGGGCCCCCATGCCCCAACATTGGCCAAGGTTTTTTATTTGAATTGCACAACAGTAATATTGAGTATATAAAATTAAGTGAGTTATACAGTATATAATCTTGGTTTATTTTGTTTTGAACTCCTTAACACAACAAAAAAATTATTGGTATGTTTGGTATGACAAAAATTCTTGGTTTAAACATTTTTTTCAATACCCTCTCAGATATATAATTTGCTTGCAAATTTCTTATAGGATGTATTTAAAACAATGTAATTAATATAGTACTGCAACTTTAGTGTGTTACATCTTAATAAAAAACCTAAATGAGAAAAAAAGGAGAAGCATTAGATTATGATTTAGACTGATCTAACAAACTGAACTAACAAACACCAGCAAACGACGTTGTAAGTTGGTTATTGCTTGGATTTATGGATGGGAATCTCATAACTCTCATGTTCATATTGCTGAAAGAACAAACTGACTGTGAGATACAACAAGCATATAAACGGTTTCAGCAGTAACAACATAAACAAGTGGCTTTTGTGGTCCTCACGTAACTTCCGGTAAAGTCCTTATAAAGTAGTTTATTTATATAGCAAGCAAAATAAACAACACATAGGTTACATCTGCAATACTGGATTATAATTCATCAACTTTAAGTTTATTCAGAAAGAGACACTGTAAAACAATTAAACCTCAGGTGGTGTTGTTAACCCGATAAACTAAGTTTATTTATGAAAAGACACTGTAAAACAATTAAACCTCAGGGGGGTTGGGAACCCAAATGTGACCCATAGATGAAAGAGGTCTTCAGATATACAACTCTTTGATGTGTTAATCTATTCATCACAAAGGTTTTTGAACTGTTAGCTTTTTGGCTCACATCACTGAGTATCTGCTGAAATGTAATGTATACATATTATGGGGTTCTAAGATTGTGTTTTACATACATATTCATGTGTAATATTATTTTAAAGGTCATGGTGCGATGAGTAAAAAGGTCTCATTTCTATATATCTAAAATAAGATGGTTCAAGGGGTTAGATAGAAGATGCATTTCTTTAAGAGGTGGGGTTTTTGCCAGGACACCTCTGGCTATTTTGACCAGATGTTCTTTAGGAACATTTGGTGCAGGTCAAACTGGACTTTGTAGTTTTACGATGTCTTTGTCTCACGCTGTGTATAAAAGGTGGCCTGGCTAGTTGTTCTAGGAGCCATTCTGTACTCAGAAGCTCCCACACTTTGTGTGTATTCAAACCTTATGGAAGAAATCTTTAACAAGAATCTTCCTAGACCACTTTGTGTGTCTTTAATTGCCAGGTATGCTTTGTATTTTGTGAAATGTTCATTTTTCTATGCTGATCTTTAAGTGAATGTTTTGATATATTTTTATGGATTTGAATAACCAAATGATTGATTTAAGTGTAGCCTACCTGGCAAAATAAATTGTTAACATTTATTCATTTTAAAGCTTGTCAAGTCTCTTTATGTTTTGTAAATATTCCGGAGGGGGGTAGATTAGGAATTACCTCGACTGAAAATATGACTGGAGTTAATTCCCACTTTTGTAGGTTGGAGGTTATAATAACTCAATCTCAATATAGATGGATCCTCATATTTTATAGTGTGTTTGGATAACCCTCTGACCTTATGTTAAGAAGGAGAAATGCCTCTACACCCAGCTGTATGGAACTGCCTTAAGCACCTCCAGAGATACAATATATTCTCTATGTGAATGTAATTCATTCTAAATAATTAAGAGAATAAAATATAATAATAAATTATATAAATTGTGATCAGCATCAGAATAACATTGGTAACTAATAAATTGGAGTCAGATTATAATTTAACCACAGAGGTCAAAGAAACAAATTAAATAAATGGAATTATTCTTCTAGAAGCGCTACGGACGGAAAGAGCACGTGATCCCTTCACCACGCATTGGACTTCGACGTTGGGCCAATTGGGTGGTTCTTACAGCTTGGTGATCCCGACGTGATACGTCATACGCTGAAACTAGTGACGTGTACACCAGAAAGAGTGACGCGAGTCTCCAGCGCGAGAGAGTACGTCACACCAGCGCGACATTCCATCCAAAGCGAAGTATTCCATTCATTCATTCATCACGGAGTATGAGGTTTGATCTTCCACTTCTTTGTCTTCAGTTGTGTTGGTAAGTTGATTTTCTTTGCCTTTTAGAAGTGTTGAGGGAGAGCATAAGTGCACCATATAGACACATTTGTAGAACGGGACGATATTCCCAGTGATAGACCGGAGACCGTAGAAATCCGGTGGGGCATAAGTTTTAGAACAACAACAACACCGCTGTCAGTGATATAATTGTGGCAGTGAAGAAAATGAAATAATATATTCACTCGCGCTCTGAATCAAACATCTTCTCATGCGTTCACACTCAGATGGAGTGAATATTACATGGACTAATGACTAAATGTTATCGCGGTACATTACAAAAAGTCGTAAATTTGAGTCTAAAGTAAAAGCATCGCCGTGGCGATTATCTATTTGCTTCGTAGAATGATCTCGCAACTACATCGGAAACCCGTAAAGTATTAGCGAATATCCGTGAATAATAAAGTCATGTCGGATGAAATGAGAAAACTCCGTGCTCAAGTTGATGCGTCCATGTATGTAAACAAACCTGCGCAAAACAGGCGAAAATAACTCTGTTAATGGAAATACACAGCATTACAACAGCAGTGTAGATGAGGATAAATCCCCTAGTAAATCAAAGATCTTTTGTATGTTAAAGCAACAAAAGATAAACTTAAAATGGAGTAACATCCAAATTTTATTCTGGTTCTCAGCTAAGGGTAAACCCTTTATATGATTATTCCTGTTGTCACATCACATGTGCAACACTTAAATAACAAGCTCCTCTGAGCAAGAATTATCAATTAAATAAAGGATGTTGGATAAATGTAAATTACAGTGCAATTTAATGTATTTGTATATGAGAAGTGAATTTGGGAAAGCAGATTGATATGGCAATAGCACAAATAAAGCAAAGGTTCATATTGGTCCTTTTGAATCATTAAATGCTGCAAACATCAGTGTAGTAACTATACCTGATGAGTTAAGGAGATAAGTGTAATTATGGGAATAAAAGATAAATGAAAGTGTATAAATGATTGAAGGCAGCATTGTTGGAGTTAGAGGTTCAGTGCATGCAGAGTGGAACTAAATGTTGGATATTAAGCAAGTAGGGATTTAATAAGGATTGTGAGTGAATCTCCTAAAGAACACTCAGGATTGAATAAGTGTAATATGAAAAAAGTACATCTTAATACTCCTAAATTATTGCAGGATTCCCTAATGGTGATATGAGGCAAATTGAGCTAAAGCTTTGACTGATGCACAAGAAAGATAATGATGAAACTGTTTTTACAATGGTCAATAAAACACATGTGATCTTATCTCATTGAGAAAGAATCACCACTGAGATTAAAAGGGCTTAACCCCCCTCTCAGAAAATATGTGCTGTTTCTCCTTGTTTCAAGTGAGATGTTTAGCTAAGTTGTAACAAATAAAATGCATCATTGTATTCTGTAAATCAATCAAAGTGATATTTAATGCCATAATTAACATCATGATATACAGTACTGTGTAGTCAGCACTATTAAAAGTTATAGGCTTAATCCTTTCTTTATGATGACGTGTTAATTGTTAAATAAACAATGTAATCCAGTTTTCTGTAAATTGTCGAAGCTAAGTCTTTGTAGTTTCTCTATAAAACTGTAGAAATTGTTAAAGAGCAATTTGATGTCCAATCGTCTTAAAATAGTGTAATTCATAAAAATCAAGTGTATAGCCTAATCCTGAAATCATCACAGGAATACAGATTTCCTGATAAAGTGAATCAGTGGGAGCTAATAAAAGTCTTTTACACCTCTTTATGTCTTTAACTAAAATAAAGATAAAGCCTTTAAAATAGAAAACAGCATTTGTGTTTGCTCTGCTTAAAATTCCTTTATTCCTTTTCCATATTCAAAGTGAATAACATCTAAAGAACACTTAGTGAGATCTCAGCTAAAACATGAGACAATTGTGCCCAATTTCAAAAATTCCAGCTGAGGAAAGAGTCGAGCCCCTCAGCATGTGATTGTGGTTTAAAACAACGGAGAGCTGTTGTTGTTAGTGAACATGTTAATGTAGCTGCTACCTTAGGGTCAATGTAGAGAAAAGTGTTCTTAATTTTGCAGATTTAAAAATGTCCTACTAGAAGCCCTTGAGATCAGTTTTAAAATTATTATTTTAATAAATATTATTTTAAGATAATGTAATTTATATTGTAATCACATTATGATATACATTATATTGTAATGGCCAGACAGGCCTCAGATGGTGAAAAGTGATAACACTACATGCATTTCAAACTTAAACGGTTCAGATCCACCAAAAGACATTGAGAATATTTAGATTCAAATTTAATTGTTCAACTATCTAGTGCCAAACGGGGGTATGTGTATGTCTATAATTGTGTATGCTTTTGCATGTTGCTTTGTTTTTTGCTTTGCAGGAACACTGAAAATTATGACACAAGATAGCAGACCAAATAACCCTTCCCTTTACTGAGGCCTTTAGACTGCCAAAAATCCCCCAATTTAATCTGGTTTGTCAAACTATTTCAAACTTAATCTGGCCGCGGAAAATGAATTTGCAAAAAGTAATAATACAAATCTTCTTAACATGAAGAATTTACTGATGTCATTAACCCTGTTAGATTACTAATGCTACCATTGACAGCTTATTGGTTTTATCATCAGTGGAAACTAAAAATGATATCATGTCTTAATGCAAATTGGCCAACATTTTAGAAATGAATGTTTCTCTCTGTTATCTTAACATCTTTCCTTTCAGGTGGACCACTGTGACTCCTTAAGAGTCCAGATGCCAGAGGGGTGTCTGAGCCTAAATTCAGGCACAAACCTGAAATACAGGAGATGGGTGTGATAATGATGTAAGGGGTCATACACATCTCACAGTAATAAACTATGATGGTAGTAGCTAGTTATATGACCTCCCGATGTAGCATCGGTTTAAAATTGTGCAACACAAATTCTTCTAGATTAGAATCCACCCATCTCCCAGATTTGAACATATAGTGCACACATTTTTACCACTAAAACATAACATTGTTACCTGGTATAAGTTTAAAAACTATCCAGGCTTAAAACACCACACATATGTATGATAATTGATGGAGAAACCAATCCCTAGAGTTTGTCATACATACAATAGCATCTCACACATAGGAGAGAAAATTAAAGGTCTACTCATGATTTTAATTTCATGGTAATATAAACGATTGGGTCAATTTTCTATTGAATTATGTGAAACATTTCAGGGTACATAGAACATATGTATGGTTATAGTCACACATCCATTGTTTTGTCTCTGATTGTACAAATACAGGTAAAATATAAACTATTAATTGATTACATAAGACCTATTTCAGATTAAAATAAGTAAGTGAAGAATGAAATGGCTAGCATGGCTGCAGACATGTCTAAACATTTCAAACTTTACAAAATGGTTATATTTGAAGTGCTGGCACTTCTAGAGATCAATCACATAAATCCCAAACAGACTCATAACCATTGAATGTGACTAAATCAACATATATGTACAGAATTATTTGATAACATGCAAAGAATTGTTGACAATGGATAAATAAGAAATTCAGAAATTATTTGACTTAGGTTTAAGTTCTCTGGGTATGTTTTAAGTTACTTAATTGAAATCTTGGATCTACTTGGTTAACTTGCATTTAAAGGTTCTGAATAATTCTAGGATTATTAAAATTATAAATATATCATATTATATATACCTTAGTATAAATATCTGTATTTTATATACATATAATTGCATGTATTTGTATTATATTTGAATGGTATTGTTATTAAATGTTTTAATGATGTATACCACTGGTAAATATGCCAGTTAAATTCAATTTTGCCACTCTTCCTTTAAAATACACAGATAATATCAAAATTCCACTCTATACAAGAGATGCATAATAGAGAAGAAATTGATATTTAAATGGGATCATCTTATGGGAAATTACTTTGAAAAGAGAAATAAGACCTTTTTACAATTCGCACCTACTATTATGAAACCTCTAATAATGTCATTTGTTTTTGTAATCTTTCACAACCATTTTCTTCCAATGAAAGTCAAGTTCTTCAGTGTTCAGCCATTGCATTATCATGTGTATGATGTTCTTCAGATGTCCCACATACAGTGGTGCATTGTCAGTGTGAGGAATTCCTTCACCTATGGAGGTCTGACTATTCTACAAAAATAACCTTCTGCCAATAGGTAACAGAGGACTTTTCAAAATGTCAGATAAATATCCAGGGAAGGATCCCACTAGACACACGTCTCTCCGTGGTGGGGAGACACTTTCAACGAACACAGCACACAGTCATTGACTGACACCATGAATTTGGTGCAACAGATGATTCAACAGACTGAGTATCATCTCAACCAGGCTCAAGTAGAAACAAACCTGGCCAAAATTTTGTCAAGTTCATCTATTCGGTCTGCACAGTATGTATACACTTGGTGGGACTGGATGTTTCGTGGGTGTGTGATTGGCAGTGGACTTGTGTTTATGTTCTCTTTGCTTCAATGCTGGTATTTCAGATCGACAATTCGCTCTTTACGGACATCTGCCAATGCTGCTATCACCCTAAGTCCCCTACAAGTGCCCGCCATACAGAGACTGTTACAATAATTAAAAACGCACAAGGATTTGAATGACCAGTAAATGGCCCCTAGGGACGATTCTGAGATTGCCCCAAAGGGCCAGGGAAGGACTGCAATACTGGATTATAATTCATCAACTTTAAGTTTATTCAGAAAGAGACACTGTAAAACAATTAAACCTCAGGTGGTGTTGTTAACCCGATAAACTAAGTTTATTTATGAAAAGACACTGTAAAACAATTAAACCTCAGGGGGGTTGGGAACCCAAATGTGACCCATAGATGAAAGAGGTCTTCAGATATACAACTCTTTGATGTGTTAATCTATTCATCACAAAGGTTTTTGAACTGTTAGCTTTTTGGCTCACATCACTGAGTATCTGCTGAAATGTAATGTATACATATTATGGGGTTCTAAGATTGTGTTTTACATACATATTCATGTGTAATATTATTTTAAAGGTCATGGTGCGATGAGTAAAAAGGTCTCATTTCTATATATCTAAAATAAGATGGTTCAAGGGGTTAGATAGAAGATGCATTTCTTTAAGAGGTGGGGTTTTTGCCAGGACACCTCTGGCTATTTTGACCAGATGTTCTTTAGGAACATTTGGTGCAGGTCAAACTGGACTTTGTAGTTTTACGATGTCTTTGTCTCACGCTGTGTATAAAAGGTGGCCTGGCTAGTTGTTCTAGGAGCCATTCTGTACTCAGAAGCTCCCACACTTTGTGTGTATTCAAACCTTATGGAAGAAATCTTTAACAAGAATCTTCCTAGACCACTTTGTGTGTCTTTAATTGCCAGGTATGCTTTGTATTTTGTGAAATGTTCATTTTTCTATGCTGATCTTTAAGTGAATGTTTTGATATATTTTTATGGATTTGAATAACCAAATGATTGATTTAAGTGTAGCCTACCTGGCAAAATAAATTGTTAACATTTATTCATTTTAAAGCTTGTCAAGTCTCTTTATGTTTTGTAAATATTCCGGAGGGGGGTAGATTAGGAATTACCTCGACTGAAAATATGACTGGAGTTAATTCCCACTTTTGTAGGTTGGAGGTTATAATAACTCAATCTCAATATAGATGGATCCTCATATTTTATAGTGTGTTTGGATAACCCTCTGACCTTATGTTAAGAAGGAGAAATGCCTCTACACCCAGCTGTATGGAACTGCCTTAAGCACCTCCAGAGATACAATATATTCTCTATGTGAATGTAATTCATTCTAAATAATTAAGAGAATAAAATATAATAATAAATTATATAAATTGTGATCAGCATCAGAATAACATTGGTAACTAATAAATTGGAGTCAGATTATAATTTAACCACAGAGGTCAAAGAAACAAATTAAATAAATGGAATTATTCTTCTAGAAGCGCTACGGACGGAAAGAGCACGTGATCCCTTCACCACGCATTGGACTTCGACGTTGGGCCAATTGGGTGGTTCTTACACATCGGAACCCAAAACATTTGTTATTTTCGACGAGGTATTTGTTTAAGAGTTCAGTTTCAGCAACTAGTCAGACCATTAAACAAACAGAAACTGGAAGTAAAGTTTTTTACCAGACAATTATCGCAAAAACTACAGATGAAATTTTGATTCTCATTCGGATTATGATTTATGTATTTTCGACGTGATTTAAACCCCTGCGTGGTGTCTTTATAGCCTATCATGTTTCTACCTGTATTTTACGATGAGTGTGGAACAAAAGATGTGTATCACTGATCAAACCAAACCACCAATTACAGGTGAAGTCCAAAGTCTCATATGTCACCTTGACAATCGAGTGAACGTTTGAGCACAGAGAGAGTCGAGCGAGCGAGCGCTCATCCCAGCACTTGCATGTGTGACTGCATTTCTGCGGGCTGAGCAGAGGTGCCCTTTTATTTTGGGAGTTTTTTTGGCGGTTGAGCTGCTACTGTGGTTACACGCATGGTTACTGCCTACCAGCGGTCAGCTTTTGTGTTTGCGCATCGATGCAGAAGTATATGAAAACTGATGCGAAGCCTGTGCTGTAGGATAAACCCTGTCTGGGAAAACGCCCCTAAGGGGATAATATGGGTGGGGTTAAAACACCGCCTGTAAAATAATCTCGAGCATCCATCCAGGTTTTAGTTTAGATGGCGGCTTTCCCAAGAGTGGGCGTGGTTAAGACGCAGATAGTGAGATCAGATAATCCTGCCTACTTTTGATAACTTATTTTATTTACTTGCCGTTTTTACTTCATTCAATTTGGTTGGGTGGTTAATAACAAAAAACTTTGTGGTGTCACATTTGACTTTACAGGGACTTTAAATGCACAAGATCAAGGCTTTCACTGAGCATTAACCTTTAGTTGTGAGTTCTCATTGCTGCAGGTGTATGTCTTACAGATTTCACAGCTCCTGATTCACCGTTTGTCTCTGCTAACAGTTTAAATCTTTTGAGGCTTATGGAGCCTGTATGTGTCTGCCATTCAGTTTTTATTAGAGATCTTTTAGCACCTGAGCTAAAACTGTAGATGGCACTCATCTGTCTACCTGCTGCCATAGTTACAGACGTACAGAGGGTTTGCCTTGTGCGTAGTAGTATATAATCTTCTTTACTCAAATATTTTATTAAATGTACGTAACTAAAATGTGTATGCATGTTGCATTGGAGTGTTTGAAGTATAAACTGAAGCAAAAATTAAATACAGCACATGCAAAATGTATATTCTTCAAGGCATTTGTCCAGTCTTTGATAAACAATCTTTGTTTTTCCTCATCTTTTATGATCCTTCAGTTCTGATAAAGTGACAACATGGCGACTGCAGAGAGCGTGTCAGCAACTTTAGACGCCACTAGGAGCTGCACGATACAGATCACCAACATGAGCAACGAATACAACCTCATGAACCCACAGTAAGGAGAAAATAATGACCATGCATTTAAGGAATCATTGTCATTTATTTTGTTTTTCAGATCATTTAACTTCCCCTGAGAATAAACCAAGCTATTCTGTTTCTTTGAACTACACCTAAAATGAGCAAATGTGTTATTCAAAGAAAATTCCTGTTACTTTGTAAAAACATAATCGACTAACTCTTAACTTCTCTCAGGGTCTACACATTCAGTGGGCACTGCTGTGATCCTCCTCAGCCCACAATCAGCTCCAACAAGACCGGGATCTGTGCATTCACTAAAACTTCATACAGTGCCCGCGGGGCCGTAGGCGTCTTGACCTATGACCTCTGCCACACGGAGAACCAGGCGTGCTCTGAACGCATCGCTCTTCTGTTCTCTGTTCCCTTCGACTACAACCTCTATGACAGCATCATGGGAGTCGGGGTGTTCGAGATGACCTGTGAGTGCGATAAAGTCCTGTACCACTGCATGTATGAAGGGAAAGACTTCAGACGCTTTACCCGTGGGAATGCAGAAGCGTCTGGAATCACCTACAAGGGAGAGATGGTTGAATTAAGAGCAACTATGTCAAATGTGGCCAAAGCTATTATTAAACTGGATATTGTAGACATAAATGACGTAAATGACGTATCTGATGTACCAGACGTACCAGACAAAGCAGACATTAGCCCAGTGGTGGAAGTCAAACAGGATGGCAATTGTTGCAGCAAGTTTTGTCCTTCCTGGTGTCGTTACTGTTGTAATTGTTTTGGCAAGTGATCTAATGTCGTTTAGCCTAATGGTAACAAAATAATTTCTTTTCATTTTCATCCCACCTGAATTCATATGCAAGAAAATCTAATTGGTATAAAACAGTAGGGATGTGACGATAATATACTAAGCTAATATACACAAATAATGCCTGGCCAATAACTTTTCTTAATCGCACAGCTGATATAATGCACAGCTATTTCATGTACTGCGGCTTTTGATCAGTAAGTCCTTATCAACCTGAAATCACTGTTTGAGTCGTTTATAACATGCATTTGAAAAAGCAACACTCGTCAAACATAATCATTATACTTATTCTTTATTAAAAAACAGAAAAAAGATCTGCACACTGTTAAAGTCCCTTTATTTCAAAAAAGTTTAAAACAGCAACGTTTCGGTCAGAGACCTTCGTCAGGCAAACACACATACACACAAGCAATGATCATGAATTAAAATCAAGTTCTAAATTCAAACCCTTAGGAGAAAGAGTATGAAGTGTGTAAATTTAGTAAGCTTCTCTTTTTTTCGCATTTTAAAAAAATAGTTGCCAGCCAGCGCCAGCGTTTTTCAAGATTTTTACAAACGTTTAATGCCTTCCAGAAAATGTTCTTCTTTAAATATATAAACATACAATATATGAAATGAAAGAACAGACCCTCTGCTTTAAAAAAAAAAAAAAAACAGTTTCATCCTACCTTCAGTAGTTCTTTTGTAATCAGCTTTTGAATATGGGTAGGTTTCTGCAAAAACACCACATTTTGAGCAAAAAGCAGAGATAATTCAATTTTTGTGACTGACTTTTCATAGAGATCCCATTCAGAGCGATCTTTAAAACAGACACAGACATGCAGCCGCTTGCCATAGGGCAATACTTCCGGGTTGCGGAAGGGCGGCACCTGGTGGATAATAGCGGTATTGCGGAAAGCCGGAAATACTCGTCATTGGCAGGGAAGCGTTTTCTCATCTCGTCAATGGCGGCGAAAGAGTTAAGAGATTGTTAACATCGCCACCTCTCCTAGGCACTTTAACATGTTCAATTGCAAAATATCTAAGTGTGGAAAGATTATGCCATTTTGAATTAAAATGTACTGCTACTGGGGTTTTTTGATCATTTGTGCGTATACTACTTCGATGTTCTGCAATCCTAGTTTTTAAAGCTCGTTTGTATTTCCTATATATGCCAACCCGCATGGACATTTAATAATATAAACAACATTTTTGTTATAAGTGATAACACCCTTCATTTAAAACTCCATTCCTGAATGGAGATGAGAGAAGACCTTTGTTTTGATGGTAAAATTACACTGGGCACAACGACCACAGCTATAGTTACCCGAAGGGATAGATTAAAAGTGAGTGGGTCATTCAGGTAAACAAACATCAGCCCTTACAAGATGATCACGCATATTAGGAGAGCGTTTATACACAAATCTTGGTGTTTTTTCAAAGATGTCACTAAGGCAGGGCCATGCACAGACCTTTTGAGGGGCATGTGCTGAAACTGAAAAAGGACACCCACTCCAAATAAATATCACTTCACAAGTTCGCCCTTACATCTAATCTAATTGCAAAAGTAAGCATATGTTGGCGTGCTGTCCTGGGGGAGGGCTCAGGATCCGGAGTGAAGCTCGAACTCCGAATCCAGGGTATGGCCCGAACCCGGAGAACTCCCATATCCATTGATTAGTTAATTATCTGATCGTGCCCCCCCCCGAACCTTGTTAATAAAACATCATATAATAATCATCTTCAAAGCTTTATATTTATTCACTATTAATGATTGAAGAAATCACTATTAATGAATAAAAATTACATTTTATGATAGCTTATACAGTGCAAAGGATATCTGTGCCCAGTTGCATGAAAGTCCTTAAGCGAAGAAATCCCTTAAATATAAGGTTAAGGGTGTCCTTAATAAAAAACGGGTTGCAAGAAAAACCCTTCAGTGAACCTTAAGGCTGTCAATAAGTATTTACCCTTAAATGCTAAAGTATTACCTTAAGTTCTGCTATGTGTTGCTACAAAGTCCTTAAGTCACATTTTCCCTTAAAAACTTAAGGGACTATAACAGGTCCCTAAACGTCACACGCGATGGCTGATTTTATGGTTATTTAAGAAAATGAAGTACCAACGCGCATTTCTAACGATCGAAATAATCCCTAGAGAAAAGTCATGCGTATTTATTAGGAGAATAGCGGGTTGATCGTCCGTCAATCTAAACAGTTTCCAGTTTGAATTACTTTGAGGTTTTATACACGCGGCACTTTACAGTCTGTTATTTGCAATGTTTCATTGTACACAAATCCGCCGTCTGTTGAGCTACGTGCGTTGATTTGTTTACGCTGTGAGATTTTGTAACTACAGCAACCGCGTCTCCGCTGCCGTGTTTTGGCAGAGACTGCCGTAAAATACTTAGTATAAACACTTAGGTAAGGGTGACAGTTAAGACCTTTGTTGCAACGCTCTTAAATAAATCCCTTACCTCAGGGATTTTTTTCTCCCTCAGGGAAACCCTCACTTAAGGAGTTTCATGCAAACGGCACTGGCCTTGTAAGTTGGCTTAAACAATTTACATCCTGGGTGTTTGTCTGTATTAGGCCTATTTGTAGTCATGCGTTTGTGAACCGCTCTTGTGTACTCGCTCTTATTTAATTGTAGAATATATTAATTTTAATTTTCCCTCTGCTTACATACATAAAGTTAAATAAAATATGTTTGAAAAAAAGGTATTCTGTTTGGTTTTATAAGCTAATTTTTATTATTTGGTTAACATGTTTATGTATGTGATTGAGAAGAGGGGGAAATAGGAGATTAAAGATCAAAATAGGAGATTATACTACACTATAGCCATACCATTAGCATATTTAACATGTATCTGCCTACCTGGCAAAAACTGTGCTGGGGACCAGGAACCTTTTTGAAGGTGCAAATAACTGCATTACTGAAAAATATACTAAATAGACTTAACTCTATGCAGTTGATTTCAGAATAAAAAGTTATGAACCAAATAATCATACAACCCCCTTGACTAATTCAAGGCATAAGATATATGCATATACAATAAGTTATATCCAGATAGCATACTGTAATGAGTGACAGGGCAATATAATGTACATACTTGTATGATCCTTTACACGTTTCTCATCTCTATCCAGTTTTCCTTAACTGGGCATCATGATGTCTTTCTAATCTGTAATGTTTTTGGTGTTTATGTAGGCTAGACATTTACCCGCGTGGGCGCGTCTTCTCGCGTGAGATGTGTTGACTTTAGTTAACGACTGAGACGCGTCATGCAAAAAAGCGGTAAAAACCCGACCTTCCATTCCGTATTGTTGTCACGGGTGCCCTTCACATGCGTGAACACTTTTTTAAAACTGCTTGCGCTTTGTCAAAAACTCCATTTGGTCGCAGTTTGGAGCCCTTGGTGCCCCCTGATTGCCCACTCGCCCAATCCCGTCTATGGATAATTCGGCTCTGCTCAAATTTATAAAACATGCGCCGTTAATATACTAGCGTTTCTTTTGTAATGAGACAGCATTGTACTCAAACAACAAGAAACTTATTTACCGTTGCAAGACGTTCAGCTGCTGACTGCTGTGGAACTTCAGCTCGCTGCACTCAGGGGGCGGAGTTAAGAGGTTTGACAGACAGTTTGAGCGGATCCAAAAAGATTTCGTTTTTTAATAATTTTATTTGATAAATATATTTGTAAAACACACAGACAGACGTAAATGGTTAACAATAGCATTAATTTATATATTAAAAAAACACCTCCAAAAAAAGGGCACTTCGGAGTGTAAGGACAAAAAGGGCATGTGTTCTGCACAGGTTGAGCCCTACAGTATCTGTGCATGGGCCTGCACTAAGGGGAGGATCAGATTTTAAGATGTGCCAATGTTTGTTTATGATCTTTTTTTATATCTGGACAAATAGGAGAATATTGAACAATTGAACAATACAATTGATTTATTTTCTGATTTTAACAGTTTTTTTTTATTTAGAGAGGTCTCTTGAGTTTCATTTCCAAATCTCCTAACTGCAGACTGTATCCAATCTTCATTATAACCCTGCTCTCTTAACCTATTAACCAGATCAGTACTTTGTTCAGTTCTACAAAGTCGACGTATCCGGTTAAATTGACTAATGGGCAAGCTATGTTTCAAAGTTGTAGGATGGGAGCTCTGTCCATGCAAGTGTGTTACGATCAGTGGGTTTTCTGTAAAGATCTGTGATGATTTTGTTGCCATTCTTAATAATACGGATGTCCAAAAAACGGACACATAAATCATCATAATTCACACTAAAACGTAAGTGTTCATAATAAGTATTAAGAAGACTGTTGATTTTCAGTACTTGACCCTAACATAAAAATATCATCAATATACCTTCTCCAAATTACAATACTTGACATAGACTATAGACTTTAATGATTCTATAGACCATTAAATAGGAATTTCTGTTCAAAAAGGCCCACATACAAGTTAGCATAATTTGGGGCCATGGTGCCATGGCAGTGCCCTTAATCTGAAGAAAGAAATCATCTTTGTATACAATTTTTTTTGTCAACACCATTTTAGTTAATGTTTTAATGCAATCAACACTAGGATTTTTGTTTTGATGTAGGTCTCTAAGAAAGACTTCTATTGCCTCTATCCCTCCTTCATTTGGAATGGTATATAAAGACTCAACATCGAATGTTACAAACAATAATATAATCTGTCTTCCTGGAGGATTAGTAAGGTCTTTATGTATTTTGGGAAGTATCTAGATTAGAGTTCTCAACGGGGCGGGCCAAAAATATAAGCAACTGAGTCGGGTCGGGTCGGACCTCGGGTTTAATCTTTTACGCTCCGTGAAAAAAATTATTAATCATCACTGCTGTTCACCGTAAAGAAAGTCTGGTCTGGCTGCTGCAACATGCATCACAGATGCCTGTTGCCTGGAGAAGAAGAGATGGAGAAAAATGAACTTGCCGCAGGTGAATTTACCGTTGCTTGCTACTACAGGAGGAGAAGCCGCTGGCTGGGTACATGTTTTAGTTCTTTTTATTTTTTATTGTGTGATTTTTAGGCATATTTATATAGCCTATATTTAAAGTTTATTGTTTCAGTTGTTTGTATTGTTAAAAGGCGTGAACATTAAATCTTGGTTTGAATTTCCGTCTGCTGGTCATGATAATATCCTACGTGTATGAGAAAAAAAAGGCAGGGGGGGGGGGGTCGGCGGCGTTGGGCCGCGGGTCGGGTTCGGACAGATAATTCACGTTGATGTGTCGGGTTACTGTACATCGGGTCCGGGCTTTAAAAGCCACGGGCCGGGTCGGGTCGGGTTGTAATTTTCAGGCCCGTTGAGAACTCTAATCTAGATGAACGGTGTAACTAGATAATCAACCTTCATGAAACTAAACTCCTGTTTTGTGATTTCACCAACATCCACCAAATATTGAAGGTATTCCAGAACTTCATTCTTAAAAAACCATGGTGGGGTCAGTTCTCAATTCCCCGCAGGTGTTCTGCCTTTGTCTCATTACCATGATTTAGTAAACGGGGATCGTTTGGAACAGAATTTGTTGACAAATATGGATAAAAGAAAATCGGTTCAGAGAAGGTCTTGCTGAGATGCATACCAGAGAAGACATTTTTTCCTCCTTTTTCACATTTGGACTGTAATTTTCAAGTACTATATTCATATGCAGTAAAATATAGAAATTTTGATTAATTTCTGGATCATTCTTGTTACAAATGCTTTCAATAAGGTGAACATGTGCTACAGTATTTTATAAAAAGAACTGATGTATGCAGAAAATCATTTAAACTTTAAAAAAGTGTTCATCGGTTATGTACTGTAAAAGTTCATCAGTTATTTAATTCTTCCTGTTGTTAGTGTTTTTTTAGATCAGTGTGTTGTGAATAAAATGTGTGTTTTCTGAATGAGAACTGTTGCAGTGTTATGTTGGTCTGAGTGAGTTTTGGAGGTGCATTGTTTGGCCAACATTCATGCTGGTAGTGTAGACTGTGTGAAGAGTTTTGACAATGTGGTTTCAGTATTGAACAATGCTTGTTAGCAACAGCAAGACAGCAAGTACATTTTTAATTATTATTGAAAGAGGGTGTTATGGTGTCATGTCATGACTTCCCTGCACATATTTCTATTATTTTATTTCTTCCTCATGTGTGTCTTATCTGTCCTGTTTCAATATGTTGATGATTTGTTGCTATATTCTCTGAACCAAATTCATAGTGGCCTAAACCCATTTGTCAAATCATGCACTCTTTTTGCAAAACTCTAAATACAAAGTTCTCACTAAAACACACATTTTACACTATAATGCAATTATTTTATAAATGCTAAACACAGGCAGGCAAAAGTTAAATGCATATATTTAATGTAATATCATGTTGCGGTAAAACTTAATAATTTTATAGAAAATATGTTTTAAATCCTCTAAAAAATAATGGTTATAGTAAGTTCAGACTTTAATCTCATATGTGCAAAAAAAAAATTGGCTTCAAGGGCTTTTTAAAAATTCTGATGCTGGACACGGATTTCATGAGAATGACACTGGATTTTGAATAAGCTGGTGTGTGGTGGGCGTTCTGGCGCAATATGGCTGCCGTCGCATCATCCAGGTGGATGCTGCACATTGGTGGTGGTTGAGGAGATTCCCCCATTCATATGTAAAGTACTGAGAAAAGCGCTATATAAATGTAACTAATTATTAATTATTTCGTGAGAATCACCCACATGCAATAAGACTTTAGTCTCATAAAAAGAACTAAAGCAAACCTTTTCAGCGCTTATGATCCACTGCAGGTCTTTAAGTACATCCTGACCGATTTAGGGATAGATTTGGTGTTCGTGTTAGGATGTCACTTTAAGTATTGATTTCAACTTTTTTTCATGATTTATTTTTATATTTTATGATTTTTAAACCATTGTCGCCTGGCATTAGGGTTAGAGTTGGGTTTGGGTAAGGATGTCATTTATGCAAATCTAACCCTAAACCGAAGCGACAATGCTAAGAACATAGGACAAAACAGTTGAGTAACAAATACGTTCAACATGCGATTCACGCAAAAAGGCGGAAAACGTGTCAGGGTTACGGAAAACACTCACGAAATTACGTGACTATAGGTATGTAATTTCGTGATACTGGGTTGATTACAAACCTTTTGTTGATGAACACAGACCAAAACAGTGCATGCTTTGTGGTTTTTGTTAACACCTTTTTTTCTTCCTAAACACTTACATTCACACTTCTCTGCACAGACAGCAGAGCTTGTTGCACAGTCTGAAAACTGATGATTGACAAAGCTGTCACCATCTATAAAGATTCATGACTTTAGTGCTCTCTGGAAAAACAGAAACCTTCTTGAATCAGATAAAAAAAACTATTCTTTACAGTCCAATGATTTACTTGATTTACTGACTTACTTGACGCTACTTTTTCAAAACCCATCATTGTTTGTAAATGCGCAGTGGAGACTAACAAAACTTATTTCTCCTTCACAGGAAACTACACGACTGAAATAGCTGCAAAGGTACGTGGCCTGAAACCCATCTCTGTTTCTCTTTCGTTACAGAACATGTAGTCTCTCCCACAAACAGCGAGAGGGAGATTTCTTTGTGTCTCATTGTGTTAATGTGAATGCACTGTAAAACATTATTTGATTCAACAACAAAAAAATAAGGCAGCAGATTTACAAATCATTTCAACTTACTATTTTATCTTGACTAGAGATGAGTTGTTATAACTACAGATGAGTTGTTATAACTTATAAAACGTTGAAAAAATTCAGCTGCATTTCATACATTGTAGCAACTCATCTCTTGTCAAGATAAATAATAGTAAGTCAACATGACTTGTAAATCTGAGTTGATTTAACAAAAAAAAATTTAAGGCAGGAAAGATTTTTTTACAGTGTGAAAATGAGAAAATAGATTAAAGCCAAACCCAAGTCCAAAAAATTTTCTTTTTGCAAACCCAATTTATGGGAAATAAGAACAAGAGAACAACAACTGCCGGCGACTTTAATAAAATATTGAATTATTGCCAGGAAATGTCTTCTCTGTTGTCTAATGTCTGTGTAGAGCTGTTCAATCAATCGATTGCTTAACCGTGAGAAAGTCCTTGACAGAGATTGTTGAGTCTAGTAAACATCCTGTATCTCTGCTGAATAGCACGTGCACAGAAAGTGCATGCCCAGGTCAGCAGAAGTGAAAGAGAGCATTGACATGTCAATGGTTATCTTGTGGGTTTACAAAAGAGAAAGTATGACATGTTTTTACCTATAAATACTAAGACAACCTACAAGAGCTTTGAGCTTTGTGACAGAAATATACTGTGATCATTGCTCCCAAGATCTTGTCAAATTATTTACCTTAATTATCTTTATCAAAAGACAAGTCTGCAGTCATTCAGATTCTTTTTCCAAAATAACTGTAGTTCAGTTCCTCTGCGACAGACAAGTTTTGATGAAGGTGAGTGAATTAAGCTTTATGTTAAAATGTTGCTACTCAGTCTCATGTAGATGCATATAAATAGCACGAAGTGTGAAAACTCTTGCAATGCATACGCCAAATTCCAATTTGGCATGCATATGATATGCCAGTCATTCCCATTTACTGAATATGGTGGATCTTTTTTCGTGGTTTTATGTTACAAATTTTTAAACCATTTTCGCTTGGGTTTGTGGTTAGATTTGAGATTTGCTTTAGGATGTCATTTTAAAAATAGGTTTCTTCATGTTTTTGTCTATTTTTAAGCCATGGTCGTTTGGAATTGGGGTTAGAATTGGGGTTTGGATGTAATTTTATGTAATAAACAGTTGTTCTAAGTCCAAGCGACAACGGTAAAAAATTTGAAAAACCAATACATAAAATGACAAAAAAGTGCTGCATTTTAAGTCGAAGGACTGGGGTATCATTTGCACGCCAAAATTGGAATTTGGCGTATGTAATGCACAAGTTTTCACACTTTGTGCTATTTATACGCATCTCCATGAGACTGGGTTTGTTAAAACCTTTCAGCACAGTTTATAGAATACAAAGACACAATTATATAAAAAAATTCATAAAACATGTTTTTATTTAAATTAATACATTAAAATAAATAAATATTTATAATAAATTTATACATTTTAATTTATATAAAATGTTTAAATTAATGTAAAATGTGTAAATAAATATAATTTGGTAATTGTGTATTCTTCTGTAAACCAGGACTTGACAATTTTATTGTAATAGCAAACCCACTCGTGCTGACATCTAACTCCAACACGCTTTGATAACATGTAGTATTGTCCACACATTAATTCACATTATATGCCTAAAGATCAAACAGGTGTACACCGAAACAAGATTACCCGTCTTTAGTTTTTGAGTCATTGGTGCATTTAATGCCTTTTATCGAGTGCATAGATTAATCTAGATTAGTATTTTAGCATAATATATAAGTTTGTGGTGTGTGTAATTATATATATACACACACACATTTATGTATGTATTTAAGAAACATTTACATTGTATGAGATTAATCTAGATTAATCCTTGCCCAGCACTACTTTTATTTTAAATTTTTCAAGAATTTGTATGAATTGATTCAGCAATAAATTATCTTTATTTGTTTATTTATTATTTTGTATTTGTTAACGATCGAGTCTTTTATCTGTGTGTAAGAATTAATCTCAAAATTATTTCACCTACAGTACAAACACACAACTACCCATCATGATTGGCCAGCGCATTTCTAGTGATTCTCAAAAAGGAGCTTTGGGAAGAAAGATTTCTGATACCAGTTAATATTTCTAACAATGTTAACTTCCATCAAACAATTATTTCCATTATTTTTTGTTTCAGTTTTGAGGAGTGTAGAGAAGAGGACACATCTGTGCTTACAAACTTGAGGTGCAACAGATGAGCATTAAAATCTCTTTTACTACCCACTGACTGCCTGACAATCTGTGTTGTGTTTTGCTTTATGCTTGCATGTCAGCTTTAATCTTAAAGCTCCACTGTGTAGGATCTACTCCCATTTAGCGGTGAAATTCTATATGACAACCAACTGAATATTACTAGCCCCCCCCCCCCCATTCGGAACGCATTTTAACTCGTATGGTGGCCGTGTCATGCCAAGGTTAACATGGCTTCCAGTAGCTACAAAGCAAAAACAATGAAAAAATTAACAATTTGCAATATATCCTTTGCCTGTGATCAAAGCACACAGATTTATGTTAAACATGGAAAAAGTCTGATTTTCATGATATGTCCGCTTAAAATCACATACAAAAAGCAACCATAAACTTAGCTTAGACCAGCGTTTCTCAAAGTGTGTGGCGGGCCCCACTGGTGGGGAATAGGAACATTACAAGTGGGGCGTGACAAATGGGAGGAAATTTGGTCATTTTTGTGCCCATCTCTATTAATTCTTTTAATCATTGACCATACACTCAAAATGATACATTTAAATATAAGCCTAACTTAAAACAACATCTGACTGTGAAGAAAATGTCACGTGGAACCATAGTCTACAAGAATGAATTAATGTCAGAATTGAAGTGGAACAAAAATTTTAATGTGGAGAGGCGTTATAGGCAGTAGCGGGTATAAAAATTAACAATGGATACGTTTGTGACAAGAAATGAAAACTAGAGATTCTGTACTAGCAGAGAAAACCAAGACAGACAGTCGACCCAATCAACCAAAACGCCAGCCGAAAAGAAAGTATGATGACTTTTGTGAGAGACAAAATGTAAACACAGTTGCATTATTATTATTTACTTTTAAACAAAGTTTTTTTTCACATTTGCACATTTGTTTTTTTCCGCGTTTCTCTATTGACAGTGTTTAATGCTGTTATTTTTTTAAATATGATGGGATTAAACAAATTTTAACAGTTAAAATTAAAACCTACTTAATCCCTTTTGTCGGGGAAATTAGGGACAGGTGGGGCTCGGAACCCTTCCCTACCTCCAAAGTGGGGAATGGCAGAAAAAGTTTGAGAAACACTGGCTTAGACACTAATTTTGCTCTCAATGCTTATGTTTTAAGTAAACTTGTTACATGTCCATGTATAAGTAAGAGATTTCTCTGATATTGGGGAAAAAAGATCGCGCAACTTTCACACGCTTGAAAAATGAAACGAAAGACGCGCAGATCAGACGCTTTTATCAATGAAAGGCTAAAAATAGCGCTGTCACCGTGTGTTTGTGCTAGAGGTCAGAAAAGAGGAAAAAGTTTATCTTAGTACCTCAGATTACATAAATGGGCGGAGAGACGGCGTGTGGCTGTTCGAACACATTAAACCACATGCATGTTTACACTAACAAGTGTTATGCATAACCATGCTATAGTTAGCCAAAGAACTATAAAACTTCAAGTTTACAACATAGACTGTATATAGATGTAAACGAATATGCTGAATTACCTGTGGAGAAGATAGAAAGTAGGTAACAATATACACTGAAAAAAATGGACTTGGTGGGTCTTTGAATTTAAATAAAATAAACATGTATATGCAACACAAAATATTTATATTCCTTGTGTAAACATAATTTAATTGATTAGGATGAAAATGTTTTGTTTGAATGTAAAATGAACACATTATTCTCACATTGATTAAAATTGATTGAATTGAATACTTAAAGCAATAAAATTGAGTTTGCACACAAAATGGCACCTCCTAAACAGAAGGTGGCAGTAACGCTCAATAAAAAGGACGTCAATCGCCATAAAAGAAGAATAAAGATCGTTTGTTTTGAGCGCCAAAATGAAGACAGCACAGCAGTCAGTCAGAAGAACTCTCTCAGACGGACACCACATTATTAAAGTAAGTTCTATTATTTATTTATGTTCACTTTATACGTGATACATCTTCACTAGATAGACAGTTTTTTTTTTTACAATATGTAGCCATTGCAATGACTTGTAGTAAAAATGAGTTTGGAGGATGTTGGTGGAGTAAGTTAACTTTACAGTCAGTCAGTAAGTGTAAGGCTCATAAAGAAAAACAGCGTTTTAAAAATGTCAGCTGTATAACGTTATTTCACGTTTGGTAGTTTTATCCGAGTTGAAAACTGTCAGATTTGAGTTGACTTTTGAGGCACTTTTTACTCAGTTGTTCTAGGGAAACGGTTCAGGACAAATAAAACGCTAACCAAACGTTATTCTGTCCAGAGTAACGTTATCCATGTAAGTAATTTACCAGATGATATCAATTGACTACATTAATAATGACATTGTATGAAACAAACTGTCTGCTTAATGAACAGACCCGCGTCAGTTATTCGTGACTTCACTACGCCATGAGCAACACTTGATTCAATTAGAAAAAGCTTTTTTTAAATGCCTCGCGTGACGTCTGGTATATTAACTGAAAAAATTGCTTTGAAGTGCCACACCTTAAAGCTGACGTTTTCAGAAGAGCACCTTGTTTTAAGATCTCATTTTGTCCAAAATTGCGTCCTATGACAGATATAATACTTATTTCATTATTGCTCTGTGTATGTGTGACCTTAATCATTTGAGGTTGTGTGTTGATTTCACCACTGAATATTTCCTCTTATAGGTCCATCATCCTTGCATGCGCTACACACTCAAAAGCATTGGTAAGTAATTCCTATCAGTGTTTTACTGCTGTTAGGAGCTAAATCTTATTTTTGTAACTAATATACATGTATTATTCTTTGACTCGCAGTACTCAAATATACAATGGTTGGTTAATTTGTTTTCAGATAAATGCTGAATTTAAAAGAATCACTACTGTCTTATGTTCCTGCGTGTCACCTGGACCTCCAATCCAAAAACCTGACGAAACTCTTCTATCAGAAAGGAGGACAGCTAGCAAAAAGACTTCAAACAATGAATGATCAAATGACAGAAGTAAGTAATATAGATTCATAGACATAAAAATGTGTAAACATTGTTGGAAGTACAGAAAATGTAGTATGTTTTAGTTACAACATCTTTTGGCACACGGGTCATTAAAACACCTGGGAAGATTTAAAGGGGTAGTTCACCCAAAAATAAAAATTCTCATCACTTACTCCCTATCATGTTGTTACAAACCTTTATAAATGTCTTTGTTCTGATGAACACTAAGGAAGATATTTTGAGGAATGTTTGTTCCCAAACCAATCATAAGCCCCATTCACTTCCATAGTGGGGAAATATAATACTATGGAAGTGAATGGGGCTCATGAACAGTTTGGTTGCAAACATTCCTCAAAATAAATGTCTTCCTTCGTGTTCATCAGAACAAAGACATTTATACAGGTTTATAACAACATGACAGTGAGAAAATGAGAATTCACTTTTGCTGTGATTGTCAGGTATGGTAGCACACACTCGAAATGTGGCCTCTTTATTTAACTCATTCCAGTCTAGTAAACGTGCACACACACCTGGAGCAGTGGACAGTGCAGCTGCCTTGCTTTGTAACCCATATATTTGTAACCAATTGTAATATGCTGTGGCAATGCACATGGGTCTGTATACTTACATTTATATTTGTTTGCATTGTACTAATTTCCAATGACACTTTTATTGTAACAGTAACTTTTTTCTGTTTCTTTAACTACATTTGTCTGTTTTGTACAGGGCATGGATGAAGTCAGCATCAGTGTGGTCATTTGAAGACACCACTGTTGGGATTTGTGCTCTCAAACAACATGCTTCTTGTGATGAAGAAGAGGATCTTTGTATAGTCCTGGAAGGCATGAAGGTGTTGCAACATCGTGCCATGTTGTTTGAGCTGATGTATGCCTTAAACCTGAGCTATCCTGATCTCTGCTTTATTTTTGAAGAAATCCAAAAGATTTTAATGGAACTGCATTGAGCGTAACTTTAATGAACCGTTTCTTTCAGTGAAAGGATCAGAAAAACTGTGCTGCTCATTTATGTTCTTTTTATTTATCAGTTTTAAGTGTTTTTTCTTATTAAAACATTAACCGTTTGCTGCTCAGAGTTGATTTTGGAAATGGTTGTTGTATTTTGTTTTTGTTGAATCTTTGATTATCAGTTTATACAAATGCTTTAGCTCTGACTTTCTGAAGGATTGATATTTTCCAGTTTGTAAATCCATTTAAAAAATAATAGTACTTACTGTTTTGCATGTCTCTTTGGAATGCAGTGTTTGTGCTTTAGCACTTCTAAATCTACTGTGATAGTAACTATTTTAAACATTTGGGTCAGTTTTACAGATGGGGCTTTTTCTAGTCCCAGACTTTTGCAATGCCTTAATTTGAAAACATATTGCACTGACATATCTTGACATATATCAGTGCCATTGTTTTGTCTCAAGATGTACTCCAGTGTTGTTTTTGTAAGGTAGGTTTGTTTGTAAACTTTTTTTGTAAAAAATATCCTAATATAACTAGGGCCTAGTCATGGCTTAATCCACAACCTGTCTGGGAAATTGCCCCTTTGTATGTACTGCATGTGCTGATTGTTGTAATAGTTATTGACTGTTGTTGAATTAATGTGTAGTGATTTAAATGAATTGATGATCTGAAAGCAGTGGTTTGCCTCAATATCACTAAACATTTGTTCAAAACTCTTTGCTTTTTATGCCAATGCAAATGTATTTTGTATTTAAAAAAGAAATAAATAACATTTGGATAATTATGGGTGATTATTCTGGTGCCAGAGACATAATGAAATTGCTTTAGAGTTACATAATCCCATAATATAAGCATTAAAAAAGCATGTTGGAATTACAGATGAAAATCTAGTCCCCTAACATAATAAAATTACTTAAACATTACAAAATAAATGTGTTATAGTAAAGAGAAATAGCACTTTGAGTCAACATATTTATATTAGACTACTTAAAACAATTAAAATGTTTTGGTCTGACACATAAAAATTAAATGAGGAAAATTATGTTGGTTTTACACAATCGGATTATGTGGGACCGATGTACACATTAAAATTACGTAAATTGAAAGGATTTTTTTTTTCAGTGTAGTTACAATATAGTTACCCTTTTAAATTCTCTTAGAAAAGCGATACGTTTTATTTTGTGCCACCATACTTGCTCGTATAACTACTCGCCTTAAATAGGAAAAACGTTGATGTGTTTGGTCACTTCTAACTTTATCTCTGTTTGGTACCATTGAATGAATGGGGTTAAGCTAAGTGCCACCAAAGTGTCGCCGCGCACCACAGCAATGAAGTGCACGCACTAAGATGATAGAGGTACAGTATGTATCAACTCTTCTTAGTTAAGGTAATAACATAGTTTAATATGGAAAAAGAATAGACTATTCCTTTAAGGGGCGGTTTCCCGGATGGGGTTAAGATTAATCCAGGAATAGACCTTAGTAATATTAGGACATTTAAGTAATTTCTACAAACATACCTTACAAAAAACATTACTGGTGATCATACTGAGACAAAACAACAGCACTGATTTATGTTAAGATATGTCAGTGCAAGGTGTTTTTAAATTAAGGCAGCTCAAACATGGATTTTAGCAGAGTGGGCGTGGTTTAGGTGCAGACAGTGGACACGCCCCCACCACTTGAGAGCAGAGAATCTTGCCTTAATTGACAACTTATTTTCTTTACTTGCCGTTTTTATTGCCCGTTATTCAATTTTGTCAGGTGGTTAATAATTTTTTTTTGTGGTGTCACATTTGACTTTAAATGCACAAGATCAAGGCTTTCACTGAGCATTAACGTTTAGTTGTGAGTTCTCATTGCTACAGGTGTATGTCTCACAGATTTCACAGCTCCTGATTCAATGTTTGTCTCTGATAACAGTTTAAATCTTTTGCGCCGTATGGAGCCTGCAAATGTCATACTTGCCATACTGTCAATGTTTTTATTAGACTGTATTAACTGTAGATAGCACTCATCTGTCTACCTGCTGCCATAGTAGTAGTTACAGACATACAGAGAGTTTGTCTAGATTGGTGTGTGCAGTAGTATATAATCTTTACCTAAATATTTTATAAAATATACATAAAAACTGTGTATGCATGTTGCATTGGTGTGTTTGGAGTATAAACTGAAACTCAGCTTTTATTAAGAATTTATGACTTGGCAAAAATTACATACAGCACATGCAAAATGTATATTCTCCAAGGCGTTTGTCCAGTCGTGGAGAAATAATCTTTGTTTTTCCTAGTCTTTTATGATCCTTTAAAAAGTGACAACATGGAGACTGCAAAGAGCGTGTCAACAAGAATAGACACCATCAGAAACTGCACGATAGAGATCAACAACATGAGCAACGTCTACAGCCTCAAAAACCCACAGTAAGGAGAAAATAATTACCGTGCATTTAAGGATATATTGTCATTTGTTTTGTCTTTCAGATTATTTGAACTTCCCCTGAGAATAAACCAAGCTATTCTGAAACACTTAAAATCAGCAAATGTGTTATTCCAGAAAAATTCTGTTACTTGGTAAAAGTTTACAGACTAACTCTAAACTTCTCTCAGGGTCTACACGTTCAGTGGGCACTGCTGCAGTCGTCCTGAGCCTATCAGCTCCAACAATACCGGGATCTGTGCATTCACAAAAACTCATTACAGTGCCCGCGGGGCCGTAGGCGTCTTGACCTATGACCTCTGCCACACGGAGAACCAGCCGTGCTCTGAACGCATGGCTCTTCTGTTCTCCGTTCCCTTCGACTACACCCGCTATGACGGCATCTGGGCAGTCGGGGTGTTCGAGATAACCCGTGAGTGCGATAAAGCCCTGTACCACTGCATGTATGAAGGGAAACAAACAGGTTTTATCCGTGAGAATGCAATGGCGTCTGAAATCACCTACAAAACACAGACGGTTGAATTAAGAGCAACTATGTCAAATGTGGCCAAAGCTATTATTAAACTGGAGATCCATGACAATAACAATAGTTGTTAAGCCTAATAGTAAAAAGAAATATTTTCATTTATAGCCCATCTGAATTCCTGTGTAAAAAATCTAAATGATAAAATAGCATACAATTGTGACTTCACTAACATTTATGATGTTGATTTTTGACTGTAAAATCTAATAAAAAGGCAAAATAGTTGAAACTGACTGAATCTTGTATTGTATTCTGCATCTTTTACATGATTAGTTTCATAGTGTGCAGTGGTTTAAGCAGGACATAACTATGAGATTATGGTAACACTTTAGAATACTGTATCTTACTTACTGTTTAACTAATAAGGAATTACTGCAGAATTAATCGTTAGTTCTTCATTAACACTCAAGTCACTACTATTAACTACTAAGGAATATGTGTTAACTAATCAGAATGTCATAGCGGTTTTTAATTATGTTAAGTCACTATTAGTTAATCATTAACAAATCAATTCAGTCATGCCTCCTGAAGAACTATGATTAAGTAATTACTAATTCTGCTTCAGGAGGAATAACTATTAAGTAACTATTAATGAACAGTGATGCTCAGTATCAGGTTATGGCCTGTCTTCTTCTTTACTACTAATGTTAGTTGATTTACTTAGATTTATGCCTACTATACTGATCACATTTAGGTTAAAGTTTGAGCACACACATGTAATATCTGTGAGTTTTGTAATATCTGCCACTTCAACCTGATCTCACGAATTTCATTTGGGACATTTTATTCTGCAATAGGTTGTGCTGAATAATTCATGTAAATACTGTAGCCAAACTAACGGAGAGGTAACTTACTCTTGGTAAAGATGGTAAAAAGGTTTGTCCTGGAAACGCATGCTGAAGCTTTTAATCAAACTTCTCAACAACAAAAAATAATTAATATAACCCTTCAATGCATAGTTAAGGCCCTTTTGGTAACTTCAAGATGATATATAGTATTTCTGTCTCCAAAAATCATCAATTGTCTCCTGTGAAATGTCTCCTATTGTGACAGCTGCCATAGCACCTATCACCGAATGTTGATGGTTTGTCTGAGTGAGTGGAGGGGGCGTGGCTTAGCCATAGGTCAATAGGCCTATTTCACAATATGGCGGCTGAGACCGGATGTAGGTAGAACACTTTTCCGGTCGCGCCGTCGCCGTCAAGGATCTCATTCATTCATTCATTCATAATCATAATGGACCGCTAACAGCTCGTTTTTTTCTCAGACATTACTAAAGTAAGAATAGCAGATGTTGTCCGTTTTGTTGATAGTTTTCAGGGAGAGGTAAGAAGATCAAAATTAGATAAAGGGTACAATTTTTTGAGCAATTTAGTTTCGATTATCAAGGTAGGTATTATGCTAGGCAGTTATCATGGCAGAATGATCAATGTGGTTTTATGGATGATTTAAAAGTGTTCTTAATAAAAATAAATAAAAAAACTTGTTAATTGTGTATGGTTGTGTGTGTGTTCAGTCACAAAAATTTTTTCAGGGAAAATTGTTATTAGGGCCAGGTGTTATAGGTCGTTACAAAAGCGAGAGGAACCACATCAGCTTGAGGTAAATACAGGGCCGGCGCTAGCTATAGGCAGAGTAGGCAAATGCCTAGGGCCTCAAGCTTGGAAGGGGGCCTCCATAACTGTTAAGTCCATGTGCGCTGGTCCGACAATCACTACTGACAGCATTAAATAAAGTTTTTAGGTGAGTTCAACTTTATGCGGCGCCGCCACTGCAAGAATTAAGTTTGTTTTTAAAAAAGTTTGTATTTAAAGTCGAACAGCAAACAAAACTGGCGTTACCTAAAGTAAACTGTCTGTATATCTTGTAAGTCCTCTACACTTTATTTTAGTTTCCAAATCATGAAAGTAGTTTGTCTGTTTAACTTCCAGTGGCAGCTGATTTGTATGGATATTTAAGGTAGTTTATAAAAAGGTATTGCAATGGTCTGATAGACTATACTGTATATTGGTTAAGTACAGGGGCGTAGCAAGCTTTTTAAAAGTGTGGGGGATGGATGTATATCATTTTAAATTTGATATAAACGCACCAGAAACACGCGTATGTGCACCTGGGATGGAATTAAGCACCACCCATGACACAAACACACCCTCTCTTCCTTCATAGACCTCTTTCACAAACTGTAACATTCATTTTTCATTGCTCACCTGTGAAACTTTCTGTGTCTCTCTCTCTCTTTAAACTGATGCCTCCAGCAACCTCATCTCCTAAACAAGGTGATAAAGGAATAAGGCTGTGGTACTAGCAAACCTTATTGAAACTTGAAAAGTAATATATTAAATTAATGCAAAAATATATAATGGTAATAGGCTACTGTTGTTTAATGTCAACATTTATCAACGTCCAGCTTTCAACTTCACTTACAGGATTTCTCTTGAAAAAGGTGTCAATCTTCTCCTGCCTCTTTCTTTTCTGTATCTTATTGATACTGCGTGACAAAAAGATAATGGTAAGCTCGATAGTGACATGGGTCTGACAGGACTGTGACTGCTAAATTTTGCTACTTGTGCCCTGAAAAGCTTTTTCTCTGGTGGTCTAAATGATGTAACAATTTACCGTTTTTACATTTAAATAATATAGGCTACACTTTTCTTTCATTGTTTGCAAGTTACCTGTTGAAGAACTATGTCATCATTTCTAATTTTTTTCTCCTCAACAAGTACAATCATACACAACAGGTAGTATTAACAAAGTATTCAGCTAATCAACAAACAATGCTCAAAATATCAAATCGATTGCAATTTGTCCCTCATCCTCTTCAATTCCCTGCCTTCTTCATCACAGGTTATACATTGCATGCCACATTGTCTACACTTGACCGAATTTAGCCAGCTGCTGAACAATAACCCAATTAGCATTAGTCCCAAACACATATCAAGCTTATTCAAAAACCTCAAAAGCATAGAGTTGATTAAAGTGTTTAATAAAGTTTTTTAAACACTCATTCAAAGTAGCCTACCTGAAAAAGGGAGATGTACATAAACAAAGTTCCCGCCTCCTCAGCGCGAGCTGACCGATCAATCTAACCCACCAAGAGAGGCGGGACTTAAGGCAGAACAGCCAATCATCAGCCGGTAACACTCAAAGCCGGCGTCATGTTTGAGAGGGGAGGGGGAGAGGAGGCAGCGCAGCGCAGCAGACAGAGAGCGACCAGAGAAACGGAGGAGCGACTTTAATAAGGCGTTCTTGCAAAACTGCATAAAAAGTGTGGGTGTTGAACCCTCTCACCGGGAAAAGTGTGGGTGTTAAAACACCCACATCCCCCACGGGTGCGACGCCCCTGGTAAGAGGGAAATTCTTCTTTATACCAAGTTAAAATAAAAAACAATAAAAGTTTTCTAGGAGGTGTTCACCTGTAATTTTTTTATATTTAGGGTTTTTGCAATGTACTGTTGTCTTTTTAATTTTACTCTTTGGAGAAAGCAAAACTGTTATCATGTGTTATCCCAAAAAGGTGGTGTTTTTAATAAATGTGACTGCCTTAATATTTTTAACACATGTGGTTTTGCATAATTTCTAATTACATTTTAGCATAAAGTTAATCAATTTATTGATAAAATAGGGAAAAACATGTTTATTAGTAGTGCTCATCTGATTTCTAACGCAGTAGAGAAACACGTTCTCACATTATTCTGAAAATTAGAGGGGTGTGAGGGGCCTCCAACATAAATTTTGCCTGGGGCCTCAAAATATCTAGAACCGGCCCTGGGTAAATAATAAGTTACTGGATGTAATGGTATGTTTTCTGATAAACAGATTGTTTCCAATGCATTACTTATATCAATGTATGTATTAAAAGAAGCTTAATAGTTTTGTAATAACAGCACCAACTGCAGTTACCATTAACATAAGCTTTTACATTATTAATGGTTGTTGTAACCCTTGTCCATTGTTTAGGGCATTTAAAATGTTATTAAAAAGTTGATACTATAAATGTACACACAAAATAAGTAAATAAATAAATTAGAATGATGTCATTGTACGTTATGAAATATGTTATTTTTAGTGTTTTTCCCCAGTAGATGGCAGCAAACTTTGACTAGACTGGGTAAATGCAAAAATGCAAATCTTTACATGGAATTGGACTAGAAATTTTAATATTGTACAAGTAAAATTATAAATATAAAATGTAGCTACAAATACACACTGTACTGTTGTGAGTAGATGGTTCAATGTACTTCTTAAATGAATAGCAAAACAAATAAATATGCAAAATACATGAAGGTCTTTCTTTCATGTTCTTCATATCACACTTGAAACCATCACCCCACCTGAACTGACAGCATATACACGTTCATGTGCTGCTGGAAGAAGTTTGTGCAACCATCTGGTTGCATTGCTTTATCAAACAGCACATTTTAGTAAGCTAGGCATCAAGACTGTTCCAGCTGCCATTGCGTGCACAAGCAAGGAAAATATAAGGTAAAATATAATAAAATAAGACAACAAATCATCTTTTAAACACATTTAATAAATCATCAGTTAATCATAAAGTTGTACTAAATAGTAAATCAGCAGTAAGACTCGGGGTGGACGCGGACTTCATTCTCCGTGAAGTGCATGGCACACACAAAACTGCTGCCCCTCCTCACTGTAAATGATGCTCACTCATCTCTTCGAATAGCCCAGATCCAACGCTTTTTGCATTTTCATCGCTCGGAAAGCTGTGAAATGACAAGTATGGTTCAGTGGCGGAGCTAGACTTTTAAAACTGGGGTGGCAAAGGGGTGGCAAGGTATTATTTTGGGGGTCAATATACAAAGTGTTCAATTACACTAAAAATAAATTATTTCCACAAAATGTATATAGATTAAATTAAAGTTGTTTATTTTCCTAAATGTACACAATTATAGCCTATATGTATTAAGTATACAGCAAAAATAGAACAACTGGGATCTGTTTGGCCCTGATTTGCACCTCACTTTTGCTTCTTTAGAAAGAAGTTGGTAATATCACTTTTTCTCTTCATTCTGCTGTCCCTATACAAAGGAAAACTTGGTTACACACCTCATGAAGAAACCAAAATTTGGAACAATTTGCTTGTTTTTATTTACCATAAGTACACCGTTACTAATAATACACATACTAAAGTAATACATTACGACAAAATCTGAGTATATTGAGGTCTAGCCTATTTGACAACACAAGAAAAATTGCTTAAAGACGTCTAGACATGTTATGTGAAGGGAGGAGGGAACGAGATTCCGTAAACTTTAATGTAATGATGTAAATAGACTCCTGTCCCTCACATTAAGCTATGGAATGGCTTCAGATGACTTTGTGAAATTATAATCCAACCCTCTCAGACCCAAGTCACCCAAACTGACGTGAAAAAAAGCCCGAGGCGCCGAAAAGCGCATTGTTTACATCCCTGTACTATCTCCACGGTGGTTTTATTAAGTTCAATATGCTGCATTACACGTGCCAATATGAATAAGCCTACCTAATGTCTGTGATTGTTGCTGAACATTTGCTAACGACATGTTTTTTATTGTTTTAAGCATCTTCACGCAGGCGTGACAGTATTAGTTAGTTTCACAAGACTAGTAATGCTCATTGAAGTATTAATGCTAAGCAATGAAGTGCAGCGTCTCCCTTACTTCCCGTTAAAACAGTACTATGTTTAATTTAAAACGCTCTTCATTGATCCTGTGTGTGCTACCGCGTTATGTTTTGGAGCACGAAGGAGCTGCATGTCAGCTTAACCAATAGGCTTGTTCGACTTCAAGCGGCGCCTCAAGAATCGACAGCCGGATTACGTCAAAGTACCGCGAGAGATTCGCGAAATCATATGGAGGAGTTTGCTTTTAAGTCGCTCTCGTGGAACTTTGACGTCACCGGCTGTCGGTTCTTGCGGCGTCGCATGAAGTCGAACAAGCAAGTGTAGCAGCTCATTCACGTCCGCTGGGAGATTTGAGAAATGTTCGTAAAAATCAAACAGTGTAATGTTTTCAGCGGGGTGGCAACAGGGGTGGCAAGGACTTTGTCTGGGGTGGCAATTGCCACCCCAATTAGCCCTCTGGCTCCACCACTGGTATGGTTGTTTTTTCTTTGAATATAAAAACAAAGGCACGCTACAAGACTACTTTTAGTCTCCGCCATCGTTTTGAATAGGCTTTCACCGAAAATGCGTTTTACCTACATCCGGTCTCGGCCGCCATATTGTGAAATAGGCCTATTGTTCTTTGGTGTCTTTATGTTTTGGTCTAGATCACGTTGCCTTTACACATTTTGACCAGCAGGTGTCGCCAGCGTGTATGGTGTATCAAACGCTTCAAATTAGTGAATCATTTTGCGACGCAATTGGTTCAATTGATTCGTTTCTCTCATCACTAGTTAGTTTATTTCCTTGCAGCTTTGCTCTAATGTACCACACTCACTCACTGCAGCTCTAGTAACTCTCTGCTTTCACTTTCAGTTTTTTAGCTGCTTGTGCATGTGCAATGGTAATACATGAAATTATCCACAGTAAACTAAAACGGGGGCAGGGGGGTGTTTGCAATTATAACGTTAAAACTTTGATGGGTATTCACTGAAAAATACAAAATATGATTAAATAGAATACATATGTAAATATAATTCAGATAGGCTTCTGGGAATCTTGATGATTACCAGCAGCAATGGCAGCTTACCAAGTACACCAATGCGTTTCGGGGCCCCTAGGTTCTCAATCGCCCCCTCGCTCCTACATCCTACGACCTGGAAACTGATTGAGCTCCGCCATCATGTAGGAAATCTCAATTCTTTGGGTGCATTGCAATTTAGGGCCTGGAGCCTTCTAAGGACGCTGACGTTGAAGGCAAAACTCAGTATTTGAAGGTCGTAACCTCTAAAATCCACGAAGAGAACTGAAATGAGACGGTCTAACCTACGAGGGGAGTTGCTTCACTTGCTGTTCTTGTCCACTGTGCTTGTCTTCGGGACACAACAGCTGAGACGATCAGACTTTTAAAAATAAATATGGCCTTGCAGGGCTCCAAGAAAGCCTCATCTTTTAATGGACCTTAAAGACATTGGAGAGTTGGTAGTATCAAAGTACTAAGTTCTCAGATGACACATTATGTTATTTGAAGAGTAAAAGTTTACAATAATATTGATAATCATGCATTAGGATTTTGGTCACTATAACCTGGATGTAAATTTTTATCTAGGTGTACCAAGAGAAATTAAATCACATATCTTGGTGAAAATTACAGAGGCAATATTTGCTCTGAAAGCATAGACCTACCCAAATGAAATTGAAGGTGTTGCTGCACTTTTGTTGAAGCATCCCTGCCTGACAGAGTCAGGTACAAGTACTTGATGGGTGGAAAATGAGCATAAAATACAAACTTGGCAAATTACAGATCAGCAGGTTGCCATGAAGTTGGTATGAGATGGTAAAGACCAGATAAAACGAGCCAACCGAGGAGAGGTTAATTATTTATATGATTATCCTGCAGGCCAGTCTGATGATACTCTGAAAGAGAAAAAACTCATAGAGGAACTAAAGAAGAGAAATAAAATGAGATTCTCATCAATCAGAAAATGAATCTGACACGGAAGTGCCAATGGTCTCTGTGGTGCTAGAATGATAATGATAATTATGATAATTAAATTGTTAATAGTCTTAGCCTTTTAAATCATTTTATTATTGTGATGTTTGCATGTGTTTGTTAAACTTTAAATTTTTAGCTGAAACCCTTTTTTTCCTCTCATCAGTCGAAACGCATCACCTTGATACAGATCATTGTTACACCAACATACACCACAGCTTCTGAAGTTGTACAGAGCTAGACAGGGAAAAGAAATGGAAGATCTTTCTAACAAGCTTGATGAACAAGTAACATGTTAATGACAACCATGTGCAACCTCAAAATTGTATGATTTATCAAAGCCCTTTAATGTTTAAAATAGCGTTGTTTTCTTACTGTTTTCGGGAAGAAAACTTCTCATGTGAGCATGGGCTGATACCGTTTGCTTGTTTTCTGGGTTTTTTGTTCTCTCCCCCATCTCTCTTTCTCTGCTATACTATCTTATCAGATCTCTGCCATTGGGCACCAGAGGCAGGAATGCAAAATAGGTCAAGTCAAAACATGTGTTTAGTGCTTCATGTGAACCTGTACATTGCACCATGTCAAAATATGTTCATGCTGCTAATGCATCAAAAGGGTTTATGATAAAAGAGAGACGTTCACATTTACAAGATACTCATAAGATACAAGCATCCAAGTCAACACTGAAAACCCTAATAAGTTGACTGAACTAATTTTAATGAGTAAACTTGTTGCCTCAATTCAATTAGGCAATAAGTCTCCCAAAAACTTATCAGTGTATCTTCATTATAGTTGAGAGTTAAATGTGGTGCAAAAATCAATACTGTTACAAAGAGTGTTAAACTCTAAATTTTGTTATCAATTGGTTTATATGTCCTATCAGTTCTTCTTGGACTAAAGATAAGTCTTTAGATTTATCAAGTGCAAGGGCTTATGGGTATTCCTCACAGCATTTTGAACTGATACTCTTAAGTTAATTGCACTTGTTTTTTTTTTTTGGTTTGTGTAAGTTGAATAAATAAGTTGAATGAACAAAGATATTTAAGTTATGGATCTAAAATGCAAAGTTTAAGTCATGATTGCTTGACTTTTTGAGTACAAAGAGCATTAGGGCCTTCAGTGCAGAAAATCAAGAGACCTCAGTGACCTCAATGGCAATGCGGCCATTACTTTTAAATTCTTTCCATTTGTTAAATATCCACTTAAAATGTGCTTAAAAATGACACTTATTGTACGTGCTGTGTTAATTGTCTCTTTAAATGGTTTACATCAATCAAATCACAAAAATCTCAGCTTTCCAAAGATATGTGACATGTTTGGCTTTTTGTTTTTGAGTGGTTGTTTGTCATGAAGTTCACTGTCACAGCATGCAATGTTCCGCCCATGGTACACTGGAACTTGAAGGAGATATTTGTAAAACCCACAGCAGATGTGCAAACCTGATAACTCTGTCTCCTTACGATGCAAAATAATAATCATCCCTGTCTGGGTAACGATTTTCAGTGTTGATTTGAATTTTTTGGTTATGGGTCCATTGTTTCAGAACCTGGCGGTGCGTTAGCCATTTGCATTAAGCTTACAGGGCCACTGCCATATGGCCATGGGTTGGCATAAATAAAACAAGTGATCAATATAGCTTACATTAATAAACATTTTGTAAATTAAATTTCTATAAATACTAATACAAAAAGAAAAGAATAATATCCTGTCTTTGAGTAATTGCTGTATAACGTTCTGAGGTTAAATAACTTTTCATGGGCACACTGCAACAGCCGACCAAGGCCAAGATTTTAATTTTAGCTGACTAAAAAAACTTCATTTCAGGTTTGTTTCTCAACAAAATACAGTATACATTCAGAAAACAAACGCCTATTATCTGACAGGTTATTTCCAAATCTGTGTGATTATTATTATTTTTTTTTTATGTTTAAATCGGTTGGTATATATGATAATATGGTGTTATATGTAACTGGGCCCAGCCATCATACATTTTCTGCATCTGCCACTGTACCCACTAAATAATTTAATTCTTATTAAGGCATGAGAAATATCTGATTAAGAGGTACAGATTCTCAGGTGATGCAAGAAATGTCAGTCTAGCACTGAAATCACTTCTACAAGATTGCAAGTAAAAGGAACAGATTACTCCATAAAGTGTTACATTAGGGCAGTCACAGTAAACAGGCATTATTTTGTGTTACAGCTTTTCCTATTGTCTTTGGATGCAGTGCCAGATATATGAGACTTTTTTAATGTTAAAATAAGTCGATAAAATATGTCAGCAGACACCTTAAAATACCTTAAAATAGTAAGTGTTGCTTTTTTGCAGCATGCTATAGTGTATTATTCTGCATGAAAATAACATTTTTCCCCATCTTTAAGGTATTCTACATATCTTCCAGATGTCCTTTTGGCCCCCTCAAGGGACCTACCATCTTACTTCCCAATATTCCATTCCAAACCAGCCTTGTTTGAACATGGTGGCTATTCACCAACAATCCAGAATATACTATTCAGTGTATCATGGCATGTCAATGAATAAAACGGTTTGAAAACTTCATGAAGCTCACAGCAAATGTAGTATTTTTGGAAGCTTTAGTTTGGGGGTGGGATTGAAATCCACTTTTATGCACTGAATGATCCCATATTGAGGGCTTCTTGGTATTATAGAGGCACCATCGTCTTTGCTTCTTAGGAGTTGGCATTTTTATTGTTGCTTTTTCCTAATATTTTTCTTAAAAAAATCTTCATATAGTCAAATACATCTTATAATAATTCAATGATTTCTGTTTAGTTCCACCAAATATTGTTATAGAAAGCTTTTTTAAGATAATGCACACTTTTTTGCATCAAATACTGTAGATACACATAGTAGTAGTTAAGTGTTTGCAGTTTCATGATGAATTTGTATGAGTTTCATCAATTTTTGCATCAGTGATTCTTTGATCGATCGCGTGGTCTGTTTAAGAATGCCGTGAACGTGCACTTATCCTAGCTAGCATTACCTGACTTGACATAGCTGCACGTTCTCATCCTGGCTTAGCAATCGTGCAACAGACTAAGCCAGAATGCGCCAATTAAACTTTAGGTCAAGCTTGGCCTTTTCTATTATCTTTCTTAATTCTACTTTTGTGCAATACCCCAATGGAAGGCATTAAACTTTGTGAAAATCTTTAAAAAATGCTGGTGCTGGCTGGCAAGGAAGTTTTTTAAAAAAAAATGCTGGTGGGGAAAGAGTTAGCATGCTTTCAAACATATTTGATTAACACTTCAATCAGTTTCACGATATAAATGTTAATGTATAAATTAAATTAGTGACCATTGTGTTATTGCTAGAGTCAGAGACACTAAATTACCCAATCATAAACCATGTATTATTACGAGATGATGTCTGCTGTAGAAAGGTAGAAGGTTTTCTTTTTAAAGTAGCACATTACAATTGGGATAGGATTTTTCTTATCCCAGATGTTGAATCTCCTTGGAAATATGATAGCTTTTTATCTTTTATCAATGGTCATGCACCTTTAAAAAATTCTGTGTAAAAGGTGGGATAACCCCTGGTTCTCTGAAGCTCTATCTGCCCTTATCCATGAGGGTGATGTTGCTTGGGCTAAAGCCAGAAAATCGGACTCAAGCTCGGACTAGTGTCAGAAGGCTTAGAAATAAATGTACGGTTGCCATTAGAAAAGCTAAAGCAGATTATTTTATTGCTAAAACTACTAACTCAAGCAATCCCAAATAATTTTGTCAGAATAAAGTTGTTGACTCGTAACAAAAATAACTTTAGCTTTCCTTTGTGTATAAATATAAATTCCTAGAATTTCAGAAAAAGAACAATTAATTGCTTAATTGTTTTAAAAAGCATTTTTTTGACTCTGGCTTTTTATTTAAATCACGAAATCTTAATAATTCCGAGATCGATGTTTTCAATACAGAAAGTCGTTCACAAAAGAAAGAGTTTAAATTTCAACAAATTAAGATTCACAATGATTTTAAAGCACTAAGATCACTTCACACTAATCACCAGGCCCCGATCATTTGGAACCTACCTGTATATATCTGAAGTTAGCTGCAAATCTCATCACTCTTCTTTAACTTACATTTTCAATCTCTCATTTTAACAACTTTAGACCAATTTATAAGCTCATGTCTTATCAAAGATCCTAGAAAGTCTTATTTGTGATCAGTTGACATGTAAACAATCTACTTACAAAATATTTTTTTCCTACTATGGAGGTCTATGATTGCTTGCTGCTGTGTGTTTGCCATCATTTCTCGTGGTATCTTCTTTGTGTTCGTCGGAGGGGGGGGGGGTGTGTGGGTTTGGAGCAGCGTGGGGATGGGTGGATGGTGGCAGGGTTTTTCATATTTGAAGTGAATTATCTTAACTCGAGTCACTTTTACTCCTGTTTTATTCTTTTTAACATTTTAAACTGTTTTTATTAAAATCACATTTATCTTCTTTAATTGTTATTTTAAATTCTCATATATCTTTGTTTTTATTGTGATTTTATCGTGTATCTCTTATTTTTACATTTTCTTTTTTATATATTGTTTTCTCATTTCTGTGTAAAGCACTTTGAATGACCTCTGTGTATGAAATGTGGTATACAAATAAACTTGCCTTGCCTTGCCTTGCCTTGCCTTGCTGTCTTCTAATCAGGTTTTAAATGATATTCTGATTGATTAATAAAGGTGAATTTTGTGCTTCTCTCTTTATCGATTTATCTAAAGCTTTCTACACAGTGAATTATGAAATATTGCGCAGACTAAAGAGTATAGAGTATATCAAATTAAGTTATTTCATGGTTCAAAAAAAAATTTAAGTGGAAGAACTCAATGGGCTCTATTTTAACGATCTGAAACGCAAGTGCGAAGCACAACGCGCAAGTGAGTTTGTGGGCGGATCTTGGGCACTGTTGCTATTTTCCCGGCGTGAGAAATAACTCTTGCGCCGGGCGCAAATCAATAAGAGGTTGGTCTGAAGTAGGTTCATTATTCATAGGTGTGGTTTGGGCGTAACGTCAAATAAACCAATCAGAACGCTAGCCAACATTCCCTTTAAACGCAAGGGCGCAAGTTCCATGGCGGGTTGCTATTATTATGACGGATTTACCAGGCGCACGCCAGGAGCGGTTTACAGCCGAGGAGACCCACGTTCTTGTACGGGGGAATCCCACGCTTGCCAGCATAAATCGGGCACGCCGTGTAACGGGAGGTGGATCTGCCTCAGGACTTGACGCCAGCAGAGGACATCGCTGCGTCCACCCTCACCGCTGAAAGGGTTTGGGGGCTTTGAAATCGGACCCAAGAAACGCAAGCAAGGTCCAACCCAAAAGTACTCTTACAAATCAAGTTCATATACATTAAGGTTTCTTATGAAAACATTTTAACTATTATTTACATAAAATAAACGTAATACAGCCACACAACAAAGTTATGAAAATATTTTAATCGTTATTTGCATGAGAATAAATAAAAAATATCACCACAATGCTCACCTCTATGATTCCCCTTATCTCGTGTATTAATATTTTTAAGTGTAACAATTTATGATTTGCAAAAATAACTGTTGCATCTGTGTAGATTAGATAAGCAAAGTGTATGCGCGTTGTGCACGCTATACATTATGGTCAAGCATGCGCCCTTAAAATAGCATAATGAACCACGCGCAACGCGCCACTGACTTTAGACTAGTTTTTTTTGGTTAGTAGCGCAATTGTTTTTTGAAACTGCAAAATAGCATAAGAGATGGTTTGCGCCGCAACACGCCTCTTTTTTTGCGCTGAACCGCCCAGGGAGCGCAAGTTCATTCCCTAGTTTGCTGACGTGCATCTGTGGAGGGAAAAACCCCGCTGTGCGCCGGCGCAAAATACGAATGATACATGCGTCACTGACAAAGTCAATTGCGCTGGGTGCAAGATAGGGCCCAATGTGTTCAAATGGAAAGTAAATTATCTGGATTTTTAAAGGTGTTCTCCAAGGGTCTGTATTAGGACCTTCTTTAAATCTCAAAGAGTCTATCTGGTTGAAAAAAGGTTAAATAAAATAAATCAATAAGCCCCGCGAAGCAGTAATACAGTGCATTATTTAACAGCGAATTGGGTTTTAGGCACTCTGCTTCACCTAATGCACTGTAACCCAGTGCTTCTTGGGGTTTATTGATTTAATATTATTATATTCACTACAGTTAGTTAATATTACAATACCAAAGTGTAGCATTTACTGTAATAAACTCAAGTTTAGGCTACTACAGTATTTTTTTATGTGGGAGGAGTAACAGTTGACAAATCACAGACGATCATTGCCAACTATGTATCAGGGTGTTTATATATAAGCAGTGTTCAGTTACTCTTTGACAGATGAGAAGAGTTTTGATGAAGGTGAGTAAATTTGACTTTATGCCTTTCATAGTCATCACACTGATAGAATACAGAGACACATTGATGCATGAAGATTTATACAAATATGTTACTATTTAAAGGAATAATAATGATTCATCAATTTAAATAATAAATCTACCAGCAGTAGAAATAAATGTGATTTGGGAAATCTATAAAATGAATCTTTTCATGTAAACCAAGGTCTTGACAGACAAGTGCATTCTAATGCCTGAGTTTATTCTACAAACTCAGAATTTTTTTATTTTATACATTTAGACAGAACTTAATGACATTAATATGAACATACTATGATTTGGACATAAAAATTCTAATTTAAAATAATATTGGATAATGTGTATAAAAAATTAAACTAACAGCATTTAAATATTCTATAAAAGAATGTCTTTTTTCTGCGCTTAATTTATGTTGAATTGATGAAATGATCATAAATGTACTGTAGAGCAACAGATTTGCCCAAACTATCACAAAAAAACCCATAATGTACAGACATGAAAACCCAAAGTAATCTAATGCAAGCCCAGTATTAGGCTTACTGGACTGGGGGACAGTCAGGATTTTTGGGTGGGCAGCCATTTCTTGACAAAATGATTCATACACTAAAATGATGGATGTTTCCATTATATTCATTATTTTCCATTGTAGGGCCATTATAATAAAGGGCCATTCATATGTTTTTTGCACGTTCATATAAGAAATTTTAAATAGATGCACTACAAATGCGACAGATCAAGCATTTTCTTCATTTAAAAATAAATGCCCTTTTTAAAGTGATATATGATAGCTATATTTTCATTAATTTCTGACTCTGTTTGATGTCAAACTTTAAATAATCTTTACTCAAATATTTTAATAAATATACATACAAATATTTGTATGCATGTTACATTGATGTGTTTTGAGTATAAACTAACTCAGTTTGAGAAGAATTTATGGCTTGGCAAAAATTACACGCAGCACACAATTGCTAAATTAATATTCAAAAAGGCATTTGTCCAGTTTTTGATAAATAATCTTTGTTTTTTTTCAATCTTTTATAATCTTCAGTTCTGAAAAAGTGACAACATGGAGACTGCAGATAGCGTGTCAGCAAATATAGACCGCATCAGGAGCTGCACGATCGAGATCAACAACATGAGCGACGACTACTGCCTCAACAACCCAAAGTTAGGAGAACATGATGAACGTGCATTTAGGGATACGTTGTCATTTGTTTTGTCTTTCAGATTATTTGAACTTCCACTGAGAATAAACCAAGCAATTGTGATGCTTCCAATTACACTTAAAATAAGCAAATGTGTTATTCAAGAAAAATCCTGTTACCTTGTAAAAAAAATACAAAAAGAAACTGAACGAAAGCTGTCATTTCACTGTACTATTAAAACATTATTAACTAACTTTAAACTTCTCTCAGAGTCTACACGTGCAGTGGGTCCTGCTGGCATCCTCCTCAGCCCACAATCAGCACCAACAACACCGGGGTCTGCGCATTCACTAAGACTGCATTCACTGCCTGCGGGGCCGTAGGTGTCTTGACCTATGACCTCTTCCATGTGGAGAAACAGGAGTGCACTGAACGGATGGCTATTCTGTTCTCCGTTCCCTTCAACTACAACTTCTACGATAACATCTTCGGAATTGGGGTGATCACGACTGCCCGTGAGTGCAATGAAGCCCTGTTCAAAAAAATGTATTACGAAATGGATGACAGTTTTACCCGTGGAAAGGCAAAAGTGTCTGGAATCACCTACAATGCACAGAGAGTTAAATTAGAAGCAACTATGTCAAATGTGGGCAAAGCTGTTATTAAACTAGAAATCCACGACAGGCTGAGATAAAAATGTAGTTTAGCATTATAAAATAATTTATTTTCATGAATTCATATGTAAACAAATATAAATGGTATAAAATGTATGCAATTGTGACTGTAAAATATAAAAGAGGCAAAATAGTTGAAATTGACTGAATCCTGTATTGTATCATTTTTTTACATTAGTTACATAGTGGAAAGTGTTTTAAAGTGCATATCTAAGGTTACATTTTTTCAAGATAAATATATAACCTTGTATGAAAATACTTGACAAAAAAAATACAATACATAACTATGAGATTATTTCAATGCCTTTTGCAAATCATTTATACCTTACTGTTTCACAAGCACACCCGTTCTTTTCATACAAATTAAGTTTTAAAATGTAAACCTCAAGACTGGTCCAAAATAACTGAACCAGATTTTAGTGGAACTGGTGGAAAATCAGTCACAAACACAATCTGACAAGTCAAGTAGAGTAAACTCATTTATTCTGAAATAGGTCTGTATAAATGGTTTGCGTGCGCGTCCTGAAGAGAGACAGAGCTGTGAGGAAGCGCTACGAGTCATTTTAAGTTCAAGTGTGTGCGTACAACAAAGAAAGTGAGTTAGTCATAATACAAATATAGTAAAGTTATAGTTTGATTTATATTGCTATTTTGTTATAATATTGCTATTAGTTTTAACATATCGTAAGTTGCTGTGTATATTAGTATATGTATTTGTATTGCATATGGTTGTAATATGAAGATTTAAGTTTTTATAAATATATGCAGATTTGATATTCTATGGTTATTACTTCACGCCCATATTGTTAATGCTACTCTATGTGATCACTGATGTGGATAATATAATTCATTCTTCACTACATTTAGAAGTACTGGGCTGTGTTATTGTATTTTGTGTAATTTATCATATCTTACAGTATATGTAGCCTATATCTGTTTTGTTTGTACAAACCATACACAAAGCCCTCCTTTCTACAGTAAAGTTTAATCTTTCTGAATGTTGCTCAATTCTTGACCAGGATAAAGTGTACCTATCCAACAGTCCTTAAGTCAGTTTAATTTTCCAATTTAACAGGTCACACATGCCATAAATGAATAAATTGTTGTCAATGCAGTAAATTAATTCTGTTTTTATAACACAGAACTCTGTATTATACTAGGGCAAAGTCTATCTATTGGGAAAATGTTGAATCTATATCTAAGTAAATAAACAAAATAAAAACACAAAACAGGTTTTGGAGTGTTTATGGAGAGCACAGGCCTGAAGAAGTGACACAGCATTGACATGAAGGGGTGAGAGTAAACAATGACCACTGAAAACCCTAATAAGTTGACTGAACTAATTTTAATGTGTTTAACTAAATTTAACTCGTTACCTTAATTCAATTAAGTAATGGGCCTCCCAAAAGCTTCTATGTTTAGGTTCACTTAACTTGGTGGCCACATAGACTGAACTAAAATAGCTCACAAGTTCACAAAACTTCGTGTTTGTACTCCAAAACAATTAAGTTCACTTGGTGTCCATAAAGACTGAGATAAAATTGTCATTTAACTTTATATAACAATGTGTAATGAACTTAATTCTCCAGAAGCACACACCAAACTACACTGTTCACATAAACCTTCCCCAGTAAACAATTATCATCTTTCAACGTTGAAATATCGTTGAAAATAAGTCGGTCCGCCTTTGACTGGTTTATGACGTGATTTCAACTAAGTAGTTTTGGCTGGACAGTTTGACTACGTGTTTTCAACTGACCATGTTTTCAACTCATAATCTAAGACAGCTAGATAATCTGTTCTCCATGCTAAAACAATGGAGAAAACAAATTACTAAACCATGTTTATTATTATCTTAAATAAATGTAAAGAGTTTTACATATTCCGTCAAAGTTATAAAAAATTTAAAACTGCGATTGAGGTGCAATGAATTACCCCACCTTTTACGTCTATTCAACGTCTAATAGACAACTTTTTGCTAGCTGGGTTATTATAGTGGAGAGAAATAGAGTTGAATGTGGTGCATGCATACTAAAGGACACTGCATACTAAAGGACACACTGATCACCTGAACGAAAAACTATAAAAAAAATCAATAATGCTATAAAGAGTGTAAAACGCTAAGAAATATTATTGTCCCATCAGTTGTTTTTCTTTGGCCAAAATTAAATCATTCAAAAGTTTAATGCACAAGGGCTGGATATTACTCACAACATTTTAAACTGATCATTTTAAGTTAATTGCACTTGAATTTTTAAGTTTATGGTTTTTGTAAGTTATTAAGTTAAATGAAGAAAAAATTAAGTCATAATTGCTCAACTCTTTGAGTACAAACAGCAGTGCATTCAGTGACAGAAAATCTGTTCTTGCTACAATAAGGTACAGTATTGTTTTAACTCGATAAAGCATTAAAAAGCAAGACGTGATACAAGAATAAGTGGTGAACACATTTAGACGATTCATGTGAACATGACACTGCGTTGACATTGTGTTGTTTCTTCATTAACTATATAGTTTCACAGATGAATGTCTTGCTTTGAGCGTTTAAGATCATGGATTAAAACATGCTGGATGTTTGTGATTACATTATTGGCATAAACTTGTAACATAAATTTTGTTCATGTTGTTATTTAGCATGCAAGGGTGGATTCACTACAGTGGTTCAGTCTGTAGGAATGTCAAAATAACTGAAAAAATTTACAGCAAGATGGTGTAAAACCCTTCTGCAACTTATACCAACGAGGGAAATAATCACAGATACAGTATAGCAAAATATGTAGGGGAGCATTGCTAGAATATGAATATATTGTATTGCAATAGGTAGAGCTTAACCCTTTCCCTGCCAGCATTTAAAAAAAAAGAGAGGCACAATTGAGAACTGGAAGCTTGGCCTGAACCAGCCTGAAGCAGATTATGATTATATTAAACAGTGAAGGATTTCAGTCTAGAATGACTCATTTAAAGGGAACATTTCACAAGAATTTGTTCAGATATAAAAAAATCTTTAGGTTCCAAAGAGTATGTATGTGAAGTTTTCGCTCAATATACCATATAGATAATTTATATAACATGTTAAAATAGCAAATTGCCACAAAAATTTGCTTCTTTGGGTGTTTCCTTTAAAAGGCAAATGAGCTGATCTCTGCACTAAATGGCAGTGGCGTGGTTGGATAGTGCAGATTAAGGGGTGGTATTATTATAATGAGATTCCCTTCTGACATCACAGGGGAGTCAAATTTCGATGACCTATTTTTTGACATGCTTGCAGAGAATGGTTTACCAAAACTAAGTTACTGGGTTGATCTTTTTCACATTTTCTAGGTTGATTGAAGCACTGGGTACCCAATTATAGCACTTAAACATGGAAAAAGTCAGATTTTCATGATATGTCCCCTTTAATGCAATAATCGAAAAAAAAGTCACTAGCGCTGAAAAATGCACTAGAAAATGAGAGCGCCATAGGGGCAACAAAATAGAAAAAACACTGAATGTTGAATGTTTAAATAAAACAATGTTTATTATCCCTTATGGTATTAACTGTAAAATAATTCTTTAGTGAAGTGTTCATAAAAGTGGAGTGAAGATGAAAGTCTATAGTACAGAATAATACCCTACAGTAGTAACAGAATAATTAAAGCTACATTTGTCGTTCTAGTATACATTTATTTAAAAACCTGATGTGGCCTTTGAGTAAGAAAAATTTGCCCACTCCTGCCCTAGAGGATAAAGAGCTGTTGCAGTTAAACCACAACAGACACACAGCAACATCTGCTGTTCATCTGAGGAAAAGACTATCACATTCTGACAAAACTATATCTCTATTGTTCCTTCAAACATTCAAGAGTTTATAAAATGTGTTTTTATGTATGCATTTTTATTGACAGCAGGTCATTGCATAACATGTTGTAAAAAAATAATAAAATAAAATTCTGACTTAAAAGTCTGAGTTATAAAGTCACAATTCTGAGATGCAAAATCAGAATTCTGATATGCACAGTCACAATTCTGATTTATAAAGTCACAATTTTGAGATGCAAAGTCAGAATTCTGAGATATAAAGTCACAATTTTATTTCATTATTTTTTACAACATGGCAGAAACAGGCTTCCATAATTTTGAGATACAAAGTCAGAATTTTATTTTTAAATTTTTACAACATGGCGGAAACAGGCTTCCATACATTACAGCAATGTAGAACACACTACAAGCAATAAACTACACATTATGATACAGAGCCTAAAACATTTTGGAGCACAGCAGCGCTTACCCACTTTCAGCCACAGAGGTCCTCGTTTTTAAATGCTTCGAATAATGAATCTTTTCCCGATACAATTATGCTAAAAGCTTTAGTGCTTCAAGAGAGCTTTACTTTGGCATCACTACATACTGTAAATTAGCCTACCGCATGTATAAAACCAAAGTAATTAAAACTTTAAGCATTCTGGATTGACTGACAATCAAACCGCTATCCTCCTTAAGTGCATCACTTTTCTCCAACGGATTCATTTGATTGTTGGAAATGTGCCGCATCACCCTCTCACTCATTCCTTAAATAGGCCCCTTAACACTTACCGACCAAAAGATTAAGACACTAACACCATACCACCCATGCTGTGATCTTTAGGGGGAGGCTATCTTAATTCATGAAATCATCCGCCTCCCAATTACGATAGCCAAAACCCTTTTTTCATCACAAAACATATATTTACAGATGTAAGGCTAATTTCCTGAAAAAAGATAGCCCCTCCCCAAAGAAAACAGCATGGTTGGCATGGTGGCAGTGTGGCTCTCCTGATTTTGCCAAGTGGTTGATGTCCTCAGGGCAACATTATGTTGACCCTGGGACAACATTTCAATCAACCAATCAGATTTCAGAAATAAGTTTACAATTTGTTTTAAGTTTAAGCTTACAACCAGGATTAGATGTTATAGGCCATTGTTATTCACTCATCATGTCCCTCTGGTTTTAGGGTTTGGTTATGGTTAGGGTTGGGTTTGTGGTGGGTTTGCTTGGTGAATTAGACAATATGTTAAGTTTAAAGTTATTATGTCTGTCCCACGTTGTCTCACTTTACCATGCTACTTGTCCCACAATTTGTCTGACTGGAGGTGGTCACCCTAGTGTAGGCTATGTTGCTGGTCTCCGGTCGATATGACAATTACTGAGAAAGCATGAATAGAGAATGTATCCATCTATCAATGCTTCAGGGCAGACACAGTAGGGCATCCGGGGATTTCTCGCCAAATCTTTATATGAGGATTCGGACATAGGCTACTATTCGTTAACGTCTGCTTATTCGCTCCTTCGGTTACAGCTGGGACAGAAGGGTTTTGATAAAGGTAATAATTAAATTAAGCTTTATACTAAAACTTTTACAATAATCAGCACAGTTTATAGAATACAGAGACACATTTATATAAATGTTTATCGAAATATGTTTTATTTAAATAATATGTATAATACATTTATAAATTCAAAATGTTTAAATAAATGTCAATTAATGATAAATGTAAAAATAAATGTGATTTGTTAATTGTATATTCTTATGTAAACCACGACTTTTCAATAATTGCATTGTAAGGGACAAAACTCACTGCCTATTATTTATTTGATCAAGACAGTTGTGCTGCGTTATTTGGGCTTTTCCAGATCACCTAATTGAAATGCAATTGTACTGTTTTTAGCATGCAGACTATTTTTGCTATTTATTACATTTTCCAGAAATCAAGTGTGCATGCAATTCTTCTTTTTATGAAAGTTTAATTTGCTGCATCGAATCTCATTTTTTATTTGGGTTCGCTTTTCCAAAATTGATGACTTAATTAAAATGTAAATAAATAAATGAAAGGGTTTGGAATGTGTAAAATTAGATGAATTATTGAGTATATTGGTTATTCTGTTGTAAAATAGGATATATAAAGAAAAGACTAAAAGGAAGGAGGAGTGGGAAACATACAAGCTTCGGCTTCATCCTACTCCTTTTGGACATTTTTTGTTAAAGGGTAGGAGGAAGGAAGGAGAAATAAAAAAAAGAAAAGAAAACTTACGATAATAGTAAATGTTTATTTTTGTAAACTTGTAAAAAGTATTTTTTTTTCTTAGTGTGCTGCTACACAGTTTTATTTTGGTTATGTGTGTATGGATGCAAGTAGGTATAGGCATGCATACAGTGAGGAAAATAAGTATTTGAACACCCTGCTATTTTGCAAGTTCCCTTTCAGTCGGTCACTACGACGTCACGTCGTGACCGACGAATTGGGAACTGCTTCGCGGGTGAGCTATCTGCTTCGAGAAATCTTTAAAACGCCAATGAACTTGGCATGCAGATAATTGCATCTGCCAGCGCCGCCTCGCCGTGCAGGTATTTAATGAGCAGCAGGTGCAGTTATCAAATCAGCTTTTTAGCTTCGAAAGCTGGCAGACTCACTGCTCACGAGAAGCTCTCCGGATAGATCTCTGCGTGCTTAGTTGGTTGGGCGAAGGCACCACAGCGAGGGGCGTGGAGTGTTCCATCAGTGTTTGATCTACGTGATCACCTTTCTTTTTCTTTCACTCTCTTTAAGTTGAGTGTGTGCGTTCTCCTCCCTGTGTGCTTCATCAACTACACGTCTAAAGAGTGATTTCCCTAAAAGAGCTGCAGTTGAACTTGTGTCTTTTTAAAGACAGCCGTTCACTGCTCACGGGCGTTAAGCGTCTTTTTAAATATGTCTTTTCGTCCGTGTTCGACTCCTGGATGCGACAAATACATGATTCCTCGCGATGGACAAGATCGCTGTCTCTCGTGTCTGGGTCTCCAGCACGCCGAGGTGGCTTTCGTGGGAGGGACATGGACATTTCTCCGGGAATGCCGCCCTCCGTTGCTGATCGCCCCTAAGAAGGTGGCTGTGAAGCTACGGAGAGACGAGCTGGTTCGTCCAGCAGCCCTCAGCCACCGGATCCGCAACCATCTGAGGTTCCGATGGAGACGGAAAGCGTGCGTTCTGCGTCGCTTTCTACCTCTGCCGGGCCTCTCGAGGATTCGGTATCTGTTGTAACATCGGAGGGGGGGCCGTCATTTTCGGACGTGGATCTGGATCCTCTCCCTCCTTCGGGAAGGGTTGCGGTTCCCGACCTCGATCCGGAGATGACTGCCATGCTCGCTCGGGCTGCGGAGACGGTCGGGTTGGAGTGGAGAGCTCCTCCCCCTTCCGTACCGTCCCGCCTAGATGATTGGTACTTTGGGGCTGCACGGGCTTCACAGCCTTCCCCACCGGTACCTTTCTTTCCCGAGGTGCATGATGAGCTGACTCGGTCGTGGAAAACCCGTTTTCCTCCCAGAACCGGCCGCATCAGCCATCACCCCTCACCTCCCTCGATGGCGGGGCTACTAAAGGGTATGCCGGTATCCCGACAGTGGAGCGTTCGGTAGTGATGCAGTTGTGTCCTGCCGGCGTTTCCTACTGGAGGGACCGTCCTACCCTTCCCTCACAGGCCTGCAGACATTCGTCAGCCCTGACGGAGTCTGCATACCGGGCTTGTGGGGAGGCAGCCTCAGCCATACATGCCATGGCTTTGTTGCAGGTTCATCAGGCTAAGGCTCTGAAGGACCTGCACGAGGGAGGTCACGATTCGGCGGTCTTTAAAGACCTACATGCGGCTACGGATCTGGCGCTACGTGCGACTAAGACCACCGCACAGGCCATCGGTCGTGCTATGTCCACTTTGGTGGTCCAGGAGCGCCACCTCTGGCTGTGTCTGGCGGACATGAGAGACGCCGATAAAACCCGGCTCTTGAATGCTCCGGTGTCCCAGACCGGCCTGTTCGGCGAGGCTGTTGAAGACTTCGCACAAGTAGTCTCAGCCACCCAGAAGCAGACTGAGGCCCTTGCCAACATCATGCCGCGTCGGAAGAGACCAACACCTGCCCCGTCGACGTCGGCACCTCAGTCTGCCCCTCGCCGAGGGCGTCCTGCAGCGGCGGCCGCCTCCGTTCCTCATCGTGGCCCTTCTAGGAAGCGAGGAACCGGCCGTCAGCAGCCCGCCCCGCCCTCTCAGCCCGCTAAGCCTGGTGGAAAGCGTAAGTCCAAGCGGCCCTGAGACGGGCGACCTGGAGGTGGAGGGGATCGCTCTTCGGGAGATGGTGAACGCAACACTCCCCCCCCCCGGAGGAGGACCGGGTGGGGAATCCTTGGTTTTCTTTAATTTCTGTTCCGCCGGCTTTTCAGCCGGCACCCACAAAACCACAAAAAGAGTGAATTCCTTTTCCTCCTCCAGGTATTCAGAGGCAGACGGGGGTGACGGATGGGCTCATAACCCTACGTCATCCCCCTCCTCTTTCGCCAGCGGATGTGTCGAGCGCTCCGAGACATCTTCATCAGAGTCTTCCCCGCGCAGCCATCCGTCAGCGGAGTCTGGTGAGTGCTCATTTACACAATACACATGTCAACGCAGCCCAAGAGAGCGCGTCATTGAGCACCCCTGTTCCGCTCGCCGCGGGTGCTACGATCGTGCCGTTAATTCTCCTCGCTCGGTTTCTGGAAGCTTGGCAGCAACTTTCCAGCCCGTCGCGTTGGCTTTTACGCACAATCCGTCTCGGCTATGCGATACAATTCGCCCGGCAACCTCCCAAATTTACGAGCATTCGTTTCACTATAGTGAAACCCGTCGATGCGCACGTACTACGTGCAGAGATTGCTGTCCTATTGGCGAAGGACGCGATCGAGCCGGTTCCTCCAGCCGAGAAGTGGTCGGGGTTTTACAGCCCTTACTTTATTGTACCCAAGAAAGGCGGCGGGTTGCGACCGATCTTGGATCTGCGTGTTTTGAATCGAGCACTCCACAAGATGCCGTTCAAGATGCTTACGCAGAAGAACATATTTCAATGCATTCGCCCACAGGATTGGTTTGCAGCCATCGACCTGAAGGACGCGTACTTTCATGTCTCAATACTTCCCCGACACAGGCCGTTTATCCGCTTTGCGTTCAAGGGTCGTGCATATCAGTACAAAGTCTTACTGTTCGGGCTCTCTCTCTCTCCCCGCGTCTTCACGAAAGTCGCAGAGGGGGCTTTAAAGCCCCTCAGAGAGGGCGGTGTTCGCATCTTGGCATATCTCGACGATTGGCTTATTATGGCACAGTCGCGTCAAATGCTTTGCACTCACCTAGATCGGGTGCTCAAACACCTCGCCTGTCTCGGTCTTCAGGTCAACCGAGAAAAGAGCAAACTGTGCCCTACACAGAAGATCTCTTTTCTCGGCATGGAGTTGGATTCGGTCAATCTTACAGCAAGTCTCACGCAGGCGCGCGTTCAGTCGATTCTGGCGTGCTTGAATACGTTTTCGGGCAAGACTGCGGTCCCTCTGAAACAATTTCAGAAACTCCTGGGGCATATGGCAGCAGCCGCGGCCGTGACGCCGCTCGGTTTGCTGCATATGAGACCGCTTCAGCATTGGCTGCATGACCGAGTCCCGAGGAGAGCGTGGCTCACCGGATTTCACCGTGTCACGATCACACCGAAATGCCGTCTCACTTTCACCCCGTGGTCAGACCCAGCGTTTCTCAGGGCAGGGGGTGCCACTGAGACAGGTCTCCAGACATGCAATAGTATGCACAGATGCCTCCAACACGGGGTGGGGAGCCACGTACGGCGAGCTCGCAGCTTCAGGAGTGTGGGCACCACCTCAGCTGCATTGGCACATAAATTGCCGAGAACTGTGGGCTGTATATCTTGCGCTCGTCCGCTTCAGCAGCGAGTTAAGGGGCAAAGATGTATTAGTTCGCACACACAATATTGCGACTGTTGCGTATATCAATCGCCAAGGCGGAGTGCGCTCTCGTCACATGTCGCATCTCGCCCGCCATCTCCTCCTTTGGAGTCAGAAGAATCTGAGGTCTCTTCGTGCCATTCACATCCCGGGGTCGCTCAACACAGCGGCAGACGCGCTTTCACGAGCAGCGCGCCCTGGCGAGTGGCGACTCCACCCTCAGTCGGTCCAGCTGATTTGGAGACGTTTCGGCAGAGTGCAGATAGATCTGTTTGCATCTCCAGAAACAACCCACTGCCGTATTCTATTCACTAAACGAGGGAACACTCGGTGTGGATGCATTGGCACACAGCTGGCTGAGAGGTCTTCGCAAATACGCTTTTCCCCCAGTGAGCCTCATTGCACAGACATTGTGCAAACTCAGGGAGGACGAGGAGAAAATTCTTTTAGTCGCTCCATATTGGGCCACCAGGAGTTGGTTTCCGGAGCTCACTCTCCTCGCGACAGCCCCTCCCTGGAGGATTCCCCTGAAGAGGGACCTTCTGTCTCAAGAAGGGGGCACATTATGGCACCCCCGTCCCGATCTGTGGAACCTCCATGTGTGGTCTCTGGACGGGGTGCGGAGGTTCTAGGTGATTTACCCCAGGCGGTATCTAACACCATTGCTGCAGCGCGAGCGCCGTCCACGAGACGAGAAATGGAACCTGTTTGTTGTGTGGTGTACCTCTCAACGAGAGGACCCCCGAGAATGCTCGATCAGTATTGTGCTTTCATATCTCCAGCACCGCTTGGAGAAGAGGCTGTCACCATCTACTATTAAAGTAGATATCGCGGCAATATCCGCGCATCACGCACCCATAGACGGTAGATCCGTGGGTCAGCACGATCTGGTCATTAGGTTTTTAAGAGGTGCGCGGAGGCTGAATCCTTCGCGCCCCTCCTCTATTCCTCCTTGTGACCTGTCCATGGTGCTGAAAGCCCTTCAGGACTGCCCCTTCAAGCCTCTGCGGACGGTGAGCGTCAGGTTTCTCACTATGAAAACTTTGACGCTCCTCGCATTGGCTTCTGTTAAGAGGATAGGGGATCTTCATGCATTTTCGGTCAACAATTCGTGCCTTCAGTTCGGACCGGCTGAATCCAGCGTTACACTGAGACCCCGGCCGGGCTACGTGCCTAAAGTTCCCACCACTCCCTTCAGAGATCAGGTGGTGAACTTACAAGCGCTGCCTTCGGAGGCAGACCCAGCCATGGCTTTGTTATGTCCTGTGCGTGCACTACGTGTGTATGTGGATCGTACTCAAAGCTTTCGGACCTCAGACCAGCTTTTTATCTGTCATGGTGGTCAGCAGAAAGGGAAAGCTGTCACTAAACAGAGGATGTCTCATTGGATTGTAGACACAATCGCCCTGGCGTATGAGAAACAGGGCATTCCTTGCCCTTTTGGTTTGAGAGCCCATTCAACTAGAAGCGTGGCTTCATCTTGGGCTTTGGCTCGTGGTTCCTCACTTTCAGATATTTGTAGAGCTGCTGGCTGGGCGACACCTAATACGTTCACTAGATTCTACAGTGTTCGTGTTGAGCCGGTATCCTCTCGAGTTCTCTCGTCAGATCAGTGAGAACATCAAAGGAACGGCTCCTGTGTCGGCTTGGAGCCTTTCTTTTCGGTGCTGCACGACCGCACCATTATGGAAGGCAGTTAAGGTAAAAACGTTACAAAAAACTGTTTTTGTCTCCCCCACCGCTTGGTGGCCGATGTTGCGGAGCATCGGCTGCCAGCCTCTCACTAGATGTATCCTTTAGAACCTGGGTGAGGCTAGCGCCCACATTGCGCCCCCTAGTGGTTTCTTTGTGAGTATTTCCGTGGAAAGTTTCTGATTTACCACGTTTCCCTTAGCGGAGTTCATTCCGCGCCTCTGTAGTGTTGCTAAGAGAGTGTATTTTTTTATAGACCTCGCGTCTTTTTATCCATCACCTTAGGGGTAGACCCCTAGAGGGTTTTCTTTCCGCAGCGATCTTAGTTCCGCCTGACGAGTTCGCTTCCCAGTTAGCGCTAGTCACTATCGTGGGTTAAGGAACAAGTAGTGACCGGCCTCTGCTTCAACCCCATTTCCGTTCCCTAAAAGAGGAGAATCGGAGGGTTTACGCAGGCACTGGAAGGGTCAGCTTCAGTGGCGCTTTGGTAGGGATTCCCAATTCGTCGGTCACGACGTGACGTCTCCGTTCCCTTCCTTCAGGGAACGAGGGTTACATATGTAACCGAGACGTTCTCCCAATTAGAAATCATGGAACAGATCTGAAATTGTCATCTTAGGTGCATGTCCACTGTGAGAGACATAATCTAAAAAAAATCCAGAAATCACAATGTATGATTTTTTAACTATTTATTTGTATGATACAGCTGCAAATCAGCATTTGAACACCTGTCTATCAGCTAAAAAAATTTACCCTCAAAGACCTGTTAGGCTGCCTTTAAAATGTCCACCTCCCCTCCATTTATTATCTTAAATTAGTTGCACCTGTTTGAGGTCGTTAGCTGCATAAAGACACCTGTCCACCCCATACAATCAGTAAGAATCCAACTACTAACATGGCCAAGACCAAAGAACTGTCCAAAGACACTAGAGCAGGGGTCTTCAACGTTTTTTGGGTCGGGGACCCCTTGGATAAGAGAGGCATGGAGCAGGGACCCCCTAATACTAAATGTGTAAAACAAAGATATTTAAGTAAGCAGTAAGGTACAAGAGTCTGCCTTTTCGTATTAGGCACAATGCAAAGTGGAGTAAAGTTCAACTGATGACCAATCAGAATCAAGGACTGGAACTGTTTTATAAATAGAAACAAACCATATTGTCACACAGCCATACTATATTAAAATGCATAATTTTTTGTTAAAGTAGATTTAGTTTTTATATTAATATAATAATAATAATATAATATTATTTTAAGGTATTTGCAGTGTAATATATTTTCATTTTACTGTGAATTGGACAAGGGCTTTCAGTTTATAAAGATGACTGATCATGGTGAATGGCACAAAGACTCTCTATTCTGGTGGGGATAGAGGTTGTGCTACTTTATAATTCTGAGGTCTGTTGCCTTTCTTGTGTATCATCATTGTCACAAGTTTAAGTAACGCAGGTTTATTTTCTGCATAGCTTCATATCAGACTCAGGAGAACAACATGCAACGAGTCCGAGTGCATCTCTTTGGGGAAACTCTTTGAGAGGCGGATTTCAACCTGACTATGAATCTTGCACAAAGCACCATCATGGCACGCGTTTCATTAATTTTTAAATGCGAGCGATAGTTTTGTCACAGTTTAAAATGCAGACGCGGTGTGGTGTCATTTGCCTGTTGAATTAGCGCTTTAAATCTGAACCGCGTGAAACACCCGTCCATGTTCAGAAATATATATGAGACAACATGTCGCACTGATTCTAAAATGACATTCTGAAAGAAAGACACACATAAGATTTACTTGTTTTATGATGACTTTTCTGTCGCTACTGCTGCTTCCTGAGTGGACATTTAGTAAGTAAGTAAAAGTAAGTAAAATTTATTTATATAGCACATTTAAAACACAGCTTGCGCTGACCAAAGTGCTGTACATAGTGCACAAAATAATAAAATAAAATAATTAAAAGTAGTACTCAGAAATTTAAGACAAAATCAAGAAAAACAATATACTACAGACAAACGGGACAGGACAGTTAAGACACAGTAAAAGCCACTTTAAATAGGTGTGTTTTTAGCCTGGCTTTGAAAATAGTTATCGAAGACGCATTTCTAATATCAAGTGGCAATTGGTTCCACAGCTGGGGGCCAGCAATAGAAAAGGCTCTATCACCTTTTTGCTTAAGCCTGGACCGTGGGACATGGAGAAGACCTTGACTTGAAGATCTGAGTGAGCTGGGAGCTACATAATGGATACAATCAGCCAAGTAACTAGGGGCCAAGGCGTGAAGAGATTTAAAAACCATTAAAAGTACTTTAAATTGTATCCTAAACTGGACTGGTAGCCAATGCAAGGAGACCAGGACAGGTGTAATGTGTTCATGTTTTTTTGTGTTTGTGAGTAGTCTAGCCGCTGCATTTTGGACCATCTGAAGCCGTGCTACTAGTGTCGAAGGGAGACCAAAGTAAAGAGAGTTGCAATAGTCTAGGCGAGATGTTATGAAAGCATGGATGACTTTTTCCAGATCTTTGTATGACAAAACAGGCTTGAGTATGGAAATTATTCTCAATTGATAAAAACTATTCTTAACAACAGATGAAATTTGTTTGTGCATGTTCAGATTGGAATCTAAAATGACACCCAGGCTACGTGCATGGGATTTAACATAAGGAGCCAGAGGACCAAGGTTGCCAGTGAAATAATTTTTTGATTTTGAAGGACCAAAAACAATTACTTCAGTTTTGTTGTCATTTAACTGTAAAAAATTATTAGTCATCCAATTTTTTATTTCTTTCAGGCAGTCCAAAAGAGGCTGCAAGGAGCTGCTGGTTTTAAGTGGGATGTACAGTTGAGTGTCATCTGCATAAAGATGGAATGAGATATAAAATTTTCTGATAATGTTACCCAGGGGAAGCATGTAAAGGCAAAAAAGTATTGGACCTAAAATAGATCCCTGGGGGACCCCATAAGACACAGGGGCAGTGGATGAGGAATATTGGCCTATGGATATTGAACAAGACCTTTGTTAAAGGTAGGAACGGAAAAGGTTAAGTGCTGTACCCTTTATGCCAGCCCATTGTTCGAGACGTTCTAATAATATACCATGATCTACGGTGTCAAATGCAGCGCTAAGATCCAACAGGACCAGAATGGTGTAGTCACCTGAGTCAAGAGTGAGCAACAGGTCGTTTGTCACCTTTAACAGGGCTGTCTTAGTGCTGTGACGTGCTTTGAATCCAGATTGAAATGGCTCTAGAATCTCTATTGAGTTGAGATAGGGAAGCAACTGTGTTAAAACCACCTTTTCTAAAATTTTTGATAGAAATGGCAATTTTGAAATTGGCCGATAATTATTAAGACATTTTCCATCCAAGTTATATTTCTTTAGCATAGGCTGGACAACCGCATGCTTGAAACATATGGGAACTGTGCCAGTGGTAAGGCAGGAGTTAAAAATAAATTGAATAGAGGGACCAATAGCGTCAAAAGCATCCTTTATAATCTGTGCAGGGATAGGATCATGTGGAGCTGTTGCTGGTTTCATTTGCTTTACAATGTCCCATAGTTCATTGTAAGACACTGCTTGAAATTGATCAAAAATTGCTCTAGCATTAGAATATGGTGGTTTGTCAGTTACAACCGGAATGAGCTGTGTTCTAATGTGTTCAATTTTCTCAGTGAAAAATGTCAAGAACTCTTCACAGGTATTTGTAGATGCTTCGACCTCAGAAGGGACATGTGGGTTAACAATTAAATTAATAGTGTTGAATAAAACTTTGGGGCACTGGGAATGTTTGCTAATAATGTCAGAGAAATACTTAGCCCTGGCTTTTTTAGCTGCAGTTTGAAAATTTGCCAGGGAAGTTCTGTATATTTCTAATGAGACTGAGAGGTGGTCAGTTTTCCACTTACGCTCAGCTCTTCAACATATCTGCCTGAGATGGCGGGTGGAATCGTCAAGCCACTGCTGAGATTTAAAATTTGGGCGTCTGAGCTTAAGAGGGGCCACAGATTCAAGAATAGCTACGCATGATGTGTTAAAGGAGGATATAAGCTCATCAGGACATGAGGGGTGGTTATGTGCAGTTATAGAGGCAGTGATATCAGTCCCCCAAAAACATTCAGAAAACTTATTTGCAGTAAAAGGGTTAATATGACGAGAGTAATGACCATCAGTTCTAGCTGTATACAATGTATTCAATAATGTAACATTGAAAACAATAGGCATGTGATCAGAGAAAGATGCATCCTCAATGCTTATGTTATCAATGGAGAAACCATGAGATAAAATCAAATCAAGAGTGTGCCCCTGCACATGAGTTGCCTGATTTATGTGCTGCACAAGACCAAATGACTCCATTATATGGCAAAATTCACTGACCAGAGGTTTATCTGGGCAACAAACATGAATATTAAAATCACCCAAAATCAACAATCGATCATAAGATGTTACATGATGAGACAGAAAGTCTGAAAATTCTTTTATGAAATGATTATCTGATTTGGGAGGCCTGTAAACAACTGCACATATCAATGGTATAGCAGATTCAACTTTCACACATTGTACTTCAAAGGAAGAAAAGCTCCCAGCAGAAAGTTTTTGTACCTTAAGCTGATTTTTAAAAATCAAAGCCACTCCGCCTCCTCTTCCCGATCTTCTCGGGGTGCTTATGAATGAAGAGTTTATCGGGCAAAGTTCGCCAAAAACAGATGACTCGCCAGCACCGGAGCCAATCCATGTCTCCGTTAAAAACAACATGTCCAAATCTCGCTGTGTAAAAAAGTCATTTAAAATAAAGGTTTTGTTAGACACAGACCTGCAGTTTAATAGCGCTACCTTAGCCGAGAGGTAATCCAAAGGACGTGGAAGTTGAGAGCGTTGCAAGGAACGAATGCTCCTGGGATTCACTCCCCCGTTTCGGAAGCGAAGTCTCGGTGGAGCTGCAGGGCAGTCGGGCATCGCCGACCGTGCCGGTAAAATGGAGAGATGACAGGAATATCTCGGGTCCCATGATCGACGAGTCAGGTAGAGGCCTCTGCCACTTGTAGAGGTAATTAAAGGTTGGTAGATCAATGACTGCGCGTGAAAGACAGTCACAAAGTTTCTGATCTGCACTCGAACACCGCCGCGATTTCCTCGCTTCCTGCGGTGGGAGATGCAGCATGGAAGCTGGCGAACGCAGTCCGCGGAAGGGTTGTTGAATGTCAGGTGGCATCTGAAGTGAGGGCCAAGACTCCCAGCGGATTGTGTCTCTAAGGAGTTTTGGATATGTAGCAATATAGAGTGGTCATAAGTCCGTAAGGCATCGGTATATTGCAAGAGTGACAACAGGAGAAACACAAACACACACAACGAGCGAACAGGTAGGAGCTGACGGCAAGCCGACCAAAACACTGGCGCCATCTTTCTCTATGTAGACTAGATTTATAATCTTTAGATATTTTATTTTGGTCCGCTGACTAAACTGAACGCGCGCCTTTAAACCTATGCGGCCACGCACGTGCACAACTTAAAGGGGACATGTAACGTTTTGTACTAAATTTTACGTTTTAAGCAATAAATAGCTTGTTGTTAAACATCATTTGGCGGACCCCCTGCAGTTCCGTCACGGACCCCCGGTTGAAGACCCATGCACTAGAGACAAAAATGTACACCTCCACAAGGCTGGAAAGGGGTACGTGGAAATTGCCAAGCAGCTTGGTGGAAAAAGGTCCACTGTTGGAGCAATCATTAGAAAATGGAAGAAGCTAAACATGACTGTCAATCTCCCTCGGACTGGGGCTCCATGCAAGATCTCACCCTTGTGGAGTCTCAATGATCCTAAGAAAGGTGAGACATCAGCCCAGAATTACACGGAAGGAGCTGGTCAATGACCTGAAAAGAGCTGGGACCACCGTTTCCAAGGTTACCGTTGGTAATACACTAAGACGTCATGGTTTGAAATCATGCATGGCACGGAAGGTTCCCCTGCTTAAATCAACACATGTCCAGACCCATCTAAAGTTTGCCGATGACCATTTGGATGATCCAGAGGAGTCATGGGAGAAAGTCATGTGGTCAGATGAGACCAAAATAGAACTTTTTGGTCATAATTCCACTAAACGTGTTTGGAGGAAGAAGAATGATGAGTACCATCCCAAGAAAACCATCCCTACTGTAAAGCATGGGGGTGGTAGCATCATGCTTTGGGGGTGTTTTTCTGCAAATGGGATAGGGCAACTGCACTGTATTACGGAGAGGATGACCAGGGCCATGTATTGCAAAATTTTGGGGAACAACCTCCTTCCCTCAGTTAGAGCATTGAAATGGGTCGAGGCTGGGTCTTCCAACATGACAATGACCCAAAGCACACAGCCAGGATAACCAAGGAGTGTCTCTGTAAGAAGCATATCAAGGTTCTGGCGTGGCCTAGCCAGCCTCCAGACCTAAACCCAATAGAGAATCTTTGGAGGGAGCTCAAACTCTGTGTTTCTCAGCGACAGGCAAGAAACCTGACTGATCTAGAGAAGATCTGTGTGGAGGAGTGGGACAAAATCCCTGCAGTGTGTGCAAACCTGGTGAAAAACTACAGGAAACGTTTGACCTCTGTAATTGCAAACAAAGGCTACTGTTCCAAATATTAACATTGACTTTCTCAGGGGTTTAAATATTTACTTATACAGTAAAATAATGTTAGTCTCTGAGGTAAAATTAAACGACTGTGACTCGATTTCCCAAACTCGTGCTGGAGGAGCAGAGCAGAGAAGTGCGTGCTGCAGCAGTAGAGCGCGCACATCAGACTTGAACACTAATAAAGGAATCCAATGGATTTAATGATGTTTTCACTTAATTTCATAAAAAATCGGATGGATAGCAGCAGTACTGAACACACACGGAGCAGTGGGCATACACTGAGCTGTCCTGGGAGCTTAAGCAAGTTGCCTTGGTAAAGGCCATCCATAACAGTTTCAATCTTTTGAGCCGTATGTAGCTTGCAAGTGTCTTGCAATATTCTGCCATGCTGTCAAGGTTTTGTCAAAATTGAATAATCTTATTAAACTTAACTACTTTTATTAAATATACATTAAAATAAAAACATTTGTATGCATGTTGCATTGGTGTGTTTGGAAAATTACACGCAGCACACAAATGCAAAATTCATATTTGCAAAGGCATTTTCCAGTCTTGGATAAACAGTCTTTGTTTCTCCTAATCTTTTATGATCTTTCAGTTCTGAAAAAGTGACAACATGGCGACTGCAGAGAGCGTGTCAGCAACTTTAGACACCATTAGGAACTGCACGATACAGATCACCAACATGAGCGACGTCTACAACCTCATCAACTCAAAGTAAGGAGAAAATTATGACTGTGCATTTAGGGATACATTGTCATTTGTTTTGTCTTTCAGATTATTTGAACTTCCACTGAGAATAAACCAAAGCAATTCTGATGCTTCCACGTAGGCCTACACTACAAAATAAGCAAATGTGTTATTCAAGAAAAATCCTGTTACCTTGTAAAAAATTGACAAAATGAAACTGTCATTTCACTGTTACTTTATTAAAACATTATCGACTAACTCTAAACTTCTCTCAGGGTCTACACGTACAGTGGGCACTGCTGTGATCCTCCTCAGCCCACAATCAGCTCCAACAAGACCGGGGTCTGTGCAATCACTAAAACAGGCACTGCCCGCGGGGCCGTAGGTGTCTTGACCTATGACCTCTTCCATATGAAGAACCAGGCGTGCACTGAACGCATTGCTATTCTGTTCTCCGTTCCCTTCAACTACGACTTCTACAATAACATCTTCGGAGTTGGGGTGATCACGACAGATTGTGAGTGCAATAAAGCTCTGTACAACGACATGTACTACGGATGCGACTGCAGTTTTACCCGTGCGAAAGCAGAGGTGTCTGGAATCACCTACAAGACACCGAGAGTTGAGTTAAGAGCAACTATGTCAAATGTGGGCAAAGCTATTATTAAAGTAGAGATCCATGACAAGCGGGGCTAAAAATGTAGTTTGTGAAAAATTATTTTCATGCATTCATGTAAGAAAATGAAGATGGTATAAAAAGTATGCAAGTCTGTGTCTAAAATCTAATAAAGTTGTCAAATGTCTGGGTGAGTGTTTCGCTGCAATACAAATTTCCCTACGGGGATAAATAAATAAATACTGACCTAAAGAGGTAAAACAGTTGAATTTGACTCCTGTATTGTATAAAGGATCTTGTACATTATTAGTTACATAGTGGGAAGTAGTTTAAAGTGCATATTTTGTGGTAATTAACTGTAGGAATTACAGTTAAGTCTAACAGTGTACAGGTACAGTAAACTCATTTGGGACATTTATTCTGCAATAGGTCACACAGCTATAAATTAATAAACTAATAAAAACAGTAAATACAGTAATACAATTTATAACAAAAAACTTTATATTATACTAGGGATACTAGCAGGGCCGGATTATCCAATGGGCATTATGGGCACATGCCCAGGGGCCCACGCGCAGTCAGGGCCCAAGCGACGGAAGAAAATAAAATGTAAAATCTAATTGTTAATTATTTAGATTAATTATTTAAGCGCAAATAATCCCGCGCTGAATCGAGCGGACTGTGGGTGGCAGTAGTCTTCATAGTTTAAGTTCGGAATGAGTGAGAAAAGCAGCAGTGCACAGTTGATTTATCAGACAATCCATTACTTTTCTTAATTTATCCTGAATATGTGAATGTCCTGTAAATGACGCGAATCAGTGCTGCTCTGACAGCCTGGTAAAGTAATCATTTGTATAAGAAATCATTTGTACTGCGTATGTGTCGAACGGAGCCGTCCGCGCTTGTCCGTGGTTTGGAAGCTGCGCGGGAATGCGCGCGCGACAAAGACAGACGGGGAAAGTTTGTCGTATTTGCCCAGATTGCCCTTCTTCCTCTGCATCTTTGCGCAACAATGAAACACACATAGCCAACAGACAGACAGGTAGGCAGGAGCTCTTCACACAGGTCGTATTCCAGCTGTGTTTTTCTTGACTTGTGGGGAAGTCAGTGGAGATCAAATGACATAACTACCAGTACCTCAGTTTTACAGCTCATTATCCAAAAGACAATAAGTTGTCTTGCTAACATGACTCATAATACGTTTTCTAAAGTGTAGATAAGCTAGTAACAGGTTTTAGTTTAAAGTTCAATACTTTTTGAAACTTTGTTTCAGTTGCTTTATTTTTTATTTTGTCAATCTATCCGTATTTTTCCCCCCACTTTTTTGCAGCATTTTTCCTGTGAAATTAACAATATAGCAGCAACCCTCCTTTTTTAGTTTAGTGTATAGATGTGTTATTTTAACACCAAAAGAATTTAAAAAATGTACTACCACGTGCAAAATAAACAAACACATTATTAGTGAAACTGTACCCTCTCCTTGGCGCAGCATTTATTCTAAATATATTTGAAACTAGTAGAACAGAAAACATGCACATTGTTGGCAGTATCATTTGCTGTCTTCTGTTCTTGTGATGAACACTTTGTGTGAACTGATTATTTTGTATTTTGTTGAAATCTGTTGAGTATGAAACAGTTGGGTGTGTGTGAAGGAATTAAAATAAGGAAGTCAATATATTTAATCTTTTGTTTAAAAAAGAATTAGTCCTAAGAGAAATGCCCTTTTGTCACTTGAGCATCTGCCCCCTGTGCAGGTCTCTGTGCAGGTCCCTGCCTGCAACAAAAATATCTACATGTATTGATATTGTCCTACAGGTAGTGATCACCAGCTGTAATGTGTCAGTGTAAATCCTGTAAAAGTAGAGGTGTTTCTAACAAAAAGAACCATATAATATATATATATATACACTGTTAGATGTCGCTGTAGATTTAGCAGTACATTACTGTAAAAATCCACAGTACTATACTGTATGTATACATTACAGTACAGTACTGCAGTTCATAATGCATTCTGGGTAAATTTGTTTGAGCGGGAAAATTTTACAGTATATTTTGGTCTTGATGTAACCTTGCTGTAGCCATTGCTGTAATGTGCCAGGTGGACTTGCAATAATCAGAGAAAGTGCGCCAGAGTCAAATCACACAGAGGGAGAGAGAGCACAACTCCTGGCTGCAGCTGAAGGAGGACGATTGATTTCTGGCAGTTCGGTAAGTTTGAAATATTTCTGTTTCATGAAAACTTAATTTTTAGTTTAAGAATGTTGTCAATAGTTTGTCACAATATTGTTTTAAACGTGCAATGAGAGAAAAAAACGGTCGCCAACAAAGTTTCAATCTCCCTCAGAAAGTAAGCTAACGTTACACACAGATGTCTACCGCTGCTTTAACTCGCTTTACACCTTTTTTAATGAATATAGGGTTGTTTTAACTAAATTATGAGGGTTTTGGTGAGTTTATATTGTGTTGAAAGTGTGGTGACAATGAAACTATTTTTAACGAAATGGACAAAGACCACCCGCCAGCGGCAGGGTGGTCAGTTAGCGTCAGAGAAAAGTATTAAGTTCGACTGTTTGGTAAGGCTGTGGTTGTAAACAGACAGGACTTGACACGCCGTACACAGCATACCGAACTCCTCCACAGAAGTGAAAACAAGAAACCTCATATTTAACTGGATACATGCATCGAACTCATCGCAGCTTTAACTTCGACCAAATATCATTCAGACCTGGGCTCATCTTAATATCAGATGAACGAAAGGGATTGCCGCGCGTATTGTTGTTGTTATTATATTACGGTATATCAGCAAAAGCAGAGAATATCTTCTCTAAAGCGTTTTACACGCCCAGTAAGTTGTCCAATACATTTTTATGGCATATTGTTTCCACCACTTCAGATGCATTACACGCTGTATATAAGTTTCCAAAACACATCAAATCAATGCACGAAAAGAGAATGGGCTCCGCATTTACGTACCTTTGTCTTCTCGTCTCTGTCATCTGATCCTTCATCTCTGGATGTAAAATAGTCCATTATAACATCGTGTAGGAAACTGGCATCACCAGGATTGCTCAGATTTAGGCGATCATGTTTATCTTTAAAGTGAGCAACTAGCTACTAACTTGTTAAAAAACTTTGCGTGAAATAGCGTGTTACACCGCAGCCGGTCCAGGTAAAACATTAAAGGGACAGTCTTTTTACCTTATCACTATAAATCGCTATTTTCTGCACTAAACGAGACATTTTCAGAGATTTTCTGTAGACAAGATGTTATAATTAAAAAAAGACTTATTTAGATATTTAGATATAATATATAATATAACAACTAATATATATATATATATATATATATATATATATATATATATATATATATATATTAGGGCTGTCAAAAGATTAATCGTGATTAATCACATCTAAAATAAAAGTTTGTGTTTACATAACATATGTGTGTGTAATGTGTATAATTATTATGTATATATAAATACACACACATTCATGTGTATATTTAAGAAATATTTGCATTTATATACTGTTTTAAACATTTATATAATTTATATTATATAGAAATATAAATATTTTATATATAAATATAACAAATTTTTCTTAAATATATACATGACTGTGTGTGTTTTTATATATAAATATTAATTATACACACTACACACACATATGTTATGTAAACACAAACTTTTATTTTAGATGTGATTAATCACGATTAATCTTTTGACAGCCCTAATATATATATATATATATTTGTTTTACAACTGACTTAACACTTACAGTAATGTTTTATTTGTTAGCATAGCATGATATTAGATTTAAACACTTAATAAATTTTTAAATCAATCACAATGAACATTATCAAATATTATTAATGTTGAAAAATATATTGTTCATTGTTAGTTCATATTAGCTAAGGCATTACCAAATGTTAAGGAATAAACTCTTATAGTAAAGTGTTACTAAATTTTCTTTTACCATTTCCTTCACAATGTCTACTTATTTCTATGGCTAACAGATTTTGTAACATTTGTCTTTTTTACAGTCTTACCATTGCTTGTAAGCTGGATTGGGTAAGATGGATCATCTTTAAAGGCACCAGGCAAGTACATGATGTACAGTTACAAGTCATGTATTTTTTCGACTGCAATATTAAATGCTTTCACGTCACATGCAAAATTACACAGGAATGTGGCTGACTTTTTATTTGTAGTTTACCTGAGTGTCATTGCACTTTTCAGGAGTTAAGGCAGATGTGGAGGCACAACGTGTGATACCAGACACACACCAAGCACATTATGTTCGGTAAGTTTGCACTTTACCACTACAGTTTCTTTAAATACCCATGTATACACTCATTCACTCATTCACACACAACACTGTAACACGACCATACACAACATGTACAGAATTGTCTTAGTTTGCCATGTAGAAATATACAAACAGAAATATTCGGACTTTGGTTATAAGAAATTTAATTTTATAATTGTATTTATTTAGCAGAGGTGTCCCTGGACTTTATTGACAAAAGATTTTGTTTTCAGAATAAAAAGTTGTGTCCAAATCAGTAACAATTGTACTTTCTGTTCAGGACATTCAATCATGACATGATCTATGTGGATGCTGTCCATTGAGGAAAGAGTTTGTTCAGCGGTAAGTGAATCTTCTGTATTTTTATGTAATTAGGTGTGGAACAGTAGAATAAGAGCAAAAGGTTTCAGAATAGGAGTAAATTCAAGGCTGAGTTTAGTTTTTTAAGAATCTTTTTCTATCTTATATTTGTTGACTTAATGTTTATGATATTTCTAACAGGTTTCTGGATATAATTAATTCCAAAGATGGGAAAAAGTGCACATCCAGACAAGGAGCAAGCAAAAAGACAAGGAACTTGGTGCAGAGAAAAGCTGTGGCCATTAACCCCCATGTGAACAGCTTCATGCAGTCCCTGATTGAGTTCGAATGGACGACTTCAAAGTAAAGGCCACTGTGGTCTGTCTGCCACAGTTTAATGCATTTATTTTTAGTGTTAAATGAAATTTAAGTAGAATATTTAAAACTATGGGCCAGTGTTCTTTTTACCACAGTGAAATGTTACCTTTTAGTCGATGATGGACTTTAAACTGAAAACTTCAAACTATGGAACAGTGTTCTATTTGCCAGAGTTAAATATGTTACAGCAGGGGTCTCCAAACTTGTTTATACTTGTTGATTTTATTTTATGTTACTTGATTATATGTTTATTATTGTTTAAAATCTTGTTTTAAATATGTTTGTTTCAATTAAATGTTTTTTTAAATAAAATTTTGATATATACATTCACTCTAAAAAACAAACGGTGCTATATAGCACCAAAACAGTTGCTTTGGATCGTAACGATAGAAGAACCATTTTTAGTGCCATATAGCACCAGTGAAGCACCAGTGAAGCACCAGTGAAGCACCTGTGTAGAACCATATAGTGCTATGTAGAACCATATGTGGTGCTATATGGCCCCTATATGGTTCTACACTGGTGCTTCACTGGTGCTTCACTGGTGCTTCACTGGTGCTTCACTGGTTCTTCACCGGTGCTATATGGCACTAAAATGGTTCTTCTATCGTTACGATCCAAAGCAATTGTTTTGGTGCTATATAGCACCGTTTGTTTTTTTAGAGTGTTGCTTGGATTGCCTTTTAATTCATTATGTTTTAATTTAGCATTTTTACCATATTAATAACTATAGATTTAAACCTAAATCTCTAGCTATTTTATATAATATTATTGTATTAACTGTAATAAGTAATAAATAGTATTTATGGGTCAATATAGACATTACAGTAAATTACTGTAAAAATAGACTACTGTAATAAAATATTGTAAAATTACAGTACAGTACTGCTTTGTAACTATACAGTACTAGTTTGTGTATATATATACACTGTTAACGATTTCCCTGTATTTTTACAGTACGGTACTGGCAGCACGGTTGCCAGTAAGTTACTGTATTTTGGTTTTACAGTACTGTACTGTAATGCCATTTTACAGTACACAAACTAGTACTGTATAATGGCATTACAGTACAGTACTGTAAATAATTTATATAATATATAATTTGATTGTGTGCATGGGGGGCCTACAAGAAATTGTGCCCAGGGGCCTCCGAATTCTTAATCCGGGCCTGGATACTAGTGTTAAAATCTATATCGAACAACACAAGCAAAACACGACACAGAATTTTGAGTGTTCATGAAGAGCACAGGCCTGAAGAAGATACAGCATTGACATGAAGGTGAGAGTAAATAATGGCAGAAAATCTGTTCTTGGTACAATACGTTTGTATTGTTTTAAACCATTAAAAAGCAAGATGTGATGCAAGAATAAGTGGTGAACACATTTAGAAAATTTATGTGAAGTTTAGACACTTTGGGGTGGTTTCCTGGACAGGGATTAGTTTAAGCCAGGACTAGGCCTTAGTTTAATCCGGAAATATAACTAGTTTAAACAAACATGCCTCACTAAAAACATTACTGGTGTGCATTTTGAGGCAAAACAAAGGGCACTGATGTATTATTATGTCAGTGCAAGTTGTTTTCAGTTTGGCCTCAGAGAAACACAAACCATCCCTCAGATGTTTGACACTAAACAGCAGCAGGGATGAAAACATCGGTGCTTTTATTTTTAATCACATACAGTAGTGGTGCCAGGGATTTTCATGGGGATTCTGGAAGAGATGGGAAACGTCTTCACATGGTATAAATAAAACTGAAAGTGACATCTTCAGATACAGCTGAGCCTGGGACAGAAGGGTGTTGATGAAGGTAAGTGAACAAAGCTTTATACTAAAACCTTTATAATAATCAGCACAGTTAGAGACATGTTTATATAAATGTTTATAGAAATATGTTTTTATTTAAATTGGTAAATTAAAATAATCATAAAATATGTGTAATAGTACATTTAAAAATTAAAGATGTTTAAATAAATTTCAATTAATGTTAAATGTGAAAATAAGTGTGATTAGGTAATTGTTTATTCTATGTAAAACACGACTTGACAATTTCATTGTAGGCTATTGAACAAAACCCACTGCGTGTTGATTATTTAGGAAGACATTTGCTGTGTCATTTGTGCGTTCTTAGATCATCGATATAAAATATACACTATTTTTTTGGGAAAATGCTGCCAATCTTTATGTTTGATACTTGATTCATACATTTTGTTAAACCTATTTTAGACTGCAGATTTATTTTGCGCGTAATTACATTTTACAGAAATAACACACTGCGCAAGTGCAAATGCACATCTTTTTTATGATGTGATTTTAAATCAACATTTTTCATTTGGGTTCTGTTTTCCGACATCATCCGACAAATGGGGCGTGGTTAATGACATTTCAGCACTTCATGAACAGACAGTGACACAAATAGTGTTCTCTGTACTGTAACATAACACATTTTGACATTCACACTTTATCTTCTCTTATCCAAAAATAGGCAAAATATGTTTGCTGTAGGCTAATCCAGTAACTGAAGCTACACAAGAAATAATAAAAATTTTGACTTTACTAGCAGAACAATTTCTCACCTGCTTATGGAAACGATCTCTCTTCTCTCTCTCTCTGTCTGTGATCTCTCTCTCTCTCTCTCGCTTTCTCTCTCTCTGTGTGTGTGTGTGTGTGTGAGAGAGTCCTTCATTCGAGAAATATCCCATATACAGGAAAGGATGCATGGCCGTTTCTCAATGTCAAGGATAGTTCCATGGCAGGACTAGTCCTTACAAGTCACTTTCATCAGAGGCTAGGCGAGGCTCCTCCAAAGCATTCGGAGAACACATAAATGGAACACATAAATAATCCAATACTAGTCAAGACGATGCTTCACTTTGCCACTTCAACAGTACTCACTGCCAGAGGCATGGACATCAGCAGGGCAGGTGCTCCACACACTACAATAATAGTCAAACCAATCCACAGCAGTCCACACGTGTAGTTATCCACACAGCACACACACTTAAATCCCAGTACTCACAGTGACTTAAGGCTTTTTGTTTGTAGCCCAGACCGGATTCTTTCTCCTGAATGACAGAGCGACTCACCGGCAGCTAGTCAGCACGAGCGGTGCTGTACACACAAGGTGGGGCTCCGTCTTCCTCTCTTCTCCACTCACACACAACACAGAAGACCCACAACAGCGTGGGGGAGAGAGGGGACAACCACACAAAACTGTAGGGAACAGCACTTCTAGCTTTAGGGGGAGATAAAAGTTCAAACACAACAAATGGAAAGGGTCGCTGCCAACATACAGATATGAAGTGTTCAGATGTCACAGGAGTGACGATCTTTTAGGCGGAACCAAAAGTTGGGAAAGTTTGGTTCCGCCCGGATGTTTCCGCCCGGACCGGTAAGAGAAAACACCGGACATCCGGTAGCGTCGCGAACGCTGTAATCAGCCAAACTACACACAGCTGGGATTTATTAAGAGAAGCGCCGGGTGATTGGAGGAGAGCAACACCCAGGAGAGTACTTAAGAACAGTTTAAACCACGGTCTTGGCTGATGTTATCCCTGTTTGTTGGTGTGTATCGTAGCGCTGAGTTGGGCTCGCCGGATACGCTATTTGGATTGCTGTACTTGCTCTCTCTCTCGTTTGGATCGTAGATCTACCTTGATAAAGGTATTGAAGACCTTATAGGTTAAATCTTAGACGGATACTGATGCTGAATGAGAGAAACGAAGGAAGAGGAAACTTACCATTGTGAGTATACACCTGTAGAAAAGTGGTGTTGGTGGCTGGAAAACGCCCTGTCTATGCATCTGGAGTTATTGCAGCGTGAAGTCAACCTAGGACGAAGGAAGTACAGTAATTGTGAGTAACAAAATCTCGTGAAGGAGGTGTTTTGCATGTACATTGACCTGTAGATCGTTTTGAGTGCTTTCAAGAGAGAGTGAGTGGCCCTACCCCTGAACCAGCGTGGTGGGTGAGCCGAAGGGTCCTTGTGTTGAAGCAGCTACAGTGACGAAAAACAAACACTAGGCCGTGTTACCATCTCCATATCCTCGCCCGGAGCGAAGTGAAGGAAGACGGGTGTCTATCGTGTGCACTGAGCGTGGTGGGTGAGTCTTTGGATGTAGAAATTTTCACTTGAAGTGGTGCTGTGTAATGCTGTGTATTGCAGTGAGATTGCTGTGTCTTGTCGGACGTAACCCCGCCTCCAGCCACTCGTCCCGGGACGACGAAGAGGAAAGCAGCCCTAGATAAAACCTGTATGTGATTATGCTGTAGTGTGTTTCAGTCTTAAAAATCACGGAGTGACATCTCGAAGTACTTCTCGCAGCCAACGCTTGGCGGACTTGTGTTTTGGAGTGGCGATGAAGAACTGTGCGGTTGGCGGTGTGTGTGAGTATCACATATAATATTGTTACCTTACCTGTGTCTTTTCCATCATCACAGAGTTAGAGGCGAAAGAGATCCGCCGCCCCGAGGTCTCGACGAAAGGGCGCCCCGGTCCAGTTTTCGATTGACCAACGGGTCTCGAGGAAAGGGCAGCGCTCGACCCGGTGTGCCGGCGTGACGTTCTCGCCCCTCTGTAAGCCAACGAGCTCGCCGAGAGGGTCTTGGTCCCCGGCGTCCCATTGAAACCACCGTCCGGTCGACGTATTGCGTAGCCAGCCAGCGTAAGCCCGCCACCCTGTAAAATACCATACAACCTGTTATGTCTGCTGATTAACAGGGAAGAGGAGTGTGTCGGGAGAGCTGCGAAGAGAACCATACCTACCTAGAAGCTGTAACCAGCGCAGAGGTGAGAGAAAACCTTGAAAACGATTCACTGTGTCCCTGTGTCCCAGCAGTCGTCTGTGGAGAGAAAGAGAGCTAGTGTGAACGCTGAGATACTGAGCTGTGAAGAGAGCCATACCTACCCAGAAGCTGTAACCAGTGCAGAGGTGAGAGAAAACCTTGAAAACGATACACTGTGTCCCTGTGTCCCAGCAGTCGTCTGTGGAGAGAAAGAGAGCTAGCGTGAACGTCGAGATACTGAGCTGTGAAGAGAGCCATACCTACCCAGAAGCTGTAACCAGCGCAGAGGTGAGAGAAAACCTTGAAAACGATTCACTGTGTCCCTGTGTCCCAGCAGTCGTCTGTGGAGAGAAAGAGAGCTAGCGTGAACGTCGAGATACTGAGCTGTGAAGAGAGCTATACCTACCCAGAAGCTGTAACCAGCGCAGAGGTGAGAGAAACCCTTAAACGATTCACTGTGTCCCTGTGTTCCAGCAGTCGTCTGTGGAGAGAAAGAGAGCCAGCGTGTACGCTGAGATACTGAGCTGTGAAGAGAGCCATACTTACCCAGGAGCTGTAACCAGTGCAGAGCTGTCACCTGCGAAGGAATAGAGAGAATAAGTGTGGGTGCTAAAGGAACGAGCTAGGAAGGAGAACCATATGTACTAAGAGGCTGCAGCCGGTGAAGAGGTGAGCGAGCCCGTGGAGACCGATCCACCGTGCCTCCGTGTCCCCGCTGTAGTCTGTGGAGAGAGAGAAAACAGGGGAGGAGAGTGAGTCAACGAGTAAGGAGCTGTGGGAAATAGGCGGCGAACCGCCGTGCCCTGTATACAGGTACACGGACAAGACAAGTCCATACCAACACTGATTGTGATTTATTTTGCCTCCAGGAAGGAAGAGGAGCGCGCCACGGGCAGAGGGAACCAGAGGCGGGAGCCAGTTCCCCGACGCAAACCCCCTTCTACCCTCTGTCATTCATTCGGCTGTGGCCCCCTGGAGGGCAGAGCCTGATTTTAGTTTTAATCCCCCTTTCCCCAAGTCCCCGTACATTTTAACTATTTAAATAAATAAAGAATATTTTTTATACTTACCTGTCCTCGTTGTTGTCTGGTCATTGGGTTGGTTTTGGGGACCTCCTCGAGGTGGAAGTTGAGAAGGGGCGTGGCTTAACCACTAGCAGCCAGCCCCTGGCTTGTGACACAAACATGCACAGGATTTAGCTTCATATCCACAAGCATCCAATCCTCACATCTACAAGGGAAACCCAAGCTTGGAGGAACAATATATACGATAACCGTGGCACTTAGCTCATTCCCAATGCGTATGTCCACGTCCGTTCTTCGTCTCTCATAAATCCTTCAATGTAGCAGCGACTACTCTTCCTCTTTCCACCCGATGAAGCTCTGTTTCTGCTACACTTCCGCCCTTTCTCTGCTCGCTCTCGCTCTCCCTTTTCTCTCTCCCCCCACACTAGCCGCTTCAGTGTCTTTCAAAACTCACTGCTCTCTCCTCGTGTTCTTTTCAATTGTTTGCTTTTATAAGCCCTCTTCCACCTGTGTGCCCCAATCACTGCTTGTTACTCTCTACCCGCACACCTGACGCTCGTCTGCTCGTCAAAATCTTCATCGGAGCAGCTGGAACTGGCTAGGTGTTTTACTAAAAATGGTCTTGCGGAAAACTGCCTTCATAAAAATGGTTCCGCCTTAGTTTTCGTTTAGTTTTTCTTCGTCACCCCCTGACAATTGCGTCAATAAAAGTTATACTTTCGGTGCTGCGCGCATAGGATTGTGGGTGATTTCAGCGTGCGAAGAGTGCGAAGGATACACATATGCATCCTTTCCTGTATATAGATGGATTTCAGTCATGTGACCTTTTACGTCATGCGCCATCTTGATCTACCAAGTACCAGTAGGCTACTCACAAGCATTGGCTAGCTTCCTACGATTTACAGATTTCTTATCTTTTACGGTCTATGATTCTTACAGATACAGTAAATGGCTACGAAAGACAACATGTCGCACCTCGACTGTCATGAAAAGAAAATCTACTTTAAAAAAATATCTTGGTTAGGGTGTGAAGCCTACTCGATCCCCGGTGCGTTTTTCCAGCCTCTGTTCGCTGCTACCGAACTACCACTATTTTACAACATAAGAAGGCGCGGAAACTTCTACACATGAATGCAAGCATTGAGAACATTGCTTGTGTACACAGAGTTTACTAAAAAGAAAGGTTTTGTACAACTGACTTTGGTAACGTAAAGAACGTAAAGAATCGATTGCGAAGGAATGAATCTCATATGAGGCTTCATTTTCAACTAGAAGGTCAATATTGTTTGTCACTTGCAACAAAACAACGAATTGTCCGTGCATTTATATGGATCTATGCTTTAGGAGCTATCCATCTTTACTCTCCTCCCTCCTTACGTTGCATTCGCAGATCGCTACATCTTGACTGGGAAGATGGCGGTGAGCAGAAGCCAAATCAACCAAAGTTAGTTGTTCAAAACCTTTTTAGTAAACTCTGTGTTCACAAACAATGTTCTCAATGCTCGAGTTCACGTGAGGCACAGGTGATACTTCGAGCAAAGTATCATGTTGTGTCGACCCTTCTTAGTGTTGTCAAAATAGCGATTTTGATGCTTACAACATATGGAAGGCAAGCTTCCAGTTCTTATGGGATCACTTTAGGTACTCAAAATGGCGGAAGACAAGTGAGTGACGTTAGCTGAAACGCGTCTATAGGATATTTCTCGAACAAAGGACTTAGTCCTTGGCTGACATTTCGTGGATCCTCGACATTGGAACAGTCCTTCGACGGACGTCGATGACGTAGCATCCTCAAAATTCTGGTTTCCGAGGATCCTTCCTTGACATTGAGAAACGGCTCATATGTGTATCCTTCGCCCTCTTAAATCACCCATAATCCTATGCGCGCAGCGCTGAAAGCACACATTATTACTGACGTAATGACGCAATGACGTGCACTTGCTAGCCAGTGTTCTCCAAAAGCTAAAGAGGAGCCTCGCCTAGCCTTTGAAGGAAGTGACCAGTCCTGCCAAGGAAATATCCTTGACATTGAGAAACGGCCTCGGAGCTTTTGACAAAACATTCAGGGCTTGAGCCCCAGAAGCCACCCCCTCACTCCGCCCCTGGAAAAAAACATAAGATCTTTGAGGCGTTATATCGAGATATTATTTGACCTGTAAATGTCGAAGAGAAGTAAGAAGTATGTCTGGGGGTGGTGGTTTGGTGGGGTGTGGGTTGGGCACTAGCTTGGCTAACTACCCGTCGACTAGTCTTGGCTAACTTAAGAACGTTTTATACGACTTCCCTCAAACTCTCCAACAAATATTTCTATTATTTTTTGTTTCAGTGAGGAGTGGAGAGGATACGCCTGTACTTACAAACTTGAGGTGCAATTAAATCTCTTTTACTACTCACTGACTGCCAGGTACTTCTTAACCAATCTGTGTTCTGTTACACTTGTTTGCATGTTCATCTTTGTTCATGTTCATCTTAAGATCAAGGCTTTCACTTACATAAACCTTTAATTGTGAGCTGTAGTGACAGTGAAAAGTCTCATTGCTTTAGTCTGCAGGTTACGGTGGTCCTCATAATGGGTCATTTTTTTGTTCAACTTCCACCCCCTTAATGTGGTAGGATATCAATAAAAACACACCATGCTAAATTTTGAATTGTTCCTATAATATCTAAAGGTTGCTCAAAGCCTTTGAATATTTCCAAAATATCATATTTTTGCAAAAACTGTACCATTTAAAGGTGCAGTGTGTAGATTTAATCGCCATCTAGCAGTGAGATTGAAGGGTCTTTATACAGCACTGATTATATAGTAATGTACATGATATTGCATTTCTGTCAAGAGATCTTTCTAAAAGTTACACACTGCACCTTTAAAAACACACAACACACATAAAACTTGCTTCTTGGAGGGTAAATTTGTTCCAGTTATTTCATTCTCTGCTGATCCGAGTAACCATATAGCGGACTTGCTTCGTGTTGCTTCAGCCATTGTCTCAGTGTATACGGTCTATTGTGCTTCATTCACATTGAAGCTTTCTTGCTTTGAAAACGGGAGTTTTAATTGCATGTCAAATAAGTCCATTGCTGGCATAAGTATATATTATACATGCTAGCACAAAATATCACATAATACGTGAATGTCTTGAGCAACCTCTAAATATGAATTAATATTGAAAAAAATTTGCCCATTTTTTTTTAATTCAAATATATTGGTGGGGTGAGAGCATGAACTTTTAAAAGTTGAAAAATAAGGACCACCCCACTGCAGGTGCATGACTCACAGCTCCTGATTTCATATCCAATTTTGAATAATCTTTACTCAAATATTTTATTAAATATACATACAAATAATATAAAAATGTGTATGCATGTTGCATTGGTGTTTGGAGTATAAACTGAAGCTCAGCTTTTATGAAGAATTTATGACTTGGCAAAACTTACACCGAAGCACACAAATGCGAAATGTATATTCTCCATTGCTTGGATAAACAATCTTTGTTTTTCCTAATCTTTTATGATCCTTCAGTTCTGGAAAAGTGACAACATGGCGACTGCAGAGAGCGTGTCAGCAAAAATAGACACCATCAGGAACTGCACGATAGAGATCAACAACATGAGCAACATCTACAACCTCATCAACCCACAGTAAGGAGAAAATGTGCATAGGAATACATTGTCTTTTAAATCATTTAACTTCCCGTGAGAATAAACCAAGCTATTCTGATGCTTCCAAGTACAGTTAAAATAAGCAAATGTTTTATTTGAGAAAAATCTTGTTACTTTGTAAAAACATTATCGACTAACTCTCATCTTATCACAGAGACTACACATACAGTGGGTCCTGCTGCGATCCTCATCCGGCCACAATCAGCTCCAAGAAGACCGGGATCTGTGCATTCACTAAAACTCAGTTCAGTGCCCGCGGGGCCGTAGGTGTCTTGACCTATGACCTCTTCCATATAAAGAATCAAGTGTGCACTGAACGCATGGCTATTCTGTTCTCCGTTCCCTATGACTACACTCAATACGTCAATGTCTTGGGGGTCGGGGTGTTTGATATAACCTGTGAGTGCAATAAAGGTCTGTACAGCTACATGTATTATGGGAAAAATCCCAGACATTTTACCAGTATGAGGGCAAATGTATCTGGAATTACCTACAAGGCACAGATGGTTGAATTAAGAGCAGATATGTCCAATGTGGGCAAAGCTATTATGAAACTACAGATTGTAGACATACCAGACGGTGGCCCAGTGGTGGAGATCAAACATTGTGGTGAATATTGATGCAAGTTCTGTCCTTTCTGGTGCTATCGTTACTGTTGTACCTGTAATTGTCTGGGAACGTAATCTAATGTCATTTAGCCTAATGGTAACAAAATCATTTCTTCTCATTTTTATCCCACCTGAATTCATATGCAAAAAATCTAATTGGCATAAATAGCATGCAATTTATGAGGTTATGACTGTAAAATCTAACTTAAAGGTAAAATACGTTCATGCATTTGGCAGACACTTTATTCACAGCAACTTACAGTGCATAACAAGGTATACCTTTATCAGTGTGTGTGTTCCCTGGCTTCAAACCCATAACATTTTGAGCTGTTAATGCAATGCTCTACCAGTGAGCAATCACAAAATTTTTGAAGCAAAGGCATCTGGGATCACCTACAAGGCACAGAGAATTGAAGTGAGAGCAACTATGTCAAATTTGGGCAAAGTTAAACTAGAGATCCATGAAAAGCTGGACTAGAAATGTAAAAAAGTAGCGTAGCCTAACAAAATCATTCTTCCACCTGAATTCATGTGTAAAAAAATCTAAATGGTATTAAAATAGCATGCAATTGTGATTTCACTAACATGTATGATGTTATGACTGTTAAATGTAATAAAGAGGCAAAAAAGTTGAAATTTACTGAATCCTGTCTTGTATTATCTTTTACATTTTAAAGGAAAAAAACATAATTTTTCAACATTTTACTATGTTCTTATATCAACACACAAAAAAAAAAACGAAATAGATCTCACTGGATCTGTAGCAATAAGAGTAAAGTAGCAACAAGTCTGAGTTTTGAGTTCCGCACATCCTCTTGCTAGAGATGCACGCCCCAGTAAACAGTGTATGCAGTTTTATTTTCAGTTCTTTTGTGATCGGGTCTCCCCCATTAAAGCAATTTCTTGTATCTTTTTAAATAACAGATATTTAGTAACTGCAGCTGAAGCAAACAACACTGGCGCCACATATGCAAATCACACCCGTCCTGCTAAATCTCCCATTTGTTTAAACACACACAGATGTATAAATAAGATGAATGGTAATTTATGAAAATGAACACCACAGCCTTTCATCATATTTTCATTGCTGCGTATGTGTTGCTTGGTAACCGGTCTGTTGCAGCCACACTTGATTCTGAGGAACTACTTTGTTTCTAAAGAGGAATATTTGTACTAAAATAATTCTTTATTTTACTTATTTGCTGTGTTTTATTCTAAATAACCCTGCTATTCATATGAAGTAACCGTTTTATAAAAGCAATAAGCCCCGCAAAGCAGTGGTGTTACAGTGCATTTTATAATAGCTAATGTGGTTTTAGGTACTCCACTTCGCCCAATGCACTGTCACCCACTGCTTCTTGGGGTTTATTGATTTAATATTATATTATTCACTACAGCTTAATAATTTACCATAGTTAATACTACAGAGTAGCTATATTAACAAAGTGTAGTAAATTACTGTTAAAAAAATTAAGTTTAGGCTACTAGATTTTTTAAGTGGGAGGAGTGACAGTTGTCATAGGAGTGACATCACTGCCATAGACAAACATTGCATAACCAAGTATCAGGGTGTTTATATATAAGCAGTGTTCAGTTACCCTGTGACAGATGAGAAGAGTTTTGATAAAGGTGAGTAAATTAAGACTTTATGCCTTTCATAGACACTGATAGAATAGAGACACATTGATGCATGAAGATTTATACAAATATGTTACTATTTAAATAAATATTAATGATTAATCGATTTAAATAATAAATCTACCAGCAGTGGAAATAAATGTGATTTGGTAAATCTTTAAAATGAATCTTCTTAGATAAACTTTTGACAGACAAGTGTATTTTAATGCTTAAACTACCAACTTTGAAATATTTTTATTTAAAGGAGTAGTCCACTTTAGAAATGGGATCCATTGACTTTTTATAGTAGGAAAAAAAATACTATGGAAAGTCAATGGGCCCCATCTATAAAGTGGACTACTCCTTTAATACATTTAGACAGGATTTCATTTAATGATATTAATTAGGGCTGTCAATCGATTAAAATTTTTAGTCTAATTAATTACATACTCTGTGATTAATTAGTCTACATTAATCGCATACATAATTTTTGCTGTGAAAGTATTAAATATTTCAATTTAAATGCATCAATGATTAATCAACATGTTTAAAAACTCTTTTATTATTATTTTCACTGTGTATAATGGCCATAACATAAAAAATGACCTACAGTAATTTGCTAAGGAAATAAATACAAAAGTGCTTCAGGAAGATTATTTACCAAAAGTTTAACAGTGCAGTATCTATTGCAGGTTTTTTTGTGCAATGAACATAAACCTTAAATAAAAAATCAGCCCCTTTACCTTTTGATTATGGGACGTGCTAGGTTGTACCTCCGGATTAACGTTATCTCCTGGATATTTTGCATTGATGTGATACTTTAGAGTGGACTCCGGTGATATGCAAATTCCTTGCTGCAGACATTGCAGATGACTTTATTTTTATCATCACTTCCATCAGGCCATTGTTTAGAATTAAATGTTCCAATCTATGATCCAGTAACCGTCAGCATGTTCTCGTCTCCCTCTTCATTTTACAGTCAAATGGTGGCTAGAACGTTTCCAGGTTCAAATGTCATACGGAATGGATTAATCTGCGTTAATTTTTTTAACGTGTTATTTTTTCTCCGATTAATTAATTGAAATGAATGCGTTATTTGACAGCCCTAATATTAATATTAACTTAATAGAATATCAACATACTATGATTTGGGACATAAAAATTCAAATTTGAGAATGCGAGTGTATATAAAAATGTAACTAACAACATTGAAGTAACTATAAAAGAATGTATCTTTTTTGCTCTTAATTTATCTGTTGGATTAATAAAATGATCATAAACGCTCTGTAGAGCAACAGATATGCCCAAACTATCATAGAAAATATTACGTAATGTACATACATGAAAACCCAAAGATATCTCTTTATAATCTCATACTAAGGTTGTGGCAAAGAGGATATATGACACAATGACTAAGTTAGAAGTTTTTTCTCTGAGATTTTAATGGATGTTCAATCAAAAGCGTATTGCCCAATTACTATCAATATGTCAAATGCCAGACAAGGAGGGAAAAGACACTTGATTTATGTTTTGGGAATATTAAAGACGCTTATAAGAGCTATGCTAAACCACCCCTTGGAGACTCGGATCACAACGCAATCAAGCTTGTCCCGCAGTACAAACAAAACCTGAAGACCAGCAAACCCGAGATAAAGACAATCAAACAGTTGACTGACGAGTCTGTTGAATACCTTAGAGGATGTTTTGACTGCACTGTGTGGGACATTTTTGTGAATACTATCTGGCAAACGCGAGCGAACCACACACATGATGGGCTACATACATGTTGTGACGAACTTCGCATCGTGCACCCTCGAAAAAAGAAGTCACTAGCCACCACTGGTACTGGGCTTGCATGAGATTACTTTGGCTTATGTCTGTACATTATGTAAATGTAAAGATAAATTAAAAGCAGAAAAGATACATTTTTTATAGTTTACTTCAATGCTGTTAGTTTAATTTGTTATATCCATTCTAAATATGATTTCAAATTTTAAAAATGTTTATGTCCCAAATCATAATATGTTGATATTATAATATGTTAGAATTAATATCATTAAATAAGTCCTGTCTAAATGTATCAAATAAAAACATTTTAGAGTTTGTAGTTTAAACTCAGGCATAAAAATACACTTGCCTGTCAAATCCTTGGTTTACTTAAGAATATTCATTTGATAGATTTACCAAATCACAATTATTTCCACTACTGGTAGATTTATTATTTAAATCTATTAATCATTAATATTCATTTAAATAGTAACATATTTTATAAATCTTCATGCATCAATGTGTCACTGTGTTCTATCAGAATCATTTACTCACCTTCATCAAACCTCTTCTCATCTGTCAAAAAGTAACTGAACACTGCTTATATATAAACACCCTGATACTTGGTTATGCAATGTTTGTCTATGGAAGTGGGGACTCCTCCCACATGAAAAAATTCTAGTAGCCTAAACTTGGGTTTATTACAGTAAATTACTACACTTTGTTAATGTAGCTACACTGTAGTATTAACTATGGTAAATTAGTAAGCTGTAGTGTATAACAGGGCTGGACTGGGACAAAAATTCGGCCATGGCATTTTGGCCCAAACCGGCCCACACTACATACACTGCAAAAATGATTTTCAAGAAAAGAAATTCTTAGTATTTTTGTCTTGTTTTCAGTTAAATTATCAAAAAAAATTTAAATTAAGATTTTTCTTGATGAACAAAATGACCAAGAAAATATATCTAGTTTTTAGACCAAAAACATCAAATTTAAGCGATTTTGTGCATAAAACAAGCAAACAAATCTGCCAAGGGGGTAAGCAAAAAAAATCTAAAATTTTTCTTAAACATTAAATGCAAGAAAAATTTGCTTACCCCATTGGGGAATTTTTTTTGCTTGTTTTATGCACAAAATCACTTTAATTTAAAATATTTGGTCTTGGACTTATTTTCTTGGGTCATTTAGCTCATCAAGAAAAAACATCTTATTTTAAGAATTTTTAGGTAGTTTTACTGAAAACAAGACAAAAATACTAAGAATTTTTTTTCTTAAAAATCATTTTCTGCAGTGTATAATTACAAATACCACCCATCTTTGCACGCCTTTAAATATGTATAGAAATAGCAACTCCAATTCCATAAAAGAACTAAACCCAATTAATAGCAGGTAGAAAAGAGTGAAAGTTGACACAACAAACACTTCTAGAATGTGTTATTTATTAATGCAATAAAACTGTATAATACACACTTATGAATCCTAAAACAAGCTTCATGCAATTGGCAAAATTTGCCATTGAATTGCTGACTTTTTACAAAATACAAGTGCTGCTTACAGTAATATTAAAAAACAGATTATTACTTGCAGTACTTACAGGAAATTATTCACTACATTCACTGAACTAAACTAGTGTGATTACAGTAATAGAGATTTTTACCATTATCTGTCAAGTGTGTTGTTATATACAATAAACATATATTATTCTGTAAGCAGATCTCCCAGATTGTTTGATTCTGCTTGAAGAGAAATGATACGTTTTGAAACAGACAATAAAAGAAAAATCTACGAATCAGATACACTCGTAGTGACAGAGCAAAGAGTGCTATTATTTTATTGCAGCTTTATCACCATATTTTGTGTTTTTGACTCAGTTTTATCAAGGGGTATCTTTCTAAACTTGTGTTTTGAAAGCAGTTCTGCTTACCGCAGGCACTACACTCACTTCTCCCTCGTCTCTCCCCCTCACTGACGCTTTGCGTGCTGGTGCTTCCAGTGCCGCCACCATCATCATCATCACCAGCGACGCGAGTTGATTAACACATTTTGCAGTGTCTGCCTGAAGAGACTGCTTGCTTCTTTTTGTCGTGCAGTTTTTTTTTGCGCCTCCCTTGCGTTTATTCTCCATCTCTCTCTCTCTCTGTATATATATTTTGACACGTGAACTGACCGACGATGCACGCTCGCTTGCACAGAGACCAAAGTGGTGATTAGGCCAACTTAATGTCATTAAAAAAAAAAAAAATAACGACTGGGCTGCTGCTTAAATGTGAATGGGACGGTCTATCTAGGGAAAAAAAGGACAATAAACTGTGCTGGTCAGTCATTGGGCCAGCTTAATGTCGTTTAAAAAAAAAAAAAAAACCTATGGGCTGCTGCTTAAATGTCAGTGGGCCGGTCTGTCTAGAAAAAAAGACGCTAAATGGGCTGCTCTGACAAAGATAGTATGAGATGCATCGGCCCAAAAAGTATGTCGGCCCACCGGGAAACTGCCCGGTTTGCCAGATGGCCAGTCCGCCCCTGGTGTATAATATAATATTAAAGCGATAAACCCCAAGAAGCAGTGGGTACAGTGCATTAGGAGAAGCGGAGTACCTAAAACTCACATAGCTGTTATTAAATGCACTGTAAAACCACTGCTTCGCGGGGCTTATTGCTTTTATACAATGGTTACTTCATATGCATAGCAGGGTTATAGACTAAAACAGGGCCAGTTCTAGATATTTGGAGGCCCTAGACAAAATTTATGTTGGAGGCCCCTCACACCCCATCATTTTCAGAATAATGTGAGAAAGTGTTTTTTCTACTTTGTAAGAAATAATTTAAGCACTACAGTGATAAAACATGTTTTCACCCATTACTTTTCTGTTTTTTTTTTTCAAGTTAACAAATTGATTACATTTATGTAAAAATGTATTTAGAAATTATGCAAAAATACATGTGTTAAACATTTAAGGCAGGTCAAATTTGTTGTTTTTGTGGATGCAGTAATTTATTTAAAACACCACCTTTTTGGGATAACACAGAATAACATTTTGCTTTCTCCAAAGAGTAAACTTTTTATACCTTAAATATCCATACAAATCAGCTGCCACTGGAAGTTAAACAGACAAACTACTAAGCAGAATAATTAAAAAATTTTTCATTAAATATGCAACATGTTTTCATGCTTTAAAATCTAAATTAAAAGAAGACTTACAAGATATACAGACAGTATACTTTAGGTATCTCCAGTTTTGTTTGCTGTTTGACTTTAAATACAAACTTTTTTAACTTGATTATTTTGATAGTCCGCTCCCAACGCACATGGATTTAGCAGTTATGGAGGCAGCCCTCAAAGCTTGAGGCCCTAGGCATTTGCCGTCTTTGCCTATGGGTAGCGCCGGCCCTGGACTAAAACACAGCAAATAAGTAAAATAAAAAATTATTTTAGTACAAATATTACTCTTCCGCCCAACAAAGTAGTTCCTCAGAATCAAGCGTGGCAGCAAAGGAGCGGTTCCCAAGCAACACAGACGCATTAGTGTAAATATGATGAAAGGCTGTGGTTTTTATTTTCATAAATTAACATTAATCCAATTTATACATCTGTGTGTGTTTAAACAAAAGGGAAATGTAGCAGGGTGTGGTTTGCATACGTGGTGCCAGTGTTGTTTGCTGCAGCTGCAGTTACTAAATATCTGTTATTTAGTCTCCTTATTTATATATCTATTTAAAAAGATACAAGAAATTGCTTTAATGGGGGAGACCAGATTACAGAAGTACTGAAAAAGAAACACATACATTGTTAACTGGGACGTGCGTCTCTAGCAAGAGGACGTGCGGAACTCAAACTTTCCGACTTGGGGGATTACTTTACTCTTATTGCTACAGATCCATTGTGATCTATTTAGTTATTTTTGTGGTATACTACAATATTCACGATCGTTGTGGTTTCTTTTTTTCATGGTTTGCGTTCTGGTCTGAGGATTATTCTCGCTGTATCTTGGTTTTCTAGTTGGATGGTTAAGACTGTATTGCTATCCTAGAAAGGACTTAGAGGTTTCTTTTAATTTGGACTTTTAGTTCAATTATTTGGACTGGGACAAAAGCAGGGGGGCTTCCATATTTGTGTGGATTCAGCGTTGTCAGAATATTTATTTGATGCATTTATAATATAAGGAGCTAAGTGCGTCATCTAACTGATACAGTTTGGTACGTCTTTTTTTTATGTGGTCAGCGTTGTCTGCATAATTGAATGGTGCGCTGTCATTATTCACCCCCTTATCTCTGCTCATTATGCAAAATCGTTAATTTAAGAATGTATTGATGAAAATACAGGTGCAGCAGGTCACCATGTCCGCGGACAGTAACGCCAAGACGGCGGAGATAACACCCATGGGTCTCTATCAGTTCAGTTTTATGCCATTTGGGCTCAGGAATGTCGGAGCCAAGTTTCAGCGGCTAATGGAGAAGGTTCTGAGAGAACTTATAGGGAAGGGTTAGGGTTATAATGTTATAGTCTTTTCACCAACGTCTGAACGACATCTCCAAGATCTGCATGATGTTCTAGGGAAGCTCCATAAGTCTAGTCTTAACTTCTAGAAGTGCGCCTTTTTCAGGAGGGAGCTGAAATTCTTGGGCCATATAGTCTCAGATAAGGGCGTGCAGGTGGATCCAAAAAAGACTCTGGTCACCAAAAAAAAAGGGCGCTGGGAGACGCATCTATCCTCACGCAGCCTGAGATCTCATTGCCGTTGGAAGTCCTCACAGATGCCAGTGATGTGGGGTTGGGGGCTGTGCAGAGTAGAGATGAAGGAGAGAAGGTAATCGCCTATGCTAGAGGTCTACACGGAAGACCCGAGACCCGAAGACCCGGGATCCGACCCGGGACCCGTACGGGTTCGGGTCTATATTTTAAATGATCAGCCGGGTCCGGGTCGGGTCTCAATCTATTACTTCGGGTCCCGGGTCTGTTTAACATTGTGGGTAATACCCGAGGTCAATCGGACTCGGAGAACACACACTCACATTTAAATAAAATATTTCAAAATCAGCAACAAAAACTTAGATGAACTGTCGCATAAATTTTTTCTATGACGCTAAAATTGCGTTAAAAGGTTTATATTTGGTTGCTCCAACCAGGCAGCTAACGCGCATGCGCTCTTGTAATGTTTCTCTGGCTACCAGTCAGGAGCTTCTGCAGTGAGACGCAACGACTTTACCTTTGACAATTGGCTCTTTTATTTAGAAGGCGGGACCTATTCCGCCGTACCGCGCATTTTGCACTGACTTCTCTTATTTTTATAATAATATTATAAATTGACCGTCTTGCTGCTCTTATATCTAAAGTTTTCGCGACTCAAAGAGCACATAGATGATAGCAAAGAAGCAAAGCTAACGAAAGCAGCCATGGCACTGAACGAGCAATCGTTATTATAATTCAAATGGGCAAACATTATTAAGCAAGTTGACCCGATGTAAAACTGCGTTATTAATCACCATGACTGTAAAGTGGACTTTAAAAGCTGGAATAAGCATTAAAAAATTCAATCGTCAAGAGAGGAATAACATGGATGGAACTTTCTTGGAAATAAGGATTGTGCATCACACAGACAGGTACAAGGAGGGAGAAGACTAACTTCTATGGGTAAGACAAAAAGTTTAATTTTCGCTACTTGTTTATTGACTTATTAATAACATTTAGCTAAGAATATTTGCCGGTCGGGTCATTTTCGGGTCTGTGTCTTCCCGGACGGGTTCGGGTCCAGATTTTAAATAATAGACGGGTCTTCGTCGGATCCGGGTCCAGCTTTTAAATAATATACGGGTCCGGGTCGGGTCCGGGTCCAGCTTTCAAAACAACAGACGGGTCCGGGTCGGTTCAGTGTAGCACATTTGCGGGCCTGATCGGGTTCGGGTAGGAATTTTTGGACCCGTGTAGACCTCTAGCCTATGCATCCAAGGGGTTGCGGGGTGCAGGATTGACATGCAAAATAAAAAGGTAAAATTAAACTTAGAGGTAAATGCGAAAAAAAAGTGCTGTCTTAAGCACTAACCGCTAAGTTTAAATAAGCTCAATAACAGTAGAAAAATTACATTATCTCTCAAAATGGAATGTAATTAAAGTGACTGGACTGGATTTTTCTTACCGACACCTCCACTGGCCTAAACCCAGCCACCTACCCATCCCTCTTAAACCTCATTTTCATGGTACATATATAGTAGTTTGAATAAATCATATCTATAAATTATTCTCAAACTCTTGAGAAAACTGTATGACTGACTTTGACCTACATAGCAGGTTTAGAGATTAACAAGCCTTTAATCGAAAGTGAAAGTGTAACCATTGTACAGGTAAATACAGAATAGTCCTGGTTAATTTGAAAATGCAAATAAATTCCCGGATCTGCCTGAACTGTTAGGAGCGGCAATATCTGGTAAAGACTAGGCTACGGCGAGTAAGGTGCTTTTACTGGTAACTTGACTAACCTGCTACCTTCTTGGCAAATATTTGCAGCATCTTGCTGCATCTGGGAACAGGGTATTTCTTTGTTTTCTTTCTCTCTGCTTTTTCTTTGCATTTTGTGCTGCATCTTTTTTTATATAACCAAAGAGGCATTGCGTTGCCGGCAGTGGCGTTTCTACAGTAAATGGAATTAGACCCTGGGTGAGACCCCCTTTGAGCAAACATATTTTTATTTTATTAAAACAACATAGTTAAAGAGAAAAATATACTTCTCAATTGCACAAATCCTTCATTCGAACATTTGAAAGAGAATCCAGTTATTTATCTATTGCATTACAACATGAAACCCTTTTTAAGGTGCACAATCTCCAACATTGCCAAAAGATAATGAACACAATTCTGCCTCCGCTACTATCACAGGCCCAGATGCCCTATTTTCCTCAGCTCCCTTCTTCCATTCTTCGCCTCCCCAAGCATGAGCATGCCTCCGCTAGTGGCACAGGCATTTCCTTCTAATCCTGTCCTCCGTCTGTGGCCTGACTGAAAACTGTAGAGCGAGGCTGCCTCCGCTAATGGCACAGGCCCAGACGCCCTATTTTCTTCCTCAGCTCCTTGCTGAGCAAGTGAGACCTACCTGTCTGAACTGCAGGACCAGCTAAGGGGCAGACAGTGTGTGTGCCAAAGTGATGAAATACTGCATCGATGGCTGGCCAGACCGCAGATTGTATGCGCTGGTGAGAACTTACCGGACTGAAAGGGCTGTTCTCAGCACTCACAATAGGCTGTTATTGCGGGGTACTAGGCTAGTTATCCCTTCAGTTGTGAAGAATTGGGTGCTAGAGAAAATTTACGAAGGGCACCAGGGAGTCGTTAAAGGCTGTGAACGAGCCAAACAATCCGTGTGGTGGCCTGGACTAAGTAGCCAGATAGGTGAGCTGGTGTTGAAATGCACATTGTGCATTAAAGAATGTGCCAATGTGACAGACCCTTCTAATGCCTTCCAAGCTACCTAGGGGCTGATATGTTTACATTGAAAAAAAAGACTACTTACTTGTCATGGATCATTTTTAGAAGTATGTGGAGGTGGCCCAGCCGAGCCCTAAAAGAAGTGCAGATGTGGTAAAACACCTCAAGCCAATTTTCGCCAGGCATGGCATACTAGAGATTCTAGTCACGGACAACAGGCCTTAGTTCACTGGGGCTCACTTGACAGCTTTCAACCCTGAGTAAGAGTTTGAGCATGTAATGAGAAGCCCAAGATACCCTCAGACCAACGATGAGATGCCGTTTAAAACATCAAAACCCTGCTAAAGAAAGCAACTGACCCATATTGTGCGCTGTTAGCTTACAAGAACACTCCTTTGAGCAATGACTTCAGTCCGGCTGAGCTGTCATGGGTTGTTGCCTGCGCACAATGGTTCCTGTTCACCCAGTGGTGTTGGAGCCAGCCATCCCAGACCTTCAGTCGTTACAGCGTAAGGAAAGAGAGAAGAGATGGATAGACTCAAGAAATTATGACCGCAGACACAGAGTAAGAAACCTCTCTGACCTGTCACCAGGTGATCAAGTGTTCATTACAGATACAATCTGCAAATGAAACACCAAGATCTTACCTGGTCAGTGGATAACAAGGTACTTTAAGGAGAAATCGTTGTCACCTTGTGCCCATGTCAGCAAACAACAGCAGTAAAACACTTGAACATGCTGTAGGGGTTGACCCGCTGGATACTTCGACAGACACTGGTCAGATATCTTCGGAGGAGGCTCCGGGCTCTCCTCAAACTGTGAGAACCAAGTCTGGCAGAACTATCAAAAAGCCAGATATATTGGACCTGTGAGAACTAAAAAGAAAAAGAAAAACGTGGTTTGTTTAAGTTGTTAAGTCATATAAATGTCATTAATGGGAAGTTTAATCCTGTTGAGTGTTAAATGTTTTGGGGGCTACTTGTGTTAAAAAAATAACAAAAAGCGTTAAATAGGAAAAGTGTTAAATAGGTCTGTAAAGAAATGTGTTATAGTAGACCTGATATTTCACAGTGTTACAAATGTGAGATTAAGAGTTTGATGCAGTGGTGTAGTCTACGTGATACGCAGGTATACGCCGTATACCCACTAGAAATTGTCAAGGATTTCCGTATACCCACTAAAAATAGCGCGAGGATGCGTAACAGCATGGTTTTCTGACATTTCAAACTTTTAGTCATAATTCAGATGTAAAGCACTGACCAGTAGCATGCTACACTTGCTATTTTAGCGGGTTGAACTGCATATATATTAGGCTATATATTTGGTGTGTTTGAATTCTTGCCGAACTGCGCAATCCGATTCGCATATGAAATCAAATTACCATAGCGGCGTGAAAGTGACTGGGGAGCAGACTGGTGTGGCACCAGAAGAACACACATGCGAATGACAGCAAAGTACCGCGAGAGCGATTGCATTTATCACATGGAGAAATCTGCTTTGAATCGCTCTCGCGGTACTTTGACATCACCAAAGGGTCTGCTTAGCGCCAAATGAAGTCGAACCTGCAGTGTAGCTGCTCACGCGACACTGTAAACAAACCATGTGAAGTGAACGAGCTGCTGCAATATAAAATCCGGAGAGTTAACAACGCACATGTGAGTAAACAACATTTAAAACATCAGTCCAGTTTATTAGTTTATCTGGAGGTAAGGCTCCAAATGCAATAAAATAAGCCCGTAAATATATCCTGATGGTTTTAGCTTTCAGCATGTTTGCTTGTGGTTCATAGTGTTAAACTTTCCTTCTCTGTGTTAATTTATATATCTACGTTCAAGATGTATATGATCTTAAACTTTTGTGAGGAAAATCATGTCTGCGTTGATGTTCAGTTCAGACTTGCAAATTAAAGATAATTTTCTTCACTTTGGTGTCTAATATTAGGCTACATGATGGTCTTGTAATAATAATTAAGTAAAAGCCTATTTTCATTTTTAGACACTGCTTGTATTATATGCATAAAATAAGCTTTTATTTCAATGACTATGCAAATTAGAGTTAATTCATGGTCATCTTAAATGTGTATTAATTAAAAACATATAGTTGTCAGATAATAGCTATTGAAAGAGTGGATATTTTTTTCTCCTTCAATGCATGTGTTAGCCACGGATTGAAGATTGGAAACAGTTTATTTAATTTTAATTAACAGTTGAGTAACTTTTGGCCCTGAGTTAGATGTTGATTAACACTAAACCAGTCTAAAAATCCATCCAGTTTCCCCAGCTGTAAACCCATTGACTGTTAAAGTCTTTTTTTCTTATAATAAACTGACATGTTGATAACACATTCAGTTTATGTGTTTATGAGTACACTTTCAGAATGCTCTGTTACATGAAGATCCATACTGTATGCATCTGTGCGTGTGGTGGTGTGTTGTGCTGGGACGAGTTAGCATAAGGGTGAGAGGGAAAAATCACAGTATACTCACTACAAAAATCTAGACTACACCACTGGTTTGATGTAACATGGGGTAAAGGATTTAAGTCTAAGTTTATTGCTTTTCAGAAAGGGAGATGTGGTGTCATCAAAAATAATGTTGTATGACTGGGCACTAGGGGGCAGTAAAGGGCCTTCCTAACAGTATAGCGAGGAGTTCATCAGTGAATAGTGTATATGAGTATATGCCATGTAGATGAGCGCTGCTGAGTCTTTATTATATATATTAAGAACCCAAACACGACAATAACATTGAACAAGTTGTAACCCTGATCAAAGACTCCAGTTGCGTTGTTCGGCTGGCAAAGTAGACATCCCCATTGCATTTAAAGTGATGACCAGGCATAGAGATTTTTTATTTGCCTGCAAAAATCCCCAAGATTTTGACATCACACTAGAAGCATTGGATGGGTTCTCTTTAACAACTATGCAATTCCTACGTTGTTCACCTTTAAGATGATTTCTTAATCATCTGGCTCCCAGGCTGCATTCCGGCCACACGTTTTTTGTAAGTTATTATTTTTATTATTATTAACCAATGTTATGCTTATGATCATGATACGCATAGAGCATATCCAACACATATAACTAATCCGGTTCAGTGATCTTGGAATAGACTTGATGTTAAAATTTTTAAATTGAATTTGAAGGGGAAAAGAGTGTGCTTGTGAAAGAGTCTGGTATAAATGTTTTTGTTTTAAGATTATGCATTGAAATAATCTCATAGTCGTGTAATGTATTTTTATACAAGGTTACATATTTATCTCAAGAAAAAAAATTTAACCTGAGATATTCACTTTAAACCACTTTCCACTATGTAACTAATAATTCAATACACTAGTGTTGTAGTCAAGACCACCTAAACCGAGACCAAGTCATGACCAAGACCAAGACAGGCAGAGACCGAGACAAGACCAAGACCAAGACTTTAAAGGGTCGAGACCAAGTCAAGACCAAGACCAGTACAAGTCACTGCATTAAAACACGTGGAAATAATAAAAATAAAATGTGGAATATGCATATGATTAGGCACTTCTTGTCTCTGTGTAATCAAAAATAATCAAAGGCATTGCAGATATGTGTGAATTTATATTTGTCTAAACAAATAAAAGTGAAGAGCTGAAATCAACTTAACCCTTTATTCTGAACTGTCTTTCCACGGCTTGCCATCCACTTAACACAATGCATGTGTTTTTAGTAATAAAATTTAAAAAATTGTCATTGGGAGAAACTTAAATGCTTAATCAATGCCAACATCATATGCCAAAACTGAATAAACTGCATAAAATTCATGATAAAAAATACATTTGTGATGTGCCATCACTTCCGAGACGAGACCAGTTTTGAGAACTACAATACACAATGGATTCAGTCAATTTTAACTATTTTGCCCCTTTATTAGGTTTTACAATCACAATTGCATACTTTTACATATGAATTCATGAAAATAAATTCTTTTGTAAGGCTTAACTACATACTTTTAGCCCAGTTTGTCGTGGATCTCTAGTTTAATAATAGCTTTGCCCACATTTGACATAGTTGCCCTTAACTCAACTCTTTGTGCACTGTGAGTGATTCCAGACTCCTCTGCTTTCGCACGGGTAAAACTGCTGTCGCTTCCGTAATACATGTCGTTGTACAGGGCTTCATTGCACTCACGGGCAGTCGGGATCACCCCAATTCCAAAGTAGTTACTGTAGAATTTGTAGTCGTAGGGAACGGAGAACAGAATAGCGATGCGTTCAGTGCACGCCTTGTTCTTCATATGGAATAGGTCATAGGTCAAGACGCCTACGGCCCCGCGGGCAGTGCCTGTTTTAGTGATTGCGCAGACCCCGATCTTGTTGGAGCTGATTGTGGGCTGTGGAGGATGGCAGCAGTACCCACTGAACGTGTAGACCCTGAGAGAAGTTTAGAGTTAGTCAATAATGTTTTAATAAAAATGACAGCTTACATTAAGTTTCATTTTGTACAAGGTAACAGAATGTTTCTCGAATAACAACTTTGCTCATTTTAAATGTTCAAATAAGTGTTCAGATGAAATTCAAATAATCTGAAAGACAAAACAAATGACAATGTTTTTCTTAATGTACGTTCATCATTTTCTCCTTACTTTGCGTTGATGAGGCTGTAGACTTCGCTCATGTTAGCAATCTGTATCGTGCAGTTTCTGTTGGTGTCTAAAAAAGCTGACACGCTCTCTGCAGTCGCCATGTTGTCACTTTTTCAGAACTAAAAGATCATTAAAAATTGGAAAAAACAAAGATTATTTATCCAAGACTGGACAGACGCCTTTACGGAGGCGCATGATAAATTCTTTTGAATGCTGAGTTTTAGTTTATACTCCAAACACCAATGTTACATGGATACAAATATTTAAATGTATATTTAATAAAATATTTAAGTAAAAATTATTTAAAGTCGGACATCACTTTTGGCCACTACTGCACACACCTGCACGCAAACCCTCTGTCTTGACAGTATGGCAGATGATGGCAGACACATGCAAGCTTCATACGGCTCAAAAGATTTTAACTGTTAGCATAGACAAACATTGAATCAAAAGTTGTGAATCTGAAAGACATCTAACTGCAGACTGTCGCTTTTTACTAGCATGAATTGCGTTACTACATTGCATATAAATCCGTTTTTGCATGCCGTGATTAAATTAATACAGTTAACTGCTAAAATTTACACCAGGGCACAAAAGATTTATACTGTGGCACGTGCCCTAGTAAAAAGGGTTAATAGGGTATGATAGGGTCAGGAATTAATGAAAATATAGCTATCACATATCACATTGAAAAGGAATTTATTTTTAAATGAAGAAATGTTTGTCCGGGTACTCCGGTTTCCTCCCACAGGCCAAAAACATGCAAGTTGGAGATGCTAAATTGTCCCTCCCCTAACCTGGAATGGCGTAAAGAAATAAAGGAAAAGAAGAAATGTTTGAAATCTATCTATCGCATTTGTCGTGCATCTATTTAAAATATTGAATATGCTCTACAGAGCTTTTTTGGTCATTTCATCAATTCAAAAGATAAATTAAGAGCAGAAAAGATACATTATTTATATAATATTTAAATGCTGTTAATTTCATTGTTTTATAAACATTATCCATTCTAAAAAGTATCTTAAATTTTATGTCCCAAATCATAGTTGATATTATAATATGTTAATATCAATATCCTTAAGTCCTGTCTAAATGTATTAAATTCAGATATTTCAGATTTGGATTGCAGGCATTAGAATGCACTTGGTTTACCTAAGAAGATTAATTTTATAGATTACCAAATCAAATTTTTTGCACTGCTGGTTGATTTATTATTTAAATCGATAAATCATTAATATTCATTTAAATATTAAATAATAATTTTTAAAGTGTCTATTGTGATGACTATGAAAGGCATAAAGTGTTAATTTACTCACCTTCATCAAAACTCTTCTCATCTGTCAAAGAGTAACTGAACCCTGCTTACTTGTAATCCCCCCGAGGCATAGTTGTGCAATGATCGTCTGTGATTTGTCAACTGTCACTACTCCAATCATGAAAAAAGACTAGCCTAAACTTTAGCTTATTAGTTTTGTATAAAATACCATGCTAGTTTATTGGTGATGTAAAATGTGGGAGGAGTTATGGACCTGCCCAGACAATCTATTATTGCAAAATACGGTAACCTTCTGATCGAGGTTGAGGACAGGTTTTGACACATCAGCATCTCACACATATACATTTAGAACAAGTTTATTAATGTAGCTATACTGTAGTATTAACTATGGTAAATTACTGTAGTGAATAATATAATATACTTTATAATACAATAGTGCTTTCTGGTTCTCGAATCTGATTGGCTGATGGCCGTGATATATCCTATTAGTACCGTAACAGTAACTGCTTCACCATTCCGAATCATTTACATACAGTGTTGCGAACTCTGCGACTTTTCAGACCCCTTTAGCGCCTGTTTTATAAAAAAGCACCTATAGCGACAAATCTAGTGACTTTTGGATGAGTCGTAAAAATAATTAGCTTGATTTACTAAAAAATATAGAATTTTTGCATCCCTCCTTTTAAGTAAGTTTCACATGGAATTTTAAGCAATTGCTTAATTTTTTTAAGCTTAAACTGCTTAAAATTTCATGTAATTTCATTCTTCATTTTTTTTAGTAAATCCAGCGTATAATTTTTTTCAGTGTGGCTTGAGATGTGTATGCATTTCGTGTGCTTTTCCCGGGCACAGTGGCGGATCTAGAGATTTTTCCCAGGGTTGGCAAAGGGGTGGCATGAGGTTCCAGGAGGGGGGCCATGGACATTATTCATAATTTAAAATGGTACGGTTTTCATTGAATGTGTTTTGTTCTCTACATTACATTACAAGGACTGGGAGACAAATGAGAGATGTAGCTGGGTTTTTGGATGGTGTAGGGCTTAATTTGTGAATTGTGGACCTTTTCTCTGTGTAATCACTATGAACAGTTTGTGAAGTCTATACTTAAATTGTACTGTGTGAAAACACAGGTTTGGGGGTATGCTCCCCAGGAGATTTAAAAAAGACCCCTCAAATGATGTGTTCTAGTGGGTTTTTAGTGTGTGTGTGTGTGTGTGTGTGTGTGTGTGTGTGTGTGTGTGTGTGTGTGTGCGCGCATGTGTGTGTGTACTTGGTAATTATCACGTTGTTGGTACAGTATAAGCTGCTTTTGCTGTGTGACACGCGTTTGCTGCGGGCGTATCTTGATGGACGCGCCCCGGCCTCGGGAGAAGGCAGTTAAAATAGATTTTTTATTTTCATTTTCGAAATTTGTGTTGGTTGGTCCTGATCGATTGTGCAATCTATTTTCGAAAGGAAAGCGACAGCCCTACTTATGGCACAGCTTAGACATCTCAGTTTAATTTGGCATGTCGACCAATTTTCATACTCATGTCATACTCATAGATGCTGGGAAAGTGGATGCATGTCAATTTTGTAACAGCAGTAGTTTAAACGCACACAAACAGCTAGACTAACATAACGTTAGACCCTTGTCTGACCTGACAATCATAAAAAAATTCGATGAGACAACAAAGAATTGAAGATGTAAATAATTTAACAATGTGGTTGTTTTTGCATGGTCTGCTTATGGACTTTTTTAATTTTGCGGGGGTCGCCATGGGAGTAGCACAAGGTCCCGGGCCCTATGCATAGGCAGTCCTGATGGGCCCCCCATTTTTCCATTTTAGTTTTTTAATCACTATATGAACAACTGTACGATAAACAAACAAGACTTGATTCAATCATATTTTATTTTGCTAAGAAATAAATTTTTACATACATTTTGCATACCGTTTATATAGCCTTTCACCTCAAATTGCATGTAGCCTATAATTAAATTATCATCTGAAAGTGTATGTTCGGTTTTTTCAATGGGTTGTCTCAGTTATTTTTAGCACTAACAATTGCGGGGATATTCAAACAGTTTAGCACCATTTCGTGTTCTAGTTTCTGCTCACCTTTCTTTGAAAAGAAGTCAGTCACAAATCGTTTCCCCTCGTTTTGTTTTTCCTTCTTATGTCTTTCCTTTCTTTTTGGTGGCCTGATTTAGCTTTCTTTGAGAAAGACATTTCAACCTCATAAGTTTGCGCTCCACCAGACGCTCAACTAACATAAACAAAATGCATATGCACATAAACCAGTGGTTCTCAAACTTTTTCAGCGTGCGGCCCCCCTTGTGTAAGGCACATTGCTTTGCGGCCCCCCAAATAAAATGTATGACAAAAACCAGTTATAAAACTTAAAATTTTAATTAAACAAAATCAGTTATACAAAGTGGTGCTGTTGGTTAGTAGCCTTTTTTAGGTTTAATTACACAGAATTCATGATAAATTAATGTATTTTATAAAATGTCAAAACTGTGACCCCCTGGCACCATCTCGCACCCCCGGCCACCGGTTTGAGAACCACTGGACTAAACCATTTGGCGCATTAGCAAGGGGTGGGACCGTGAGACTTTAGATTTCGAAGTTTTAACTTATATAAAATGTATATATATATAATATTCGACCCTTACACTTACATTACATTTCATCTGACATTTATTATCAAATTTTATTAGGAAAATTTTAATTAGGCAAATTTCCAGGTAAAATAAAATATATTCCAGACTTTTCAAGGACCCTCTCTTGGGGCCCTGGTAATCAGTACTGGTTTTACCCACAGTTCGACACCACTGCACGTATAGCATGTGCGTCAACAACTGGTTTTAAGTGAACTACCAAAAATGATGTACTGAACATGCGCAGTAAGAACAAATATAAACCAAATAAATATAACACACGACAGCAACTGACTTATTGACAAAACCTTATTGTACAAAAATTACATAAAAAATATAAATAATAAATTCTCAAATATGGAATGTGATACTTACAGTCAAAGTACACCTTCATACTGTATGTAATTTGAGTAATAAAAGCACAGATGTTTTCATCCCTGCAGCTGTTTAGTGTCAGAGTGATTGTTTGTTTCTCTGACACTTTATGCGGTTTCATGAGGTGTGCAGATTCAACATGATGTCTGATAAATGTGTACAACTGTTATTTTGTTAAGTATTTCATATAGTCATGATATTTGTGGTCTTGTTGTGAAACACTCTTAAGTATTGTTGGGACTATAATACAGTTCTTCAAACACAAATATACATCATTTAAGAATTACTACACCTGGCTACTCTAAATAGAGAAACATGCCTGTTGTGTTGTTATGTGTTTGTATATTCTTTATAAGCAAAGTAGGCAATAAAACTACAACAACTGACATAAAGGCCTGCCAAAATGCTAATTAAACACAGGACAGGAGATAATTTTTCTTCCAAAAATCAGAGCCCAACGAGGACCTCTGCTGGTGAAAATGGGGTAAGTGCTGTGTCCCAAAATGTTTCACAACTGATTAACATATTCAAAACGGATTACTGAATGAAGTGATAGATTTATATATATGTATATATTCATATATATATCAAAATGTATAAAGGCATCGAGATCTAGGCCTAAACAAAATTATACCTACAAACAATTGAATTAATTTAATAAAAAAATACATTTAAATAAATGTATTAAATGTTTAAATATCATGTTAGTATTACTTTGTATGTGATTACACTGACCTAACAATATTGTTTTCCAAATTCTCAAAATGTTCCTAAACAATCAGCCTTCACTCTAAAAACAAACGGCGCTATATAGCACCAAAATTGGTTCTTTGCTCGTAATCATTAAAAAAACATTTTTAGTGCCATATGGCACCAGTGAAGCACCAGTGTAGAACCATATAGTGCTATATAGAACAATAAAGGGGCCATATAGAACCACTATAGCACCACATATGGTTCTACATAGCACTATACTGTTTGTTTTTAGAGTGTTGTTTTTTTTTTCACATCACTCATTACACAAAAACTATTAATGCCAAATGGCCAGCAAACACAATAGACACATTTCATTTTATTAACATTCATAATGCTAAAAACATTAGTGAAGCACATGATGGGGTTCATTGTAACAAACAGAGGGGTTGTAATGTAAAACCTCCTAGAAAATAGTTTAAACACAAAAAATTCAATAAAATTCTGTCTATATACTAAAGTTTGATATTGTTTCTTTATCTGCCTATAATAGATAAATATCCACACATTCATCCATCCATCATCCTTTATCTAATCATTCGTCTATTATGCATCAATGCATATACATTTTTTATGAATTTTTGTTATATTTTTGAAAGGGCTGCACAATTAAGACAAAAAATTATAGTAGTGAGTTATTTCCCCTAATATTGTATAAACAGTTATCATTTTGATGAATAGTATTTAAATGGTTTTCATTTCTTTATCATTATATACGGTACCTGAGGCTTCATTGTAACACTGTGTGAGAACTAACCCCGCTGTGTAAAAATGTTTTCAATCCCAGCTATCAGTTACGAGGAGTTGCTGACATGTTTTAAAATAATGTTATGTTTTAGGTAAAAAGACGGTGATTAAAATAATATAAGGTTGGATTTGGTGACTTACACACCCAACTTAAAAATGGAAAAAAAACATAAGATGAAGAAATTTACTTCCATGCCTCCAAAACACTCTTTGTTTAATATCTCAAAAAAACACATCAAAACTTTTCACAAATTCACAGAAAATCTTCTGACAATAAGAGAAACGGGCCAAAAGCACAGATTGCTCGGCCCTGTAGAAATATGTAAAGTAGCGTCTTCCCATCACTTACACCACTGAAAACATCATTGTTGGTCCCGGATGAACGTTTTCATTAATCAATCAGATTTTAGGGTTAGGGGCTTTTAAAGACTTATTCTCAAACTATTATTTCACACTAACTTGATGGGTATAATGGTTAGGGTTTTCATAGTCAAGTCCTGCTTAAGCCAATTGCCACGTGGTAAAAGATCCAGTAGCCTATACAATACAGAAATCAGTCAATATTAACAATTTTTCCTTTTTATTAGATTGTACAGTCATAACATCATCAAATGTCACAATTGCATGCATATAGATTTTTTTCACATATCAATTCAGGTGGGATAAAAATATAAAGAAATTATCTTGTTTGGCTTAACAACGCTTTTGTTTTTCCTTTTTAGCTCAGCCTGTCATGGATCTCTACTTTAATAATAGCTTTGCATACATTTGACATAGTTGCTCTTAATTCAACTCTTGGTGCCTTGTAGGTGACTCCAGACGCCTTTGCCTTCGCGCGGGCGAAACGTCTCAAGTCTTTCCCTTCATACATGTAGCTGTACAGGGCTTTATCGCACGCGCGGGTTATCTCGAACACCCCAACTCCCAAGATGTTACTGTAGAGGATGTAGTCGTAGGGAACGGAGAACAGAATAGCCATGCGATCAGAACACACCCGGGTCTCCGCGTGATAGAGGTCATAGGTCAAGACGCCTACGGCCCCGCAGGCAGTGTTCTGAATCTTAGTGAACGAGCAGACCTCGGTGTTGGTGGAGCTGATTGTGGGCTGAGGAGGATGGCAGCAGTACCCACTGACTGTGTAAACTCTGAGGAAAAAATTGGAGTGACAGCTTACATTAAGTTTTTTTATTTATTTTTTAACAAAGTAACAGGGTTTTTCTTAAAATAAACATTTGCTTATTTTAAAGGGGACATTTCACAAGACTTCAGATCTTTGGTGTCACCAGAGGATGTATTTGAAGTTTTAGCTCAAAATATTATAAATAGATAATTTATTATAAAATGTTAAATTGGTGAGCAAATAATTTTTCCTTTTAAATGCAAATGAGTTGATTTCTGCACTAAAAGACTAAATGGTTGGATATTAAGGGGCAGTATTATCCCCTTCTGACATCACAGGGGGAGCCAAATTTCAATTAGCTATTTTTCACATGCTTGCAAAGAATGGATTACCAAAACTAATTTACTGGGTTGATCTTTCTCACAGTGATCTTTTATGGTTGATTGACGCACTGGGGACCCAATTATAGCACTTAAACATGGAAAAATGTTCATGATATGTCTCCTTTAATAATAATAATCGGAAAGACAACGTATCCCCCATCATTTCCTTCTTACTGTGGGTTGATGAGGTTGTATTCTTTGGTCTTGTTGGTGATCTGGATCGTGCAGCTCCTGGAGGTGGTTAAAGTTGCTGACACGCTCTCTGCAGTCGCCATGTTGTCACTTTAAAAGAAGTGAAAGATCATAAAAGATTAGGAAAAATAAAGATTGTTTATCCAAAATGACTATGGGAATATAAAAATTGGTTAAATGTTTTTTTAAACTGAGCTTTTTGCTGTCACTACAACTCACAAGTAAAGGTTTATGCTCAGTGAAAACCTTGATCTTATTTGTGCATTTTAAGTCCATATAAAGTCAGAAAAAAAATATTAACCACCTGATCAAATTGAAATAAGGGAAAAAACTAAGGGGCAACCTTTCTGATCTCTCTAATGAAGTCAATACCGAAGTGATTTAAGCTGCAATTCATCGACTGGCCACTAGAGGCTGACTCCAAAAAGGGAGTCAATTCCCATAGACCTCCATGTTAAAATGCCCAACTTTACAGTAGAAAATAATACGGTGTATGTTTACAGCCAGGTACAAAAAGTGATTTTGGTCTGTATAGCTAAATTTGCCCTTCATGACAACTGTGAGGGGTGATTTTTTTGTTTTGTTGTAACTCATCCGTTTAAATTATATTAAGCCTTAAAATTCTGCATAATTAAGGGCGTGGCCACTTGAGGCGGGCGTTTCAGCAACCAGTCACCTCAGCTTAGCCCACGTCCCGCCTCTTTACCATTTTCGGATATCCACGAGTGATGAAAGGTGACGCACGGCCAAGGTGGCCACGGCAGATAGTATTGGGTTCAAAAATGATTTCAGAAACCGGGTGACGTCACGGACACTACGTCCATCTTTTTTACAGTCTATGGAGTAAATGAATTAAGTTATCAAAATCTTGGAAAAATAGGCAGGATTCTCTGCTCTCAAGCGGTGGGGGCGTGTCCATTGTCTGGACCTAAACCATGCACACTCCCAGGAAAGCTACCCAAATTATCCCCTTAAAGTTTAACGTGGTGGGACCACGGCATTATTTGACATAAAACTCAAAAACAAAAAGCCAAACATGTCACATATCTTCGAAAAGCTGGGATTCTTGTGATTCGAATGAAGTAAGCACTTTTAAGATACAATCAACACAGCAGGTACAATTAGTGACCTTCGTATTTGTTTGTTTTTTAGCCTTTTTAGGGATTATCCTGAACTCAGAAATGTGAAAACTGTTTAATGATCTAACTCTGCAATTCAGTGTAGTTTACAGTCTTTGTGGCGTGTTTCATGCAATACATTTGTCAATTTTACAGGACATTTACATTAAAGTTAACATGCAAACATAAAGCGTAACACAGCACAGATTGGTTTTGTAGTACCTGTCAATAAGTGGGTAGTAAAGAGATTTTAAAGCTCCTCTGTTGCACCTCAAGTTTTTAAGCACAGGTGTGTCCTCTTCTCTCCACTCCTCAACACTGAAACAAACAAATAATGGAAATAATTATGAGAGGGTTGACATTAGAAATACTATCTGCTTTCAGAAATCTTTATTTCCAAAGCTCCTTATTGAAAATCGCTGGAAATGCGCTGGCCAATAAAAATAAAACTCCATCATGATGGGTGGTGGTGTGTTTGTACTGTAGGTGAAAAATTTTGAGACTCAAATGATTTCACTGATTCACATTCTTACAAGCAGATAAATGACTCAAATACAACAGCATAATTTATTGCTGAAATATGCTGTCATATACTATACAAATTCTTGAATATGTAAGATTAAAAGCATTACTCACAAATGACCTAAAAACGAAAAGGCGAAGATGGGGAATCTTGTCACAGTGTAAACAGGGTACACATGTTTGATCTTCAGAATATAATGTGTATTTATATGTGGATACTACATGTTATCAAAGCGTGTTGGAGTAAGATGTCCTGCAATTCCTCTTACGGGTATAAGTTTGTGATTTAATTTTTTATGGTATATAGAAGTGAGCAAAAATTAAAGCTTACAGCAACACCATCAGCTCCGGCAGTTTGATTCTGTGTGGACTGATGTCCTTTTAGGATATGTAGCCTATAGACCTTTACTCTCATTTTAACATGTTAACCCATTTACACACTACAAAGCAGGCATGCACACATTCATTCAGAGACATTGCATTATTTGCATGAAAGATATAAGGGCCCTCATTTATCCTCCTAAAGGGGGCAGAAAATATACACCTTTTAAACATATTCTTTTTTTATAACCCCGCCCCTTTGTAAGATGATTCCCAAATGAAAAAAGAGAATCAAAATGCAACAAATAAAACTTTTATGAAACATTTTGCATGAGAAAGGTATGATTTCTGGAAAATGTAAGTTAAGCACAAAATAAATCTTCAGACTAAAAATAAGTCTAACAAATGTGTAAATCAACAAATCAAGTATCAAATGTAAAAAAAGATTTGCAACATTTCCCATCAAAAGAACAATAGGCTACATAGTTTAAGTGCACATTACGAGATATAGGGATGCTCAAATAACCAAAATAAGCAGCAGGCAGTGAGTTTTGTCCATTACAATAAAATCAAGTCATGGTTTACATACGAATATACAATTACCAAATCACATTTATTTTCACATTTAACATTAATTTAATTTTTTTTAAATAAATTAAAATGTATAAATGTATTATAAATATTTATTTAATTCAATGTATTAATTTAAATAAAAACATGTTTCTGTAAACATTTATAATGTATAATCTTTATAATAATTTATTATTCATATTATAAATGTGTCTCTGTGCTGATTATTATAAAGCTTAATCCACTCACCTCCATCAAAACTCTTCTGTCGCCTAAGAACTGAACTACATTCCTAGAACCACCCTACTATAGACTACTAGGTCAGTGTTGTGTAATAGCAAGGGGGGCGTAGACCATGCGGGAAACCAACAAACCATTTCCCATCATTGAAAAAGCATGCTGTTAAACCCAAAAAACACCCCTGCCATTCGACAAAACTAGATACATGGAAAACTGAGAAATATTGGGTCGGGTTATCTGTGACTGAGAAACAACCCAACAGTATGGCGAGATGTTTCTTACCCGATTGGACTATTTTCACACTGCAAGCCTTCATGCAAAGATCCAATTTTTTAACTATACCAAATTTGTTGAAATAATTCAAGCATTTGTAAAATAGATCTTAAAGCAGAGCATCAGTAGTTGCAGATACTTGCACTTTTAAAGAGTATTGAGAGAGGGGTGAAATACAACTCCATACAAAAACATCTGCTCGTAGCCTACGTGTCAAGATGGAAGACAGAAACATCTGGAAAGATAATAAAATGACCTCATAGGCTACAGGGTACAAATACTGAAGGGGCCAAAAATAATAGAAACATTTAATCTTAACACAATTTTCTGTCCTGAATGTTTACTACAGGCATTACTCATATAATCTAATAAACAAATAAAGTGAAACTGCTTTTATTCTTTAAACAAAGGTTGGCAAATGGCCACACAAAGATTTTAAGCCTGATTTGCACTGTGACTCGATTACTGTTTTACTGCGGCCAATTTTTGGAAAAGTTTTTTCCTGCATTGCTGGACACACACATCCGGTCACCAAAGGTCACTTTCGCTCGTGTTGCCGGAAGTCTGCAAGTTTCCATAATGAGATCATGTCGCTATACTACTGCTTCTTCATGTCAGTGCCCTGCAATAATTCATCACACAATTCATTCGAAGGATGATCACTACTATTTCCCATAAGTTGGGGTCTGCTAAACAAATTTCAAATGTGCTTGGGTTTTGCCTTTGACTTTTTTCTCATTCTTGTATGCATCAAAACTGGTAAAGTTTCTTCCATGTGAGCCCCTATTTATTTTTCATTGTACTGTTTTCCCCAGATGATACGAGGAATGGTCAGTTTAGTATAATGTGGAAATAAATGATTTGGTTAACAGGATAGATTGTTAAGACAAACCCAAATGCCTTTAACAACTGCAAAACTAAATCTACCTTTGCTGTTTGTGATAAGAGATGGCACTCTCTGTAAAGAGGAAAAGGGGGAAGTTAGTTTGGGATTATATGCAAGCTCAGGAGTTTACACATCCTCGATGTGCTGACGCATCCGGTCTGGCATGTATGAATCAGTGGCTTCATGGTAAATTTGCTATACATTTACAAATGTGACCCATCCTGGCAAATATAGTGATTCAGTTTTAGTGATGTTAGGCAACACAGTGTAGATAAATGAGATGTTTTAGTGTTCTAGTAAGATCATGGAGATTCGTGTTGGACCATCAACGTCAAATTGAATTGATCAGTTAAAGATTTAAGAGTTTTTCTTAGAGTCTAAAAAGTTTTTTTTTCCTAAGAGATTTTACACTACTATATGCGTTGGGCACATTTCATTCATAAAAATAAAGCTGATTAAAATTTATTTTTTAAAGTGATGCCATATAAAAACCAATTTTGGTTTGTCGAAGAACCATGTAGTCAATTGTTCTTTAACTATTTCCCTGCCATTGTGACGTTATCTCGTCAATTAAAAGAAACCATTTGCGTGAAAAAAAAAAACGTTTTCCTGATCAGTTTTTATGTTAATCTGTAATACAGTGATTATCCACTAGATGGCGCACTTACTCAATTTATTAAAAAACTTAAGCAAAAAATTACTAATTTTAAACTCTGTGTATGTTTTGATAATTGTTCTGAATCTGATCTCTAACTAAATTTCTTCCCAAAAATGCAGTTATTTCAGCTTTTTGCTAAAAAAAATATAGATATGATGAAACGTTTTTCCTCGTTTGGTTTGTTTGTTTATTGTTTGAAAGCAGATGTTCTGTTCTTTCATTTGATATATTTGTATGTTTATATATTTTTAGAAGAAAATTTTCATGGAATGCATTTTGTGAAACTTTGTGAAAATCACAAAAAATGCTGGCGGGCTTCTTTAAAAACAAAAAGGCAGGTGGGGAATGAGTTAAAGAATTATTTCTTATTTTATTTTATTAAATGATTGATTTTTTTTTTTAAGAAAAGGTTCTTTTAATGTTAAAGGTTCTTTATAGAACCATGAAGGCTACAAACTCATTGCAACAGAAGTACTTTAAAATTTTCTGTGAATTTGCCTTAAATATAAAGACGGCTTTAAATGTAAATATTCACATGAGAAATGTTTTTGTATTACTTAATAAAATTATATCAGCATCATCGTTTTAAATTATTAGCTCAAGCATACATTAAAAATCATTATTAAAATTATGCAATAACCATGATTTTATTTTTTTAGCAATATAAAATATATGTATTTACTATTTAGTTACATATTTAACAGCTGTCAGCTGTGAGACTCAAACCAACGACCTCCAGCTTACAAACCCGACTCTAACCATTGGGCAACAACTGCGAGTTAGGGGGTTTTGCCAATGCCATCATCAGGTCAAACAAAGCGTTGCAGGTACTTCAATTTAAACGCTCAAAGCAAGACATCCATTTGTGAAGCCATACTAGTTAATGAAGAAACAACAAAATGTCAATGCAAGAAGAACGTTTTTTTTGACACAAAATGTGTGCAAATTATTTTAAATAAAGTTCACATGAAGTGTTTAAACGTTTTCACCACTTATTCTTGTCTCATGTCTTGCTTTTTTAAACCACACTTTAATTAATTGTACCAAGAACAGATTTTCTGTCAGTATTTACTCTCACCGTCATGTTAATGTTAAGTGTTCTCCATACACTGTAAAAAGTAGAAGTTGGGTTAACTTTAAAAATTACTTCAATTGGTAATGCCTATTTTTTTCAACCTACATTTCCTCAATTTAAGTGAAACATTTAAGTAAAAAATATTTTAGGTGTAGGTGTTATCACTTAAAGTGAGAAATTTACCATTACCAGCATTACCAATTGAAGTATTTTTTTTTTTTGTTAGAATTAAAGCTAGTCCAAACTTGTGTTATGTTTTTGTTTGTTTATTTTGTTTAAGATTTGATCACTTAGTATAATACACAGAATTGATTTATTGCATTGACTGTTTATACCATGTGCAACATTGCAGAATAAAAGTCCCAAAGAAGTTTACCTGTTGTCTTGTATACATGTTTACTGAGTTCATTTAATAAATGCAGACTGTTTATTAAATTGTCAGATTGTTTGGTTCCTTCCACTTTACTGTAAAAAAATGCAAAACTTGTTTTTGCAAGTTGTTTAACTTCAACTTGTTTAACTTAATTTGTTAAGTTAAAGTAACAGAAAAATATACATTGATTTGACTCATTTGTTACTGTGTTTGGTCAAGAAATTGCTGGTATGTTATGTGACATGACTGTATTAAGAGAAAAACATGTCTTCAGAAGATCCGGCTGATTTTTCTCCAAAATTTGTCTCAGTGATATTGGACCAGAAATGTCAACTGTCAATCAGCAGTCACATGACTTTTTCTCTGGAAGTCCTCCTTCTTCAACTGGATGAGAATCTGAGTGCAAAAACACTCTGGGTGAATCCGATTGGTTGTCCTGATGGACGATGCCACCGTGTCTTATTATGAGTTCCCGAGCCATCAGTTCAAAAGCTTCCTCGATGTTGTGGTAATGTTTGGCCGAGGTCTCTAACGCAGCCAGCGCACCTTTCTTTTCTGCGAGCGTGCATGCGTCCTCAAACAACACCTGCCGCTGGGACTCCAGGTCACACTTGTTTCCTGTAGAAAAGCCACAAACATTTGCAACTCATTTCTAATTTTTTTATTAGCTAAAATTATAATAACTATTAAGTACTTATAATTTAACTTTATGTTTGACAGGATATAATCTGCCCTAATCATTGGCTATCTTTAAACAAGTTATCGATGACCGATAGTGTGAAGATTTTTGACTATAGGCCAATATATCGGTGCATCCCTAATTCATACCTTGAATTACAAATCGGCACTATAGAGAAACTTCCCAAAAACACAAAATGTAAAAAAATCTGACCTATCAGAACAAAGACGACATTGGCAGCTCCATACTGCTCCACACCCTGTATCCAGTGAGGAAGGGATTCGAATGTGGGTCTTCGGGTCAGGTCATAGGCGATCATGGCACCATGTGCACTTCTGTAGTAACTCTGAGTGATGGTCCGGAAACGTTCCTGTCCCGCCGTATCCCAAACCTGCATCTGCTCTCAAGAGCAAAACACATATAAACGATGGCAGCATTCTCACATATAGTGTCAGTTTCCCGGACAGGGCTAGATTTAACCAAGACTAGGCCTATTGGGAGATTTAAGTAGTTTTTACAACAACAAAAAAAAACTTATAAAAATATTATTGGTGTTCATCTGGAGACAAAACAGATGTCAGTGATATATTGTCCGGAGAATTTTTCCATTAGGAATTTTATTAAACATTTACATCAAACATTAATAAAGAATTCAAGACTCCTCAGATATGATAGAGAAACTTACTGTATGAGCATAAAAATTGTCCTCTGGGATAACAAAACCAAAATGGTGACACTTCACAATGAAGATGTATTTGTTTACATTTAATTCTACAAAATGCTGCTATTGTTTTCAAATTAATATTTTTTTAAATATTTGACCAAATAATGGGATAAAACAAACCAGCATAAGGTAAAAACAACCCAACAGGTTAAGTTCGTATTTTATGAGCCATGAAACACAAAAAATAACCCAGTAAAAAGTAACCCAGCATTTTTTAGAAAGTAATTAATGCATTGGTTAACATGAACTATAACATCATTTATTAATCTTATTTCATGTTAATTTCAGAATTTACTAATAAAATCAAAAATGTGTTAATGCACAATAAACTAACATGAACAATGAATGCAAAAAGCTATATTGATCATTTTAGGTTCATGTTAGCTACTAACAAATACAACCTTATTGCAAAGTGTTGCCCAGAAAAAACGAATTATCCACTATTTTACAGTTTGTTTCAGTTGCTAACAAGCATTTGTCCAACCAGTTGTCACATTTTCAAAACTCTAAGCACAATTACCACAACATCGGTCTTTTGTGGCCATGATGTTTTGAGGGGTGATGTTTTTCAAAACAGAAACAGACAAACACTGTAATATCTGGACGAGGAAGAGTAAGAGGCCCAGTGAGAGATGCAGTTTGAGGTGCAGGTGCAGTGAGCGGTGCAGGACAGTAAGAGATTCAGTGAGAGGTACAGGTGCAGTGAGATATGCAGTGAGAGATTCAGTGAGAGATGCAGTGAGAGATACAGGTGCAGTGAGATATGCAGTGAGAGATTCAGTGAGATATGCAGTGAGAGGTACAGGTTCAGTGAGCGATGCAGTTAGAGGTGCAGGTGCAGTAAGAGGTGCAGGACAGTGAGAGATTCAGTGAGAGATGCAGTGAGAGGTACAGGTGCAGTGAGAGGTGCAGTGAGAGGTGCAGTGAGAGGTGCAATGCCAGGGAGAAGAGCAGGTCCAGTGAGAGGTGCAGAAGCAGTGAGAGATGCAGTGAGAGATGCAGTGAGAGGTACAGGTGCAATGAGAGATGCAGTGACAGGTGCAGGAGCAGTGAGAGGTGCTGTGAGAGATGCAGTGAGAGATGCAAAGAAGGACTTTGAGGGGTGATGTTTTTCAAAACAGAAACAGACAAACACTGTAATATCTGGATGAGGAAGAGTAAGAGGCCCAGTGAGAGATGCAGTTAGAGGTGCAGGTGCAGTAAGAGGTGCAGGACAGTGAGAGATGCAGTTAGAGGTGCAGGTGCAGTGAGAGGTGCAGTGAGAGATGCAGGACAGTGAGAGATGCAGGACAGTGAGAGGTGCAGTGAGAGATGCAGGTGCAGTGAGAGGAGCAGGCCCAGTGAGAGGTGCAGGAGCGGTGAGAGGTGCAGTGAGAGGTGCAGTGAGAGATGCAGGACAGTGAGAGATGCATTTAGAGGTGCAGGTGCAGTGAGAGGTGCAGTGAGAGATGCAGGACAGTGAGAGATGCAGGACAGTGAGAGGTGCAGTGAGAGATGCAAGTGCAGTGAGAGGAGCAGGCCCAGTGAGAGGTGCAGGAGCAGTGAGAGATGCAGTGAGAGGTGCAGTGAGAGGTGCAGTGAGAGGTGCAGTGAGAGGTGCAGTGAGAGATGCAGTGAGAGAAGTCCTTCACATACTGTTCCCCAGATATAGAGGTCCTGGTCGTTAAATCCCGCCCTTATTATCTTCCAAGGGAATTTTCTGTCATTTTTCTTCTTGCAGTGTATATTACTCCTGATGCAGATACAAATTCAGCCTTGGATGTTCTTTATCAACAAATAAATGAACTGCAATCCACACACAGAAGGGGTTTTAATTATTGCTAAAGATTTCAACCAGGCAAACATGAAAAAAGTTCTCCCCACTTTTACCAACATGTAGATTTTGCAACAAGAGGTGCAAATACACTAGACCATGTGTATACTAATATCAAGACTGCATTTAGAGCAGCGGCCAGCCCTCATTTGGGATCATCAGACCATATTACTGTCATGCTTACACCGACATATAGGCCCCTGCTTACTCGAACAAAGCCCTCTACTAAACAAGTGAGGGTCTGGCCGCAGGGAGCCATGATGGCATTGCAGGGCTGTTTTGAAAACACAGATTGGTCAGTGTTCAAAGAGGCAGCTACAAATGGTCAGGGCATGGACATCAATGAATATGCTGATGTTGTATCCAGCTATATCTATAAATGTATGGAAGATGTTAGTGTCACCAAGAATATTACTGTCAGAGCAAATGAGAAAATGTGGATGACAGCTGAAGGAAAGAAACTCTGCTTTTAAAGCTGGCGATGAGGATGCCCTCAGGTCTGCCCGTGCAAAATTGAACAAGGCCATCAGACTGGCAAAAAAAGCCCATGGTCAAAAAATCCAAGATCATTTTACAGACTGCATGGGTCCAGATGCTTTTTGTTGATTTTAGCTCGGCGTTTAACACCATAATCCCCCAGCATCTGGTGAACAAACTGGGACCCCTGGGATTGAATATATCTCTACAGACCTGGATTCTTGATTTCCTGACAAATAGGCCTCAGTTTGTACGAGTGGGGACAAATTCTTCAGCCACCATCTCATTAAGTACCGGCACACCGCAGGGGTGTGTCTTGAGCCCCCTTTTATTTACCCTTATGACCCATGACTGCTGTGCAAGATTTGACTCAAATCACATTATTAAATATGCTGATGACACAACAATGGTGGGTCTTATTCAGGGGAATGATGAGTCCAAGTATAGGGAGGAGGTGAAATTCTTCACAGAATGGTGTCAAAATAACAACTTGATCCTGAATGTGGCAAAAACCAAAGAGGTGGTGATCGAGGGGGAAAGCGCTTGTTTTTTACGATTGAAATAAACTTTATGTCGAGGTTAGAGTTAAATGAAGGGTTTCTGGTCAAATGACATTGAAAAACTTTTGAAGTTTATCCTCTAGATTTCTTTATGGGGCTCCGTACTACTGAAACCAAAGGTAAAAATATGATCTAAAACAAAGTGGGGTCTAGGGACCCCTGGTGGTCAGTGGTCAGTGATCCTTAGCTTAGGATCTGCAAAATTATTTATGAATACATAATGGTGCTGTATTATTACAAAGGCATATTTACTTTTGGGGACCATCTGCAAACTGTGTTCCTACTGTTGACTTTATGAAAGCTTTTAAGATTTAAAAGTAAAAGTATACATTTTCAAGTCAAAATGTAATTTATATTAAATTACCCTCTGAATGAAAACATAAATGGAATTAAACAAATCCGTTTTTGCTTATCAGTAGAAAACAGGTCTGAATATTTAGGTTAAAAAATTTAAGGGCAAATAATGGTAGGCATATATGCTTAAAACCTTTTAAATTATAAGGGGATTGAAAAATGTTCTCCCCTGTAGGGGTCCAGCACCAGGTTGAGTCTGTGAATTGCCCACCAAAGCAAATTCTATTAATAGCCTCAATTTTAATATTAATTTATTACATATTTATATATATATTACCTTGACTTCTTTGATGTATGTTAACATTTTAAACAATGATAAAAAAGTAGCCCTTGCTTGGAGACCCCGGTCTAAAAAAACCTAAACATCCACAATATTTTTTTAACAGAGGTATTATTTACTCACTCCAAGCTCCATTAAAGTACATTTATTGTATTGTATTGCATTGCATTGCATTGCATTGCATTGCATTGAATTGCATTGTATTGCATTGCATTGCATTTCATTGCATTGTATTGTATTGTGTCCTCACCTTCACTTTTTTGCCATCAATGTCTATGGTGCGAACAGTGAAGTCCACGCCGATGGTGTTGTGCTGGCTGTCACTGAAGACTCCTGAGCTGAAGCTGTGGATCACGCAGGTCTTTCCAACGTTGCTGTCACCGATGAGGACGATCTTAAACAGATAGTCGCAGCAATCTTCAGCGTCTTCACCTGTGGACTGCATTTCTGCAATAAACACTTACAGTCTTTTGCAGACCTCAAAATCTAGCACATTATAAAAGGTCCAGTGCTATTACAACCATTTTCCTATGGTCTGTCTTAAGCATTAAAAATACTAGATTACTGCCTGTATGTGGTTAACTAGCACACAAGCTATAGTTTAACTCATTTAAACAGCTGATATATCCTTCACCTAAGTGAAAGACAGATTGAAAGGCAAACGGACACGCCCCGCCTACCTGCGTTTGGAGGTGAGACGTCCAGTTTCCTGCCCACCTGCACCAATGCATCTCTGGGAACTGCAGTTTGTTGGCAAATACTGTGATCTGTTGAGAGAGAAAACATTGTTGTATTTTCACAATGAGCATTTTGGAAAACTTGCTTTTTTTCTTATGAACCACCAAACCTGATCATGAAGTAAAAATAGACGAATTTAACCAATCAGCCCTGCTTCTGTGAACGTTCAGCACTACAAATAAAAAGCAATGCCGTTGTCTTGAAAGGTGACCTTTGGTCAGCAAAGCAGGATATAGACACATAACTCACTCAGGCATACGTCACCTTCCTCTAATGCTCTTCAGCTTTCCCAGATCAGATATAAAAACTGCCTGCTATATCTCTAACAATGACTATAAGATAATCAATACAGACCCCGGATCAGTTTCTATACTGATGACCTACAACCTTGTGTTCCTAAAGCTAAAATAAGGAAATTTTTAAGCGAAACTTACAGTGTTTATGCTCCAGCAAAGCTTCCTGAAGTGAAAACTACAGTATTGTGTGTGTAAACATACAGTAATAAATGCATGAGCCCTAACCCACATCCACAGACACACAACATTCACGTCACCAATTGAAGGAAATACAAGGCACAGCTTGACATCTGACAATGTAGACGTCTGTGTGAGGGTCACATTTGGCCCTCGGCCCGGTCTTGAGGTCAGAGGTCTTTTGTGCCTGATGACTCTAAATGCAGATAAGCTGGTTTATAGCTGGTTTTCCATTCAACTCTTGAATCCTTCTTTTGTTAAACTACACCATGAATACAAAAGCAGCTTGTTTGGGACAACTCATATATCAATATGTAAATGTATAACTAGATTACATTATCTGATGATAACGAGTGGTGTTCACTGGTGCAAAACAGCAGTGATGCTGGAGGGTAGCAGCCAGCGTTGCTATGGTGATTTGAATGGTCTCATGACTTTTACCTGTTCAAGTCTGAAAACGTTTTTAAGTTGGTTGATGGTTTTGTCAACTAATTGATTTGTTAACCCAGATAAAAAGATGCACAAACAAGACTTTAAGTACACTTTACAGTTATGTCCTTAAAGTGCTCTATTTTCACACACTTATTTTGTACCTAAACTATCTTTAGTACCTAAACTATCTTTAGTACTTGTTAAAGGAAAACACCACCATTTTTCAATTTTTTACTATGTTTTTACCTCAACTTAGATTAATTAATACATACCTATCTTTTTTCAATGCGTGCACTTTTAATCTTTGTACAGCACTTCTTGAATGTGTTAGCATTAGCCTAGCCCCATTCATTCCTATGGCTCCAAACAAAAGCTTTATTTTGTGCCATCATACTTATGTAACTACTCATGTAACAGTCTTTAAATAAGGAAACATGGAAATGTTTGGTGGCTCCTAAATTTGGAGTTTGGAGCCATAGGAATTAATTGGGCTAGGCTAAATAATAACACATTCAAGTGCACGCATTGAAAAAGATGAGGTAAAAACATAGTAATATATTGAAAAACGGTGGTGTTTTCCTTAAAGATGAATCAAGTGTGCTATATTTGGAGACAAAAATGTGCTTTTTGCATAATATATTTGTATTTCAAAAAATGTTTTAGTTACAATTTGTAATTCACTTTAGCCCACGCTTAAGACACTTTTAATACTTTCCATAGATAGAAAATATACTTAAATATGAATTATTGAAAATATAATACTACATAAATATATTCACTTTAAAAAGTCAAAGATGCTCTACTTAAAAAAAAAAAACTTACTTTAATTGAAAAAAAAACATTAAGAGTTTTATAAACCTTTATAAATTTCGTCAATTGGTAACACCTAAAATTTTTTTTTTAAATTAAGTATTTTTTTCCACATTTTACCAGGTTGTTTTACGGTTTTTTGAGTTATTTATATATATATATATATATTAATAACTAAATAATATTCTTTTATTTACTACAAAAATAACAATGTACTACAAATGCACTTAAGTATATTTTTGTACATTCAAACTTTCTTTTTACCTGGGAATCCAAATCCAATTTTTGCTGTTAATGCCTATATTAATTTCAACATTTTATTAAAATAAGGTCATGAAAACTAATTGCATACCATGTTTGGACAGTTCAACAATATTATCAAATATATTTTATTGAATGAGGAAAACTATACATACAAAACTATACATTCAACCAAAATTTCCTTAATTTAAAATTCATACATACTGTAGGGATGTCAACATACCCCTCCAAAATTTGTAGTGATTTATCAGAAGCCCAAACAATGAGATCTATTAGAAACAACAAACCTGCAGATTTACAAATCAGCCTCTGGATGAATGGTTTCTTTTTCTAATACAGTTTTATAAATATCTAAAAAATTATAATTATCAAAAAACTTAAGTCTGATATTATTTCTGAATAACTTATGAGCTATTTTGTTACATCAATCTTTTAAAACATGCAATACTGATTTCAGACCAGTAGATGCCAGCATCACCGCCTTTTGTAAGCAAAACTGATGGTGTCTTTAGGTCTGTAGGAGAGACATGGAGTCGACTGAGTTTTTGGAGGTCCAGGAGTTTTTTTACTCCTCAAACTCTTCTTAGGTGTTCTGTCCTGAGGTGGAATGTGAATGGGTTTCCAAGGAATGGGATTTACGAAGCTCGGCGATGGATAATTCACGTTGTTATATTTGCCTGAAGATAATAAAATCTTTAGTATTTGACTTTATATTCTGATTTATGTTACATTTTGGCCATGATGTGTAATAAATTATTGTGTATTGTTTTATTTACTCACTTGCTGAGCATGCTGAAGACGGTCGCTTCACTTCTCCTTTAGTTTTTACTACGTCCAGCCATTCCTTAAAGCTCTCCTCCGCCTTTTCTTTACGTTCCCTCTCTTCCATTTCTCTCCTGGCCATCTCCTCCTTTTAAAGAAACAGTTCAGAATTTATTTCAATTTAATGATGTAATTTTTTTTAAACACAAGAGAAGAAACATTAAACAATTAATAGCAATTAAAACCTTAAACTTTTTTGCCTGCCATACACCAACAAATCTAGAGGAGAAGTTGGGGTCACAGTAATACCCCCTGACTTTAAGGGTGTCGAACCTTCTCCTTGAGTTTCTTTTCCATCTCCTCCTGTTTCTTCTTTCTCAGCCACTCTTTATATTTCTCCCGTGCTTTGATTTCAATCTCTGCACGTCTTTTTTCCTCTAGAAGTTGTTCTTTGCTCTTCTGCAACTCCTTGGAAATCCTTTCCTTATTTTCCTGAAGACAACATCACAGTAAAATCATGATAGGAGATTTCAAAACAACCCGAAACCAAATCAGTGAGATTTTGGCACCTGCTCTCGTTTCATCTGCAGCCATTCTTGAATTTTACAATCACTGGCGACTTTCTTCTTCAGCTGATCTTTCTTCTCCTGTTCCTGCTTTTCCTTCAGTGTGAGATCCTTAAAAACATCCAAGATGAATACAATAAACATGAATCATCTGTCTTTAGTTCTGTACTAGACAAATAAAGTCTCATTTTTTTTCTCATGGTTTGTTTACCTCCAAAGCTTTCTGTAATTTCCTCTCACGTTCCTCTCGGGCTTTATCAATGATCCACTGCTCCCAGGGGTTCAGTTTAAACTCAACAGCAGAAGATCTCTCTGTAGGATCTGTTGTATTCACTCCATCCCTAAAAAACAAATATCATGACTAAAGATGAAGACACTGGTGGAGCACATCATTGTGCATGGACATAATGTAGCTTCAAATTCAAGCGCTCAGATAAAACGCCTGCTCACCTGGATCTCTCTCCTCGGGCGAGATCTTCACTTGAAGTGACAGTGATGTTGTGAGCGGGCTGAGCCTGATCGCAGTCCAGGTCTTCATCAGATAACTCAAAGCTGTCATGATAGATGGGTGAAAGGAGAGAAGAGGTGGAGTCACCGGTGGATTCAACACTCCTGCTGCACTGCAGGACGCTTGGTTTGGATTTGAGGGGAGTTGAAGTTAAACTCTTGGAGGAAGAAGACGGAAAACCCGACATCACCACCAAACCTGAGGATGTAGAGTAACTATGTTGAACATAAGCAGCATGCACATGCAAGATAATCCCTTACAATGAGGATTACTATGGTACTATACTATGGTATTTGGGAAGATCGGGGCTAGTTGTCACATAGAGTTGTAACACCAAGAAATGTTTGTGTTACCCTACCTATATAAACCTTTAACCATGAAAATTTGCCAAATATATTAAAATAAAATCAATGATATTGCATGTAAATAAACAGGATCAAGTTTAACTTAAATAACGTTAGACCCTTGCAATAAACAAGTTATAAGAGACCCTAAACTAATGCAGAACTCTCATCTGCGAGTTTAAACAGCATTATTGAATTAGACATATAAGCGAATAAACATTATAACTTACACACCAGCTACTAAATTTAATCCTAAAATGTTTCGTTTGATCGCTTTTGTTTTGCTTGCTGTCGCTTCACGAGCGGCTTGGCTTCCTCAGTGTAGCCCTACCCCCACTGCAATGACCCCGCCCCCGCGCGCCCAAACGTTTAACGATTGGTTACCAAGCACGCCAATAACGGAAGTGGTGTCTCCTAGCAACGAAACGTCATCCTTCTGAAAGGCAAGCCCCGTTTATTGTTTTGATCTTCTTTTATTTGTTCGGTTATGATTTACTTAAACATATATAATGCAACTCGATCAAAATAAAGTATTTACGGTCAGTAGTGATGCAAATATTTACAGAAAAATCAAACACTGAAGTAAAAATTATGAAGATTGTGTGGGCGTTCGAGTTCTTGCGCAGACCGATCGGCTTATGACATCATAGTACCGCGAGAGCGTTTCGAAAGCTGCGCTCTTTCTACACTTTCATCAAACACCCCTATTTTTTTATTATTATTTTTTTTAAAACAAAAAAAATACACCAATACGTCCAAGCAATTCTTCCAACAACACCAAAGTTACTAAGACAATAAGTGGTATCATTTTAATTTACTTTGCTGTGTAATTTGTATTTTTCTCTATTGCTAAATCTGTACATTTGCATTAAATGTATTTTTACTATATTTTTTTAATAATTACTAAAATATACTTTTTAAAATGTTTTCTGATGTCTGTGAGGTGGTGATAAAAATTGCCACAAAGATTGATGGATGTTTTGAAATGCTGAATCTTTATTGAGTTACATTCGGATTTAAGCACAAGCATAGCCATCATCAGACAGGTAATGCAACTAAACTTTATTTTAAAAAGCAATAAACAAAACAAAATATAACAAAATCATATCAGTCCTGTATCTTGATGAAAAACATCTGAAAATTAGTAAAAATGCTTATATTTTGCATTATCCAAAATGCTTTTGTCAAAAACTATAAAGTATAAAAAAGTTAGTAAAATTTCTTTTACTTAGGTTAACGTTGATTATTCTCATCTTTGGTAGCTCCTAAAGGCTTCGTGTATAAAAACAGCACAATGTCAGCAAAAAGCATACAGAATCGAAAGCAGATGCTTAACAGGAATGCAGAAGTAAGTTAATACCCTATTGAAAATTCATGGTTTAAGAGTGGTTTCTAAATATGTTTGTCACCATGTTAAAAAAAATGAGCAAGCTTAGCAGTGCTAATGGATTTGTAGTCGCCCCATTAAATTTCTCCTGGTGGTCGTCTCTTCCTGTTCAAAACTGTGACACAAGCCACAGTAATAATCATTCCTAACAGTGGACATCATTGAAGCATACACGATTTACAAAGTGTCCTCATGATGTGCCACGTACGTTAAGTGGACTCTTCGCTTGAAACACAACCATTTATTCCAGACCCTGCACCAATACAAGCCACCATCAGTAATGGAAAGCTCTGATATGTTTATGTGGCTTTCAGGGTTAGATGCTTGCAACCGGTTCTTAATTTTCTCATTAACGAATCCATCTTGACTGTCCATCAGCAGATTTCCAAAGCTTTGATTATGTTCCCAAAACCATTGAACTCTGAAAGTATCTGAGGGATCGGGGTAGCATGCGAGTTCAGCCGAGTCACCTGAAGAGAAAGTCATATTTATGGGTTGAAGATCAGAGCAAACAAAAAGGTTGAGTACATTAAGATTTTCGTTGCTTGTCATACAGGTGTATGTTCCAGTGTCATTCAGCGTGAGGTGGGATATCACCAGAGAGTAATTTCCAGTTTCAGGATGAAAAATTGTATCAGGTGTAAACCAGAAAATATAATCTGGTTTCAAATTTTTATCTATACACGGCAAAGTGAAACTCTCACCTGGGGCCAAGAAGATGTCCAGATTTTCAACATCTAGTGAAATGTCTTTGTAGCTTTGGCATTGATTGTCACGCCAAACCACACAGCTGTAAACTCCAGAGTCGATGGCTGAGACATCCGAGAAGTGAATTAAAGATCCTTTATTCACGACTCTGTTTCTAATTTCATCTGGAATAATCTCCAGGGACACATTAGTATCCAGAATCTTCAGATGAAAACTGCTTTCTTTAAGTTTAAGCACCTGAAGGGTTTCTCCATGACTGGCGTTAAACTTTTGACATGCAATGTCTGCAGGAGCACCGTGATACAGAGACATCTTTTCTTCTGCGTCCTTCTCAGCACAAACTATCAGGTGAAAATATTTCCTCTCCAGAAGAGTTCCTCTTTTCCAGCATTCAAACCAAAACTCCAGGTTTTCTGAAATTTCGACATCTAATGTTACATGATTGACATAAGTTCTGGCCCGTTCTGAAGCTGTTCGGTTTGGAAATGGAGGCCCGTGCTGATCTGATCTATAGATCTCTATAAATCTCTTCGACTACAGAACATCTCCAGTTTGACCTGAAGACCTTTGGTTCCATACAGATACAGAGGATCATGTAGATAAAACTGACTTGTGGTTACTGAGAGCATCAGCAGCAACCAAACCTTCACCAACACTGCCATTTTGATTTACTTCTACTTTTCAAGAGCAATGTCATCTTTAAATATAAAAAAAGTATTGCACAACTTTTTACATCCGGAAATCAGTGAAAATGTCTTTTCAGTTAGCAGAAAAATCTTGATGCACCTACAGATGGTTTGCTGTTTTATGCTGGTCTGCCCATCTTGAGTTGAGAGATTAAAACAGACTAGCCAAACCAGCTCAATCTGCTATTTACAATAAACCAAATAAAAATGTTATTTAGTCATCAGGTTTAATTTAAGTAGGTTATTTTGTTCTATTGCACAACATACTTTCTCATGTGTGTCTTTATATAATAATGATTAGTGATAACACGACTTACATCCTGTACTTTTACAAAATATACGCTTAAAAAAACATCAAAAATACTTGCAGCTTCCAAAAAAATGCCTGCATCATGACTTTTAGTATTGCTTTTAAACAAGAGTTATTTCATGCAAATGCAAACCTTAGCATGAAAATGTTTTATCAGAGTTTTTACTAAAAGTTTTTTAACCATACTGATATCTCAAATAAGGTAAGTATACCCATTAAGTCCATGTACGCTTTAGCCCACTTTCAACCTACAGTATATGCCAAATTATAAAAAGAGAAAATCATATTTTATGCAGTTCAAATAAGTGATACATTTATTGTTTTTTGCTTATGAACAAATAGTACTTTATCTTTTTATATAATTTTTCTTTAAATGGAAAAATTAGTTTTATGTCTTGTTTGCCTCCATTTTGATTCCAAATCGAGGCTGTGAGCGATGGATGTCCAGGGCGTGCGCTTTAAACCTATCGTTTTGTATCAGGATGCTGGTCATTCAGTCATCAAAACAATGAAAATACATCTTTTTACAAATTTCCACAGGACAAAGAACCTCAGAAAACATAAATTGTTAAAATGAGAAGAGGCATATGATCTAATTTGAGATGAGAATAGTATTGGATAGTAGCCTGTTGGCAAATTGCTAATTTATCACTAATTTCAATGCAAGATGGATTCGGGTTAGGTGGTAAGATTAGGATGAAAACAGCAGTTCTGGCTAGAAGGTATACAGCTACGGCCTAAATGCTGTGAAATGTTGGGTTTAGGGTTAGGTTTCGGGGTAAGATTAGGATAAAAACAGTGCTCATCCAGCGAGATTTCATGAGATTTCTGGTTTGCTGTATCTCTTCTAGCCATAACCTGCAGAGACAGATGTTCAGGTTGATCTTAAATCGGGCAGTTCTTGTTTTTTAGAATAATTTTCAGCTGCGTTGATTGTTTTGATCATCTTTTTATTTGTTCGGTTATGATGTACTTAACCGCCTGATAATGTAAACATTTATCAATAGACGATTTCAGCAGTAACAACATAAACAAGCGGCTGTCGTGGTCCTCACGTAACTTCTGGTAAACTCCGCTAAGAATAAGTGACAACAAAGTTCTTTTAACATAGTTTATTTATATAACAAGCAAAAAAACAACACATAGATTACCTAGGAAAAAAACATTTGTTATTTTCGACGAGGCATTTGTTGAAGAGATCAGTTTAGCAACTAGTCAGACCATTAAAAAAACGAAACCGGAAGTAAAGTTCGGATCCAGACGTGAATCGCGTCAGCACACGTGCGTACGATGAAACCATTTATATGTAATGCAACTCGATCAAACAGAAAGCATCAGTGGTGATGCAAATATTTACAGAAAAATAAAACACTGAAATAAATATGACCTAAATACTTCAGGTGTGTTTGACGTCATGCAGCGCTAAGTAGACAAATCGGCCTATGACATCAAAGTACCATGACAGCGATTTGAAAGGTGTGCACCTTTTACATTTTCTTATTAAAACCCCTTATTTATTGTTTCTGAAAAACTAATCCTGCAACACATCACAGCTATTTTACTCCAAAGCTCTTAAGAAGATAAACCTGGTGGTGGTTGAGGAGATTCCCCCATTCATATGTAAAGCGCTTTGAGCACTGGAAAAGCGCTATATAAATGTAACTAATTATTTATTATTATTAATTATAAACCTGTGCTACCTTTTTAATTTACTTTGTTAAAGGTCACTGTCTACTACTGTATATTTGATCATTCTCTACATTTGCATTTAATGTGTTTATTATGATACCTAAGCAACAAAAAGTTAATGTTGATGATTACCAGAAATGTCATCCTCATGCTTTCTGTTGTCTCACTGGTGATGAAATAAGTGGCATAAAACATAAATTGCAAAAGGCCACAAAACTTGATGGATGTTTGAAAATGATGAATCTTCATTGAGTTACATTTGGATTTAAGCACAAGCATAGCCATCACCAGACAGGTAATAAACACAAAACTTAAAAGAAAATAATATCCAGCTGAAATGCTGTGAGAATATGAAACTGTTCTTAAAAAAGCAATAAACAAAACAAAATATAACAAAACCATTAAAAAAAAGTAAACAATCAGAATTTATGAGTACAGAAATTGTTGTAATAACATAAAACAAGTCTTCTTAATTTTACGTCAAAACGTCTTTCATGATCCAAATTTTTCAGTAACCTAGTTTAATTTAAACTTTCAAGGTTTTAAGACTGGTTTCTTAATACCTTTGTACTCCATGTTAAAAAACAAATGAGCAATAAGCTAAGCAGTGCGAATGGAGTTGTAGTCCCGCCATCAAATTTCTCCTGATGGTCGTCTCTTCCTGGTCAAAACTGTGACACAAGCCACAGTAATAAGCATTCCTAACAACACAGTGGACATCAGTGAAGCATACACGATGTAGAAAGTGTCCTCATGATGTGCTACATTTGTTAAGTGGACTCTTCGCTTGAAACACAACTCTTTGAGACAACTCCAGACCCTGCACCAATACGAGCCACCATCAGTAATGGAAAGCTCTGATATGTTTATGTGGCTTTCAGGGTTAGATGCATGCAACCGGTTCTTCATTTTCTCATTCACAAATCCATCTCGACTGTCCAACAGCAGATTGTCAAAGCTTTGATTATCTTCCCAAAACCATTGAACTCTGAAAGTATCTGAGAGATCGGGGTGGCATGCGAGTTCAGCCGAGTCACCAGAAGAGAACGTCATATTTTTGGGTTGAAGATCAGAGCAAACAAAAAGGTTTAGTACATTAAGATTTTCGTTGCTTGTCATACAGGTGTATTTTCCAGTGTCATTCAGCATGAGGTGAGATATCACCAGAGAGTAATTTCCAGTCTGCGCGTCATTCAACATTTCAAATCTGTCCGGTTTGTTCTTTATTTCAGGATGAAACATTGTATCAGGTGTAAACCAGAAAATATAATCTGGTTTCAAATTTTTAGCTATACACGGCAAAGTGAAACTCTCACCTGGGGCCAAGAAGATGTCCTGATTTTCAACATCTAGTGAAATGTCTTTGTAGCTTTGGCATTGATTGTCACGCCAAACAACACAGCTGTAAACTCCAGAGTCAACGGCTGAGACATCCGAGAAGTGAATTAAAGATCCTTTATTCACGACTCTGTTTCTCATTTCATCTGGAATAATCTCCAGGGACACATTAGTATCCAGAATCATCAGATTTCTCCATTTGTGAGAACTGCTTTCTTTAAGCTTAAGCACCTGAAGGGTTTCTCCGCAACCGGCATTAAACTTTTGACATGCAATGTCTGCAGTAGCACCGTGATACAGAGACATCTTTTCTTCTGCGTCCTTCTCAGCACAAACTATCAGGTGAAAATATTTCCTCTCCAGAAGAGTTCCTCTTTTCCAGCATTCAAACCAAAACTCCAAGTTTTCTGAAATTTCGACATCTATTGATAAATAATTGACATTAGTTCTGGTCCGTTTTAAAGCTGTTCGGTTTGGAAACAGAGGCCCGTGTTGATCTGACCTAAAGACATAAATCTGTTCAACAACATCTTTACAGAACATCTTTAGTTTGACCCGAAGACCTTTGGTTCCATACAGATACAGAGGATCATGTAGATAAAACTGACTTGTGGTTATTGGGAGCATCAGCAGCAACCAAACCTTCACCAGCACTGCCATTTTGATTTACTTCTACTTTTCAAAAGCAATGTCATCTTTAAGGATTACAGGTATTGCACAACATTTTACATCCGGAAATCAGAAAAAAAAATGTATGCACCAATGGCCAACTTGGAGATCTGCTAACTGGATTAAATGTTAATTATTCATCAGGTTAAATCTACACTATTATGTTTTATTGCACAACTGCATCTTCATATAATAATGTTGAAATACACTTAGTCACGACTCAATCATATCCTGTACTTTTACACAATAGATGCTTTTAAACACACAAAATATAACTGCTTTCAAAATAAAAATGGTGAATTTGGAACAATTTAATAAAAATTTTTGTACTATAGACATTTACTGGTTGTGAGGTGAGCTGTTTTTTAACTGGTCACATGAGAAACCACTGATAATTCTAGTTGACAACCCATAATTCAAAACCTTGTAGGAATAACCAGATGATTTTACAGTCATATTATTCTGTTATCGTTGTTTAGTAGCCCAGCTGGTCCTGACTTGCTGAATGATGCCCTGTTGGTCATAAAATCCATGCAAGTTTCTATCAACAGATGCTTGGCGACTACTTTGCCTTCACTGCAGATACGAGTGATCTTAAACCAGACTAAAATAATCAAATATTAAAGCCAAAATGGACATTTTTCTTCATCTTAGTATTCTTCGCTGCTTTTGGATAACAGCTGGTGAGTTAATTTGAGTAAAATTAATATTGTAATTAAAATTAATTTGAGAAAGCTATGATGTAAATAAAGGTGCTTTAAAGGCTCTTTACAGTCATGTTTATGCTTTCACCTTTAAAACATTTTCTAAATGTGCTTAGTCTTTTTCTCAGGTGTTGCGTCAGGTGTTGTTCTGGTGGGTTTGCTGGTCACGGTTCAAGTGAAGGAGAACAGCGCTGCGGGGACGGAGGTCTTCTGCGTCCAGGTTGATCTCAGATCAGACGCAAGCGTTGTTCCTGGATTCCCACAGATACTTAATTAAAACCCACTTACTGAAGGTTTTACTGTTTTTATGGTGAACTCAACTCACGCCCAGGTGATTTTTCTGCGAAATTGTTTCTAAAAGAAAGCAATCAAGTTCAATTAAAAGAAAATTGAGACTTTAGCGGGAAAGCATGTTAGAGATGTCCCCTAAATTTTCAGGTGAGCTTTTAATGAGCTCAGAAATTTGCATTCAAAATGCATTCAATCATTTCTTATTTTGTTTTTCATACAGGTTGTTTTGACTGGTGCAACAGATCTGGACTTTGAGACTTCTGCAAATCACTTCAGTCTCCAAATTCTTGTGGTGGACAGCGATCATAAATCTGACCTGAATTCTCTCACAGTGCTCATTACAGATGTGGATGAGCCTCCAATGTTCATGGATGATAGTATTTAAAATGCATTCATATTTTTATACCAACAGCCAGATTTAATGATTTTTTATGCAAATATTTATAAAAACCCAATGGGCAAACTACACTTTTCTTTCCTGGCACAGTTATCAGCATGTGCTAATCATTTACATTTATTATAATCAGCCTCCCTTTTATAATTTTATTCACTCATCTATATTAGTATTTCATGATTTGTCTAATCTGTTATTTCTTTCAGCCACGTTTATTTACATTGAGGAAAAATCTCCTCCAAAGAAAATCTATCCGCCAGTAGTTCATGACCCTGAAGAAAAACCCCTGATGGTATGATTTACTCATTCGGTACTTTTGTGGAGTTTATCTTTTATAAAGCAGTGACAGAGATGAAACGATTACGATGTTTTTTTTACAGTATCATCTGATACCTTCAGATTCAGCGTTCATTATTGACAGCTCCACAGGTTCTCTGTTCTCCACAAAATCATTCGATTATATAACACACCCCAGAAGGTAACAAATAAAATTACCATCCTTTTTTGGATATATCATACAATACAATACTATAATCGTACTTCATTATCAATACTGTAGAAATGGTATATGCTGCATAATTTTTCTGTTTTAAGTATACACTTTATACAAACTTAATATTTTGGCCAGGAATATATATATATATATATTGCCATATGGGTTGTAAAATTAGAAATGTTTATGTTAATGTTTAAAGGTTAAATAAATTAAATAAAAAAATATATTCAATTAGATTTATTTCCTACAAAATGTATTTAGCATAACATATAAAATTATAAGTATATTTTTATAGTATATATATATATATATATATATATATATATATATATATATATATATATATATATATATATATATATATATATATATATATATATATATATATATATATTAAAATATAAAAAATGGACAAAACATTTATTGATGAACATTTTTTAAATATATCTCAAAATATATTTTGTTTTGTTAATGGGGCGTACACATAAAATCTGAATTTAATGATTTGCAAGAGTAGATTACATACAAAATCAATAGGCTTGTTCAACTTAATGCGGCGCTGAAAGAACCAACAGCCGGATGACGTCAAAGTACCGCAAGAAAGATTCGAGAAATAATACGAAGTGTAATTTCGTCTCGCTTTCGCTGCAATTTGACATCATCTGTCTGTCAGTTCTAGCGGCGCCGCATGAAGTCGAACAAGCCTATTGCAAAAACGCAAATAGACGCAAACTCACACGTGACAATGCAAATGACGCAAATCGGGTGACGTGATTTCCGCGAAAACTCTGGCTGAGTCCCAATTCGCATACAATCCATCCTATGCGAAACTAGAATTAGTACGTCCCAAATCATAGTATGTTGAAATATTGAGTAAGTAGCGGTCATTCACATTTGTATGCTTTTAGATGTAGCAACAGGCGTGGTGTGCGTAACTAGGTTAACCAACTAACAACGTTTTCGTTCACGTTGCATGACGTCATCGAAGTAAATCCCAGAACGTGCATACTCTTATGCTACACACTCAAAAGTATGTACTTTTCCTCACAAAAAAGTACATACTTTTAGGTCGTAGTTTAAGTAGGCGAATTGGGACTCAGCAACTCACTGTTCGCCTTTAATGCGTCTTTGCACAAGTTGAAAATATTCACTCCAACCAAAAATTCACATGACGCAAAGTTAAATCTAATTTTAAACTCTGTGTATGTTTTGATAATTTGACAAAAATGCAATTATTTCAGTGTTTGTACAAAAAATTTATTTTTGAAGAAAAATACCCATATTTAAGAGTTTATAAGCAGAGGCATTTTGTGAAATTTTTGTGAAAATCACAAAAAATGCTGACTGGCAACTTTTCAAAAAATGGCTGGTGGGGGAATGAGTTAAAAGAGATATAGTTTAGTATAGTTGGAGACAAGTCTCATTACATATCAATATTTGTCTCATTTAGACTTTTCTTAAAGCAACCCTATGTAGTTTTTTACCTTTAAATAATGTCTCTAAAATTATTTCAGTGAAAGAACAACTTTTAACTGGACAAATTGTACTGTTGCTGCAACCTGAGCAGCCTCCTAGCTGCTACAAGCACACTCTGAAAGTGGCGGTGGAGGGTAGGAAACACAGCCCCACCCCTCCCCCTGCCTGCAGAAGAGTGTCTGATACCAGGCACTGTTGCACTTTTCAACCACATGGGGGAGCTGTAAGTCATTTTTACATGGAAACTACATAGTGTTGCTTTAAGCCCGTAGGAGAAACATTTGAGACAAAATTGCTATAATTCTTACAATTGTGATCTTTAGAAAAGGTAAAAATCTGCTCATCATCTCTTTACAGCCAAGAATCACATACATCAGAGTAGACCTGAACACATTTGATGTTGAAGACTGGTACGTGTGGTTCATTATCACTTTGTGTGCGCTCCTCATGCTCGGCATTCTGGGATACATGCTGTACAGATGCTGTGAATACATCTCCAACACTGAGTTTAGATGCTGCGAGTCCAAACTCATCAGCGAAGAAGACCAACTGTGAGTTTATCAACATTACGGTATTTTGCCGTTATTGTTCTGAAGTTTTCCTCTTTCAGGTTTAAACATAAATGAGACACTTTAAAATTATTTTGATACCTGAATCCTATTAATAAGATTGAATTTTGTACTTACAGCTTTCAAGATGAAGGTAAGTGCAAGCAGACTCTACTAAATTTTTTATTTGACATAAATACAAATCTCATTTAAAATGTTATAATAACTTACATTTTCTAACAGCTTCACCAAAGAAGGAAATATTATTGGTAAGATGTTTACATAATAATTCTTACATTTAACAAAAATACATAATATTTTACAAGTCGGCTAATTTGTATTCGTACCAAGCGAATCATAACGAAAATTTACTATTATTTTACTGTAAAAAATTTCTGTAGAAATTACAGTATTACTGGGTATTATTGGCAACTAGCTGCCAGTAACTTACTGTAGATTTTACATTTCTGTAATTTACTGGCTACAGTTTGTTCAAAGTTAAATGAACATGAAAAATTTTCATTATCTTCTACAGTAAGTTACTGGCAACCAGCTGCATAATTACAGCTAATTTTTTTGAGTGTATATAAAACAATAATAATAACATCACAGGGAAGGAAGCAAAACATACAAAAACGTACAAATGTAGTTGTTCAAATTAATATGAATTAGCCCCCTCGCAAAATATGTCATGGGATTACGTTGGCTTTTCCATTTAACAACTAAAGTAACTGGGATCTGTATGCTTAAAAAAAACAAAAAGCACAGTTGTTTTATTAAAGATTTATTACATTTCAAATTTATTTTTTATAAAATTATTTACAACTTTGCAGTAAAGCGGTTTTAACTCTTTCCCTGCCATCAACGAGTTATCTCGTCAATTAAGAAAAAACATTTCCCTGCAAATGACTCTTTCCTGGTGAGTTTTTACGGTAATCTGTAATTACCACTATTATCCACTAGATGGTGCTCTTACCCGATTTATAAAAAACTGACGCAAAAACTGATTTAAACTCTGTGTATGTTTTTACAAACATTCAATTATTTCAGCTTTTTGCTCAAAATTTGGTATTTTTGAAGAAACCTACACATATTTATATAAAAAGAGAACATATGAAGATTGGTTTTTGTTTGTTTGTTTGAAAGCATAGGGTCTGTTCTTTTATTTGATATATTTGTATGTTTATATATTTATAGAAAAAAATTCCCTGGAAGGCATTTTGTGAAACTTTTGTGAAAATCACAAAAAATGCTGGCGGGCAACTTTAAAAAAAAGACTGGCAGGGAATGAGTTAAAGTTAAAACAAGTAGTAAAAATATTAAATTCCCATTCATGTGATTCATAAATGATGTGAATAGGAAATTTTAAAGCAAATTTTGTTTGAATAGCAACTTCAAATATCATATTTTATGTTAGTAAACAAAATGGGTTTTGAACATCATCATATTCAGCTTTCTTTTCTTTTATAAGTCAGCAAGTGCACTTCCTCTCTTCCAGGAAGTGACTCAGATAAACCCTGTGTTTGATGGAGAGGACGTTGATCCAGGTAAGATATTTTACAGATGAGATTTTATTTAGTGATTATAAAATGTAATACTGAAATAAATATTAAGCTTAATTGTGCATCTAAATTTCAGTGACGAAGAGAGTTTATCAGTACAACAGCAAGTCGGGCGCCCGGCGATGGAAAGATGCTGTCATTGTGTCCGAGCCTCCGCTGTGCCAACCAGAGAGCAGCACATTGGTCATCTTGAGGAGACCCATTGACCATGAGCCTAAACGGCCATTTGGGGTGACAGAGGCGGGACAGCTGACTCCGACCAATCACACGGAGGAATGATCCAAAGTAACAATCATGGCCTGTCAATCATAAGCAGAGATAGTGATGGTGGCTCATTCAAAGATAAACTTCAGTTTCACAAGACTGTGATAGATATGTCAGAGGTTTAAAGTCTCTCTCTAAACAATTAATCAAAGACATTTTCGAAGGTGCACAAAGTAATGTGTGCGTTAACGGTAGCCGGTTACTTTTTATTCGTGGGTGCACTAAACTTGTATTTAGACCGTCATGTGTGTGGATCGTCATGTCAAAATACGTGCCTGCTGCAAACGCTTTGAAAGGGTTTATGATAAAAGAGACGAAGCATCTTCGATGACTGACTGGAAATATAGCCAATTAGGAATCTGATAACAAAAACAACAATAAATACTAGATCAGTAAGGCTGACATTTGCATGTAATTGCTTGACAGTCTAGTTTTTAGACCAAAAATATGAATTTTAAGTGATTTTGTGCATAAGACAAGCAAATAAATCTGTCAATGGGGTAAGCAATTTTTTCTTGAATTTTTCTTGAAATTAGTGTTTAAGAAAAATTTTCAACATTTTCTTTGCTTACGCCATTGGTAGATTTTTTGCACAAAATCACTTAAATTTGATATTTTTGGTCTAAAAACTAGACTTATTTTCTTGGGTTATTTTGCTCATCAAGAAAAAGCATCTTAATTTAATTTAATTTATTATTTTTTTGATATTTTTACTGAAAACAAGACAAAAATACTAAGAACATTTTTTCTTGAAAATTATTTTTTGCAGTGTGCACGTTTAACTTTATATTTGTATTTACTCAATTTAATTGCTTGACCACTTTTATACGACAGGTTGTCTTGTGTTCATTAAATGTTGACAGTGAGAAAATTACAATTACAGTTCATATTTTAAACTAAAGGTGAATGTAATCAGATTCTCTTTTATTAGTGTGGTTCCTGATTTAGCAAAATAAGAGGTTTATACAGACACTGACCAGCAGATAGCAGCAGTTAACTGTACAAATAATTCATTTCTATTATTGAAGATATACACAGTCCTGAAATGTGACCCTGTCTGTAACATCCGGGGTTTAACTCATATAATCTAATGATGAGATGAGAAGAATTAAAGTTTGATTGAACATTGATTTCAATCTTTGTCAGCCAGTATTAAAGATATCAAGATTATATTTTCACACAATGTTCTTTACATTAGGATGGTTTTATATATAAACAGTAAATCACAAAAATATGACTTTAAGCAGGGTCACATATGCTAGTCAACATAATTCAAGGTTGCTGTGTTTTTTCTGGTTTGGCTATTAAATCAGCATATTCTACATATAAACTGAACCCTCCCCAATACAAAAAACTTCATACGGGGTTGGAATGAGATTAAATTATCACTAATATTTTACTGGAACTGTGAAGTGTTGTTTCTTTCAGACTTCACAGTTCGTTCACATTTATTTTTACACTTTAGGTTTTTTTACATTTTATTTTGTGAGGGTGTGAAGGCAACTGTTCAACACTGCTTTGTGTCTATAGTAACATTCATTGTAGAATGATATCACATCAACATATATTTTTAAGTTACTTGAATTTAACAAATTAAGTTAAGAAATTTCTACTTGTTATGTCAACTTATAACAAGTCAAAAGAATAGGGTGAATTGAACTGCAAAATTAAGTTATTTAAACTTCATGCTGATTTTTTTTGTAAATAGTACACAGTAAAAAAAAAATTTGCACTTATATTTTTAAGTTTAATAAACTTGGATTTACAATTAATTTAACTGTATTGATGAGTTGCTGTAACTTATTAAATCAAGTTGAATTTGCTTTAGTTATGTCAACTTTATTTTATAAAGTAAAGCAACTCATCACTTTTCAAGATAGTTGAAATCCTAGTTGATTACACTTAAAAAAAAAGTGCAAATTTTTTTTTTACAGATAAATTAGAAAAGATGTCCCTCAATGTTAGCTTAAAGTTAACCTTTATATAATAACCATCCAATTGTTCCCAGGCTTTGATTGTCAAACCTGTCCAAATTCAAAATGACTCAATCAAAATCTCCGGATAATTAGATAATAATGTCAAACATTTGGTGTCAAAACAAGATTATCCCTCAACCCAATTAGTCTAATTCTGTCAGTTTATCCATTAACGTAATTATTATTTAAAAAACCACTATGGTGACGATACTGATGAAGAAATGTTATCTCTTTTGAGTGTGCTGAGCTTCCACAATGCAGTGATGGTATCGGATGGTAAACAGATATTTAATACTAGTAAACAGAGGTCAACAGTATGATAAAGGTAAATCTGACTTCAAAGGGTGTTTTCATGAATGGCAGGTAGATTATCACATTATGTAATACTTGATATACTTTAAATGGTACTGTCCCAGTGAAAACTTTTGTACCTTTTATCTGACAGTGTATATACAGTCTCCGACTGTGACAACTTGCCCCACAGCAGGTTATATGTTATATTAAGTTATATTAGGGCTATAAGAGTAGAAATGTTGCCACATGCTTATATAATCAGAAATCAAATCTGAGAAATGACTGGAGTAAAATGTGTGACACCTATCTGTCTACATCAAGTCTTTATACTCAAATAAGTACAGTACAGTATTGCTGTATATCTTTTGTTAGAAGCTTATTCACTACAAAGAACCATTTCTGTGTGTAGTTCAAGGTTCTTTACGCAACCATACAGTCTGACAGAGAGGAACTTTAATTTTTAACAGCGTATGTTAGTTTTGTGCTGCTCTTGAAACATGTCACTGTTCACAACGCGTTTGATATAATGGGAACGTTCTAGTGTGTCGCGTCGCGTCCGCGCTGATGCTCATCTGAACTGCGGCAGCGTTCCTCCTACGCACATCCCGGGATGCAGGTTGCCATGGTAACCCGCATCACATGCGCGGCTTTCCTTTAGCCAGCAGCAAAAAAGATGCCACTTCTTAGAATCCGAGCCATTTTTACGCCTAAAAATTAGAGGACGCGATCGGACGGGGGTGAAAACTGGCGCAGATGGCGGAATAGCAAGGAATCCTTCGCGTCGCGTTCTCTCTGACGCGTTTTTTCCGGATCATCATTCTCAGCTGACGCGGCGAAAACAGGGCACCGCCGTCTCGGGGTTTTTTTCTACGCGCAAGATCGGGCCGACGTTTGCGCAGATTTTTCACGGGAGAGCCGATCGTCAGGAATGAGTATAGAAATTCCCGAGGGCTTGACGGAGCTTCTGCAGAGCTTTACCGTGGAGGTCCTGAGGAATCAGCCGGCGGATCTCCTGGAGTTCGCGCTTCAGTACTTCACGCGCCTCAAGGAGAACGAGACCCGCGGCGGCGCGTTTGGCAATGAACACAACTCAGCCGGGCGACCGGGCAAAGCCGTCAACTTCATCGAGGAGGCCATGCAGATCGATTCTGAAAACGGGGAGGAAGATGACGACGATGATGAAGATTTCGTAGGTAATGATTTATTGCGTGCGTTTTGCCTTTCGTTCATTCGGCATCATTGCAATTCCATTGATGCGTAATGATGCCGCGTCCATCACACCAGCGCATCATTTGGAGAGGCTCTTTAATAAAAATTATCTAATATCAGCACAATAATAACGCACACGTTTATTGAAACAAAGTTGTACAGATCTTTTGTTCATGCTTAACGCATGATCGCACATCTGATGAATGCGTTTTCCTTCAAAAATGAGCGCTCTGCTTATTGCAAACGGGTTGCAACAAAAGATGCACCGTAGCCAGATTAAAATTATATAGTTTTCCCTTTTTGTTTAATTGAATGCTTTTTAATTCATATGCAATATTGTGCGTAAAAAGCTTTTTTTAAACAATTATTCACTAACATTTTACCAGGCCTTGCGCACAGGAGGCCACAATGCTTGGCGTAGTCATTCATGAATAGTGTATGTGCATGAAGGCCCTTGTATTTGTCCTTTTGCATATGAGTGTGCATTGTTATCTGGTGAATGATTTCTATTACCATGACCATGCAATGATGCATGTTTAGTGGAAAGCGTCAATTATGTGGTACTCAGGGTGCATCTGGTCAGCAGAGATGTAGGTTTTTGGTCAGACAAAAATCTGCTTCCTGGGTGCAGATAATCCACGCATTAATGTGTTCATCAATATATAATAAATCTAAAAGTTTGCCATGAATTAATCTCACATTGTCTTTATGTGTATCTTTTTCATCTTTATGCAGCTCCAGTTATCAACAGATTTGTCCGGCGAGCATCTGGTAAGTTGTTTTTGTGAATTACCTTAAATCTGCCTCATGCATATTTATGATAAAATTTTTTGAAAACATAAACTAAAGCAATATAACGTATTCATCGAGACTGTATCATCATTGACTCTATATTATTAACTAGTAGCAGAGATTAGTCAAGATAGAATAGTGAAATATTCCCTATGAGGTTGTTGAGGATGATCTTGTCAACTCTGGTTGATGGATGTATGTGTGTGTTTTTGGTCTTGTTAATCATTTACTTCTTTACCGTCCTATTGACCAAGAGTGCTAAAAGTTACATTTACTAAGGGAGGTTCTTTCTGGTTTGCCGGAAGCCATGCAGAAGTATTTTGGGAGCCGTGAAGTTCTGTCCATCGGGGGTTGTTTTAAAACCGAAAGTGAAGTTGGTGGGCTGTTTAATGTGCTGTGGTGCCAGCGATAATTGACTGTTAGGAAATATGTAATGATTGTGGTTGAGCTGTGCCAGAGTCAGTGAACCAGAAATGTGTTTATAAGTAAAGGAACATATTCTGTCCTTACACTGACACAAGGAAAATGCCAGACAGACATAGATAAAAATCACAGCAGCCTAATGAAAACAGCTTTTTATAAAATGAAAGTATGAAAGAACTGCTTGAAAGACAACATCTCTGAAATGAAGAATGAAAGACTGATATTGTATATAGAGCGCGTTTCGTCACTGCGTTGTCTCAGACAATGACCTGTTTGTCCTGTGGCGGCTACCGTAGCTTCTCTATGCGTTCGTTGCAATTCACAATCTCACCACTAGATCCCGCTAAAAAAATGTACACACTGGTCCTTTAAACTAGTGGTCCCAACCTGGGTCCGAGCCCCCTTAGGGGCACTAATCATTTTATTAAAACACATTTTTAAAAGTTTTTTTTTATTATGTAAAACAATTATTGTTAAACGTGCTTGTCAACGTAACAGCAAAATCAAATGGAAAAAGAGATGTAGAGGGTTGTGGGGGTTCAGATTGTCGTATATGTACCCCAAGGAAAAAAGGTTGGGAACCATTGCTTTACCATTGACAGCGATTGGTGCTCTTTCATGGATATATCTTTGGGAAAAAATTTGTGAATTTGTGAATTCATTTCCACTTCTGTAAATAATCAAACTACTGTATATGTGACAACTATCTTACCAAATATTGGGAAATGGATCTGGAGTTACAGATATAGAGTTGCAAACTGTTCCTGGCCTTGAAAGATCACACTTGTTTGTGAGCGGCGTATCGATCTAGACAGTCAAGTTCCTGCTCTTATCTTCTCTATGATGGTATTTATAGTAGTAATACCGGAGGCGTGAGGAAGATGAGTACAAACTATCGCCTCATGTCTCTTTGTGAGCGTAATGGAGATACAGAGAGAGCTTCGTCAGATCTTCCTCAGACTCTTCTTTGACCCGGTCATCATTCACTAACTGTACTTTCTTCTGTAAAACCCTAAAGGAGATGTTATGAAGATAAAGTATTTCATTTTATGTCATTTATTTCACAAAGCACTTTATCTATGATGTGTTTGTTAGCTATTAAATCTCCTGTAATGCGTCATCTTGTCAGGTTGTTCTTGTTGACATGCGTCTCATTGATCAAACTCTTTCCTCTTCACTCTTGTTTTCACATTCAAGTCTGCGCAGAGGCGTATAACCCAGATGAGGATGAAGAAGACAAAGAACCAAGAGTGAGTGTCCTTTAAAATGTTTCATACATCCTGTGCTTCGGATAAGTGCTTCATATATCCCACAATGCTTTGCTGTGCACTCAGGTCACTCACCCTAAAACAGATGAGCAGAGACAAAGACTACAAGAGGCCTGCAAAGACATCCTATTGTTTAAAAACCTGGACCAGGTAAGATAAGAACTAAATATAGAGTTAAAGAGTTCCTATTATGCAAAATACACTTTTACACAGTGTTGTGTGTTGGCAGTGCGTGGACACAACAGCCCTACAATGAAAAATATCCACCCACTCCTTTTTAATCCCAATCATGTATCTTTAGACATGCCGTTTTGATTCTCTTGTTAATGTGATGTCACACTAATAAAGCCCCGCCAATGGCCACTGACTGACAGTTCTGTGTTACCATAGTTTCCACCCTCAGTGAGTTGTACTAGATATATACTATTGTTTTAGACTGAAAGTGCTCACTGACTCTTTTGGCATGGGCGTGAGGAACTGTAGCTCATTTGCATTTAAAGGTACAGACACGAAAACAGCGCATTTTTGCTCCCACCCAAATAGGGGCATTTTGGACATGCTATAATAAATCTGTGAGGTATTTTAAATTCACAGACACATTCTAGGCACACCTGAGATTTATATTACATCTTGTAATAATAGGCATAATAGGTGTCCTTTAATGAGTCGCATAAGCAACATTGCATTGCATTGCACAACTTGAGGCTATTTGACAAAGCCGCACATTTTGTATTTATAACAGGAACAGATGTCTCAAGTGCTGGATGCCATGTTTGAGAAAGTTGTGCAGACAGGTGAGCACATCATCGATCAAGATGACGACGGCGACAACTTTTATGTCATTGAGAGGTGAGGTTACCCCTCAGTCCATCTCTATGTCATTAAACCTCGAATGCTCGATTATCATCTCATTGAGTTTCTTTTTAGGGGAAAGTTTGACATTGTCGTAAAGGCGGAAGGCACTACACGGACGGTGGGGTCTTACGATAACCGTGGGAGCTTTGGAGAGCTCGCCCTCATGTACAACACACCGAGAGCGGCCACCATCATTGCTACCTCACCTGGAGCTCTGTGGTGCCTAGTCAGTACTTTAAAATCTGATGTGTTGTGCGTCAGTTATCGTGTGAAAATTTGGCAATTGGGAAAGTATCAAGAAAAATAAAAGAAGAAAAGTTTGCTTTTCTTGAAACGTTTTTGTTTTATAGGATCGGTTAACGTTCAGGCGGATCATTGTCAAGAATAACGCAAAGAAACGAAAAATGTACGAGGCTTTCATTGGCACTCTTCCACTCCTCACGTCGCTGGAGGTTTGTACACCCATCCTGCATTCAGGGGCGGATCTAGAAAATTATTTATGGGGTGGCAAGGGGGTGGCATGAGAACTACAAGGGGTGGCAATGAAGTAAGCGTCCTTGCATGGTTGTCGTGGATTCAAGAAATTATATACTGTATATACTATTTTCGGTGAACACTGGACCTCAAATTTTTATAACATTAATAAATGCAACAACAAATGTTCCTATAAGTAAGTACCCAAGCAGCTACCTTTAGCATCTCTGTAGCACCCTTTGTCTTAATACTAAGTTAATACATACAGCTTATCAATATCTAAAAACACTGACTGGTTGAACATAATGGTATAAAGACAGTTATATAAATAAAATAGGATTGCCTAGTTTATATTCATGTAAAACATATTTGAAAGGCACACATCTCTTTCTCTCATAACCCTCTTCTTTAATCCTTTCACTCACTTCATGATGGATTTCTGTCTTTTCACTTCTTTTTAGCTCTTTGCCATCCATATGTTTCTTTCCTTCATTACTTCATCTATTCCTTTCCCTTCCACAGCATATTTTTCTGTTTTATTTGTACCTTCCACTCCCATATTTGTTTTTTCTATATTTTTTTTTTTTGTAAAAAGAATGGATATCAGCCTTTCTTTTCATAATATCCTGGAAAATGCCGCATTAAGTTGTCTTTCAAGCTTTCTAAACATACACAACACTGAATATTTTTTTCTCTTTAACGAAGACAAACAAAAACATTAGACTATATCATAACGAGCGATTTCATATATGCACGTATGGAATATTTTGATTGCTGCAGTAGCTTACAAGACATGACGGGCTAACTCTAGAAAGAACTGTTTATAAGATATTTACTGCTTACACAAACCTGCAGTTCAGTTGTTTTAACTACCAAGCAACTACCTCAAGCAATATTAAACAATCACAGTTTAATTTTTGTATTTTTATCCTGATGCAACATTTATCTATAAATATGACCGTATTCAGTACTCTGATTTGCTGATGTGATGCTCAACTTAATCACTTTAAGACACTAAAGAGAATTTGTTTTGTCAGCATGTGATGATGTGAGGTACTTTATTAGATCAGAATTCCTCGCTACAGACGTGAAGAGACTCTTTCTTCATGGGCATAAGTTGCACGTTCATAAACATTCTTGCCTTTAACCTCAACGATGGAAAAGTAACGTTTGTGCTTTTTATACTTTGTGCTTGCGTCCGCTACCTTTGTTTTGAGATCGTTGTACTTGTCATCGCTCTGTTGTTGCGGGTTTGTGCGACTCGAAAGGGATGGACTGCAGCGCGAGAACCGGGCTGCATGTGAGTGCCTTGGATGGGGCGATGCATCCTTTCACCGCAGTTTCCAAACGTCTCCAACCACGCCAGAAAAGATCGCTAGATTTGTCCTAGTCGCTATTTTTAATAAAGTCGCTAAAGGGGTCTAAAAAGTTTCTTAATCTAGCGACAAAGTCACCAAGTTGGCAAATCTGCGCGGACTTTTTTTTAACACTGTAAAAGACTTTCTGCTCGGACTGACTGCATGCTTGTGTATGAACTCTGCTGCCTCTGGTTGGCTAACGATGGAAATTAAGCCAATCACCATCAGCTATGTGGTTGTCCCCATAGATATGTATATAAAGGCTAGATGGCTCGTCCGCGCTGATGGCCAATTGAGTTGAACGTCCGCATTTTGGCGGCAATCTTAGGACAGGGCGCTCGCTCACTCGTAGCATTGAGTTTTAATGATGCAGGTTCTTTTAAATGACCATAACTTGCTTAATTTTTTACCGATTTTCAAACGGATTGGTTTGTTATAAACGTCAAAGATGTACCTATGACACTGAATACGTATACTAAAAATAAAAAAAAATTAATGAAACATGTTAAAGCATCCACAATTATAGCCACGTTAATAACGTTTGTAAAAAACCAAACCGTTTGTAAATCCGTCAAGAATTCAGCAAGTTACGAGCATTTTAGTTGGCGTATGTCACTCACCTTCCGTCCACAGCAGCAGGGAGCAGCACTATGGCAGCACTGACCTAAGATGGCCGCCAAGTGACGACACAGCTGACTCCGCCTTGAGCCATCTAGCCTTTATATACATATCTATGGTTGTCCCACCCCGTCTAAGACACACACACCAATCATCGTCAGATATGTGTCTCCCACCCCCAAACACACGCAGAGAAAAACTACATTGCCTTTCTGGTTAAAAGAGCCTACTCGGGTATAAATTATATATATTAGGATACCCGCGCTGGGGTGGCATATGGGGTGGCAATGCTTTTATTTAGGGTGGCAACTGCCACCCCGTGCCACCCCGGTAGATCCGCCCCTGCCTGCATTAAATACTGCATTTAACCCTGCAATTTTATCTGGTAACCTTTCAGAGTTTGAAAGGAATCAATGTGGCTACCCGGCATGAACATCATGTCTTTTAATTTATTTATTATCAAAATCACTGTATATACCGTACGAAACACAAAAAGTTTTCTTGACGATATTTTTTGCTTGTAGGTTTCAGAAAGAATGAAGGTTGTTGATGTCCTGTCGACCAAAGTGTATAACAGCGGGGAACAGATCATTGCTCAGGTTAATTATTTATTTGGTGTGTTTATTCAATAATTAAAAATACTAAAATAACTTATAAAATAAAAGTACTGCATTTTATTGATAGTTTTAGTCTTTGTCCTAACATACTTCAGCGAATTGATAGTACTACTTTTAACCAGTGTTTTGTTGAAATGTCCTGTAGTTGTCCAACAAGGTGAGGTGTCTAACTTGTGTATAGTAACTATTCAAATGCAGCTCATCTAATCAGATTTTAGACGTGAAGCCTGTATATAATGTTTGATATATCAATTAACAATCATTTTATTTTACAGGGTGATTTGGCAGACTGTTTCTACATCGTAGAGTCCGGACATGTTAGGATCACTATGAAGAGAAGCAAGGTAAGTGTAATAAAACAAAAAAATATTATTTTAGGCCTACAACACAATTCAGGTAAGACTTATGCTGTGTACTCACCAAACAGCAAGCGATGCGTTCCTTTCTCTATATTTAATTGCGGGATTGAACTTTGTGTCATTCAAATTCAAATCAAAACGCAAGACGCGTTTGAGGCGAAAAGCCTGTGTTTTTGCGTTATTCTGGCCACCCAGTTTGCGTCATTTGGCATGTTTGCAAATTTTCCACTTGAGTTGTATATTTTTAACTTTGAGGTGAATAGCATATGTTTTCGCATTATTCCCGCCACCCAGTTCACGTCATTTCGCATGTTTGCTAATTTTTTGCTTGAGTTGAATATTTTCAACTTGTGCGAAGACACGTTTAAGGCGAATAGCGCGTGTTTTCACGGTATTCCCGCCACCTAGTTCGCGTCATTTCGCATGTTTGCAAATTTTCCACTTGAGTTGGTTATTTTTCACTTTGAGGCGAATAGCGCGTGTTTTCGCTGTATTACTGCCACCCAGTTCACGTCATTTCGCATGTTTGTAAATTTTCCACTTGAGTTGGTTATTTTTAACTTTGAGGTTTATAGCGCGTGTTTTCATGGTATTACCGCCACCCAGTTCGCATCATTTCGCATGTTTGCACATTTTTCGCTTGAGTTGAATATTTTTTACTTGTGTGAAGACACGTTTGAGGCGAATAGCGCTTGCTTTCGCGGTATTCCAGTCACCTAGTTCGCGTCATTTCGCATGTTTGCAAATTTTCCACTTAAGTTGGTTATTTTTAACTTTGAGGTGAATAGCGCGTGTTTTCGTGGTATTCCCGCCATCCAGTTTGCGTCATTTCGCATGTTTGCATTTTTTTCGCTTGAGTTGAATATTTTTAACTTGTGTGAAGACGCATTTGAGGCGAATAGCACGTGTTTTGGAATCATTTGCATTGCCCCACACCAGTTTGCGCCTATTTGTGTCTTTACATTGACTTTGTATGTAATCTACTCTTACAAATCGTTGAATTTGCATTTTGTGGGTTCACCCTTGATACTGTAAGAAAAAATCGTTCAGTCTTGGCAAAACCACGAGATTCACTTCACATGACCTCTCTCTTTCAGTCAAAAAATGATACAGAAGATGAGGAACTGGAAATCACTACGTGCTCTAGGGGGCAGTATTTCGGAGAATTGGCTCTTGTCACCAACAAGCCACGGGCAGCATCTGCATATGCCGTGGACAGCGTTAAGTGCTTAGGTACTTCAATTTCCCACAATGCACTCAGTTATGCAAATATTTTCTGTAAAGCTCTTTTGAAGCATCACTGGCAACTTCAAACACATCAAGCCTGATTTGAAACAAACCCAATCATTCTGCTTTTATATTCGTACGGCAAATGCACTTTGTGGTCGTTCAGTTACCGTATGCTATGTTTTACAGTAATGGGCGTTCAGGCGTTTGAGAGGTTATTAGGCCCCTGCATGGACATCATGAAACGAAACATTGCGAATTACGAAGAGCAGCTGACGTCGCTCTTCAGGAGTCACATCGCAATACAAGAGCCGAATGCATGAAAGCAGTTAATCAATAAACGCAGCAAACAAAAAATGCAACATGAAATGATGAGAAACCGGTAAGTAGAGGACTGATATCATGTTAACATATGCCATAAGCTTGAAGTTCTTGTTTTGCATTCACAGATATGAAACTCTGGTGTGTCAATAATCATCATTTTAGATGTGCAAGCCAAATGTGTGAAGGTTTGCCTCCAGGACACATGAGGTCTATGGAGGTTTTCCCATGGGACAGATGTTTGGAATTTGGAATACTATGTTTATTGAAATTTCACATGATTTTTATCACGATTGGTGTTTTGTTCACATGTTACAGAGACACTGGCTACATCTTTTACAGTGAAGTCCTCACAACGGTTTAAGACTTTGTAATAAGCTATGACACAATATGTTCATGTGTCCACTCTTTAAAAGCTATCCTCCTAAATTCTCATCTGCGGTTAGCAGTCGACAGGGTTTTCAGTGTTACATGTCAATTTTAATGTAAGTATGTTTGCCATTTTTGATATTTTTAAATTCAGCACTTGTAGTTTGAAAGATTTTTGTGCTTCAGGTTTTGAATCTTGATGACAAGATCTGTAACAAAAAAAAAGTTTAGCGAGTTAGGATTGCTTCTTCCAAGACAACCTGCTGGAGTATGAAGTCAACATGAAATCACATTATTTCAAATGTAAACATTTCACAATTATATCACAATTTTTAATTAAAAACCCACATAGCTGTTTTTTTTTTGGAAATTCACACCACCCTTTCACAAGCTTATAAGACTCCAATGGATACCATGTAGGTTGTGACCAAAATAGCTCCCTATACCCTTAATGCACTATTTAGGGGACTGCCCATTTTGTAGTGTTGTCCGAAATCATAGTGGACTGGACATTACCTAGTGCACTTATTCAATCCCATAATGCACTGCAATAATGAGTGTACAACTCAATGGCGTTACACATTGTGAGATGCAATCCCACATCTCAACACAAGATGGCGCCTGCAGGGCTTCTGGAGCACTTTGTGGTCCAAATTCACGCATTTATTTTCATTCACTTATTTAAAGGTGCCATACAATGTAAAACTGTATTTATCTAGGCATAGATGAATAATAAGAGCTCTGTACATGGTAATGACATATCGTGATGCTGAGTTAGCGCTTTATGCTAGTTAATGCTATATGCTAACGTTTAAGCTGAAGTTCTACTATTGACATTACAGTTACGTTTTGGAGGTCTATAACGAAAAACCACAAACTTACCACTCAGAAACGTCCATTAACAATCTCCAAACAATTGATTATTCCTCAAAATCTGTATCTTCATCTGATTCAGACTCAAACATAAGATCTGTTTACACACAAACAGAGCTACTGAAGGAGCTGCTCTGAGAAACAGCCAATCAGAGCAGAGCTCAACATTATTATTCATGACCCTTTCAAATAAGGGTAATTTTTGCACTTTTTTTCAATGCATTTTTGGCACTTTTAAGTGGACTTTTAGTGGTCTAATGTAGGAAACGGTGAAAGATGGTATAGTTGGCCATTTTGGACACATGCACCCACAGTTTTTCTCGCTTTTGGAAATACTTTATATTTGAATGAGCTTTCATGTTGACTTTATTGCTCAAGTTTTATAACATCTTCATGTCATTATCAATCAAATTCCAAACAAACTGTTTGAGAATGAAAGACATAGAAACGCACAGACTCAGATAAGAGAAGTTCATGCAGTTTGTAATATTATTGCACTTTGAAGCTGAGAGTCTGATTTATAGCTGCACACTTCAAAAGGTTTTTTTTTTTTTTTTTGAAAAGCTCCTTATACTGTTACATATAAATAGTGAATATAGACATTGTGTATCTTTTATCTTTTTTTAAATGTTGTTGTAGCACATTTTAATGATTTGGTAACATCTCCACTGCTTAATGCATTTGTCAACGTTGATATTTTTTGTATAACTGAACTATTTCACATTGAATTAAGAATATTTATCATGCACAAATACTACGTTCGCGTGTTTTCTAGAAGCCAAACTAAAAACGTTACGAAGGACGTTTGGTTTATGTAAAGAAGACTGAGTTTTCATTGTTTAAGTGTGCATATTTTTCATTTGGTTTCTTTTTGGTTTTTGATAGCTTTTGTAATTTGCTAATATTCTTCTAAACACCTTCTTTTAATTTTCAGTCCATCCTTGTTGTTTGGATGCCTGTGCATTACTATCAATTTTTCATTACTGTCTACCTCTGACAACTTAGTCATCATCAACTCTTCTGTTGTAGGCTACTAGAGATCCCAACAGGTTTGTCGCTTGGTAACTTGCAGTAAGTCCCTAATCTGATTCTGTGTCTATGTAACATCGTACCATTTCTGCCCTGTTTGCCCCAAACAGACTTTTTATTTGAAAGCAATGTTTTTGTTTTACATTTCTGTGTATATTCTGCAGCCTTTAAGATCTTTAAGTGGCTAATGCTTTCATGTCCTGAAAAATTGAATCAAAGGTCTACAGTCTCTCAATGTAAGAGAGCTCAGTATTCAACCGCCAGGTGTATTTGACTTTCCATTCAAATAAAGAACAATTTTGTATTTATATAATTTTGTGATTATTATGGTTCATGAGTGTCTCAAAACGTATGTAAAACCTCATTTATAATTTTACATGTCACAAACTGAACTGAAACTCTCAGTTATGGGTCTTAATATATTTCCTTAACATGCAATAATCTGTAACATTACACAAACGCAAACTCGTTTAATGTTTGTTTACGTGCACATCTCAATTCATCTATTTTACAGAAGAGGCGGGTCTTTCACAAAAATATGCTGGCACAACCAATAAAATTTAAGGTTGATGTAACGGGCATGCAGATCCGACCAATCACAGACACAATAACAAACCCATCCATGTCAAATTCACTGTACAAGCGACTAGCCAATCAGGCGTCGAGTCTTGAATACTGACGTGCATCTCAACCAATAGGAGGCCAGATCTAAAAGTAACAAGTCCTGCCTTCGCGGAGAATGCCAGAGATAGTCTGTAATGGCGACAGGTTTGGTAAGTAAAAAAGTTGTTGAAATATTACGATGAAACGCAACGGTAATGTCAATGAACTTTATTTTGCGTGACTATTTTAAGGCGCGACGGATTCAGCAGTGCGAGCTATAAAAACTGTCATTCATTTTTTTGATCGCAAATGACAACTTTGTTTTTGATTGGGTTTTTTTTCTCTGTGTGACGTTTGTTGTTTGTTTGTGGGTTAGTGAATTTCAACCCTGCCATGGCGACAATAATTCACACAAAAGCATTCGTGTTTTCTTATTGAAACCATAAAAAACGGGATCTCCATTCATTACAGTTTACAAACGGAAAGGACTTGATGTACCATGTCTCAACTTGTTGACATTCTTTTGTTTACACCTCGCACGGATCTTATCTGAATTCAGCTTAATGGTTTTATTTAATTATTTTGACATGTGTCAAACATCTAAAACCTGGATGATGTGTATATGGTGTGTTTAATATCAACATCGCTGGTGTTGAGTCGTTTTGGGATGTTTTTTCAAACAAAGAGTTTCGTATTATTGTTACGATTGCAATGAATACATTGTTCCCCTTTCAACACTCAACAACGACACTTTTAACAATCAAAATATTATTTATAAATCAAAACTTATTAAAGGGTCCGAATAAAACAGTCGTTGTCGTCGCGTTAATTCACGAATGTTGAAAACAGATGATTTTTCTTCCTGTGTTGAAAACAGAAAGTCGAGCCAGCAAGCTGGCGTCATAATGAAACTAATCGTGTATATAAACGGAGTTATCGTCGACCGAGACGATTGTGTAGACTGTCATCTATGATTTTTGATCGTTTTTATGTTTTTCCTGGCATAATTCTGCGCTGTTATCGATCTTCTGTTGTTACGCAGTTATGAATGAATGAGCTGCGCTGCGCATGCGCGAAGTCTCAGAAAGTTTATAAACAAGCTTTGCATGCGATACGGGTCACGTGACCGCGCCTCCCGAAAGAGTGCTTATAAAACGAAACTTATATTTTTTACGCTTACATTTTGTATTTTAAAACGTCACGCTGTCGATAGATTTATATATTTTTTCTTTTTATTTTATGTATTATTTTGTGTAAACGTGATAATGGTGCGTAACGTGCACAAGCAGCTGCCAAGGACATATATTGCACAATACACTGCGTGATTCCTGTGTTGACTTCATTCATTCATTCATTCAGAACAGATTTACTCTTAATGCATTAGTTTTTGTTATAAATATATATATTTTAACTATACACTGCTAGTTAAAAGTTAACATTTCAAAATAAATCTTCAATCATTCATATAAACCAAAATATGAATGTTAGTTTTTATATTTCTAGATAAATATAAAAGCATACACATACATATGTATTGCTTTAATTATTTTATATAAATAAATACTAGTTCGGAAACAACCTACCCGTTTTACTTTCACTTTAACAGGTTATCTTGTGTTTGTAGCCTCGCCAGCTGATATGTTATAAAATGGTTTGGGAAGTAAAACCTCAGTCAATCCCTCAAAGAGTTCACGAAGTTCAAGCACAGAGTTCAGGTATGGACGAGACCTTTGACCTGCTCAAGTGCAACGAGCACCTGCCCTCCTCACCTGGTTGCCCGTCCAATGAGAGTCACATGGAGTATGGTAACTACACTTTAACATAACAAAACTAACCTATGTATTGTTTTTTATTTACGGTTTATGTACGTATACACTTGGGTGTCTTTAAAAAAATATATATTTATTTCTAGATGACCTGCCCGAGCTGCAGGAAGTGCAGGATGACCAGACGACACATGGCGTGTTTCAGGTGGCCCCAGGTGTGTCACATGAGGAGGGGCCAGGTGAGGGGCGGAGCTCCAGCGCCTCAAATACAAACTGGCTTACAGAGTTGGCCAACATTGCAACTAGTCCTCAGAGCCCCTTACTCCAGAACGCCCCACATAACCGGTTAGAAAACACTATAGTTTATACCATACATGTGCTTTTATTGCAAATACTAAGTAATTTGTCATCATTGCAGGTCTTCTCCCGTTCACATCTTCACCAGCAGTAGCAGTTTACATTCCTACGCGAGACCTCCGTTGTCCTCCAGCAGCGCTCCCAGCCCCGCCCGCAGTCACATGAGGGAACGCCGACGTACCAGAGTACGACCATCACCCATCCTAATCACACGAACACATAATTTAAAGGTTTAAAGTGTGAAAATGCTGTCATGTAACTGCAACATTTTTGTTGAAAACGTGCAATTGGTATCTTAAAGTATATTCTTTGTGTTTGTTACAGGCAAGTAGTGAATCTGAATCGGGCATCTTCTGCATGTCGTCTCTATCTGATGATGATGATCTGGGTTGGTCTCATTCTTGGCCCTCCACTGCTTGGCACTGTTTTCTGAAAGGTAAACACACACTGAAACTTGAAAGAAGGCCGATGGTCTTAAACGCAGATGTTTAGATGAAATGTTCCCATAGCTGGTTAGGAACAATGAGCAACACGGGAAAACAAATAACAGCTGATGGTGAATTGCCAGCCATTTCATCAATGAAGTATAATAGTGGGGAAAACAGCGCCCTCTGCTGTTTTAAATGCAGAGGTGAAGCAGTAAAAGAGGACAAACAGGCGTGTCTCTGGGTCACAGAAGAGCCGATGAGTCCACAGAGATAATTTTTGTGTTCACACCCACTGCATAGAAGACTTTAGCTTTTGTGTTAAAGTGATGTATTAAAGTATGTTTAGTATGTTTCATAATATATTACATCGTGTTTCTTTTAAAGGAACGCGTCTGCGGTTTCATAAAGGTCCGAATGTGGAGTGGCAGGATGCTGAAGATGTGTTAGAGTCTGATGATGATTCTGATGATGAAGGACGAACACAATCTAACCCAATAAAGGTACCCTTGCTCACCAAATTTAGAGAAATAAACATTTTCACCATAAATTTAAAGGGGCAGTGTGTAACTTTTTGAAGGATCTAATGACAGAAATGCAATATAATATACATAACTATATTATAAGTGGTGAATAAAGACCTTAAATAATGAATTGTATTGTTTTTATTACCAGTCCCTCCAGAAAAACGCGATTATGCAGTCGCATGATTCAATGCATATTATACGGGGGCCGCATTTTTTGAAATACGCCGCACTTTTGCAGCATAAATTGCACATTTCTGTGCCTGCATGATTTCATAATCCCGGCATTTGTGTAGCAAAAAGTCACATATATCTTAGCAGAAAGTTGAAAAATGTTGCATTTACTTCACACAAGCACAGACATGTACCTATTGCTATGGGAACGTTATGAAGTAACGTAATTACGCAACGTCATTGAAAAGCTGCAAACCCCAACCGCAGTTTTTGGAAGTTCCCGCAGTTTTTGCAAGTTCCCGCAATTTCAAAGCATCAAATTGCATATATATCCCGCATATTCCATCGCATTTCTTAAGAAAAGTGCCCCAAGATCAAGGATTTTTTGCCCAAAACAATCACAAAAAAACTATAATAAAACTTTATAAAAAACGCTTTTTTCTGGAAGGACTGTATTACCTTATACTACATACACCCTAAACGTGTAGCGTTGCGTTCCTCGCTCTACATTACTCGCAGGATTTAACTTTATGTCATACAAATTTTCGCTTGAGTTAAATATTTTCAAGTTGCGCGAAGACGCGTTTGAAGCAAATATCAAGTGTTTTCGCGAAAACTCGTCACCCAATTAGCTTCATTCGCATCGCCCAGCGCAAATTTGTGTCTTTTCGCGTCGCGTCTTTTCTTTGACTTTGTATGTAATCCACTTGCGCAAACAGTTGAATTCACGTTTGGTGTGTATGTCCCATTAGAATGAGCCATTTTTTACTACATACACCACGGGTCCCCTTACAAGGAAGTCGCCATTTTGTGCCGCCATGTTTCTACAGTAGACCTAAACGGACAAACTGCTTTATTGCGCGCTTTGTCACTACTGTATTTTGTCACATGCTGCGTTCACACCAAACGTGAAAAGAGCGTCTGGCGCGAATTATTTTAATGTTAAGTCAACGTAAAGACGTGTTTATGCGCGTCTGGAGGTCTTGCAGAACGAATGAGGCGTTTTGCGCAGCGCATTAGACGCAAATCCAGCTCATTCACGTGGCTAGTTTGCGCGAAAGACGCGAATTGAGCATTGCCGCGGGAAACGCACGAGTTGAAAAAACTGAATTTTGGCGGGAAATCGTGGCGCGTTAACAAATCAGGAGCTTGCTCTAGTAGTGACGTGATTACAGGAAGTGAGCAGAGTCCAGAAGCCCCTCCCATGATTGAATTTCCGCGTGAATGTCTCTAATGACTAGAATTTCACACACCGAATAAAGCGAGTACACTCAAAATGTTAAAAAGTGTACAACTACGCGCGAATAGCGCGTTTTTGCCGCCTCTACCGCGTTTGGTGTGAATCCAGCATTAGACGTTTCGGTGAACGGTGGACTGAGCCGCAATTCCCAATCTCACTGCTAGGTGCCGCTAAAATCTACACACTGCACCTTTAATAAAAAAAACTCTGTTTGTCTCCAAAGAGTTACGGCTCAGAAGGTCTAAAGCTGGTGGCTTTGGAGGAGACTGTGTCTTTCGGCCAATCTGCCCTGAAATTAACATTTGACCCCGGTTCTCCTGAAGCAGGACTTCTGACCGCTGAGTGCAGATTGGACCATCCGTTTTTCGTGAAGAAGAAGGGTGAATACAGCAGACGTTTAAAGACACAACAATACATTACACATAATATGTTACTTAACAGCGTTTGTGTGTTTGTGTCAGGATGGTCTTCCTTTTGTCCGAGCCTCACCGTCGTCCAGCACGGCATTCCCTGCTATGACATGGAAGTCGGAGACTTGTGCCTGCCACCCGGACACCCCGATGCCATCAATTGTGACGATTCGGTGGTTTTTGACACTTTTAGGAGGTACGAAACTAGTGGAGATAAATGTACTTTGTAAGACACTTCGTGAGGTCTAAATTGGGTTCAATGTCTTTCTCAGTTATGACTTCACTCCTCTGGACTCGTCCGCCGTGTATGTTCTCAGCAGTATGGCACGCCAGCGTCGGGCCTCTCAGTCCAGCGGCGGAGCTGTCAGTCCTGACTGTGACAAACTGGAGGCCTCCGCCCATCACTCCCCCAGCAACAAATCACAACGCAGCCACGCCACAGGGAACTCCGCAGCCACGCCCACAAAGTGCAAGCGGCCAATGAATGCCTTCATGCTATTTGCCAAGAAGTACAGGGTGGAGTATACGCAGATGTACCCGGGCAAGGACAACAGGTGGGTGACTATGCATATTTAAATCGATGAAGTAATGCAATAATGTTGTGTCCCAACGATGGTTAATGCAAATGTGCATTTTAACAGAGCGATCAGCGTTATTCTGGGCGATAAATGGAAGAAGATGAAGAACGAAGAGAGAAGGATGTATACCATGGAGGCGAAAGCTTTAGCCGAGGAGCAGAAGCGACTCAATCCCGACTGCTGGAAACGCAAGAGAACTAACTCGGTAAGTCTTAACGAATATTAGTTGCGATTCTCAAAATATTTACGTCATTTTTTTTACTGATCTCGTCTGTTTCGCTAGGGTTCTCAACAAAACTAGCCAGATGGAAACATGAACTGGAGACGGACGCTGACCTTCATTCTTTAGCAAGAATGATAACCCCCAACTGTGATGCTTATACGGACTTGCTTTAGAAAAAAAATCATTACAAATAAGCAATTTAGTAAGAAGAATACGAAAACTTAACATTGAAATGATACGGAACGAAAGGTAAATCGGATAAACGCAATATATAAATGTAATCCTGTCAACTAACATTGCTTATGTATTTTTTATATCCTTTTGGAAATGTCGAAAATGCCTTATTCTTCCAAAGCAAAACAACTTTTTCAGGTAATTTCGTATTTCTAGGCTTGAAAAGTGCAACCCTGTGGTGCTATTACTGAGGCAGAAGAAGCGATATATATATATACAACAATGTCTATTTTTAAATATAAAAAGGGGAAATTGTAGACGTTAGCTTGTTTTTCTGCCATATATAATATTAATTATATTTGTATAACTCAACTTATTGCACAGACTCAAATGTATTGCAAACGGATGAACGCTGATTCGTCGGCGCAGCTGGAAAAGGGGTTGAATTTAATGTGACATCAATCCAGCCTATGCCATATTCAGTGTGTGTGTGTGTGTGTGTGTGTGTCCGTTCAGCCATATTGTACACGGATAGTCACACATGTACACACACACAGATCCTGTCATATACAGCACTTCAGGGCCATGCCTTCACTGTAAGTGTTCTTGTTTTTGCACTTTATATCCATTTATATAACCTTATACAACCAATAAATGTATACAAGCTGAAATGTTGTGTAAAAATATATATATCTTGATAAGATGTCTCCTTTGACACAATCATGGTCAAACTCGGCAAACTCTTTGTGTTTGTGCTTTGCGGGTTTGCTGTCGGATTGCATTACGAATACATGTTAATATTGTACAGGTCCACGTTTCCATCCATTTCTTGCACAAATTACTCTTGTATCATATTATAAATAAAATTTTAAACTTGCTTCCCTAATCATTTGCATTGACTTTGTTGTAAAGCAAAAATATGTTCGAGACAAAAATGTTTTATTTAAAAAAAAATACTAAATACATTTGTTGTAGTATTTTATTTTAAAGGTGCCAAATAATGCATTGAAATAATTGTTCTCTGATATCTACACAGAAGGTTTGTGTCTTTATAAAGAGCAAAAATGACCTTATAATGAATAATAATGTTGAGCTCTGCTCTGATTGGCTGTTTCTCCTTCAGTAGCTCTATGTGTGTGTAAACAGATCTTATGTTTTTTGTCTGTATAAGATGAAGTTTTACATTCTACGGCACCTTTAAGTCAGATTTTTCAGTATAAATATCTACAAATTCTTAAATTGAGATATATTTACTTGATAACCAAAAAAAATAATAATTCTTGTTCTAACAAAAATATGAAAATCATGAGCTTAAGTTCAAAACAGGTATAAATATTTCCCAGTGCGTTAAGAAAAAATGTTTTTTTTAATTGTTTTTTATTAAGTTGAAACTTTAATTGTTTTTCTTACTGCACTTGCTGATATTTTACCCGTTTTGAACATAAACAAACTTTTTCATTTTGAGTTTTGTTTTAATTTTGAAAACAAAACTTAAAATCTTTGGTTAAAAGGTACATTTCACAATACTTTTTTTTTTACTTTTTTAAGACGTAAAATAAATCTTAACACTGCAAAAATGTTTTGTCTTGTTTTCAGTAGAAATATCTAAAAATTCTTAAATTAAGATGCTTTTTCTTGATGAGCAAAATGACCTTAGTAAATAAGTCTAGTTTTAAGACAAAAAAATATACAATTTAAGTGAAATTGTCCTTAAAACAAGCAAAATTATCTGCCAATGGGGTGAGAAAAAAATTGTGAAATAAGATTTATTTTTTCTTAAACACTTAATTCAAGTAAAATTTTCTCACCCCATTGGCAGATATTTTTGCTTGTTTTAAGCACAAATTCACTTAAATTTTATATTTTTTGTCAAAGAAATTGTATTATTTTCTTAGGTAATTTTGCTCATCAAGAAAATACATCTTGATTTAAGAATTTTTAGATATTTCTACTAAAAAAAGACAAAAATACTTAGTAAGAAAGTCATTTTTTGCAGTGTAGTGTCCCCTGAGTACGTATGTGAAGTTTTAGCTCATATTATCATAAAGATAATTTATTATATCATCTTAAAATTGTCACTTTGTAGGTGTGAGCAAAAATTTGCCATTTTTGGGTGTGTCCATTAAAATGCAAATGAGTTGACGTCAGGGGGGCAATTCAGTGTATCATCAAAATACAAACTGTTTAGTTAGCATAGTATGGCAAGAAAAACCTAAAGATAAACATGGTCTTGGTTAATACTCTATTAAAATCACTTACTAAAATGAATGTTACATAAACATTCCTGAATTTCCATAAATCAAACCTCACATTTCTGCTGTTAACTTTCTAGAGCCCAACATTAACTTTCTTTATAAATGCTTTTGTGTTAGCTTGATTTTTGTATTTAGTAGCTGAGAGGACAAACGTGTGCTTTTCAAAGAAACTATTGTTAGATCTCGTTTATTTTTTTTATTTTTTTTACGCAATATCAGCATTTTTAATATAAGCTGTAGCTTCAACTATAAACACCAGGAGGCGCTCAAACACCAAACACTTTCTACTGCTTTATCTACACACTGTAAAAAAATGCAGCATAAAGTTAAAACAACTTGGTTTGCAAGTCAATTCAACCTAGGCCTACTTTACTCCCATACATTACTCAACCATACATAACCATACATTACTCAACAGAAAGTTGGTTCCCGCTACTCAACCTCTCCAACCAAATGCACAATCAACCCGACAAAGAGATAATAACGAAAACGGAAGTGATCACCTGTGCCCACGTGACCGTGTATAGCCAATAAGAAATAACAAAGAATTAACGCACTTACACTACTATTTTAAGTTTTGACCTGTGAATGGTTGACATAACATAAAAACTAGTTGAAAACTAGTTAATGTTTTAAAGTAGCATAAACATATATGTTGATTTGACAAAAATGCTAAATATTTTTACAGTGCAGGTTAAAGAAAATTGTACAGTATCCTCATGTGTTTGAAATTATCAGAGGATATTGATGTGTTTGTATAGTAAGTATGGATTAACTCTTGTTGGATAAACCAAATATACTAAATGAAACACAGATACAAACGGATATGTGATTTTACACTGCAAAAAATGATTTTCAAGAAAAAGAATTCTTAGTATTTTTGTCTTGTTTTCAGTAAAAATATCTAAAAATTCTTAAATTAAGATGATGAGCAAAACGACCCAAAAAATAAGTCTAGTTTTTAGACCAAAAATATCAAATTTAAGTGATTTTGTGCATAAAACAAGCAAAAAATCTGCCAATGGGGTAAGCAATTTTTTCTTTTCATTTAGTGTTTAAGAAAATTTTTCAATATTTTTTTGCTTACCCCATCAGCAGATTTTTTGCTTGTTTTATGCACAAAATCAATTAAATTTGATATTTTTGGTCTAAAAACTAGACTTATTTTCTTGAGTCATTTTGCTCATCAAGAAAAAGCATCTTAATTTACATTTTTTTTAAAGATATTTTTAACTGAAAACAAGACATAATACTAAGATTTTTTTTCTTGAAAATAATTTTTTGCAGTGTAGTATATAGACATCTAAACCATAAAGTTGCAGTAACGCTCAATTATTTATACATTTCACAGATAATATAGACATGAAATTAAGCTCAAAGGTATACTTTTCAAACACTCAAATGTCTTTCTGAAATTTAAAGAAGATTCTGTGAAAGTACACTGCAAAAAATGATTTTCAAGAAAAAAAAATCTTAGTATTTTTGTCTTGTTTTCAGTAAAAATATATAAAAATTCTTAAATTAAGATGCTTTTTCTTGATGAGTAAAATGACCCAAGAAAATAAGTCTAGTTTTTAGATCAAAAATATCAAATTTAAGCGATTTTAGGCATAAAACAAGCAAAGAAATCTGCCAATGGGGTAACCAAATTTTTCTTCAATTTATCTTGAATTTAATGTGTTCAAGATTTCTTACTTACTAGACTTATTTTCTTGGGTCATTTTGCTCATCAAGATAAAGCATCTTAATTTAAGAATTTTTAGATATTTTTACTGAAAACAAGACAAAAATACTAAAAAAATCTTCTTGAAAATCTTTTTTTGCAGTGTATAACCTTCATATCTTTAGGATTGACTCAGTAAGGTCATGTGAAAGATTGAAATCAATGTGAAATCAAACTTTAATGCTCCTCATCTCATCATTAGATTATGAGACTCAAGGCTGGATTTCTGAGAGTTTTGCATTGCATCCTTCTGCAATGAATCAGAAAGATGATTTTTTTAGTATGCATGCTAGAAACGTCAGTTTTACATTTTAATCCCTGTTAGTAATGCACTGGAGTTTCTCTTCAGCAGCTTATACATCTGTTTGCTTACTGAGCTCAGTGAAGCTGTGCTGTGTGTTCAACATCCACAGACTCGTGCTTCACATTCCTGAAACCTCGCCAGTTCACACACACGCATGTACACACACACACACAGCAGTCTTCAGTGTTGGCTGGCAGTGTTGAATGTTTGGCCCTCACTTTGATAGTGACAGCTCATGTATATGTATGCGCTGGAGCTTCCCGGGTCCCTAATGAAGTCACGCAACCCCGACGCGCGTCTCCAATGCTCCCGAGCGCGTCCTCTCGTCAAGGACTGAGACCAGATGAGAATACAGCAGTGAAGCAGAAGCCACACATTAAAGTAGACAGTTCGATCCACCAGCTGTCAGCATATAATAACAAACTCATTTAAGAGCTGATATGCTTTGCATTTTAAGCGAGATGGCTGTTATTGATCAGAATTTACTATTAAAGCATACTGATCTTGTAAAGTAGCTATTTTAGTATTCTGTATGTTATATGCATGCATAAAATATGTAAATGTTTTAGGCCAACCTAACGAAATTGCAAAAATAATGTTTTCAGACAGGTTTCACAAACACTTCCATTACCAAAAACATCCCATTGGTTGGGTTAAAGTCCCCCTGAAATCAAAATGGTTCTTTTTGGCCAGTTGAAAAAAGTGCACTAAAATACACTTTATTATGCATTTTGTGCTTAATTTACAAAAAAATGAGTCTTTGGCTTTGACATTGAGGAACCAAAAACAGTTCTTTTATGGCATGGCTTTTTAAATGACCTTTATACTGCCCTACAAAGGTAAAGCGCAGTAATTTGGTCAAAATTGTGTTAAGGCTTGAAATGGACTTTGTGCCATCTGTTTTCTGACAAAGTCTCCTGGTTCAATTTTGCCCCATTTTAGAGAAACAAGAGTCAAAATTGCAGTAAGATGTTTGACTAGCTGGTGAAAAAGTCATTTTTCTTAGTTTCACTTTGCTTTTGTAGGGCATTTTTTTAAAATGCGTTTAATTTTACTTTATTACAGTCTCTGCCCATTCAGTGGCAGGATATAGTACCATTACAAAAATTATTGTATCACTCCATGCATCAAAGCACTCTCAAAAAGAAAAGTACAAAAGCTGGCCCTAGGGTGGTACACTTTTATAAAGTACATCTTTGTATCTAAACACTAAATACTAAGTATATCTGTACCTAAATTTAATACATATTAGGGCATTTCCTAATTTCCACTCTTTCCCTGCCATTGATAAGCTATCTCATCAATTATGAGAAAGTGCTTCCTTGCTCATCCCTGATGAGTTTTAACGGCAATCCACATTTCGGCTATTATCCACTAGATGGCGGTCTTACCCAACTTTTAAAACACTGAAGCATCCACTGATCCAAAAACAGTAAAAACTCCATGTATGTTTTGATCATCGTTTTGAATCTGATCTTTAACAAAAGTTCTTTACAAAAATGCAATTATTTCAGCTTTTTGCTCCAATTTATTTGAAAATAACAAAAAAATGTGCTGGCTGGCAACCTTTATAATAACGTTAAAGGGTACCATCCTTGTATTTTCTGACAGTGTGGGACTCAAAACCCATGACCCTGACATTGCTAACACCATGCTTTCCTCCGCTGATGTTTTCATGTTTGGAAAGGGTTAGACGCCAATGTCAGAGATAAGAAAGACAGATCAGCGGGTTAGTCAGAACATAAGAGATAAAAAAATAAAAAGATGTACTGTGATGGGCTGACAAGAGGAGAGGAGATAAAGTATTCTCTCTTTTCTTCTGAACATCTCTCTCTCTCTTCTCTCTGCCTAACTGGATGATGTATTAAGCAGCAGAGACATGCATGAGGAAGACATCTGAACACACCAAATAAATGCACATTGAAAAATCAAAAAAGAAAATAAATAATACATCAGATGAAGAAGTCAAATCCACAAAGAGTTAAGAGTTATTATAAGTATGTGTAAAATCATTTCAGAGAATTGCGTTTTAAATGTTAGAAATGTGTTGCTGAAACATGTTACATGAGCTATGAGGACTGAATTGTGTAGTTAAACAGTTTATCCACATTTCTGTGTTGAGGATTATTGGGCGGGGCAAAAACGGTGGCTTGATGATGCACTGGAGCCACTGAGCGTGGCCCCGCCCCTAATACAATCGCGAGCGTACATTATGATTGTAGTGGTATTAAAAACTCAGCCCAGTCTCACAAAAAATTTTTATATAGTCACATACATTTTTGATTCTTTTTTCGTGATATTATGGCGAATTTCCGTGTTTTTTCGTGATCGTATAACGAATTCCTGTTTTCGTGTGATTATCACGTATTGGTTAGTCAACTGTTTTGTCCTATTTTCTTACCATTGTCGCTTCGGTTTAGGGTTAGATTTACATAAAATGACATCCCTACCCAAACCCAACTCTGACCCTAATGCCAGGCGACATATAAAAAATTAATCAGAAAAATAGTATAAACCAAATCTTACCCTAAACCGAAGCGACAATGGTTTGAAAATAGGAAAAAGCTGTTGAGTAACCAATACGTGTTAATCACACAAAAAACTCATTATACGATCACGAAAAACGCGGAAATTCGTGATAATATCACGAAAAAAGAATAAAAAATGTACGTGACTATATCACGAAACCTTGTGAGACTTGGTAGCAGAAACTTAAGCAAGAAGGCAGCTTTCCCGCGAGTGGGTGTGGTTTCAGCGCTGACAGCGGACACGCCCCCAAGATTTTGATTACTTATTTATTTACTTGACTTTTTATAGTCATTCAAATTTGGCTGGGTTGTTAAAATAAATTTTTCTCTGATGTAACAAACTGATAATTTAATATCGGACTAAACACAGACTTTAATATTTTACATTATCGCTTATTAAAAAAGCTGATTTGTTTAATTAGATGAATATTTTATGTGAAGCTTGGAAGAACTTCGATGATTTCTGTAAAAAAAAAAACAAGTGACACTGCAAAGCTTCATTTTTAGAAATTATTTAGTTATGTGATTAAAAATAGATCGTGGATCGCTTTTTAATCAGTCTTTCTTCTTTACTAACACAACATTTTACTGTAATTTTTAATAATTATTTCAAATTTCATATGCATAGGATTTCCATAAACTTACATCAGAAGAGAGAAAATGTTTGTCTGTGGTGTTGTAAAACAAGGTTTAGCTAAATAGAAATGAAAACAAGACCAAAATCCCACGACGGCGTTTGTGAGAGCCCTCAGGCCAAGAGCTATTTCAGATAAACAGACATTAAATATCTCATGTAAATTTAATAGGGAGCTTAATGATTAGGCACGTGTATCCAGCGGATTTTGTTGCTGTGTTTTCTCAGCTGCTGAAAATTCATAAAGGAACGGCCAATGAAGACCGTGACCTACATCCACAAACAAGATCAGCAACAAACGCTCATTTCCTCCAAGATGGTGGAAGATGAACATAAATGTGATTACACCGGCAATAACAGCGATGCCAGGACACACGCAGAAGACCGCACGCAACCTTGGTGCGTTTTATCATTTTCCCCCTCCGGTTTATTGGCATCAGACATTCATTCACAACCCTATGAAATTTATTGAAACAATTACAAGGACTGAATGATGTAAGGCCATTAGTAAATCTTCATAAATGAAGCGCTGCAGAATCTTAATGAGGATGTTGAGATATCGGCTTCATGCTGTAACACGCTGTTTATCTTCACTTGCGTTATTACTTTTATCGATTCCACACAAACAGCCGTCTTAGATACGATCGTAAACAACAAGGGCCACCAGACGGGTGATAGATGTGAAAATAACAAGTGCAGATTAAACCTGACGGATGCCATGCAAAGTGGTTTTATCATGTGCAAACAGAAAATAAATAAAGACATTTACCCGCTATTAAAGATAAATTTAATACACATTTACATTCCATTTCTATAAATATAGATTGGCTATTATATTATTATTTTATGCACCGTATTTATACTTTACTTTTTATGTCAACAGATGCATTATGAAGACCTGAAGGTCGAAACGTTACGAAATTAATAAAAGATTTAGAGCATTTTTAATCAGACTTCACAGTTTTGTGGTTTACATTTTGTTGTTGGCAACTGAACCCAATCTGGGTACTTTGGATCTGCAGATCTTCCGGCGTTTGTTGACTCAACAAATGTCAAACAGAATTGACACAGACTAAAGGCCGTTTCACACGGTACGTGGCAACCGCGAGTGTTTAGTTCTTTTTCAATAGGAGACGTGCGGAAAGTGGCAAAACGGGGGCGGTTACGGAGGGGAAGCGGAGTTGGTCCACACGCCTTCCTCGTGAACCCAAAATCCTATTCCTTCTCCGGACATGGTACAGTACTACATGACAAGCGCCGTTGAAGATAAACATATTTGCACTAAATGCTGCACAAAACGCTTCCAATACAAGAGAAAAGCTGAAACGGCCATAATTCAGACAACAGAAAATCATGATTTTCAACTATATATAAGGTCAGGTCTATGCCAGGTCTATGGGAGGGCTAGGGGGGGCATTCCCCTCCAAATTTTTTCCTCTGCCCCCCAAAATGTCCAGCCAACCATAAAACATGAAGTATCTCTTATCACAAAAAGCATACCGTAATGGCAAACGCTATTTATATTTATTCTTTCATTCCTTCTTTCTAGCTTGTTCTCTTTTTTCTTTTGCTTTCTTTCTTTCCTTCTTTCTTGCTTTCTTTCTTTCTCTTTTGCTTTCCCTTTTCTTGCTTTCTTTTTTTTTGCTTTCTTTCTTTTGCTTTCTTTCTTTCTTTCTTTCTTTCTTTCTTTCTTTCTTTATTTTGCTTTCTTGCTTTCATTCTTTCTTTCTTTCTTTCTTTCTCTTGCTTGCTTTCCTTCTTTCTTGCTTTCTCTCTTTTTTCTTTTGCTTTCTTTCTTTCCCACAATTTTTTTCCTTCTTTCCTTCTTCTGCTTTCTTTCTTTCCTTCTTTCTTACTTTCTCTCTTCCTTTCTTTCCTACTTCGTTCTTGCTTTCTGTCTTTTGCTTTCTTGCTTTCTTTTTTCTCTTGCTTGCTCTCCTTCTTTCTTGCTTTTTGACTTTTTCTTTTGCTTTCTTTCTTTCCCACTACATTTTCCGTTTTTCTTTCTTCCTTCTGCTTTCCTTGTGTTTTGCTTTCTTTCGTTCTTTCTTTCTTTCTTTCTTTTGCTTTCTTTCTTTCTTTTGCTTTCCTTCTTTCTTGCTTTCTCTCTTTCTTTTTTACTTCTTTCTTGATTTTTTTCTTTCTTTCTTTTTCTTTATTTTTTTCTTTCCCACTCCTTCCTTTCTTTCTCTCTTTATTTTGCTTTCCTTATGTCTTGCTTTCTTTCTTCACTTCTTTTGCTTTCCTTCTTTCTTGCTTTCTCTCTTTTTTCCTACTTCTTCTTTATTTTTTCTTTATTTCTTTCTCTTGCTTTCTCTCTTTTTGTCTTTTTCTTTCTTTCTTTCCCACTACTTTCTTTCCTTCTTTCTTTCTTTTGCTTTCCTTATGTCTTTCTTTCTTTCATCACTTCTTTTGCTTTCCTTCTTTCTTTCTTTCTTTCTTTCTTTCTTTCTTTCTTTCTTTCTTTCTTTCTTTTGCTTGCTTTCCTTCTTTCTTGCTTTCTTTCTTTCTTTACTTCTTTTTCTTTCTTTCTTTTCTTTCTTTCTTTCTTTCTTTCTTTCTTTCTTTCCTACTTCTTTCTCTTGCTTTCTTGCTTTCTTTCTTTCTCTTGCTTGCTTTCCTTTTTTCTTGCTTTCTCTCTTTTAGTCTTTTGCTTTCTTTCTTTCCCACAACTTTTTTTCCTTCTTTCTTTCTTCTGCTTTCTTTATGTCTTGCTTTCTTTTTTTCTTCTTTTGCTTTCTTTCTTTCTTTCTTTCTTTCTTTCTTTCTTTCTTTCTGTTTTGCTTTCTTTCTTTTGATTTCTTTCTTTTCTATTTCTTTTTTGCTTTCTTTCTTTTCTATTCCTTTTTTCGTACCTTCTTTCGTTTCCAGTTCTTTCTTTCTTTCTTTATGTCAAAAGCTATTTATATTGGCTCCCGCACGTGCCTCCGATAAAATCATTTATAGCCCCTAAACCTTTCTTAGACTCACCTCATTATTTATTAAATATAACAGCCAAAATTCCTGACTGCCCCCCAGTCCAGTAAGCCTAGTACTGTGGGCCTGGCTACAATATTATATTGTTATTGTTTGTAACATCATCATGTGATCAATGAACAATGATAAATTATTAAAATAATTAAAACAACCACATGAAAAAGCTAAAAAAATAATGACTTAGGACACCAAATGTACCTGCACTTGTAAAATAACCCATACATGACACGTAATGATTTTGAAAGCTGGCTAATAAATAAACATGATACTGTCAACCTTATGTTTAACCCAGGATTTAAACGCAGTTGTTTCTCACATCACTTTGTTCAGATTGTATATTTTTACACAACTGGCGTCTGAAGTGTTAATTGTGTTTTAGTGTACATGGTTCCCTTACAACACATTCACTGGTTCTTGATCTTGAAGACACACGTTCTTTTAAAACTCAAAAGCAAGCATACAGCTTTTGTTTCTGCATTTATTTGAAGGTTTTTTTCTGGTGTATTTTTGCGGCACACACATCTATAAATGGTGTGCAGACCCAGCAGGGTCATTACTCGCGGTCCAGCGATGATCAAATGCTTTGTGTGTGGAGGTTATTAATGTTGCACCATGAACACTGAGACGGACATCTGCGCCTGTCTGACACAGCACGACTTAATGAAACCTTCAGAAAGAGACTGAGACCACCGCTGCATGGACGGAGAGAAGAGAAGACAGAATTGGAAAGAAATGAAAGAATGGATCATTGTGAAAGGGAATGTGATGGAAACGGATCGTGATGGGGTAGAGATGGAATGAAGCGAAATGGATTTGGAATGGAAAAGAAAAAGAGGAAAAAAGGTTCGGGAATGACAAAAATCCACAGCATTAGAAAGCAACAAACAGAAGACTCTTTCTTTTTTTCTTTTTTCTTTTTTTTTTTTTTATTTCTACATTTGCTTTTCTTCTTTCTTGTTTTCTCTATTTCTTTCTTTCTCTATAACTTTCTTTTGCTTTTTTCTTTTCTTTCTTTCTTTCTTTCCTGCCTTTTTCTCTGCTTTCCTTATTTCTTTCTTTCTTTCTTGCTTTCTTTTGCTTTCTTCTTTCTATCTCTTGCTTTCTTTCTTTCTTTCTTTCCTTATTTTTTTCTTTCTTTCTTCCTTTCTCTTTCTTATGCTTTCCTTCTTTCTTTCTTTCTTTCTTTCTTTCTTTCTTTCTTTCTTTCTTTCTTTCTTTCTTTCTTTCTTTCTCTTTCTTATGCTTTCCTTCTTTCTTTCTTTCTTTTTTCCTTTCTTTCTTTTGCTTTTTTCTTTCGCTCTCTTGCTTTCTTTCTATCTCTTTCTTTCTTTCTTTCTTTCTTTCTTTCTTTCTTTCTTTCTTTCTTTCTTTCTTTCTTTCTTTCTTTCCTTCTTTCTTTCTCTCTATATTTAGCTTTCTTTCTTTCTCTTTCTTCTGCTTTCCTTATTCTTTCTTTCTTTCTTTCCATCTTACATCTTTCCTTCCTTCTTTATTCTTTCCCACTTCTTTCTTTATTTTTTTCTTTCTTGCTTGCTTTCTTCTACTTTCCTTATTTCTTGCTTTCTTTTTTCCATCTTTCCTTTTTTATTTATTTACTTCATTTGCCTTTCTTCTTTCTTGTTTTCTTTCTTTCTTGCTTTCTTTTGCTTTCTTTCTTTTGCTATTTCTTTCACTCTCTTGCTTTCTTTCTATCTCTTGCTTTCCTTATTTCTTTCTTTCTTTCTCTCTTTCTATGTTTTGATTTCTTTCTTTCTTTCTTTCTTTCTTTCTCTTTCTTTCTTTCTTTCTTTCTTTTTTCCTTCTTTCTTTCCTTCTTTCTTTTTTCCTTCTTTCTCTTGCTTGCTTTCCTTCTTTCTTGCTTTCTCTCTTTTTGTCTTTTTCTTTCTTTTTTCTTTCTTTCCCACTACTTTCTTTCCTTCTTTCTTTCTTCTGCTTTCCTTATGTCTTGCTTTCTTTCTTTCTTCACTTCTTTTGCTTTTCTTTTTTCTTGTTTTCTCTCTTTCTTTTGCTTTCTTTCTTTCTTTCTTTCTTTCTTTCTTTCTTTCTTTCTTTCTCTTGCTTGCTTTCCTTCTTTCTGCTTTCTTTCTTTCTTTCTTTCTTTCTTTCTTTTGCTTTTTTTCTTTCCTACTTCCTACTAAAGACGGGTGGTGATACAACTAAATCTGAATATTAGATCCAAAGCATTTTCTTCTGTTTAATGGGCATGTGCAGCACGTATTTTATATAGAAATTTCATTTTTGATTCAGCTCTCGATGGGATTACGCGGCTGCATGCAACAGTAGCTGCTGTGTAATATAATGTAATAACGTAATAACATTATGCACAGCCCAGAGACTTCATTAAATTAAAGGACTCTGGAATGATATTGCCATTTTGATGACCCACCTTAATGGCCCGGTTGGTTTGTTCTGGATAAACAGAGAGTATGTGTGTATCATCATGCTCAGAAATGCATTCATCATCTTCTTTACGTGCTGAACGACTGCGCGCTCGCTCAAATTGATCGCGCTCACAGCAGCGTTTATGGGCTTCGTCCAAGTCCACTGGGAAAAGAATCACGGGCCTGTGCACCATCTCACCACATCAGTGTCTGTGAGGAGGAAACATCACAGAGGACACCATTAAAACATTTCAGTTATTATTAAATCTGTTGAAATTATTAGACATTAACAAGACAGATCATCAATCTGTTCAACTGAACATTTTCACAGATATTCACACTTTCTACTTAATCAATGCGTCACATCTGACTGATAATTGCTGGGGTTTTATATAGCAAACTTAAATACCGCATTGCATACAACAGGTCAAGAAACCACTCATTATCAGATAACAAATGTGTAGAGGTTTAATCTTATTTATTCTGACCACAAAGCACTGTTGCATAAATTAACACTTTACAATAATGTGTATTTGTTAACATTAGTTAATGCATTAGTTAATATAAACTTACAATACTTCTACATTGCTAATGCATTTACTAATGCATAAACAAATACAGAGATAGTTCATCAAAAAAAGTAATTACTTCATGATTTACTCATGGTTTCTATCTGAAAAATCTGATTAGTTTTTTAAATAATGATTTTAATTTACATGTGTTACCTATTTAACAATGTCAAAATGTGGTTAACATTAAAAGCCTTCACAATTTTTAAGTATATATCAGTTTTGAATCTTTAATATGTGTGAATTTGTGGACACAATTTTACGTTATTGAAGCACAAAGTTTCACGCCTTATTTTTTAAGATTTATGTTGTAACAAACAGGAAAGTCTCTTTTTTAATAATGTAAAAAACAGACCTTAATTTACTCATGAATCAATAACTCATTAACTCAATAAATCAATAACTGTGCCTACAAGTGACTGTATATATGTTTTTAACATTGTAGTTTAATGATTATTTATTTAATATTATGTCACACAAAATTTTTTTTTTTAATTTGCATGCCAGTTTTTGGGCATAAATACAACCTGATTTGGTATTGGTGATAAAATCTTTCCTACCTAACGCAAAAACAGATTACTAAGACAATCAATGTCAACGACATCACAAAAATTGTATTGATCACCTTAAAAGATTGCTTTCACTATTGACTACCAAGGGAAGACCAGGTTTGTGTGTCCTGTTTGTGTATGCAAAACAGAAGACTTGTAACTTGATAGATAAACCATTGCACCATTATTGCAAAGGTCATTGGTTCAAATAAGGGAACAAACATACTGATGACAAACGTAAAGCCCCGTACGTCGCTTTAGATAAAAATGTCCGTAAATGTAATGCAAATGTAAACATGATGCTCTCCCAGAGAAACAATGGATGCAAATGAAGCACGCTGTCAGACGAAGTGCAGCGTGTGAACAGATCGAGTAAATGTGTGCGCTTCCACAGCAGACGCGCAGCCAGAGCTCTTCATGTGCAGAATGTTAATGTCGCCCTGCACCGCAGCAACAATAAAGGGCAGAGCGGCATTAATCACACGCTCCTCTCCCTGCAAACACCTGCTCTGATACCTGCTGCAGTCCATCTCACCTGCTGAGAGCTCAAGACACCATCAACCACACAACTCACACCTGCACTGCTATAATGCATCAGAAAATGAAGAAAAACTACTGAATTCACATTCATCTGGATAGATATTAATATGCATAATATATGTGGGAACAACAATATAGCTCAAGGGTAGAGCATTACGTTAGCGGTGCAAAAGGTTGTGGGGTCGAATCCAGGAAACACACATACCGATAAAATGTCTAGCTTGTAATGCACTGTAAATCACTTTGGATAAAAGTGTCTGCCGAATATGTAAATGTAAATTAAAAACACAATGTTAAGCTGAGACATACTGAGTGTCTGCTCCCCTTTTTAAAATAGCCAAATAATGTTTAATTTACCTCACAGATGGAATTTTGTGAAAATACCTTTACAAACATTAACCATGGTTTTACTACATTTAAAACCAAAAAACAGGGTTAGAGTTTTTTACACCAAAAAACAAACATGGTTACTCAGTCCTTCCAGAAAAACGCTGAGTTTTTTTGTGATTGTTGCGGGAAAAAAATCCTTGATCTTGTGGGACGTTTTCTTAAAAAATGCGATGAAATATGCGGGATATTTATGCAATTTTATGTGAATTACGGGATCTTGCAAAAATTGCTGGAACTTGCAAAAACTGCAGGTACTTGCTTTTCAATGATGTTCACATCACATTATTACGTCACTTCATAATGTCGCGCGGCAACAGGGGACTTGGCTGCACTTGTGTGAAGTAAATGCATCATTTTTCAACTTTCTGCTAATATATATGTGATTTTTGCTACGAATTATGAAATCATGTAAGCCCCGCATATTTTGCAAGCAGAAATCTGCAATTTATGCTGCAACAGTGCCGCGTATTTAAAAAAAATGCGGCCCCGCATAATTATGTGGACTTTGGCTGATTATGCATTGAATCATGCGATCAACGCAAAAGTAACTAAAAAGTAAGGTAAGCATTACTTTCCATGAAAAGTAACTAAGTAACGCAATTAGTTACTTTTTTGGGGAGTAACTTAATATTGTAATGCATTACTTTTAAAAGTAACTTTCCACAACACTGATGATGTCATAAAAATCCTTGGGAAGTGGATGTGTGAGTCTGTTTCCCTAATTCCTAAATCGCATACTGTGACATACATAGAGAATTAGAAGAAGTATCCACTCATCGACCGTTAAAACAGTATGTTAAAAAATGTATAGTATGAATATTTGTACGTATGCGCATGTTGAGACATGACGTGACATATGTCGAAAAATAAATGAGCCGTTAACTTTGATAATATTAAACAAGTGCAATTTATGTTTTCATTAGAGCTGTCAATCGATTAAATTATTTAGTCTAGATTAATCACATGATTGTCATGAGTTAACTCACGAATAATCGCAACATTTTTATCTGTTCTATATTTACCTTAAATTATCACTTTTCAAGTGTTTAATACTCTAATCAACATGGTCATGGACAAATATGGATGCTTTATGCAAATTAATGTTTATTATTAGTGAAAGTTAGTGAAATGAAAATAATTTTGAAAAAAATCTTTAAAGGTCACCTTCTTCCTGATCCCATTTTTAAACCCTAGTTAGTGTGTAATGTTACTATAATAGCATAAATAATACCTGTACAATGATAAAGCTCAAAGTTCAGTGCCAGGAGATATATTTTCTTTAACAGAATTCGCCTTTCAAAGCCTACAGCGAACGGACGAACTACAGCCCTCTACTTCCTGCTTTAACAGTTTTTTACTAAACTCCGCCCACAGGAATACGTCAGTCGCCAGCTAAGCTAACGGCAAGCTAAGCTGCAATCGAATCACAACATACTAAACAAACTACACAATCAGAACTCGTTACATATTTCTGAAGGAGGGACTTCATAGGACAAGGAAGACATCAGACCGTTTTGAGGACAGTGAAAGCAGCGGTATACAGATAAGAAAATTGTGTGAGAATACAGCATTTTTTACACGTGAAACATGAACACATGTTATATTGCGCATTGTAAACAGAATCAAAGCTTCAAAAACACAAAAAAGGGGATATTTAACATATTTAGCCTAGATTAATCGCATGATTTTCATGAGTTAACTCGATTAATCGATTAATTAATTAACGATTAATCGCAAAATTTTTATCTGTTCTATATTTACCTTAATTGAACACTTTTCAAGTGTTTAATACTCTAATCAACATGGTCATGGACAAATATGGATGCTTTGTGCAAATTAATGTTTATTATTAGTAAAAGGGTCAAAAAAAAAAAAAAAAACATTAATAAAATTGGTGTTGTTAAAATGATTTTAAGTTAACGCATTAATAATGTGTACATTTTGACAGCCGTAGAATTTATACTTGAAAAGAGCCGTGTCACCGCTTTACGACTTTTTTAAGTCGACAATGCCTCTCCTTTTTCTTCTTCACTGGATGACTCCTCTCCCATGTCTCACGTGTGAGTATATGATATAAGAATGCAAAGTTGGCAACACCAAAGTTCCAAAAATATTTATTATTAAAAACTATTGCATGGTCTAAAGGTGACGTTTCGAGCACGCAGGCTCTTCATTAGACCAATTAACACCCCTGCTATACCACTATTTATAGCCGTACCTCCAAATATCACATGATCATACAAAATTCTCATAGGTCACAATATCACAAAAATAGATTGTCCAATTAGAAGAACAAAGATTACAAAAAAAGAAAAATAAAGTAAAAAATAAAAAGTAACAACTACAACGATGCAGAATGCACAAAAAACACAACTAAATAAATTTACTCAGAAACAAAAATTAATACTTAAATTGCGTACATAAATACAACTCGATTCAAATGCATATCTACGCGTAAGGATAACCATTGAATGCACACTTTAAAATCCTGCCAGCAGTAATGAATGATTCAGGTACTTTTCGCCGAAAACTATGAATTCGAACATACTATCCTCACTTCGCATACTGATTTTCGCCTACAATACAGTATGAAAGTGGGCAATTTTGGAAGAAGATGCTTATATAAATGTACATTTTTCCATATTTTGGAGCACACTAGTTTATAGATATCATGAAGGAAAACATATTTACAATAAAATTTAGATTTAGTCCTAAAAAGTGGTCAAAAGACAGATGTGTGAAGGTGGAATCGACAGCTCCTGGATTCCTGACTGTGATGCATCAAAGCAATCCCCAGGGCTTTCTGACTGTTTTCTGTGTACACATTTCACTTTCTTGCTACCTAAAAACCTTGTAAGGTAACCTTCTGTATTGCTATCTGCTAAGCTTAGCTATGCAAAGTTCAAAATGGCAAGTAATGCTGTATGTGAAAGACATTTATTTCATCAATTAAGCTAAGTGTTAATCCATTTTCATTGATATGAGTGACCACAGGCATGCCAGCAAACAGATACGGTCACGGTTTACGACAGAACCTTGTGCTAAATAATTGTTGCTGTGTTTAGACACACAGCGTTTAACTGAAGCTGATGTGAATATGATGCCACTGAAATCTCCAAATAGCTGAAGGGCAGAAAGCTGAGGCTGATATTTCTGCTGCGCCGACTAACAGTCGGTAAGCAGGGAAATCAATATGCTTTTATTGTTTTACATAAAGGTGGGTGGCACAGCAACACAACAGGGAATTCATAAGAAAAAAAACGATGGCACGGACGAGGTGAAATACTGAGATGAAACTCTTCACTAAACAATAGAGGCATCAGTTTTATTTACTCCATATGTAAATCATATATGTTGTGTATAGGTTTATGCAAATCACTAAGAGATGGTAAACATATCTGATTCGATCAGGTTCTAGTGTATGCTAAGTGCAGTTGCTAGGGTGTTGTGGGTGGTTGCTAGGTTAGATAGCTCCACCCCCAAGTCTCTAGGGTTGTGTTTCAATCAGCTCTCTTAGTAGTCAGGGCACTGATTATGGATTATGGGCTGTCTCAATCGCAAAATCCTTCTAGTGCACTGCAACGTTCTTTTCTTAAAAATTCCCACAATGCAATGCAAAACCAGTGAGCATTGATGGTTCCCATGTTCCCTTACTGGAAATCATATGACCTTTTCTGAAGCTCCCCAACCGAAAATTACAAAGTGCAGGAAAATAAGTGAACAGTGTCCCAATGTGAAATGAGCTAGGGTCCTTGCCAGTGCCCGAACCTGCACGATATACTAATTGAAGACCTCGGGAACTAAGGAGCTGATTGAGATACAACCTAGATAATCCTTCATTCCAGGGATGTTTCCCAATTAGTCATCATTCACTATCTCCTACATTAGTTCAATAATATAGTTCACGTGAGCGAGTTCATAAAAACGCCCAAGTGAATTTGGACACTTGAGCTCAACGTATGCACCTCAGCAAAAACATCATCTTTATTCTGGCGTGAGAGACTTTGTGACGGTGGACGAATAGTGGCTAGCTGTACATCAGTTGTACACTCAGGGTTCCCACACATTAGTTAACTTCAAATTCAAGGACCTTTCAAGGACTTTTCAGGTTCAATGCCCTCAAATTCAAGGACTAAATGTGGGGACACATTTCAAGTGAGAGCAAGGTTACATCGTGTTACCTTTTAAGATACATTGTTACAGTTCCCTTTCGAGGGAACTCACGCTGCGTCACTGCGGTGACACTTTGGGGACGCCTCCAAGGGTAAGTGCATCTGAATGTGTATATCAAATTCAACCAATGGTGAGGCTTAATGACAAAGACAGGGTGACGCGGGAGCCAGGAAGTATATCGCTATCTGAAATATTGCCTAAGACGGCATTACAGGGACGCAGGAAGTATGGCAAGGGAGACGCAGCGTCTCGTTCCCTTCTCAGGGAACAACAGTTTCATATGTAACCAGAGACGTTTTCATGTGTCAAACATGAATTATGCAAAAAATCATTTTGGTATGAATCAACATTCACATACAGAAGCATTTAAAGTGAACAGTTTAGCACGTGTGCTTAAAAAGTCTAGAATTTTTATGATATTATCCTACACTACACAGGGAATAATACAGATTTTTTTCCAGAAAACTTCTTGCATAAAATAGATACAAACACTTTCAATGACCTGTATCTATGTATGGATATTTTCAAAAACTTCCTACAGCCTTGAATTTTCCCCCCAGATTCACAAACTTTCGAGGATTTCAAGGACCCGTGGGAACCCTGAACACTTATTATCGCATTGCATTGTGGGGTTTAATGAGTGCACTCAATAATGTCTACTATGATTTCGGACACTACTTAAAATGAATGTTTCCTCAAATAGTGCACTATTTAAGGGTATAGGGCCAGAGAATCGACGTCATCACCCATTGCGTTGCAATGCATTGTGGGAAGGATCCGCCATTTTCTATGCTACGCACAAGCGAATAGACGCCACTATAGTATGTAGTTACCGAAATTCATAAGTCCAAATAAGGACTATTATGGATTGCCAGAAAAAGACGCTAAAGGTGTCTTATAGAGGAAAAACTAGAAAAGACGCTAGGCTATATCGGACACCGCCCCAGACTTACATATTTGGTTATTTTTGTAATATACTGTCACAGTATATACACAAACTGCTAGATTATAAACTCTAAAATACTGGGAAATGTACTTAAAATGGATGTTCCCTCAAAAAGTGCACTATTTAAGGGTATCGGGGGCTATTTTGGACACAGGCCAAGTTTACAGAATTGGCCATTTGTGTCGCATATTTTCTTAGTCAGTGTTGGGGGTAACGCATTACAAATAATGTGCATTAATAATATTACTTTTCTAAAGTAACGAGTAAAGTAACCTATTACTTTATAAATGTACACATTCATATTTTAGTTACTTTTTTAAAAAAGTAATGTGTAAAAAACCAAATGCAGTCACATTTAAGGAATAGTTTGAGTCAAAAACGGAGATGACAGGCCAGAGCTTGACATTTTTGTGATGGAAATATGCCATTTCTGAATGCAGAACTTCTAAGTCATAAAAGTGAAAGAGATCAAGCCTTAGCCAGGTAAGAAAAAGTAAAGCAAATGTAACTTAAAAGTAACGCATGTATTACTTTCCATAAAAAGTAACTAAGTAATGCATTTAGTTATTTTTGGGGGGAGTAACTTAATATTATAATGCCTTACTTTCCCCAACACAGGTCATAGTATATAAGCAAACTGCTAGACTACAAACTTTAGACGGAAAAAATCAATAAAAATACATTTTGTAATAAAAATCACCCAGAGTAAACTTATAAAAACACCACGGCTGTCATCCTTTAAAAACACTGCAAGCCATTCGAGTATAAACTACAAATCGTGTTTCCTCTTCCATTAAGCACGTTTTGTTTTTGGAAAAGCATCGCTACCTGCGGTGATTCCATTAGAAAGCAAAACACCGTCGCTTAATTACAACCCCGCAACTTCATCATGCGAAAAGATGCATCTCAATTAAACCTCCAGCAAACATTTACAACGTCTCATCTTACAAACTATACATCACACGTGACCTCCAGTTACACAGCTGAATGAACACGAGCCACTCTGTTTAATCTTGGTTGCATTTTACGACCGAGTCTGGGACGCTTGCAAGTAAACATACAGTAATTTCCATCAGATCTCCATTCGGTTTTTTAAACACAACCCCTTTAACAGAATACAGAGATTTCACACAAGAATAGCAGAGGATGGCTTAAAGCGAGTCCATCGATAATCCCCAGGCCTGACGTCAACACTTCCAGAAGCCAAAATCTAGGTCATATTTAAATCTTTGAAATCAGTCTCCTTCAGAGCAAATATGTATTACTTTTAATTTCACGTCCACGGTTCCCTCTCTGCCAATTTTCGGCTTTTTTCCCTATGAGTGCACTGCCTAAAAATACCTCCTGCACATCAAAGAGACATTAAGCGTATTCCAAAAACATTTGAGAGACGGCCAGCAAACATTAAAGAGCAAAAGAAAGACACACCAAACTGATATTCTGCTGTTTAATGCTTTTACAAAGCCACACAAGCGACCCTAATAATGACACCAATGCAAAGAATACAAGACGTGCTGATCAACACAAAGTGTTTTGTAAGCAATCCAAGTAATATCGTGTTTTACGACGCATCCGATGACGGCCGTGTACTGTAGTTTGGATGAAGTCATACTGTAAAGGGCAGATGGGGGCCGTGGAGTTTGGCAGGCGTACAGTCAGATGGCAGACGAGAGAGTCGAAGGCTCGCCGGGCTGCAGACGGGACCGTACATCACATCATCTATGTATGACCATAAGAGCTGAACACGAAACAAAAACCTGTAGGCCACATTTACACTGCAGTCCATTTTCAGTTTATTCACAGATAAGATCTTGTTGCATTTGAGTGCTTGATATTTGCATACATTACACAAGCCTCTGTGTTGTCCCTTGAATACAAATGTTTTTTTTTTGTTAAGAGTCTAGAGCGAGTTAATTAAACATTAAGGAATGAATACACACGAGTACCGCCTTTCAGTGTAAACAAGCGTTGTCTTAAAAGAGTAGTCTAGCGCATAATTTATTTACTCACCGTAATGCCATGCTAGGTGTACAACTTCATTTCTTTAGCCGAACACATTTAGTGTTATATTAAAGGGCACCTGTTTCATTGCCAAAAAACAAGTTTATTTTGTGTATTTGGTATAATTCAATGTGTTTGCGTGGTTTATGGTTAAAAAACACATTATTTTCCAAATACCGTACATTTTTGTAGCTCCAGATATCCCTGTCTTCCTCAAACGCATTGATTTTGCACAAAACTCATCGATCTGAAAAGCGCTGTTTCCCTGATTGGCCGTTAACTGGAAATGTGACGCTCTTTACCATGTTTGAAAGATTCGCTCACATGCAATGCTAACAGGAGTTAACTTACAGGCTATGAGTCCAAGCAGGAGCAATTATGATAATGTCGGTCTTGTCTACATCACCAATCCCAGGAAGTAAACTGTTGCCTACAATCCGTGTGTTTGTTGTACTCCAAGAAAAGAGATTTACGTTGGAGACGATAACTCGCGTCATTGTTTCCTTAGGGGTTTGTACCTTTTGCATATCATTAACATGATAACATGGTAAGTGTGTACTAATACACACTTACATACCAAAGAAAATGTACAATCGGACCATAGGTGCTCTTTATATATTATCCTGGTTCTTCTTACTGTAGCTTTGTAGTGGCATTGAATAGTGGCCGTATGTTTAAAGCCCATCTATCGAAATTATACGTTTGTGAGTGAAAACAAATTGTATTATGAGCATATGCAAACACACCCAGATCCAAAATAAAATGGTGACACGCTGGCTTCATAATGGTACTTAACCGATCATTGGTAGTAGCATGTCTCGTGACTGCGTTTTTTGTCACGTCTTACGTACCAACGTGGACCCGGCGCCCCACCATTTTTGATCTAGATGTGTTTACATTTAAACGTGACGTAACTATTGCAAAATACACCAAAAATCCTTTGCCTAAGATGGATGGGCTTAAAAAATGAGGTACTTTTCAATACAAATCTAGGAAGAGTCAGGATATTATTTAACTCTTTCTCCGCCATTGACAGATTTTTAAGGCAATCCGTATTTCGGCTATTATCCACTAGGTGGCACTCTTACCCAATTATAGAACACTGAAGAATCTACTGATCCAAAAATAGTAAAAACTCTGTGTATGTTTTGATCATCGCGCTGAATCTGAACTCTAACAAAAGTCATTTACAAAAATACAATTATCTCAGCCTTTTGCTCAAAATTTGGTATTTAAAAAAACTACCCATGTTTGAGAGGTAATAAAAATAGAACAAATGAAGATAGAATCTTTTTTTTAAAGCAGATGGTCTGTTTTTTCATGTATGTTTATATATTTAAAGAAGAACATTTCCTGAAAGGGATTTAACTTTTGTGAAAATCATAAATAGCTGGTGCTGGCTGGTTACTTTAACAAAAAAAAATGCTGGCAGGGAAAGAGTTAATATAACCCTAAATATGTTCGACTGAAGAAAGAAAGTCATATACACTTTAAGGTGAGTAAATTATAGGGCAATTTTCATTTTTGGGTGAACTATTCCTTTAAGATTCATGTGGATTGGGAAAAACAGGCGCATGGTGCTTTATTTTGGGGATGCAATAACTCAAACTTTGAGCTATGAAACACAGGGCTCATAAACAAAAGTCATGGAAGTGCAGGAAGAAAAAACTTTTAATAGACTTTGTGTTCCCGCAGCTCAGTTGGTAGAGTATTGCATTAGCAACACAACAGTTATGGGTTGCATCAAATATAAAAATTTTCTTTGAATAAGAGTATCTACCAAATGCACAAATGCAAATGAACATTTTGTCATGCACTGATAAGTTATAAGATTAGCATTGTTTTTCAAACAGATCATTTTAACATTTGTTTACGTGCAGTTTAATGTTTATGTCTCCCTTTCTGAAGTCACTGACGAAATAAAGTGCAGTGCGACAAGAATTTACTTACCGAAAACTCACTCCATGCCACAGATTACAAAACTTCATTTCACGGTTATTAAGTTCATTACGGCTTTCACGCTTCAGAGCTCTGGACTGATAAATGCTTTTAAGAGGTGAGAACCGAACATTGGGAGGTGTACACTAAACAAACGCAAACATCAAGTGAGATTATTACTGTATGAAAAGTACCAAACAGTAGTGATAACAGAAGAAACAATGTCATTATTTTTACCTTGCATGAATGATTATTTAGCAATAGTTAAAGGTTATGTAAGACTACTGTACATAAAAAACAAACTCATCTTACCCCTCATTCACAGTTTAATGTTCTCTTCACTTCTTCATGAGCATCATCTTCTGTTCTCCAAACCATCATCTGCTCCTCTTAGCTTTCAACTTGAGGCCGTATGGTCTAATTTAAGCACTATTTACAGGGCCGGCTTTCAGCCCAGGCTTTGGACAGACAGCTTCCATCTGTACAGAATACTAAAAGCCTGATGCTGAGTGAGTTGCCCGCGGTCATCAGAGATTCAGGCCGTGTTGGTTTGTACTGGTACCACTGCCGAGCAAAACACAATGAAGCTTCTGTCCATCTTTGATGTCCAAAACTCCAGGATGAGCCACAAAACTGCTTTTCTTTTGTATTCTTCTTTGTTTATCATCAAACTGTTTTTGAATGGAATGACAGCTGGCAGGTGTGAGTGCATCTGGACTTTTGGAGGATGGCCCGGTGTGAAGAAAGACAGCAAAAAGACACTTCTCTCCAGGAAAAACATCAGGGACAGACTGATATTCTGCTAAAGGTGCAAGGATTGGACTGTGGACTGGAGAAGAAATGGTGAGTGCTACCATCAGTCCTGTGTCATGCCAATAGTAAATAATTCTGAGACTATCCATGCGCGGGGGGTTGCTTCTCAGCCAAGGGAGTGGGCAAAGTCATGAATAAAGAATGATACAGAAACTTTGGTACAAATTTAGTGATGAACAATGCCTTTTCCAGCATGATGGAGCACTTTGCCATAAGGTTAAAGTGATAACTTAGTGGCTCAGGGAAAAACATCAAACTTTTAGGCCGTGTATGGTAACGTAACGTAATGTAACTTAACATCACTATGTATCACTAATGTAATGTAGTGTAACATAACATAATGTAACATACCGCAATGTAACGTAACGTAGTGAAATGTAATGTAATGTAGTGTAACGTAACGTAACAAAGTGTAACTTAACATAGCGTAACATATCGTAGTGTAACTTAACGTAGTGTAATGTAACGTAGTGAAACCTAACCTGGTGAAACTTAACTTAGTGTAACGTAACGTAGTGTAACGTAACATAGTGTAACGTAACGTAGTGTAACGTAATATAGTGTAACATACCACAGTGTAACGTAATGTAGTGTAACGTAACGCAACAAAGTGTAACTTAACATAGTGAAACTTAACGTAGTTTAACGTAACGTAGTTTAACGTAACGTAGTGTAACGTATCGTAGTGTAACATAACAAACTGTAATGTAATATAGTGTAACATAACATAGTGTAACATATCGTAGTGTAACTTAACGTAGTGTAATGTAACGTAGTGAAACCTAACCTGGTGAAACTTAACATAGTGTAACGTAACGTACTGTAACATACCACAGTGTAACTTAATGTAGTGAAACGTAATGTAGTGTAACGTAACATAACAAAGTGTAACTTAACATAGCGTAACATATCGTAGTGTAACTTAACGTAGTGTAATGTAACGTAGTGAAACCTAACCTGGTGAAACTTAACGTAGTGTAACGTAACGTAGTGTAACGTAACGTAGTGTAACGTAACGTAGTGTAACGTAATGTAGTGTAATGTAATATAGTGTAACATACCACAGTGTAACGTAATGTAGTGTAACGTAACGCAACAAAGTGTAACTTAACATAGTGAAACCTAACATAGTTTAACGTAACGTAGTTTAACGTAACGTAGTGTAACGTATCGTAGTGTAACATAACAAACTGTAACATAACAGAGTGTAACTTAACATAGTGTAACATAACGTAGTGTAACATAACGTAGTGTAACGTAACGTAGTGTAACATAACGTAGCGTAGTGTGGTGTATGGTCCCGTAATGTAACAGTGTATGGTATCATCCGGAGACCATTCATGTGTGGGGTTGCTTCTCAGCCAAGGGAGTGGGCACAGCCATGAATAAAGAATGGTACAAAAACATCCTCAGAGTGCTACTTTAGTGATGAACAATGCCTTTTCCAGCATGATGGAGCACCTTGCCATAAGGCAAAAGTGATAACTATGGCTCAGGGAAAAACTGAGAAATTTTGGGTCGTGTATGGTTACATAACTTAACGTATCTTGGTGTATGGTAGCATAACTTAACGTAGTGTAACGTAACGGAGTGTAGTGTAGTGTATGGTAGCATAACATAACGTAGTGTAACGTAAAATTACTTACTTACTTACTTGTAGTATAACATAGTGTAGCGTAACATAGTGTATGGTATCATTCGGAGATCATTCATGTGTGCGGTTGTTTCTGAGCCAAGGGAGTGGGCACAGTCATGAATAAAGAATGGTACAAAAACATCCTCAGAGAGCAACTTTAGTGAAGAACAATGCCTTTTCCAGCATGATGGAGCACCTTGCCTAAAGGCAAAAGTGATAACTAAGTGGCTCAGGGAAAAAACATCAACATTTTTGGGCCCATGGCCAGGAAACTCCCCAGACATTAATTCTATTGAAAACTTGTGGTCATTCCTCAAAAGGCGGGTGGACAAACTCCATACATTGATTATGCAAGAATGGACTGGCATCAGTCAGGATGTGGCCCAGAAGTTGATTGACAGCATGCCAGGGGCAAACTGTAGAGGTCGTGAAGAAGAATGGTCAACACTGCGCTATTCACTCTTTAGTAAACTAATTGTTATTGTCAATAAAGGCTTTGACACCCACAAATTGCTTGTAAAAGTACTTTAGTATACCATATTGACAGTTGACAAAAAACACTGTGAAAATTTATATTTGTGTCATTCTCAAACTGTTTGGCCATGACTTTATGTTATATACAGTTTGTATTACATAACACATAACATATAATTTAACACATAAAATATAACATAACGTAATGTCACGCAACATAGCATATTTTAACATGTAACATTATGTAACATAGCATAGTGTACGGTAGCGTAACGTAACGCAAAACATAATGAAGCGTAGTGTATGGTAGCTTAACATAGCGAAGCATAGTTTATGGTAGCGCAACGTAGCATAGTGTATGGTAGTCTAACGTAGTGTAGTGTGTGGTAGCGTAATGTATCATAGTGTATGGTAGCATAACTAAACGTAGTGTATGGTAGCGTAACGTAACGCAATGTAGCGTAACGTAGCATAGTGTATGGTAACATAACTTAATGTAGTGTATGGTGGGGTAACATAGCACAATGTAGCGTAGTGTATGGTGGCTTAATATAGTGAAGCATAGTTTATGGTAGCGCAACGTAGCTTAGTGTATAGTAGCGTAATGTAGCGTAGTGTATGGTAGCGTAATGTATCATAACTTAACTTAGTGTATGGTAGCGTAACGTAATGCAATGTAGTGTAACGCAATGTAGCGTAACGTTATGTAGCGTAGTGTATGGTTACAAAGCGTAGTGTATGGTAACATAACTTAATGTAGTGCATGGTGGGGTAACATAACATAATGTAGCGTAGTGTATGGTAGCTTAATATAGCGAAGCATAGTTTATGGTAGCGCAACGTAGCTTAGTGTATAGTAGCGTAATGTAGCGTAGTGTATGGTAGCGTAATGTATCATAGTGTATGGTAGCATAACTTAACTTAGTGTATGGTAGAGTAACGTAACGCAATGTAGCGTAACGCAATGTAGCGTAGTGTATGGTAACAAAGCGTAGTGTATGGTAGCGTAACTTAACATAGTGTATGGTGGGGTAACATAACATAATGTAGCGTAGTGTAAGGTTGCTTAATATAGCGAAGCATAGTTTATGGTAGCGCAACGTACCGTAGTGTATGGTAGCATAATATATTGTAGTGTATGGTAGTGTAACGTAACGCAATGTAGCATAACGTAATGATGCATAGTGTATGGTAGCGTAATATATCGTAGTGTATGGTAATGTAACGTAACACAATGTAGCATAACGTCATGGAGAGTGTTCTTTAGGCTTTGGTAGCGTAACATAACGTAGTGTATGGTGGGGTAACGTAACATAACGTATTGTAGTGTATGGTAGCATAACTTAAGGTAGTGTATTGTAGCTTAACGTGACATAATGCTATGTAACTTAGCGTAACACATAACTTAGCATAACATAACTTAGCATAAATAACATATAATGTAATGTAATGTAATGTAATGTATACTGTAACATAAGTGAGAATTTGGAGAGGCCAAAAATATGTAGATCATTGAAATCACTTTCCTCACAGTGAAAAAAGATGGTCACGTTGAGCACATTGCATTGTGGGATTTTGCATTGTGCATACTGGGTGCAATACTATACACTACCACTAGGTAGTACAGTATGTTAGTACACTGTAACATATGTGCATAGACTCTCTCCCACAAACACTTGCTCTACCTACCCCAGCTCAATCCTTTTCTGCTTCCTAATAACCCTGTCATTTCGTGGTTTGGGAAAGGGATGCTAACCACACAAATCAATTCTGATATCTAACATCAGCGTCATCTATGGGAAATAGGAAGAGAACATTAACTTCCAGGTGTTTCTGAAATCCAACTCGTCTTTCTTTTGTACATATGGAAATTCGGAATTCTTACAACAAGGAAACTGGTTACGTTTTACTGTATGTTAATGCATGATTACAGCAACAGGTGGGAAGCAGTCTGTGACACCTTTGATCGGATTCCAGGCTGGTGTTGAAGAAGATGCACAGTAAGATTTCATGAAGATTTAATTTTGATCGCATCCAACTAACACATTGTAGGTTGTAAGTTTGATTCCCAGGAAACACACACACAATGTTTAAAAATATTGCGCACTTTAAATCGCATCTGCCAAATGCAAGAATGAAAAGACCACACAAAGCTAAGTCATTTAATTGTTATTCTTACTAGGAAAAATAAACCATATAGTGAAACATTGCAGTGGGCCAAAACAACATCTCTGATCGCTGACATTAAATTTAATGCTAACGTCCAGCACTTCAAGCGTTGGGCCTTTATTCAGTTGTAGAAGTCAGACGAATACTGATGTGTTTTACCGTGAGAAAGTGGAAGATCCTCTTCTCTGCTACGAACCCCCTTGTAGATTGTTCACACGTCAGATGTTTACATGGAAGTTCATCTGGTTCCACGTCCGACCTCCAACCAATGATCTCTCTAAATGCAGAAAAACAAACAGGACGTCGGATCTTCAGAAGTTCACAGCGGGAGCTGCAGGGGTTCGAAACTGCACGTGGTCCTGTCCACACACAATGATTGATGAGTCCACATCTCAAACGTTCATAAGCGACAATCTCAGCGGCACGTGATGATTACGGGATGATCCCGCAGTGCGCGCTGGGTTGTTTAGGGGCCCCTGGGAGTAAAAATAAATAGGTTAGATATTTTAAACAGCTAGAAAAAACAAGTGTACTTTACATGTAAACATTTACCCCACGTTCAACGTCCATAGAAAATTATGAGAGAAAACAATCCGTCAATCAAACAAAAATAAATGAATAAAGATGGCAAAAGAGAGATAGAGAGAAATGCTGATGAGATATATCTGAATTCATACCAAAATAACAATATGTTACTTTTTATCAGGCTGTATGGATCCAAAAAAAAACAGAAATGCATAAATGATTGATTTCAGTGGGAAAAAGGTTTAACAGACTATAAAAAGAATGAAATTATTGGGTTTTTGTCCTTTTGAGAAACGCATCTAAAGAATCACTGAACCCATTTAATTCAACAAAAAATGTATTTGGCATTTGTGTTGTTTTATGCACATCATAGTCTAAGTTTCAATTTATTAACATACTAAAGCCTTCCCCCAAAATCAATCACTTATGAGGTTTAGGTTTTCCATTAGCATGCTAAGCTAATTTAGCACACTAAGTTTTGAAACCCAGCTCTTGTGTTACTAAACAGAACATGAAGTGAATGGTTTGTTTTGAATGCATGACTTTGCAGTTTCTTCAGTAAATCTGTGATGGAGGGGTGAATAATGTTTCCTCTGAAACAACACAGGACCTGTTCTTTCTCACGCTAACACGCTAACGTAAACATCTGTAACCGCAACAGGAAATCAAGAGGTTTACAGCAAAGCAAAGATCCGCTGAAATGTTTTAAATGCATTTAAATTATCTAAAACAAATCATCTTAACATCCCTTGTAAGATTTAATGAACATATGATTTTAGATATTGAGATTTTTTTCTTTGTCTCCCTGAGATCAGATTCTCACCTTCAAGTACGCAAGATGTGACTCTGGACCACAAAACCAGTCATAAGCCGCACGGATATGTGTGTAGCAATAGCCAACAATACATTGTATGGGTCAAAATGAGTTTTCTTTTATGCCAAAAATCATTAGGATATTAAGTATAGATCATGTTCCATGAAGTTTCGTATATTTCATAACCGTATATATATTAAAACTTTATATTTATAAGTGAATGCAGACTTCATTTGGACAACTTTAAAGGCGATTTTCTCAATATTTAGATTTTTTGCACCCTAAGATTCCAAATTTTCAAATAGTTGCATCTCGGCCAAATATTGCCTAACAAACCATACATCAATGGAAAGCTTATTTATGCAGATTTTGGATAAGGTTTGAATAAAAAAATTCCACAAATTGACCCCTATTATTATTATTGATGTTAAATTGGCTGGTTTTGTGGAATTTCAATGTGATGTGTGTTTTGTGTGCTTTTGGTTGGAAAAAAGGAAAATGTCTTTTTTCTGCTGTGTTTTGCTGATAAACAAAATGAAGTATAATGTACACTGTAAAACATTTCTGTAGAAATTACAGTATTAGCTGTTTGCCAGTTACTTACTGTAGATTTAATTGTACACTGTAAAAAATGTGTTGTAATTATGCAGCTGGTTGCCAGTAACTTACTGTAGAAGATAAAGACTGAAAAAGTTTAATGTTCATTTAACTTTGAATTGTTGCCATTAAATGTAAATGTAAAATCTACAGTAAGTTACTGGGAGCTAGTTGCTAGTAATACCCAGTAATACTGTAATTTTTACAGTGTAGGTTATTTACTGGCAACAGTTTGTTCAAAGATAAATTAACATTGAACATTAACAAATCGTTGTCTTTACAGAATAAAACTATAAAATAACACCCTCATGCAAAGCATTCTGGGAACCAATAAAGAAAAAAACTGAAAAAGGTTAATGAGGATTTCTGATCCCCAGAATGCTTTGCATGAGGCTGATATTTATAGTTTTATTCTGTAAAGATAAAGAGTTGTTAATATCTAATGTTCATTTAACTTTTAACAAGCTCTTGCCAGTAAATAACATCTATTTAAATCTACAGTAAGTTACTGGCAAACAGCTGCATAACTACAGCAACGTTTTTTCAGTGTACATTAACAATCAAAGGTTACATTTTGAAAAATAAAATACAATTATAGTTTATAATAAAAGTAATTCTGAGCACATTTACATTTTTGTCTACTAAATTTTTTAAGTAAACGTCTTCAGAAAGAGAACTAGGGGAAATCTCACTGTGTAATTTTCAATAATTTACAGTAAGCCTTCCTGTAACAACCGTATATAAAATATAATCATTATTCTCATAAATGTGATCATTTTAAGATAGAATGTGACATCATATTCTCACCCACACTGTAAAAAAAATCCGTAGAAATTACAATGGTATTGCAGCTGGGTTGCCGGTAAATTACCGTAGATTTAAATGTATGTTATTTACTGGCAAGAGTTTGTTCAAAGTTGAATAAATTTTAAATATTAACAAGTCTTTATCTTTACAGAATAAAACTATACAATAACAGCCTCATGCAAAGCATTCTGGGAACCAGAAATCATCATCAAACTTTTTCTGTTTTTTTGCTTCAGATTTTGTTTCCCAGAATGTTTTGCTTGATGCTGTTTTTCAAGTTTTATTCTGTAAAGACAAATACTTGTAAATGTTTAATGTTCATTTAACTTTGAACAAAATGTTGCCAGTAATAACATAAATTTAAATCTACGGTAAGTTACCGGCAACCCAGCTACAAATTTCTACGGATTTTTTTTTACAGTGCATTCATATGAGTGATCAGTTTGTTTATATAATGGACTTGAGATGACATTGACCACAGGTAAGTGAACAAACGAACGAACGAGATGAAATAAAACATGCCTCACTGGTCACATTATCATATTTACAAGCGTCAACAATAAATACAACACAAATCAGATTCAGACACACATGAATGATCTTCTTAAACATCAAACATATCAGCAGGGGTAGCCGATGACTTATTTTTTCAAGGGTGCACGATGCGAAGCTTGTCACAACATGTATGTAGCCCGTCATGTGTGTGGTTCGTTATGTCAAAATGTGTGTTAGCACATCATGTAAACTTATATGCATTACATGTCATGTAAACATAAGTGCTACGAATGGGGCTTATGATAAAAGAGACGCTCATGTTAGCCAGAAACTCAATTAATCTCATGTGTAATCAGAGGTTAGTGTTAAATTAGCGGCACGTAGTTTGACATGATGCATGATGCACATGGTGACACAACAAACACATATTTTGACATGACGAGCATCACACGACACAACGAACACATATTTTGAATTTGCACCCTTCGGAAGAGCCGCCACTGAATATCAATTCTACAATTACAGATCTAAAAATGCTTTTATCTAAAGTGAAGTGGAGTGCATCTAAAGTAAATGTTATCGTGTGTGTTCACAATCCATGAACTCTAACCAAAAGCAGTTAACTACTCTGAAGCGTAATATCTTTAGAAAAAAAACAATCAGACAGTTTAATTTCTTTATTCAGTAAATGCTGTATTCATCTGACCCAATCTCAATTAGGGTGACAGCTTGAAATTGAACAGATCAATTTACAATAAACGCAGCTGATTAACACTGTGTAAAATCCCTCACAGAGACATAAATGATCCAGTGAATCATTATCTGAAGCGCTTAAGCTGTCTGATTGGTTCAAATGAACTGATTCACTGATATGAAGCGTGCTATCCAAGCTTTAGTTTAGGAGGTTATTACAATTCTGTAATATTATATCAATATTGATAATACATAATTAAAGTAATGTTGCCGCTTTCCATTTCAGTTAGTTAAACTCCAACATTAATTGCAACAAATAAGACATTTATAATGTACCTAACATAACATTTTACTGTTTAACATTTACCTAATCTATTATTCATTCATTCATTTATAATTATTAAAGTGTGGGTTTTTTAAGATTGAGAATCCTTTCAGATTTACAGAGTGTATTAAGAGAGCCGTGATTAAAACGCTGGCCGCCACTTCACTAATACAAAGGCGGTGGACTCTATTAGCGTCGGTCTAATCTACTGAGAGACTGAAGCGAATCCAGCTACAAAGACATTGAGTGGCACTGCAGTAGACAGATAAAAGTGAACCTGCCGGGGCTCTTTGAAACCAGACTGAGAAAGAAATCAAAAATCAAGTCCAGAGACGTCAAAAACATTCTGCTCGTATAATGAGGATTCACTCGTGTCTGATGTGCAGTCGATTCAGTCGAAATCTCTGTTTGTTTTACATGGCAGGGCGAAACATGACAGATAGAAATGTTAAAGAGGACATATCACAAGACTTTTTTAAGATGTCAAATAAATCTTTTGTGTCCCCAGAGTACGCTTGTGAAGCTAGCTCAAAATACCACAGATCATTTATTATAAGATGTTAAAATTGCCACTTTGTAGGTCCAAGCAAAAATCTGCCATTTTGGGTGTGTCCTTTAAATGCAAATGAGCTGATCTCTGCACTGAATGGCAGTACCGTGGTTGGATAGTGCAGATTAAGGGGCGGTATTATCCCCTTCTGACATCACAAGGGGAGCCAAATTTCAATTACCTATTTTTTCATGTGCTTGCATAGAATGGTTTACCAAAACTAAGTTACTGAGTTGATCTTTATCACATTTTCTAGGTTGATAGAAGCACTGGGGACTTAATTATAGCACTTAAACATGGAAAAAGGATTATTTTTAATGATATTTTTTGTGACATTTATGCTTTTTGTATTTGATCATTTGTTAAAAAAAAAATGCTGGGTAATTTTTTACATAGCGTTGGTCAAAAAGGGACAGACTCAGCACTTTGGGTTATAATTTAACCTATGCCGGGTTGTTTTAACCCATTGTTGGGTCAAATATAAACATTTTCTGGAATAACTTTACCCAGCATCTGAGTTTGTCCCTTTTTTACGCAACGCTGGGTTAAAAGTAGCCCTAGCATTTTATTAAAGTGTACTATCAGCTAATGCTTTCAACACAATTTGTTGAAACAAACACAAATAATTGTGTTTATAATTTTGTTTAGTGTATGTTTTAATCTTTAGTTTTGTTTAGGGCTGTCAAAAGATTAATCACGATTAATCGCATGCAAAATAAAAGTTGGTGTTTGCATAATATATTTGTGTGTAATTATTATGTATATATGAATACACACACACACACATGTATACATGTACCTGTATATATATATATATATATAAATTATAACAAAATCTAAATAAATATATATATACATGTAAATGTTTCTAAATGTTTTCTCCATGTGTGTGTATTTATATTTTCTAATATTCACACACAGTGCACACACATATATTATGCAAACACAAACTTTTATTTTGTATGCGATTAATCGTGATTAATCTTTTGACAGCCCTAAACAAAACTAAAAATGAATACATACACTAAACAAAATTATAAACCCAACACATTTTTATATTTTTGTTTAGTGACACTGGACCACATTGTGATTTATTTGATTTATATCACATGAAAGCTGAATAAATAATCTTTCCATTGATGTTTTATAAGGACTGGACAATATTTGGTCGAGATACAACTATTTGAAAATCACACTGCAAATAATTATTTTAAGAAAAAATGTTATTAGTATTTTTGTCTTGTTTTCAGTAAAAATATCTAAAAATTCTTAAATTAAGATGCTTTTTCTTGATGAGCAAAATGACCCAAGAAAATAAGTCTAGTTTTTAGACAAAAAATATCAAATTTAAGTGATTTTGTGCATAAAACAAGCAAAAAAAATCTTAGTAGAGTAAGCTAATTTTTCTTGAATTTAGTGTTTAGGAAAATTGTTCAAGATTTTTTTGCTTACCCCATTGGCAGATTTTTTGCTTGCTTTATGAACAAAATCACTTAAATTTGATATTTTTGGTCTAAAACTAGACTTATTTTCTTGGGTCATTTTGCTTATCAAGTAAAAGCATTTTATTTTAAGAATTTTTAGATATTTTTACTGAAAACAAGACAAAAAACACTAAGAATTTTTAATTTTTTTGCAGTGCAGAGGGTGCAAAAGATCTAAATATTGAGAAAATTGACATTAAAGTTGTCCTTAGCAACACATATTACTAATGATAAATATATTTTTATATATTTACAGTAGGAAATTATACAAATATGTTAATTGAACATGATCTTTACTGAATATCCTAATGATTTTTGGCATAAATTTTTTTTACATTTTGACCAAATTGCTACAAATATTCCCATGCAACCTATGACTGGTTTATGGTCCAGGGTCACATGTATGTTTTTACTGGTGTACATTATTAATTAAGTTGTTATTGAGGCATAATAATACACAAACTATGAACAGTTTATATTACATTACACTACACTCTCAAAATGAATGTGTTTAAAGAACACATGTTGTGTCTGGTTAAGGACAACACATTTGATCTTGTGTTGTCCCTTTAATTTTATTGAACATAAAATCCACAACAAAATGACACATAATGTGTTAAACAGGATAACACAAAACAATGTGTAAAAAATGAACACATCCTTTCTTAGAGTGTAGGTTGTTTCAATCCATCTTTGGTCAAATATATTAACATTTTCTAAGGTTCATTTAACACAGTGGTTAGCGTTGTCCAAATTGTACCCAACCATGGGTAACCAACCAAACAACAAGGCATTTCAAAGGAAATTAAAAACTGTTCTGCACATCAGGTATGTTGTAATAGCTTGAAATAGTGTGTGTGAAACCCAGTGTAAAGTCTCATAATCTAATCATGAGATGAAGAGCATCAAAGTTTGATTTCACATTGATTTTAATCTTTGACATGATCTTACTCAGTAAACATCAAGATTTACAGAATGACCATGTAGGATGATTTTACGGAAAAAAGACAAACATCATCTTATATTGCACAACATCTCTTTTCTAGACACACATGCAAAAGTAAAAAAACATGTTATCAAAAATAATGCATTATTCATATATTTGCAAATATTTTGTGTAAAAATGCTCCAAATCACCAAAATAGCTCTGAAAAGCATCGTTTTTTATCAAATGCAGTAGAAAACAGAATATAAGTGTCTGGGGCGGCTGTAAAGGCACAATAAAATATTAATGAAAGCTGAAATATTGAGTCCGTCTTTAGTGAAAAGTTTTCAGCAGAACGGCTGGTGTTTCTATAGAAAGACTACTCAATAATACAACATGTGCATCCAGAATGGATGGAGAGCTGCATGCCAAGATATTTCAAGCAGAAAAACAAACATGTTCTTGTTGCAATTGCCTCCCCTTTACCTGGCAAATGATGCAGACAAAATAAATTGAGAAAGACGGGCCATTCTGCCAATTGACAGGCCTACTTAATTGAAACTATCAATCATGATCCCCTACATTTCACGCACATACGCTAAATATCCTGATCATCTAAATCAAACACAAACATAGTCAAAGTAAGCAGTCACCTTCTCAGGTAACGTCCTAACGGTGTCTATCAATCAAATTTGACTAAACTGTATGATCTGCATTTTTGTCACGTCATATAAGAGCTTCCCCCTGCAATGCATTCTGGGATTAATTTCTCTACAAATTACATATGCTAGTTTAGATGCTGTATAAAAACGTAAAATGCGGCAGTCGCCTACATTTTCCCCAGCAAAAAACATTTCCACATATTTTCTATCACACAGTACAGCATTAATTATAAATGCCAGCATGCAACACCGCCACAGTGTTTAAACAGATCCCGAAGCCTCTCCGCAGGGATTGATGGATGCGTGCAGGGATTTGTGCAGAGACCGCTGCTATCGCAGGATGGAGGGAGAATGGGATGGATAGAGGCACAAGAAAACAAAAGAAAGAGTGACTCTGACTCTGTGAGAGGGAAGGGTTAAACCCATTACAACAAACCAATCAGAGTAGAGCGCAACACTGCAAAACCGCCGCAGTAAGTGAGAGAGGGAGATGAAGATAGAGCTGGAGAGAGAGAGAGAGAGAGAGAGAGAGCGAGCACAAGCAAGAATAAGCAAGCGCAACAGAGGGATACACTGGCAAGACTTCAACGCATCACAGTTTGAACGCAGGGCGCAGTAAATGAAGGGATCAGTAGATCAAACTCAAAAGAGGTTTGATACCTACCCATCTAATTTTTTTCTGCCGGGACTGCTGACTATTTGATGTGCACCGCCGGACGTCTCTGGGGAAAGCATCTTCATGGTATGTTGAGATGTGAAGGCTGCAGAAGTGTGTGCAGAACATGCACTTGTGGATGCTGGATGTCGAGCAAATGCGTGACAGATGGCATTGACAACTCTTGGAGAGCAAAGGTAAGTGGGGGATACCGAATAACTTTGGTGACTGGATACGTGTGATCGTTGGATACCAAGATTTGTACAGATTTGGCATTTATACAAACCCAGGGGCCGGTAAGAGTGATGAGGGTCAATATCGCCTGCAGATATACGACTCCCCAGGGTGATGGGTTTTTAGAGGGTATTGCCATCTTTGAAAGAGCAATCTGTCAAACACTCGGCTTAATGATAATGTTCACTTCATCAGCAGAATAAATGATGCTTATTGCACGCAAGGACGTGACCAAATGTTTATGACTGGGGAGAATGAAAACTTAAGATTGATTTGAATACTTACGGAGGCTACGTTGATTATAATAAACATGATTTGGTCACATACGTGTACGTACAGCGATTAGCAGCACACTGTCTGTAAACAATTCAGACATAGTTTATATATCGATCCGTGTCACCACTGACAAATTTCCCCCCAAAGCTAAATCGATGCTTTTCCCCTGAACTGTTCTGTAACATCTGGTAAGAATTTACGGTTTCCAATCTTAATCACGGCTCAAACAAAATCGGCTTACTTATTTTGGGGAAACAAAAACATGTGATTGTATACTTGCGTAAAAATGATGTTTGAATTATAAAAATAGTAACGTAAAACACATGGTGCATGCACGTTCTCCAAAAGTGTTTGTACGGATGCATGGGTGCGTTCAAAAAACCCTGCGGGTGCCTGGCCCGCAAAAACTTGCTTGTGTAAAAAATGTCACTTGATGATGCTAGGATGTCTAATCTGCATTTCTGTCCTGTTTTATCCCATCAGGATTGCTGGAGGACAGAGCTGAATCTAAAGAGCTGGTCCTCAGATCAGATCTTACAGGACGACTCGGACAAAACAAGCTAAGAGGCCCAATTCTCACCTTCACGCTCAGGCTGTATTTAAGAGTTACGACTGTTTTCACCTTCGAGGACGTGTCCTTGAGTGGATTTCCCCAAAAATATGTGACGTGAGTTTTTTAATTACAAACCACAACAACGGAGCAAGAAGGTCACCTTCAGTGATGGGACAGGAAATGACATCACCGCCACGCAGAGTGAGCCCCGCCTACTTGTGCTGACCTAAACAATTCCTTGACCTTCCTTTCCTTGGCAGATGGCACATGCAAATCAGAAAAAGCAAATCAATATGGATTTATTGCCAACCAGGGCTCGTAAAACTGTAATGGAAATATGTCGGCAGTAAAGGAGCGGTTACAGGAATTCTTCTTATGACTGACTGACAGATACGGATATAATAATCAATAAATAAAAAGTCAGAATGTTCCCATTTTCATTTTAAAAGACAATAAGGTGACTGAGGTAATCAATGTTGAGTCTAGACCAAACAAATCCTTTGGTTTAGCAAAACTAAAGAAGTTGCTGCCAACTGTTCTGCGTGACCATAAAGTGAAAACAGTGCTGGATTACGAGGATTATAAACTGCAGGAAACTTCCTTGAAAGGCCATGACTGGGGTTGGCGGACATCTTTTACCCCTTCCACACTCCCCCCGTCCCGAATCTTGACTCTTGAGGTTGACTGAGAAGCTGGAGAGGGATGTGTAAGTCACCACATGCAAAACAAACCATTAGACTGTCTAGAAAACACGATCTGTAAGATGTTGTGTTGTAGTCATGGGTGGTTTCATTTCATGCTGTCTTTTAGCTTTCCTATTATTAGACAGCAGAAGACTCAGGACCAGATCCACAATGGATCCGTTCCGGACCTGCCGACTTTGGCCCAGATCCAGTGCGGATCCGGCCCGGAGTTGTCTGCTGTCTTTTCAAACCATGTCAACCAACTTCTCTCCTTCCGTGCCATCCATCCTACAGCATTGAGACACAGTCATATTTGCAAATTGATCGATCCATCACTGCACGACAAATGAAAATGCATTGTGGGCAAAAATATCGGCTAAGGGAATCTATTTATAGCAGAGGAAAAAGAGCACAGTCAGTGCATGGGGGAATACATTATTAGACAACATAGCGAAGTACATTTAGGCCATTATGAGAAAGTTTATTTCTGTACTCATTTTGAAAATGACTGATGTGAGAGTACCGAAGCCTGATCGATACCCAAAAGCCCACAAGATACCCAAACACAAGAGCCACACTTTATTCATTCATGAATGAAGAAAACTAGAAACAGGTTTACGAATGTTATCACGTCTACAATATCCTGCTGTTAGATCATTTTGGTAATCCTGTAATTTCACCCTTTAGGATAATGCACGTCCCTCCCGCCACGGAAGAAGAAATCACCATGAATAACGTTACTGTCTTTGACATCACCGAATCCGTGAGTCCCGCCATGACGGCGGCCGGCCCACACCCCTATCCCCTCAGCTTCCAGGTCTCCCTGACCGGGTTCCTGATGCTCGAGATCGTGTTGGGTCTGAGCAGCAACCTGACTGTGCTGGCTCTTTACTGCATGAAGTCCAACCTGGTCAATTCAGTGAGCAACATCGTCACCATGAACCTTCACGTGCTGGACGTGCTGGTGTGCGTTTGCTGCATACCGCTCACCATCGTCGTATCGATGTTGTCGCTTCAAGGAGACACGGTTCTCGTCTGTTGTTTCCACGAGGCTTGCGTGTCGTTCGCCAGCGTCGCTACGGCGGCCAACGTTCTGGCCATCACGTTAGACCGATACGACATTTCCGTCAAACCGGCCAATCGCGTGCTGACTATGGGACGGGCGGTGGCCCTGTTGGGTTGCATTTGGGTTTTGTCGTTTGCCAGCTTCCTGGTGCCGTTTATCGAGGTGGGTTTCTTGGGACCGGAGCCCGCCAAGGCCAATCAGACCGCCGTGGTTCATGTCAATGAGTATTACACTGAACTGGGTCTCTACTATCACTTAGTGGCCCAGATACCCATTTTCTGTTTGACTGCTATCATCATGTTGGTGACCTACACGAGGATCCTGCAGGCGCTCAACATCCGCATCGGCACGCGCTTCCACGCCTCGCAGAAGAAGAAGAAGATGAGAAGGAAAAAGAACTTTTCCCTCATGTCCACATCCGAGCAGCAGCTACCGGAAATCACGGACGGCACGCAGAGCAGCCGGGGAAACCGCGCGAGCGCTCCGCTGGCCATGCGCACGTCCGTTTCCGTCATCATCGCGCTGCGGCGGGCCGTCAAACGTCACCGGGAACGGCGGGAACGGCAAAAACGTGTCTTCCGTATGTCGCTGCTCATCATCTCCACTTTTCTCTTCTGCTGGACACCGATTACTGTTTTGAACGCTGTGATCCTCAGCACGGGTCCCAGCGATCTCAACGTCAAGCTCCGACTGGGATTCCTGGTCATGGCCTACGGCACCACGGTCTTTCATCCTCTCCTCTACGCCTTCACCAGACAAAAGTTTCAGAAAGTCCTAAAAAGTAAAATGAAGAAACGGGTGGTGTCGATTATCGAGGCGGATCCGCTGCCGAACAACGCAGTCATAAAAAACTCCTGGATTGACCCCAAGCGGAATAAAAAAGTGACGTTTGACGATCACGAAGCCCGACAGAAATGTCTGTCCTCAGAAGACGCAGACTAAATAGGCACTGGGTATCAATAAAAGCACTGTTATTTATAATGTAAATATATTAGTCTTTAATAAGCAGGTATCAAATATTCTGTTACTATTTGTATTTAACTTGGAATATAATATGATTGTAGAAAGAAGGTGCATGCCCTTTATAAGACACTGTGTGTAAATATATCAAAGCTGAGATTTGTATATACTCTTTATCACTTATGTACCTATATTATGACCTGTAGCCATGTGTATACATGTATTTGTAATAAACTAGGTGGGAAAAAACGCCTTCAAAATCCACCAGGCCTTTTGACCCAAGTATACTCGCACTGTGAGCAATGCCACGTATTGACCTACAATAACCGAGCGTCGTCTTCAGTAAACTGTGACTGCATCTGTGTGAAGTTAAGGAAATGCACATGAGACACTGAAATACAAGGAGAAATCTGGGAGTACATGCAGCTTTTCTGACCGCCGCTGTTGTCTCTTTATTTAGTCAATCTTTTCTGTGTATCTTCATATGTTTTGTCTATACACCAAGAGTTCGTAGAGATCTGAACCCCAGCACCTGGCCAAGCCCCCTGGCATTATAGGGTCGCCGTGATCCTCATTTTTTGTTGGTCCTGGATCAACGTTGAAATCAAAGAAACCCCTTAACTCAAACACTAACCATTTTTACCCCCATTTTACACCCCTTAATTTTAATTAAAAAAAAAACATTTTTGTGCTTTATAGGGGGTCTCTCAATGTTTATAGGAGGTCCGGGACCACCCCAGACCCCCTCAATTCAAGCACTGATCTAATAACAGATGTGCTGTGTTAAAATCCACAACAAATAAAATCATACATTCATACAATAACTTAAAAATACCTGAAATTTAAAGGAATAGTTCACCCCAAAATGAAAATTTTCCCATATTTTACTCATCCCCAAGCCATCTTAGATTTATACACTGCAAAAAATATATTTTCAAAAAAATATTTTCTTAGTATTTTTGTCTTGTTTTCAGTAAAAAATTCTTTAATTAAGATGCTTTTTCTTGATGAGCTAAACGACCCAAGAAAATAAGTCTAGTTTTTAGACCAAAAATATCAAATTTAAGTGATTTTGTGCATAAAACAATCAAAAAAATCTGCCAATGGGGTAAGCAAAAAAATGTTGAACATTTTTCTTAAACACTAAATTCAAGAAAAAAAATCAAGAAAAATTTGCTTACCCCATTGGCAGATTTTTTTGCTTGTTTTATGCACAAAATCACTTAAATTTGATATTTTTGATCTAAAAATAGACTTATTTTCTTGGGTCGTTTTGCTCATCAAGAAAAAGCATCTTCATTTAAGAATTTGTTTTTTATAATGGCATTGGATAGTGCCCCATTTTAAAAGCTCCATAAACACATTCATCTATCAAAAACTAATAAAAAATCATATAATAATAACACATCGGAAAACATTTTATAACTGTATGGATTCGTTTTTAAGTGGTGGATGAGCGCTTTAAAATTGGGCACTATCCAATGCCATTATAAATCTGAAGAGTCAGGAAATTATTCAATATAAGTTTGAGTCTGTTTGGTTTAAAAAAGAAAGTCATATACATGTAAGTTGGTAAAATTTGCTCATTTTCATTTTGTGGTGAACTTAAGACTAGTTTAAATATTGTTCACAAATCAGACAATATGATAAATAATTAGTTTAATGCATTTTTTTATCTTAACTAAATTGTGTAATAGAAAATAACGTAATGATTCCTAAAAATAGCATAGCAGACAGTCAAACAGCTCAAGAGTGATATGATGGTGAGAAAATAGTTTTGTGATAAAAGCATCAGCAGAAAAAGATGAGACGAGACAACATCACCAGATAATACAGACCAAAATATTCCAGATTTCCTTGCCGGTATAAATTTGACATTCCCAATACACTGAGGAAACATCTGGTTCATTTCTGCACCGCTGTCAAGGACAAAACGTCCTCATTTAGCATTCACAGATACACTGAAGAGTCCCTTCAACAAATCTGCATGTATATTAATACTTCCCCAGGTCAATGCCGCAGTTCTCACACGGCCGACACGAGAATAATTTGACCTTCGGTGTTCAGTGGGAATGTTTCTCCATTACAAAGAACTAAATAGACAAATGCCAGCAGGGATTTAGATCAATATCACAGTGATCCAGGTTCATGTTCGGAATAAAGAACAAGTTGCATTAAAAAAAGATTTTCAAAAACCAATGATTTTCTTGTTTTTTTGCTTTCGGATCTGAAGGTTTCCCAGCAAGCGATAGTCCATCATTTCACCATCTAGGTTAACTATAGACCCAATATAGTCCGGCTATCAGTAACCCACTTGACACTTCTATCCAAAATAAACTTGTTTTTGCTAAAATAACTTATGAGGTGAATGATTTTCCATCATGTAAGCAAAGCCAATAGTAATTACAAGGTGTTTGGTTTTATTTATTTTTTTGGGCTATGGGTAGACATCCATAAAATTTTTACTGACAGCCCAAATTTAGCCTAGATGTCTGCACTGCAAAAAATTACTTTCTTACTTAGTATTTTTGTCTTGTTTTTAGTACAAATATCTAAAAATTCTTAAATCAAGATGTATGAACTTGATGAGCAAAATGATCTAAGAAAAAAGTCTAAACATATACAATTGAAGTGAATAAAATTTTTCTTGAAGTGTTTAACTCTTTCCCTGTTATTGACAAGTTATCTCATCAATTAAGAGAAAACATTTGCATAAAAAAAGTGTGTCTCTGAAGGATTTTTATGTTAATCTGCAATACCGCGATTATCCACTATTACCCAATTTATAAAAAAAAAAAACGTTATTTACTAATTTTAAACTCCGTGTATGTTTTGATAATCGTTCTGAATCTGATCTCTAACAAATCTGTGAAAATCACAAAAAAATGTTGCCACACAACTTTTCAAAAAATGGCTGGCGGCGAATGAGTTAAGAAAAAAGTTTTTTTCTTACCCCATTGGCAATTTGTTTTGCTTGTTTTAAGCACAAATTCACTTAAATTTTATGTTTTTTGTCTAAATCTAGACTTATTTTCTTAGATAATTTTGATCATCAAGTAAATCCATCTTGATTTATTAATGTTTAAATATTTGTACTGAAAACAAGACAAAAATACTAAGTTAGAAAGTAATTTTTTGCAGTGTGTTTAGACATTTTTAAACGCAAAATTGTTTGCTGGATAACATACTAAAACACTAGAACAACATTGAATTTAATGTAATGAGAGTTAAAGATTCACAGCAAACTAATAAATAAATCACGACAAACTTTTCTCTCTATTGCATTGTCATTGCTGGTTGTATGTAAAAACAAACACATGAGAAACATGAGTAAGAAAATTTCCTAAAAACAATAAAAAGGCCAATGAATGTTTCAGACCACAAATGTTGTTATCTTATCTCTCAATATACATGCATGTGATTACATAAACATAGGCCTATGTAAGTCAACACTGAAGAGATCTGCGCTCGTGGACTGTAGCCGTCTTCACTGTATAAACTACAGTAGGGACGAATACAATATTCATACATCAGTCTGAATGACAGGTGAACTGTCCTTGACTGAATACTTCAGCTATAACTCACTAATCCTCATGTCAAGAGTGCTCATCTCCAGACAATGAAAGACAATTCAGATCATTACAGAATTGATTAAAAGCCTCTCTATTGTGTGCCGATGTGAAGCAGTTTCAGAGTGACTTCGATCCAGGTTTACTCTCTATATGACCTCTACGCTCTTAACAATAAAGGTGCTTCATGATCCCATCGATCAGGGCTGGTCAAGTGGAGGCCCCCCAATCATCTTTGTCCGGCCCGCCGGCCATCTTTGTCTGATTTAAAATAAGCCTGGTTACTTTAAAGCCACCTTTCAACTGTACATGACAAATGACAGCCAATAAACTGTAAGGAGAGTCAGAAAGGGGCTGTGTGGGGTCTCAACTATCTGCCAGTGCGTAATTTTCGGATCCGATTGGAAACTTGTGCGACTACACCGCATGCGGCATGCCAACCGGAAGTGATGTATTTCAGTTTGTTCCAAACAATGTGTGAGGTGAAAATTATGAATCCTATTTTATTAGTAACACTTATGCATAGCTGTTTATGGTTTTCGTTCATTTGCATTCATTTATTTAATCCACTATGGTGAATATTCATAAATTGATGGATTAAGCTTCTATGCAATTTTTGCACGGAATTAAACTGAAATTTCTTGACGAATGCTAGTAGGTGGCGAACTCTGACAGTCGTGTTCGAATGTCGTGTACAGTTTAAAGGCGTTTTTTATAGCCTATATATCTTTAAAATATTAAAAAAGAAAACATGAAGTGCAATTTTAGTCATTAGGAGAAGACTCCTGTTGAATATGTTGTAATTGCACAATGTAAAAAATGATTTTCAAAAAAACATTTTCTTAGTATTTGTGTCTTGTTTTCAGTAAAAATATCTAAAAATTCTTAAATTAAGATGCTTTTTCTTGATGGGCTAAAAGAACCAATAAAATAAGTCTAGTTTTTAGACCAAAAATATCAAATTTAAGTGATTTTGTGCATAAAACAAGCAAAACAATCTGCCAATGGGGTAAGCAAATTTTTCTTGAATTTTTTACTTTATGGTTCAATCATGCATTATAATCCAATTAATAATGCATTTTTTTTTCTGAAACAGGATGGCAAATCTGTTAGGTTAAGGTGGCTTGTGGTTAGATTCTGTTCCAAGATTTCACATAAAAAAATGCATTTACGGAGGCGTTAGGTCACTGGTTTCATAAAGACACATGCTGAACTTATTTGCATTCTGCTGAAGCTTGGAAAAATGGGAATTTTGACTCTGCTAGGTGTCCTTTTAACCTTCAAGTCAATTAGGCTCCACAATACATCAAAAACCACAAAGACCCTCAGCAAAAGCAAAATAGACCCCTGGGCTACAGCACCATCTATTGGTCACTGTTGTCAATTTACCAAATTTTTATAATAATACTGTTTAACTTTCCTAACATTTTATAGTTAGTTTGGATAAACAGGTCATTCAAACCCAAACCCATGCCAATCTTGTGATGTTGGCCCCTCAGAAATTCTTCTAAATATATTTAAGGGTACAATGATACAATCACGGCTCTCATCCCTTGAAAATTAACAAAACTTTTGATTTTGTAAATTCACATAAATCATTATCCATTTAAATCATTAATTTTTTGCAAACCATTGCTATTTGCGTATTGCGATATGCATATTTGAGCTATTGCAATAATTTGTTATCTCTTGCTACTGGTACATCACCTTACATCCTTTTAACCTTGAAAAAGAAAAAGGGTTCAAATGAAATGCAAAACTTATTTAAATGACCCTCGGTTTCCACACTACCCCAACCGAAAGGTAAATTATGTTTATGTTATAAACACTCTCTCCATTTTAAAATAATTAATGTGTAATTACTGAAACATATAGTATATAAATTTGAGTTGAGCGCGTGCACAGCGGGTGAATGTGGAGGTCTCCATGCACGCGCCACCTGACTGCAAGCGTTTCCAGTCAGAAAATGAATTTTTAAAGCAAAACATATTCATTAATATATCCTGTAACTTACAGATATGCTCTTTTTTTGTAAGTTCAGTGAAAAGAAAAAGAAAAACAAACTGCGTGTACGTTACCTGTTTATCTTTCACAAATTGTTCCAGCCCTGCCATTAAAGGGATAGTTCACACAAAAAATAAAATTCTGTCATTTACTCACTCTCATGTTATAACAACCCTGTATAAATTGCAATCCGATCACGAGCCCAATTCGCTTCCATAGTAGGAAAAACAACACTATGAAAGTGAATGGGGCCCATGATTGTTTTGGTTACAAACATTCCTCATAATATCTTCCTTCGTCTTCATCAGAATAAAAAAATTATACGGGTCTGCAACAACATAAGGGTAAGTAAATAATGACAGAATTTTCATTTTTGGGTAACTTACTATCCATATATTGAAAGAGACACGTGGTATTTAGCCTAAGCATTAAGTGTATATACAGTACAATAAATATTTGTAATAATAACACATTCCATATTTAAAGTTTTCAATCATTTATTTTTTCCTTATATCTATCATATATCATCAGACATATTAAACTATGAACATAGGCAAAGATTTCACTTTTATCAAGAACAATTGAAAGAAAATTGAGAACCATCAGGGATTACGGCATCACAAGTATTTAACCATGGATTGAACGAATCCAACACAAGGCATTTAGATGCCTTGCTTTAGTTTTTGATGTTATTTATAAACTACAACAAATGTATAAGCTTTATAAACATTACATAATATCTGTAGAAATGAATTGCAGTATTGCTTTAATCCACTAATGTCTCATTACACTATAACTAATATAAACCCTATAAACACTGTCCCTATAAACTAATGTCTGAGACACTACTGAGATTCTGGGATTTTTTATACCCCAAGGTTTTTGGGTTTTGAAAAATTTAGGAAATAGAAACATTGATATGAACCAAATCAATCGTAAGACAACTTGACTATGAACACATTTCTACGAAAAATCTAATTTCTAGGCTTCCATTGAACAAAAACATCCAAAATATGTGCCAGCTTGTGTGTATATTGTAATTAAAACAAAGTCATCTTTAAACTTTTATTACTTTGTTGTTTATTTAAATTTTAAATAAAAGTTTTGTAGAAATGCAAACAGAAGCATTTTTACTTTCAAGTTACTTTGGTCCACATAAAGTTTTTGCATGTAACGTGACACATGAAAGTACAATTTAAAAAAAATCTTTAAATAAACAGTACTGTATTTTTTGTAGTCTTGTTTTATTTTCACACCTGAATAAAGACAGGTATAAAGTCGGCCATCAAAGCCTAACAATGAAACTGGCTGCGTTTAAAAAATGTAAATGAAATAAATACCACTAACATTTAGATAACGTTAACATTCACGTTAATAAACCCTGTACAGCAGCACATTCAGTTTCATAAAACGATGAAGTAGATCTGTGAGAGTGCTTGAAGATGGTGCCAGAAAACCAAAACAGTTTCCATCTCTTTAAAAAAAGATAATCTCTGAACTCAAAACCACACAAATACTCGCACAAACACACACGCTTGGCTCAAAAACATCATAAAATTGGCCTAACAGTACCTTTCAAACCAACACTTACACACTGATGATGAAACACAAACCAATGCACCAACCAAGCATGCTCACACAGAGCTAAAGAGGTATCACACCGCTTTCCTGTAAACCTGTAAATTACTCTGATTTCTTGGCAACTTTCTCTCCTTTCAGTGACGTGCTAATACTGGACCACACCTCCGTGTAGATCAGCGTTCCTAGGAATACCACAGATGTTCCCACCCAATGCCAGGCTGTGAATGGATTCTGGAAGTACAGGATGGATATAATGAGGCTCAAGAATTTGCGTAGCGTCACCACCAATGTAACTGTGAGCGATGTGCACTCGGTGGTCAGAATAAACACGCCACGTATACACACGTATCTGAGAGAGTCGGCTAAGGAACTCACTAGTTGGAATTTTGTGTAGTAGATCAAATTTGCTCAGCGACATTTTGTCGACAGCGACATACTTTAAAACAATGCAAACAAATCCATATAAATACATTTGAAAGAAAGTAAGAAGATAAAACGACATGTCACAAAAAACATGGACTCAAAACTGACCATGTTTACTTTTTTAGTAAGTGTATGATTTGACGAATTTAATTTCCAAGAAAACTGTTGTTTAAATTCATAATCTTCCTACAAAAGTTGCTTTGTCTCTAACGGGACTGTAATAAAAGTTACGGCAATAATAATGGGTCTCATTCACTAAGCATGCGTACACACATTTTACGAACAAATTTGTGCGTATGCATGCTTAGTGAATGAGACCCATTGTTATTGCCGTAACTATTATTACATTTAAACTTACAAATCACAATTCAACAAAAACGTTCATACTTAAATTTCTTCTAAATGTTTGCAAAAACGTAAGAACAACTAAGACCACACATGTACGCAATAATCATGAAAAATATATAAAATATATAACACAGAAATATATTATAGGATTCTTTTTCCTTGTTCATGATTATTGCGTATGGTTGTTCTTACGTTTTTGCAAACATTTAGAATAAATTTTTGTATGAAAGTTTTTGTTGAATCATGATTTGTAAGTTTAAGCATTATTATGCAAATGTAACAAACAAATTTGTGCGTACGCATGCTTAGTGAATGAGACCCATTGTTATTGCCGTAACTTTTATTACGTTTAATCTTACAAATCATGATTCAACAAAAACCTTCATACTTAAATTTCTTCTAAATGTTTGCGAAAACGTAAGAACAACTAAAACCACACATGTACGCAATAATCATGAAAAATATATAAAATATATAACACAGAAATATATTATAGGATTCTTTTTCCTTGTTCATGATTATTGCGTACGGTTGTTCTTACGTTTTTGCAAACATTTAGAAGAAATTTTTGTATGAAAGTTTTTGTTAAATCATGATTTGTACGTTTAAACGTCCGAACGCACATTTTACGAACAAATTTGTGCGTACGCATGCTTAGTGAATGAGACCCATTGTTATTGCCGTAACTATTATTACATTTAAACTTACAAATCACAATTCAACAAAAACTTTCATACTTAAATTTCTTCTAAATGTTTGCGAAAACGTAAGAACAACTAAAACCACACATGTACGCAATAATCATGAAAAATATATAAAATATATAACACAGAAATATATTATAGGATTCTTTTTCCTTGTTCATGATTATTGCGTACGGTTGTTCTTACGTTTTTGCAAACATTTAGAAGAAATTTTAGTATAAAAGTTTTTGTTAAATCATGATTTGTACGTTTAAACGTCCGAACGCACATTTTACGAACAAATTTGTGCGTACGCATGCTTAGTGAATGAGACCCATTGTTATTGCCGTAACTTTTATTACGTTTAAACTTACAAATCATGATTCAACAAAAACGTTCATACTTAAATTTCTTCTAAATGTTTGCAAAAACGTAAGAACAACTAAGACCACACATGTAAGCAATAATCATGAAAAATATATAAAATATATAACACAAAAATATATTATATGGGTTATTTTTCCTTGTTCATGATTATTGCGTACGGTTGTTCTTACGTTTTTGCAAACATTTAGAAGAAATTTTTGTATGAAAGTTTTTGTTGAATCATGATTTGTAAGTTTAAATGTTTATATGCACATTTTACGAACAAATTTGTGAATGAGACCCAATGATTCTTGAAATGAAACAATTGGCAAATAACTAAAATTACACGAACAAACAACTTGTGAATGCTTTCTTGTTGCTTGTAAACAACAACCATATAAATACCACAAATGCCACACAAGCTTACAACAAATATTACAATAAATAAAAACACTAATCATAAACAATAAAGGATACTGTGTGATGACGTTCATAATGAGGTAAAACCACATGACCGGCATTGAGTAACCAATCACAGGGATTTCCACTGGAGCTTTGAAAGAAAGACATTAAGAGATGTCATAATAATAACAGCTTAAAGTGTGAATAGAGTTTGTCATTTCAAACAAAAAAGCCAAATATGCAAAAGTGAACTAATTCAAAGAAAATCGATTGTGGTGGTCAAGGTGTGATGTAATTTTCAGCAACACTATCATCACTAAACGTAGATAATGATTGTTTTAATATCGGTTTCTTATACGCTTCCCCATCTGCCAACTTACAAATAGATCACTTATACTGGGATGTGAAAAAAACACAGTTAGACCTTGAGTAGTCTTTTGTTATATCCAACATTAACCTACAAAATTAATCAATCAAGCAGTAATCAGACTCACAGCTCTGGCTGAAGAGCACAGCATGGTTGTAGATGTTGGTTGACAGCAGAAGAAAGCCTGGTAAAGGTAGACAGTGCTAAACAAGACAGAAAAATCTCAATAAGACACAACATAAAATGCATCAATACAGCACCATGAAGAGCGAATGAAGGGACTCACGTTGTAAAACAACGCCTCTTTTGAGTGTTTGCCAAACTTTTTGTATAAAGTTTCTTGGAAAATGCCCATTCTCGCAGACATCAGCAGAGCGAAAGTCAGCATGGCGATACCTAAAACATAAAAGCACTGTAATGCACTAACTACAGTGGTTATATAGGCACTCGCCACAAAATTTTACACTTTTCCAATCCATCTTAGCTTATGGGTGTAATATAATTTTTACCCAGAAGCCAATGGAGGAAGGCATAAACTCCCTCTTCTTCTGTGGCACCCTTCTCATCACTCTGCACAAATAAGATCAGGACAAAGTTTGTGTCTTATTCACATTAAATTCAACTACTCATTTCTTGAATGGATTTTAAACACTTAAACACATATAGTAGGCCAGAATGCTCAAAAACTCACCACTTGTTTGGCTGACATAATAGTACAGATGAAAATGCCGATGGATACCAGCACGATGGAGAGATATTTACTCTTCGAATATCTGCATTCAGGATACAAATAATAATGCAATGACTGTACTACATGCAAAATCACAGATATTATGAATTTGTGCAGATGCTGAACGAGTGATTAGGCTATATAATTGCAGGTACATTTGGTGACTTTAATTATGACTTTGACACCAAATGAACCTGAAATTATATTATCACCCCACCGTACCGTTTCTTTAAGATGATAATACCAAGTATCATGTTAGCAATTAAAGAGCCCTGTAAGTAAAACAAGATAAGATATCAGTGCATGAATGAAATATCAAATCCAATTTTTGCTTCATCTATTTTGTTATTACGGTTGACTTACTGATCTAAAGATCATGTGCAGGGGCATGGCAATGTTAAAGTTGAGAGCGTAGTTATTGATCACGCTTACAGTAAAAAACATGGCCACCATAATCACATAATTTCTGCAGAGAAAAAAAACAAAGATCCTAAGTTAGTGGATTTGAACTGCTGGGAAAACAATTGCACATATTCCTATTTTAAGTACAGTAAGGACAAGTGATACAAATATGCTTAACTTAAAAAAAAGTGGATATAGGTTTATCTTTGGAGCTTTCAAAACCACCTGTAATGGTGACAATGCAAATCATTCACCTTTTACCTACACTAATCAATCTGATCACTGATATGTTTACCTGGTACCAGAAGCTAAACGAGCTGTTATTGAAAAATCATTTAAATGCACATAAATTTAAATCTATAAATGAAATAAATGCACATTTAACCTCATGGGAATTTGTGGCTTTTTGCGTCCAAAGTTCGTCTCAAAGATGAAGCCCTCCAATGCAATGAAGGCAAACTGACAAAATGTGATAATATTACCACTTCCAGGGAAATCCCTATAAAAAGGCACAAATCAGAACAAAATAGAATAATGAGAAAATGACGACACATCTGTAATGTAAATAAATTACATGTACTGTATAACAAGACACGTTAACTCGCTCACCTGACTAAAAGTTCCAAAAACACAACATTGCTGCAGCAACCAACAAACACCAACGTGATTGCAAAAATCGTATTCATTTTTAAGGTTAAAAAGAACGAATCACAATAGTTATTTAAGCTTTACACTACTGCAGATGTTGGCATTGTGAGTAATGTAAAATGTTTCAGCACTTTTGAGTATTAAACACGCCTCCTGTCTACAGACGTTGCCTTCCTGGTTGTGCCGCAAGGCCTTCTAGAATTTGTAGTTTTTTTTGTCAATTCCACAAATGTATCCAGGGGCAATTTAAACTACACTTCCCAGCAATAGAAAATAATACGACTAAATTCATTCAAATTTTTAACGTATTTGTAAATATAATAAAAACTGACAATTACTCATAAAATTGCTTAGATGTTTTATTTTTAGATGTACAGTAGTTGTAAAGTAAAAAAAAAATAGTTTTTAGAAATAATGACTGGGTTTTAATCCTTTCCTGACTCGCGACTTTAGCCACCGGTTGTTTATTTAAGGTATTTTTTCAATATATAAAATATAACAAAATTTTTTTTAAAAGTGTCAGTTACAATAAATAAAAAAGATTTTAAAACTAAAACTAAAAAAGGCTACGTAATCTCAGACGTTTAAAGCGTATCTACGTGTTTCCGGTGTCGTGGCGATCACACACAGTTTTACACATCACACAGAAAATCAACCGAAAAACAGCAAAAACATGATTTCGGTAACGGATTCACAGAGTAAGTCAAAATCCACTCTGTCTTTGGTTTCTGATAGTCGTGTTAGTTTAGATTTAAATGTTTAAAAAAGCGCTTTAAATGTGGAACAGTACTGGAAGTGTTGAATGTAAATGAATGGAGACGTGCGGTGTGGCCTCAAATCATTGTTATATCTGTTAACTAAATCGCCAGAGTATTATCTAAAGTACCATAGTAAATATCACAGTACTATATTCAAAATACCAGTGTATTATTGTTTCATACCATCACTGTACAATACAAACAGTATTATGTATCTGTCTGTCTTGATACAAATTACCCCAAAACATGAAAGTCCTTGAATACCATGTTAATACCATAGTATATGATTATGACAGCCATACAGTACACAGATGGTTTATATCACTGTACCATGTTACTACTGTATTATTATTCAGAAAAGTGTTTAAATATGTGCATATTGAACTAGTTGTACATTTATATTCAGTTACTGTATGTTGGTTACCCATCACTAACACTCTCTTGTGTTTGTCCAGAGATTGGGATGGGGTTGACGGGTTTCGGTGTATTTTTCCTCTTCTTTGGAATGATCCTGTTCTTTGATAAAGCACTCTTGGCAATAGGAAATGTGAGTATGTGCCTTATAACATACAAACACAATATCAATGTACTATGTACTACTTGTTTAAACAGATCATTGGTTGTAAATGCTCAGTGTGTAAAGAACTGCTTTGTGTGTTTGTAGATCTTGTTTGTTGTAGGTCTATCTTTTGTTATTGGACTGGAACGAACATTTCGATTCTTCTTTCAACGGCATAAAGCTAAAGCCACTGGTTTCTTTCTGGGAGGAGTTGTTGTGGTGCTTATCGGATGGCCAATCACAGGTGTTATCCTCGAGATCTATGGATTTTTTCTGCTTTTCAGGTGAGTTTAGGGAAATATCTGGACTTATAAACCATTTAGTCTGTTTTGACAAACTACCATATTGACAAAAATGTGTTTTCTGAGATATAAAATGAATTGAAGAAGGTAGCTCGTTAAAAAATAAGTGGCTAGGACAAGCATTACACTTAACATAATTTATAAAACAGTTCCAATTCCAGTCCTTAATTTTGATTGGTTATTAGCTGTGGTTATTTACGATAAAACATTCAGTCAGGGACTATTTTCTTCTGTGCAAGGGAGACTTTTAGTGATTTTACTTCATTAGATTTTACTTCATTAAAGTTGTGCTGATGCATAATTTTTTATTCTGTGATGACTTTTTATTAGCGCTACTTGAGTATTTTTCTGTATCATGAATAAGTCATGACCCTGTTTCACATCGTATCTAACAATAGGGCTGCATAATGATTAATCGCAACTAATCGTTTGCAGAATAATTTTTGTACATCATATATATGTGTGTACTGTGTATAATAATTATGCATGTATAATTGTAAGAATTTTTTTTAATATATTAAGTATTTATACATAATATAAATGATATATAAACATGTATATATGCATGTAAATATTTCTTATATATACGCATGTAAATATTTTATATAACAACACCTTTCAGCCATGACTTATTTATGAATCAAAAAAGCACAGCCTCTCATACCTTTTTGCTTGCTAATAGGGCTGCATAATGAATAATTGTAAGTAATCGTTTGCAGAATAAAAGTTTTTGTTTACATTTTATATGTGTGTACCGTTTATAATAATTACGTATATATAAATACACACACAATACTTTATTTATATAAAAAGTATTCATATTTATATAAAATATTAATTATAGATAAATATAAAAATGTATATACACATGTAAATATTTCTTAAATATATACATGCATGTGTGTGTATTTATAAATACATACTTATTATACACGGACGGTACACACACATATATGATGTAAACAAAAACTTTTATTTTGCAAACGATTAGTTGCGATTAATCGTTAAGCAGCCCTACCTAACAACACCTTTCAGCCATTATTTATTTACGAATCACAAAAAGCACAGCCTCTCATACCTTTTTGCTTGCTAATAGGGCTGCATAATGAATAATTGCAACAAATCGTTTGCAGAATAAAAGTTTTTGTTTACATTATATATGTGTGTGTACCGTGTATAATAATTATGTACATATAAATACACACACATATAATTTTAAGAAAATAATATATTTATGTTATAAGTATTTATATTAATATAAAACATAAATTATAGACAAATATAAAAATATATATACATATGTAAATATTTCTTAAATATATACATGCATGTGTGTGTATTTATAAATACATACTTATTATACACGGATGGTACACACACATATATGATGTAAACAAAACTTTTATTTTACAAACGATTACTTGCGATTTATCGTTATGACAACACCTTTCAGCCATTATTTATTTATGAATCACAAAAAGCATAGCCTCTCATACCTTTTTGCTTGCTAATAGGGCTGCATAATGAATAATTGCAACAAATCGTTTGCGGAATAAACATTTTTTTTTTTTTACATTATATATGTGTGTGTACTGTGTATAATAATTATGTACATATAAATACACACACATATAATTTTAAGAAAAAAATACATTTATGTAATAAGTATTTATATTAATATAAAATATAAATTGTAGATGAATATAAAAATGTATATACAAATGTAAATATTTCTTAAATAAATAATATATTTATTTATTATGCACAGTACACACACATGATGTAAACAAAAACTTTTATTCTGCAAATTAGTTGCGATTAATCCTTATGCAGCCCTACTGTACTGGTTGTTCTGATATCGTAGCAGTGGGTTAACTCGCACTAACCCAGTTTGATAAAATCCTCTTGTGTCTCCTGACACTTTTCTCTTTAAATTGTTTTCAGAGGTTTTTTCCCAGTCGCTGTTGGCTTCATCAGACGAGTGCCTATACTTGGATCCTTACTGAATCTTCCTGGTATTAAAGGAGTAAGTCGGCCATAATGAACTGATTATTCACAGAATTTGTTCTGAATTAACTTGAACATTAATTTAATGTCTCTCTTTCCCTTCTAGGTAGTGGATAGAGTTGGCGAGAGTAACTCGATGGTATAACAGTTACCAGTTTATTTTCTTTCGTTTTTAGTTTTCTGTGAGTGTCTCGTATTTATATTTGTAAAATATGGCTTGCTGGCCAACACTATTTGAATGACAGACATGAGGTTTTTTTTATACCTGTGGAGAAATGTTTTTGAGACTCAAAATCAACCAAACCAAGTTAAGATGATGATTTTGTTGCTGCATCATGCGACTTTCTTCAGGAGATACCAGGGACCAGTGCGCATATGAGAAACATCCCAATAAACAAACCATTGACTGCTGGGAGTTTGTTACACCAGTACAATGTTACTGAGAGAAACCATTGAGTTCTGAATCAAGGTGTTACTTTTTATTGCGCTTTTATGTGCCAACTGTTTTGTTTTTATTTGTCAATATTTGGAGTTTAATTCTGAGTTTTTCCACGTGCTGGAGTGGACTTTTCTTCATCTCTTCTTGATCGCGAGGAACTTGCGTGAAAGATGCTGTTCTCGTGAATGACTGACTTGTTTAAGTATTTGTAAATACTTGAAACGCGAGACTAATGTACATTTTTACAGACAAAGATCCTGTTTAATAAATGAATTATATTCTTGACTTTCCATCTATCTGTTGTCAAACTTTGATACAGATCACATTTGAAAATGCGAATATTAAACACAACTGAGTAGATGTTTTAAGCATGAAGCTTACTAATTGCACTTTAACAATACTAGTCAAAGGTTTAGACAAACTTAATATTATTACTGTTCAGAAATGTGTCAAATATAAGTCATGAAACAATTCAAATCAATCTTCTTCATAGTTACAGCTTTTTAAACTCTTTTGAAGTGGTTTACTGGCCATTTTGTTGGCTGTTTTCCTTCACTATCCATCAGATGTATGGAAAAATCTAATTTCAAGCATTAACGCATAAACATTTTGATTAACAGGTTTAGGTTCTAAAGTAACATTCAAATGTGTCCAAACTTTTGACTTGCATTGTATATTATTTTACTATATATTTCACACGTATACTTTCAGACACCACGATTGGTTTTCTCTTAAAGTGCTAATCTGACAAACAAGCGTGTTTCCAGACATCTAAATCATCTGAAATTAAGACTACTGCATCTGAATCCAATTTGTCGCTAAGACCTTAAAAGGTTTTTTTTTCCGATCACAGATCTTTGAGATCTTTCTGGATGGTCCAGAGCGTATCTGCGCTGCTCTTCAACTGAGAGATTTCATCACCGTTCAGCGTCATGTTGACCACGCTGCCCACTCCAGCGCTGTTTAACACACACGGCAGGCTCAGAAAGACCTCGTTGTTGATCCCATACATACCCTGTAACAGACAGAGTAAATCATTTCTGATGTTTAAGCACCACCACGGCTCCAACATGTTAGCACTGTGAACTTTGCAATGTTACATTAAACAGACAGTCAGGTGTTTGACATAAATGTGCATTTACTGGCACCTTTTTAAAATAAGGAAGGCCTGAAGTGCTACGTACTGTACCTCTGGATTATAAATGGTGTTTTATGTTGGCTTTTAAAGGCACAATATGTCATTTTTACCACTAGAGGTCACTAATCAACAACGATGGCGTAGCTTGATGGCGCTGTTATGCTGCGTTCACACCAGCCCCGGTAGAGGCATGAAGCGCGAGTGATTTTAATGTTAAGTCAATGTGAAGACGCGTTGACGCGCGTCTGGAGGTCTCGCTGCGAGGATGAGGCATTTGGCGCAGGGAAGACGCGATTCCGCCTCATTCACGTGTCTAGTTGGCGCAAATTGAGCGTCTGGCGCATTACGCGCAAATGGTGCTTTTTGTACGCCCGAGTTGAAAAATTTTAACTTTGGAGGAATTTCGTGCCACGTTAACCAATCAAAAGCCTGCTTGCTGCTGTGGCGGTAGCCCCGCCCGGAGTCACTCGTTCAACTTGAAGGAACTCTTGATATTGTCCGTAAGCAGTCACCCGGAGCTATACGACACAAGTTCTTATTTCTATAGAGAACATATTTGACAGCACAATTGAGTTTCAATGTCAACAAACCACCATTATGGTGATCAGTGTTTGAATCTCATCGGCTCATTTGCATTTTAAACGACACACCCCAAAAATGGCACATTTTTGCTCACACCTACAAAGTGGCAATTTTATCACGTTATAATAAATTACCTGGTGGCTATTTTGAGCTAAAACTTCACATATGTACTCTGGGGACCCCAAAGATTTATTTGACATCTTAAAGTATTGTGAAACGTCCCCTAAGTGACTGACCTTCACCATGGTGCAAACAGGATGGACCCGGTTCAGGTTCTTCATCAGGCTCTCCGTCAGGTCCGCCACGCTCAAACCAATGGCCCAGTTAGTGTAACCTTTCAGTCGGATCACCTCGTAGGCACTGCGGTAAACACAGTGATAATAGTTTAGATATATCACACTAGGCCAATCTAGACTGTAACCTGTTAAGCGTACCTGTCCACAACCATCTTGTGAGTTTTATTCCAGCTCTCCCGGTCAGTGTCTTTGCCGATTTCTGGATTGAGTTTCTGGAGACTCACACCTGCCACATTAGTGCCACTCCAGACAGGAACTGCACACAAACACCACACACCATGACCATCTTGAGAAGCATGATGTCCAAAGTAATTGACTCTTAAATAATGTCTCTCACCGCTGGTGTCTCCGTGCTCTCCAAGTATCCAGCCGTTGAAGCTGCTCGGGTGAATCCCCAAACGCTCGGCCATCAGGTAGCGGAAGCGGGCCGAGTCCAGGTTGGTTCCGCTGCCGATGACTCTGTGCTTGGGAAGACCGCTCAGCTTCCAGGTCACGTAGGTCAAAATGTCCACTGTGTGAGTGGAAAACGGCTTGTTTAAGCAAATAAGACAATATATAAAGAATCATAATATGGAATTGTGTGGATACCTGGGTTGGACACTACGATGAGGATGCAGTTTGGACTGTATTTAACAATCTGAGGGATGATGTGTCTGAAGATGTTGACGTTTCTCTGCACCAGATTCAGTCGGCTTTCACCCTCCTGCTGGCGAACCCCGGCCGTTACCACAACGATGCGAGAGTTGGCGGTCACAGCGTAATCTGAGAGATCAGACAGGGACGTCGGGACTTAACTTTTACGTCAAAACTGCCTAAAAGCCACCCATCTGAGTAAAATGTTAAATATAGTGCAACCTTTTCCTGAAACGATCTTGGGCGTCTTTAGGAAGAGACTTCCATGCTGCAGGTCCATCATCTCACCCTTGAGTTTGTCTTCCATGACGTCCACCAGCGCTAGTTCATCGACCAGCTCCTAAACACACATCAGCCATATTCAGATAAAATCAACACATTTTCGGAATTCATGATTAGTGCATACATTTCTGATTTCAACCAGATTGAGCACTGCTATTACTATGAATAAGAGATAAGAGTCTTGTTATCCTGCGTTAACACCAGCCGCGTTTAAGGCGTCAATATCACGTCTACTGTGCCTAGTTTGCCGCTTGAACAGTTTGAGTGTACTCGCTTCATTCGCGCGTGAAATTCTAGTCATCGGGACATTCAAGCGGAAATTCACGTCATGGGAGGGGCTTCGGCGACTCTGCTCTCTTTCTGTAATCACGTCACTACTAAAGCAAGCTCCTGATTGGTTAACGGGGCACGTTTTTCTGCCAAAGTTCACATTTTTCAACTCGCTTGTTTGCCGCATAACGATCAATTTGCGCTAACTAGACGTGCAAATGAGGCAGAATTGCTTCTACCGCTGCACTAAACGCCTCATTCTCGCCGCGAGACCTCACGCTTCACGCCTCTACTGCGGCTGGTGTAAACGCAGAATTAGAAGTACATCAAGAGCGATTTGAGAAATCACATAGAAAAGTTTAATTTCAACTTGCCCTTATGGTACTTCAATGTCTTACACCTAAAGCCGTGGTCACACTAGACTTCAAGTATTTGTCGGACGTTGTTGCGGGAAGTGGGCGGGATCAATACGATCTTTGGCTTTGTCCGTTTGTGTTTTCAGTAGACAGAAAGGTCACGCAGTGACCTACCAATTTTGTACTGGTCACAACCGAAAGGCAACCTTCCGATCTCTCTGATGAAGCCAATACGGAAGTGATTTAAACTGCAATTCATTGACAGGCCACTAGAGGCAGGCTCCAAAAGGGAGTCAATTCCCATTGACCACCATGTTAAAATGGCCAACTTTACAGTAGAAAACAATGTTCACAGCCTGGTACAAAAAGTGTTTTTGGTCTGTATAGCTAATTTTGCCCTTCATGACAACTGTGAGGGGGTGATTTTTTTGTAACTCATCTGTTTAAATGATATTAAGCCATAAAGTTCTGCATAATTAAGGGCGTGGCCACTCGAGTGATGGTTGAACAGCCACTGCGGTTACTAGAGTCGATCTAGGCGGGCGTGGTTTCAGCAACCAGTCACCTCAGCTTCACCCACGTCCCGCCTCTTTACACCTTTTCGGAGATCCGCGAGTGATGCGCGGTGACGCGCGGCCAAGATGGCAGCAGCAGGCAACGCCTACTTTAAGCTTCAAAAACGATCTTCAGAAACCTGTGGGTGACGTCACGGACACTACGTCCATCTTTTTTTACAGTCTATGGTCACAACGCTCTACGTTATACGAATTCGCAGGTCAGAGTTCATCAGATTTAAACTTTGCACGCAGCATCCTGCAAAAAATCATTGCACAAGCTTGCGTTTCTGGTTCATTTTCATGCGTGTGAATGGAAGTCAATGTAATGAAAAGTCTAGTGTGACCGGCTCTTTATGCAATGCTCAATATGACAGAAGTCCCGCCCTCTAGTTAAAAGAACCAATCATCAATCGATGAAGACTGATGATTCTCTGTATAGAGCCGTGTGCAACCTGTGCGCATGCGCAGTGGCTGAAACAACCTCAAAAATTTTTAAGAAACGAAAGTTATGTCAGGTTTAATTGCTGGACAGAAATATGTTGATTATTTGCGCTGGATTTTAGAGATATCCGTCTTTCCCCATTCAAGTGCATGACTGAAATAACTGCCCGGAGGCATTATTTTTAATTTACAGGAATTAAAAAACACAAAGCATTGTGTTGTTGTATAATGCCAACATTGCATTTGCTAACATGCATGTAATGATATTATAATAATTTTACCTGGTGGCATTCAGATTTAAATAAAGATTGTCTAGATATAGATATTTTTAATAATCTCGCACATTTATTTTAATCACTAAACCTGAGTTTGCCAAATGAGAGATCCCGGGGCAACCTAGCTTCTAGACCCTAGTACAAAATTCTTTAAATAAACCCTATCTCTATCCCAAACCATAAATTATCCCTAAAACCATAGGAAAATGATATGTAAATAACAATGGCCTAGAAGCACCCTAAGCCTAAACTTTACATTAACCGTGAACTTATTCCTCAAATATGAATGTTGTACCAGGATCAACAGTGATGTTGACCAAGAACATCTTTCACTTGGCACGCCAATTCAGTCACGTTTACATGCAAAATCGATATGCATTGGATGTTTTTGGTCTTATTGACCAATATTCCCATTTCCATGACCTAGTGACATCCAAAGCAAAATGTTCATACGCTGTTTGTACAATCAATAAATAAACAAGGAATTTGTCCAGTAAAATGTTGTGCTTTGGTCACAAAGTCCGAATGATACTGGCAAGTAAGTTGTCTCGGTAAATCAATCTTTTACGATGATGACGGTTTAAGGGTCTCACCCGCATGAGAATGCTGACGGCACACGCCATGCCGACCTGACCCACCCCAACCACAGTCACTTTATTCCTCGGAGGTTCAGCCGGACCGCGGAAGAGAGGCGTGATGAGTTTTTGAAGTACTGATGCCATATTTAACACTGCGGAGGAACAGAAACATCATAGTTAAAATGTTAAGTTAAATGTTACATTGCATATTAAAATATGATATATATATGAGTCTATACATAACAATTGTAATGTTTCTGCGATTTAATCATAAAAAATGTATATGCATTAATATACCAGATGTATCTTTATCATAATATCAGGTTTAAAATACAATAATACATTTTGTATTATATGTAAAGGTTAAAAATAATGCATTTTTGCATTTTAACAAATGAACCCTGTTACCACATATACATTATGCTTAAGCAACCTGCGGCCCTATTTGGCCTCTAACCTCAAAGTTTTGGGTTATCCACACATCCAAAATCCACTGAAATAATCTCATCTTGCATTATTAAGATAAATAATAACAACACACCGAAATAATTATTATGCATTTACTAAATATAGATAAACACCTTCATGTGCCCTTACACTTACCTGTAAACAGGTGCTGAGCCCAAAATGTACAGTAGAAGACTCAAAGAAATCTGCGTCAATGCAACAATCTGCTTTTTATTTATCTGGTCCAGGTCTTATATAGGACACACCCCCAGTGTAGCAGACAAATACAAACAAACTCATTCTGCACGTACCCTTAACTCAACCCATTTTCATTCAAGGTCATCGTGCTTCAGCATCCACAATAAAAGCCCTCGGATTTAAATACATACACATCAATGTGTTCTTACCTTGTCTGCAGAGGCTTTGAGCCTCCAGGTACAAATACCACCATGAGACGAGCATGGCAGGCAGGTTGATGGGGTTTTATGGGACACTGCGGGGTGCGGGCTCCTCTATGCAGACGCAGCTGCGCAGTACGACGCGCTCTCTTCTGCAGACGCAGCTGCGCAGTCTGCAGACTGATTAATGGTGTTACTGTAATCCTGTGACAGGTGACCTATGTGTTGTACATGTGTGCTTACATTGGTTTTGGTGTATGTTGGTATTGATGTACTTACCTGAGGGGGTATTTCGCCAAATCGAAACAAAATAAGCAATATTTTAAGCAAGCGATAAGGTACGAAAGGTTTAGTTGTATCGTGAATAAGGGTGTTGTTAGGCACGACGCTAAGCAGATTCAGTGCAACCCTTTCACGATACAGCAGCCTTGAGTACCTTATTGCTTATATAAAATGGTTACCACACAATACAAATATTTGAAATAAATACATATATAAATGCAAGTTTCATGAATTAAAATAACTAAAATCCTTCCTTCCGCTAAAAAAATAGTCCTTGACCGACTGCGAACATACATTGCTGCGCAGTGATACACGGAACCCTTGGGACAGTTTCAGCATACATAAAACACAGCGATTGGCCAATCAGAATTTAAGTGATAGTTCACCCAAAAATGAGAATTGTGTCATCATTTACTCACTGTCTTATTGTTACAAACCTGTATAAGTGTCTTTGTTCCGATGAACACGAAGGGAGATATTTTAAGGAACGTTTACTATTAGTGAGCCCCATTCACTTCCATAGTAGGAAAAATAACACTAAGTGAATGGGGCTCACGGACTTTTTGATTACAAACATTCCTCAAAATATTTCCTTCGTGTTCATCAGAACAAAAATAACTTATACAGATTTGTAACAACACGAGAGTGAGTAAATGAAGACAATTAAAAAATTTTGGTGAACTACCTTAATCTTTCTGGAAATAAACGTTTGATTAACATATTTAATATATTATTGTATTTTAATAATATAAATACTGACTATTTTAATGCAAAATTATTGAAAATAATAAATAAATATTTCTGTTTAATTATTTGAAATTATGAACATAATTTATAATCATAAAACAAATCATATAACATTATCATAACATGTCACTGCAAAAAAAAAAACTTGGTCCTAAACATTGGTTTTACTTCTGAATTTCTTTTTTTGCCACGTAGACTTTATATCATTAGGGTGAGGTTTCCCGGACAGAGATTAGACTAGTCCTAAACTTAAATAAATGTAAGAGCTGTCCAAACTGAAAACGACTTGCACTGACATGTCTTAAAATACTCCAGTGCCCTTTGTTTTGCCTCAAAAAGCACACAAGTAAAGTTTTAGTAAGGCATGTTTGTTAAATCAAGTTATATTTCCTAATTAAACTAAGGCCTAGTCCTGGTTTAAGCTAATCTCTGTCTGGGAAACCACCCCTAAGTGTTTATGTTGACCGGTGCACATGTAATACCATAAGCATTAACCGCTCTTAACACACCATATTGACATTATGGGTTAAAGGAAAACTGCACCATTTTTCAATATTTTACTAGGTTCCTCAACGTAGATTAATTAATAAATACCTATCTTTTTTCAATGCGTGTACTTTTAATTTTTTTACAGCTCTTCTTGAATGTGTTAGCATTTAGCCTAGCCCCATTCATTCCTATGGTTCCAAACAAAATTTTTTATTTTGTGCCACCATACTTACTCATGTAACTTAAAGGGGACATTTCACAAGACTTTTTTAAGATGTCAAATAAATCTTTGGTGTCCTCAGAGCATGCATGTGAATTTCTACCCCAAAATACCATATAGATAATTTATTATAGCATGTTAAAAATTACACTTTGTAGGAGTGAGGAAAATGTGCAGTTTTTGGGTGTGTCCTTTAAATGCAAATGAGTTGATCTCTGCACTAAATGGCAATGCCATGATTGGATAGTGCAGATTTAAGGGCGGTATTATCCCCTTCTGACATCACAAGGGGAGTCAAATTTCAATGACCTCTTTTTAACTTGCTTCCAGAGAATGGTTTACCAAAACTAAGTTACTGGGTTGTTCATTTTCACATTTTCTAGATTTATCGAAGCACTGGGGACCCAAATCTGGCACTTAAACATGGAAAAAGTCAGATTTTCGTGATATGTCCCCTTTAAAAGTCATTAAATAGGGAAAACATGGTGTTTGGTGGCTTATAAATTCATCCCTGCTTGGAGCCATAGAAATGAATGGGGCTAGGCTAAATGCTAACACATTCACAAGGCGCTGCACAAAGTTTAAAATTGCATGAATTCAAAAAATAGATAGGCATGTATTCATTTGTCTAAGTTAATGGAAAAACATAGTAAAATATTGAAAAACGGTGGTGTTTTCCTTAAACACAGCCTTTAGATGACCTTCATTTATCAGACATTTAATACAAGGCAAGCACATTTTCTGTGCAGTTTTAATTGTTATCAGCCACTCAGTTCTTTACAGATCGATCACCCACGATCATCACGGATTACAGCAGAGACATTTTAAAACAGCTGTTAAAACAATGTGGTAGAATTTAATCACAGCTGGAAATTATTCAAGTTACATTTTTTCCAGCATTTACATGGAAACATGAACTTTTAAACCAATGAAGCCAAATTAACATGTTTTGATTTAATTACAATACATAAAAAAATGTAACTTGTATTTTTGACTCCTAAAAAAATCTCCTGAAGATCTAACTTTGAGCTCAAATCAAAGCTTGATTACAAAAAAATAAGACTGAAATAAAGAGACGACTCGCATTAATATCCAGGTAGTTGTTTAATTGTTCTACTGACAAACAACCGTCAGAGATTAAAACCACATGGCATTCATTCAAGTCACAAACCTTTGTATACAGACTTTAGACGCGGCAGACCCTATTAAGGGGACCGGCTAATCCCGACTGTGACGATATCAGTCATAGGTGAGCGAGGCAGGCATGGGGGGAAAAGGTTTAGGACAGACTTAAATATAGAAAACATAAGTGTGCAGCTGTGTTGAAGAGACTAATGGAGGTGGGCGACCGTTGGGCCGTTTACTCTGTGAGGCCGAGCTTCTTCTTGAGGGACTCTGGCATCTCGGGTGGAGGTGGGCGGGGCAGACGGAAGTAGACCTTCACTGAGTCGTAGATGAACCACTGCAGGGCAGTCAAGGTACCGATCATGATGATACGGGCGACCAGACCCTTCCAAACACCTGGAGAAACGCAACATTTCAATGCACAAAATAATCAAAATAATATTACACGCATATCTTTCAAGTTTGTCTGCTCTCCAGCTGTTCTGCCCCGGTGGCATCCCGTAAAGGATCGGGGCAGAGAGACGCCGGGCGAGCAGGTAGACTGATCTCACACGCCAATGACTCAAGCACCTCCAACTGTACAGCCACAAAGCTGCCGGGAGTTCCCGACCTGATCCTGTTATTCCCAAAGGAACGACAGAACCGGACCAGAGAAGCTCCCCAGAGGTGGATCTAAGGAACGTGTTGATTTTTTCAGCCACATTTTAACATTGCATCACAACCTCGACAGCCACGGTCTTTACCTTTAGGTCCGAGTCTCTTGAGCACTTGCATTGCTGTGCTTCCCTTCTCTTTGTTCAACACGGATACGACGGAGTCAGCAGGGTGAGACACAATAGCACAGAACACACCAGCTATACAGACACACAACAAAAACAGAGATTCATTACATCACTGATCTGTAAATGAATAATTAACACACCATGCCGATTTATTAAACTCGTGACACGTTTAAGCGTTCTTAAAGCCAAAATATGTCCATTTAAATGAGAAAGCAACTGTGAGAGACTTACCGATGTAACCGGCAACAAAAGTGACGACCAGCTGTTCGGGTTTGGAGCATTCGCTGCGGGGTTTGGGCACCACAAATTTGTAAAGCAACTCAACGGTTCGCTCAAAGCAGGCAAACTTCATCATGGTGTAGGGGATCTGTCTCATCCACAGGGGAACCACACCTTTGTAGAACCTACCAGAAGATAAAACACAATGTCAGGAGAACTTAAACTGTCTGTGTAATCTAACAAATATCCCCAAAACCCTAGAAGATCGGTTTTGGAGTTTGTCTGCTCTCCAGCTGTTCTGCCCCGGTGTTGTCCCGTAAAGGATCGGGGCAGAGAGACGCCGAGCGAGCAGGTAGACTGATCTCACACGCCAATGACTCAAGCACCTCCAACTGTACAGCCGTAAAGCTGCTGGGAGCTTCCGACCTGATCCTGCTATTCCCAAAGGAACGACAGGGCCAGACCAGAGAAACTCCCCAGAGGTGGATCTAAGGAACGTGTTGACCTAAAGTTACAAGCAGGTGAAGTCTAAGACACTCACGCCCAGAGTCCCTCCTCGGCGTACATCTTAGGGGCGCATTCTCTCAAAGTGTTGGCGTAGCCGGGCTGAGTCTGGATACGCACTTTACACGCCTCCATAGGAGCCAGAGCAATATCAGCGAAGAACTCAGCGCTGGCAGAGGCAGCCAGATACAGGGATGTTCTCCACAAGTATGCATTCTCCTGTTGATGGACACAAAGTTCATTAGCATTTCAGCAAATGGGGTAAAAAGCATTTAATTTTTTCAGGTAATGATAATATAGCCTGAAAATCATTTACTGGTAAGTAAAGCGAGTGAGCTTACCTCTCCTAAAAGGTCTCCATAAAAGATCTTGAACACCTCATAGAAACCAAACTTGCAGAGCCCCTGCATGGAGTATCCAAAGAAGGTGGGTGCCCAACCTTTGGCCAAGCCACGCATGCCATCCTCTTTGATTGTGACTGAGAATCCTTTGAAGATACTCTGGTATTTAGCTGGGTCCACCTAAACGTAGCATTTTGTTATTGCAATGTCAACTGTTTGCATCATCCAACCAACGACAACCAATCAAACGAGGAACTTCAAGGAACATGATGGTTATGAAGAAACACAGTTAATGGTTTCACTTCAAAAATTAAATTTACATGCTTAGGATTGTCAAATAAAAGTCAACCAAAACATTATTTGCAAATAAATTTATTCAGCTGGATAACATCAGTGGCTTAGGATTTAAAGGAACAGTTCACCCAAAAATTCAAAATTACTGATAGACTGATATATTGTGGTGGCCGGGATATTGGCTAATATTTGGATTTATTTTACTATTGGACGATAAATCTTTGTTCCTTTAATTAGTTATTCCTAATAAATACACTTAACAATCTTCCATTTACTGTAATTACATGTGTATTATCGTTTTCATACTGGCCACATTGCTTTATCAATATCAGTATTGGCAAGAGCTGAAAAAAACCCCTAATAAATAAAATTGATTACAAAAATAGTCGCCAGCAAATTTCATTATCGATTTGTTGGTCTGTGACATCATAACCGTCATATTGGACAGTAGATCCGTGTCTACATCATTATGCTACGTACACACAAAACGTGTGGCATCTCGTTACTCGCTCTAGATTAATCACGGGATTTAATTTCGTCTCATGCGAATTTTTCGCTCGAGTTGTTTATTTTCAAATAGGGCGAAGACGTGTTTGAGGCAAAAAGGGGTGTTTTCACTTCAAACGCGCCGCCCATATCGCGTCATTCCCATTGCCCCTTGCGAGGACATGTCTGATCGCATCTTTGCATTGATTTTGTATGTAATCTACTCGCGCAAATAATTGAACTCGTGTCTGGTGTGAACCCACAGTTAAACTCAATACTTTAGGCTCAAAATATCAAAAAGATTATTAGTAAACCTCAAAAACCAATATGTGGTTTTTGCTCTTTAAAGTAGACTTTACACATGGACACCCAAATTTAGGGTTTTATTTAGGTAGAATACGTAAAAAAAAAAAAAAAAATTCACCTGATTAATCGACAATGAAAATAATCGTTAGTTGCAGCCCTAGTATCAGCAATAAGGAAAATAACAAAAGGGCAAGTAATCGACCCATGTTTTAGGTGAACTGCTCCTTGGAGGCATAAGTACTTTATTTTTAGGACCAATTATGGACCGCAATTAATAATATTACAATGATAATTTAATAGCAAATAACTGATCCTATTTGTTTTTACTTTGCTAGTAAAGATGCATCAAGCCTCCGTTACACATTACCAACCCTTCACCACAGATGTTATCTCATACAGGTGATGATGAGGGGCAGGTGAGCACAAACCTGAAGACGGCACTTCACCAAGTCGAGTGGTACCACGGCTGTGTGAGTAAGACCACAACTCAAGATGCCCCCAAAACCACAGAGGGCGTAGTATTTCAATGAGCCGAACTCACAGCTATCGCCTTTGTCTGTGACAAGGGGAACACACACATGCTCATGCATCACAACACGACATTTAACATGCTGATGAGTGGGTACACTGGGATCAATTCACACACACTCGAGTGAGTCTTCAGCAGACACACACCTGCAATCGGCACTTGACCAGGTCGAGGGGAACCACGGCCGTGTGTGTGGTGCCACAGCTGAGAATTCCACCAAAACCACAGAGGAGGAAGTATTTCTGTGAGCCAAACTCACAGCTGTCTCCCTCTGAGGAGAAATCACCCACACCAAGTCTCAGAGGTTTGTTTGGGGGTTAAAAAAAGCAGCACACCTAAAGTGTGACCATTCACCTTCTACTGAACCGGATGTCCTGAGATATAATTAGTCTGTAATGGTGTTTACAGTAAACTTAAGTCAGTGAAGTGCATCATTTCTGGATTCATTTGTCTTTTTTTTTTTTAAAGGTGCAGTGTGTTGATTTTAGCGGCATCAAGCAGTGATATCTTGCAACCAACGGCTCAATCCACAGTTTAATGAAACGCATAGAAAAACGCAATTTGTAGAGTAGTTTGTACATTCAGGGCTTCTGTAGAAACATGAAGGCGACTTTCATGTAAGTAGACTTGCAGTGTATGTAGATAAAACGGCTATAAAAAAGTAATAAACACATACGTTTATTATGTAAGGTCTTTATACAGCACTGATAATATAGCTATGTATATTATATTGCATTTCTGTCATTAGATCCTTCTAAAAGTTACACAATGCACCTTTAAGGCATCATCAAAACAAGTTTGCTGGCACTGTGGCACCAAAGGGCAAAAGCAAAGGTGGAAAAAAGCAAAAAATCATCAATATTTCTTTCTAAAAGAAAATTATGGATACACCCCAATATAAATGTTGGTTTGACAAAAGCAAGAACAACTCGATTGTAATCCTAATACTACGACATAATTAATATCAACAATAACACACAAAAATACAACATTATGTGCATAAATAATCACAAATCAATCTAACAGTTGACAATTATACGCAAAATGTTCACAAAGTTGTGATTATATGCTGGTCAGGTGCAGGACACACGATATTGGACCAGGTCGTGTTCCCCGAAATGGGAGCCAATCACCTTGCAGCTTATTGTTGTATGAACGCGTTCCTAAGCAAGAGAGCCAATCAGGTTGCGCCTTATAGAGAGACGCAGTACACACAGGTCATGTGCCAGATAGGACGCTTTAAATTAAGAACATCGCGTCCCCTAACCGGCTCCTTGACATTTAATACATTTCATTTACGTAAACACTCACTTCTGATTCAGTAAAATGTGTAATTATTAAACTTTCCCTCAAACACCTTTTAAACGCGTCCTCCATCTGTGTCCTTCACTGTCCGTGAAAGCAAGAAGGCCCGAAAACTAATGCATCTATAAATACACAAGTTAAACAAAATAGCCTTCCATATGGTTTATTATAGGCATCTAAATATATTTATGAAGGAGGTTTTCCTAATAATTTATAGGATATCTAAACTACTGGTAACAGGTCAAGTTAGCAGCATGCTAACTCGTCAGACAACTAATATTCTTTCTAACCTTCCACTGAATCGTTGAATAAAGTTTACTTTTTCATCTTGAGCCCTGGGACATCCATTTAAAGCATTAATGGGGAAAGATCAAACAAAAAGGAACCCAAATGAAAAAGAATTGGTTAGGGGTACCAATTGTTACGCTGAAACCAATAAAGACGTAAATGCATTTCACCCTTTGCAAGATGAATTGAACATTAAAAGCGAAGGTTAAATTGTTTGACGGGTGTCTTACCGGATACAGCGGCGGCTGCGAGGTTACGCTTCTGTCCGGTAGTGTGTGGCTGGGGCTCCTCGACTTTCTGCAGTGTGAATAGCGGGGCGCTGAATGGGTTCGCCCGGGCGAGCTGGGTTAATGTGGTCGGGTACATGTCTGATGGTGGGACTGAATGAACAAATCACAGCTTAGACATGAACATACATTTAAAATATTTTAAATACCCAATAATACCGTTTTAAATTAGTTTTAATGCAATTAGTTTTATGTTTTGTCCTCTAGCTATCTCTGAGCGTGAGGTTATATGGAGAGGTCAGCGGCCCGACACTTCTGTGAATCATTGTTAAAAGATTAAAACCCTTATAAGGTATTTACCCTTCTAAAATATATTCATCATAAGAGACCGAAACAAATACTTCACTTTCTGTGCAAACATCAGTAAAATTATTACATAACAAAGAGAAAACTCTTACTTTAGACAAGTTCTCGCAAAATGGCGCCTCCGTCCTCTCCTCTACCGGCTGCGCATAGAGAGCGAGCGATGTGCGAGAGCGCCGCAAAACTGGAACAGGATAAAGGAAGCGACTGCGTCACTGCATGCTCCGCCCACCATACTACATCCTACTATGATGAAGGATTGAACATTTCGTTGCTTTAAAGAAAATATTCTTGAAAATTACTCTTAAAGTTGTAAAAAAAAAAAAAAAAAAATACACTGAAAGGTACATGTATTGTAAAATACTATGAGTCAGGAATTTGTGTTTTATTTTTATTTTTGTTCTTCAAATGTTTGGAGTTTCTGTCTTTGATGCCTGTTTTACTTTAATGTTTATATGTTCTCTAATAAAAAATAAAATTAAAAAGATATTTGCTTAGGGAACGCATAAGTAGGCACTTTTATTCAAACTAAATATTGGCAAATTTGCATTTCTATTTAAAGATTATTAACTAAATAATGAATATCTAATATAAAGAAGGCATCAAATACACGAGTCCTGACTATGCAACCAAATTTTCTAATAATAGAATTGTCCAAATGTATCCCAAAAAATTGTTTGTAAAATAATTATTGATCATGTGATGGAAAATAATCCCGTAAAATGGATAATCCAAATAAAAGTTACACATGGTATGACTTCATCCCAAAATTTCAACAATACGGTATTGTCTCGTTTGATGAATAAAAAACGATTGATCCTGTAACATTATTTAGTATGATATTGATAGTCATGCCATTACATCCCCAAAAAACCAAATCATTGGCCGTTTCTCAATCCGGAGGTCGCATTTCTAGGCTACTTACGTCATCAATGCTGTGTTCAAAATATTAACAATTATAAAGTTGACTATTTTTCTTAATTAATCGTAAATTGTTGTAATGGTTTTTGTGACGTGCAAATGTAATATTCCATTAACTTAAATAAACCAGTCTTGATGACGTATGCAGCCTGCATATGCGACCTCCGCAGGCTGCAGCCTTTGGATTGAGAAACGGTCTTTGCCATAGTAGGATGTGCTGCCCGACCAATCAGGATTTACGAGGGGCGGAGCTTACGCCATCACAGATCCAAAGTCACCGCATACTTCCTTTGAATTACTTCTGATTGCGTAGTTGTCATGTTGTAAGACTATATATAATTAAAATATATATTTATATTATAGAATTAAAAACGCAAGGTTAATATATACTTCGTGGTTTTATACGTAGTAAGCATTCGCGTGCCTGAAGGTCAAACTTCGTCTGAAAGGAAACTTCCTGAAATGAAACGGGAATGTGTTTGGGTCACTAAACTGACCTTGTTGAGAACAAACTACAAGCAAACACAGAGGTCACCTCCAGTATTTCAATGTTTTTATTTCACATCTGTACTGTATTGACTTAAAGATAAATAAAAAAAACAACCAATTTCCCCACATTTAGCTGCCTGCATACGGAGTGCAAATTTGACTTTTTTTAATATAACATCCACTGCCTGAGACACAGCAGACCAAACAGACTTAAAGGGATAGTTCACCCAAAAATGAACATTTTGACATTTACTTTCATGTTGTTTTAAACCGGTATAAATTTCTTAGTTATGATAAACATGAAGGAAGATATTTTGAGGAATGTTTGTAACCAAACCAATCATAAGCCCCATTCACTTCCATAGTAGGAAAAATAATACTATGGAAGTGAATAAGGCTCACGAAGGGTTTGGTTACAAACATTCCTCAAAATATCTTCCTTAGTGTTTATCAGAACAAATAAATTGATACAGGTTTGTAACACCGGAGTGAGTAAATGATGACAGATTTTTTATTTTTGGATGAACTATCCCTTTAATTGTGAATTCAGTATCTGTACATTTAAAAGTAACCCACTTTAACCCCATCAAAAATGTTAATTTTACAGAAGACATTAGAAAAATATTGCAGGTAAAATGAAATATAATAGCAAAATATAAAATCAGACTGGAAGATGAAGATGCCCATCACAAATGTATTTCTGACTGAAAAGAAGTTCATTCTAGTAAATATGTTTATAGTACAACTTTATCAAAGCGAAAACAAATGAAACAGTCACAGATGTGTAAATACAGTCAACAGAAAAGAATCAGTGGATTAAATTCTCATTCTGAGTTTGGACATTCGGCAATAATTACATCACATTATGAAAACATCACAAACACATTTAAACCGATTCGTTGTGATTTTAGGCTGACTCTCATCAAAAAGCTGAAGCATTATTTACTACATGAGACATGGCTTCTTTCAAGTTCTGTATAAAAGACAATGACTACGTGCCTAGTACTAAAACTAAACATCATCTGAACTGGTGAAAAAGTAGTTTGAGCTTTTTAAATGCTACAATTCATTCACATAAAACCCAACCATTTGTTCACTAGTTTATCTGCTATGCTGTAGCGAAATCTTTAATCCGAGTCTCATCTCATAATATTCAATTCAGCTCTAAAATCAACTACGCCATGATTACTCAGAAATTTTTATAAATTCATTTCCAGCCTCAAATCGTGCTTGCACTGGCCATGATGTCTTGGCACTCACTGAAAGCTTTAAAAAAAAACACGTCCTGAACTCGTTTTGTGATTCTGAATTGAGACGCACCATACACTTGTGGCTAATGATTCACAATAAGCATTTGTGAACAAACACTACGTCACACTACGTCATTGAATGCTACAAAACAGTAAAATCGCAAAGCAATATCAAAACACGATGCACACAAAGACTATTAAAAACACAGATCTATTCAGACGTTACCGCTAGGTCGTACTGCAATAATCAGAATCCCCCACCCAACTTCCCAAAACTTGCAGATGAGCTAGAAAATCAGTCTGAAAGACGCATGCTGAAGCGCAGGTCGAGGAGTGAGGAAGTTTATTTTCCGTCACCGCCTTCGCCGCGACTTTCCCAGCTGATATAATTGACGACAGGCGTAATTACATTGTCCTGCACAAAGAGCTGACAGGCGCTGATCTGTTTGGCGGTGACGTTCTGGTAAGCGTAGCACACCGATGCAACCAGAAGAATGAACAGCAGAAGCTTAAACAAAATAGAGAACCAGCTGCGTGGTCGGGGGCGAGGAGGCGCCGGTGGAGCGCTGCGTACATCCGTGACGAAGGATTTGGTGGTTGTGTAAACCTTCTGCTGCTGGATGATCTCTTCGGACCTGAGGTTCAGAGGCAACACTGGACGTCCAGCAGCACCGTGGATCGGCCTGCGACATGTGGCCCTGTACAGAAATGATAATGCACATTTCAAGCCATGTAAACACTTCTCGAGTTGGACGGTGTGCTAATATCTCATAATACTTTATCTCAAACAGGCCAGCTGTACAAAGGGTTAAAAAGGAAAAATGTGAAGTATGCACTTTCCGTTTACTAGTTCAGTCGAAAAAAAAAACGATTACGCAATGACGCCGTTTCCATTAACCAGTCATGCAACTTAAATGTAATTTTGTCTCAGGAGAAGTCATTTTATAAACCATGGCAACAAGTGTGTCTGACTTCATACGGCGGCATGCAGACCCACATGCAGATAACATCACGATACAGCGAGAGCGACTCGAAAGCATACAGTGCATTTAACTCCCGAATCGCTCTACAGAGGGGCTTATTTCGCGATAACAACCTGCTGCCTGTACATTATCCCAATTTTTCAGGTGTTTAATCAGTGTGCTTTATTTTGATTGGTTGATCAGCATTTTTATTGGTTTGAACCACAAAACATGTGACGTTTATTCCAGTGGACACATGGTCTGAAGGGGTTAAAACATGCAGGAATGAAAAAATAAATTACTTATTAGAGGCAATAAGACTCGAAAATGATCTTCCTCGCGCTGACTGACAGATCTGAAGCATGCACACAGATGCGTGAGCCTGATATTTACACAGAATTACGGTTTTAAAAATATCTGTTTTGACAAGAATTCACGCAGATATAATTAAATCCTTGCACTACAGTAAATCTTAAAGCTGTCTGTCTCAATGTTACGGATCCCCTAAGAGGACACGGTGCAAAAATTAAATAAAGTTTAGTTTTGCGTGCTTACGTGAAACTATCGCTTGCACATGTGAAACTACCGCGTTTAGTTTTGCGTGCTCACATGAAAGTTTCATGTGAGCATGCGAAACTAAACGCGGTAAACTTTATTTAATTTTTACTCCAATGTCACCTAGGGCTGGGTATCGATTCAGATGTTCCAGATCGATTCGATTTCGATTCACAAGCTATCAAATCGATTTGATTCCGATTCTCGGTTAAATTTTCGATTCCGGTTCTCAGGTAGGTTTTTATACTCGATTCTCAATTCAACTCAATGAATATAGATTTAATACACATACTATATTAATAAAAAAGAACAGTGAACAGCAGTTTACAAGTGGGTAATAAATAAAAAGAAATTAAAAGCCACAACACGTCTTGCTTGCGAAATCTAAAATGCTTCCATTCCTCCGTTCAATGTTTGCAGAAATAAATATGAAAAAAAAAATCGATTCTGCTCTTTGAGAATCGATTTTTAATCGACCACGTTTTAAAAAACGATGTATCGAAAAATCTATTTTTTTGCCCAGCCCTAATGTCACCTAAGGGGCTCGGTACAATGTCAATCAAACAATAAAAGAAAGAATAAAGTTGAACATATATATGTTCTTATATTTTTTTTAACTGTGTGTGCTAAATCTATTAGTTTTACCAGAGATTTTTAGGTATTGATGCAGTGATTTTGTTTATAAACCTTAAAAAAATCTTTAACTCAAGAACGTACAAGCACAAGCTTTTTAATTTTGCTATTATATATAACGATAAACAATAACATATGTAATTTTACATACAAACTATAATTCTACAGTCTTGACGTGCACATTACCCTATTTATTCAGATTAGGTTTGGCGTATTCATAGAGCTTTATTAACTTTGTATTGTAAACATTAAATAAAGGTGAATATTTGTGAAGACCTCCCACAGAATTTGCAAAAATGTTATGCAGAAATATCACAAAAGTTCAGATTGAGTTACCAATGTAATTCATGTACGTTTCATACTGCAAAGTAAAGCCAAAAATGGAAGATGTGTGTGTACGCGCTCGATAGACTTTTATACTACAGTGAAAAACTGCATTTACAAAAGCTCTAGTAAGCCAAACATAAAAAAAGATGCTATAATGAAACCTACATTATTCCAGTGGGCGTGGCAGGTTCATTGGGGAAAATTTCTTTTAAAACATCTCCTCCATCCACAGATGTCTTCTCCTCCATCTGCACCTTCACACAAGCAAATCATCAGCCAAGAGCAGAAATAATCTCCTTACAGCATATATAACCTTGTTGTGTAATTCAGTAATGTGTTTATCTTAGGTCTTTACTTTGGTACGCTGTCTGCTGCTGGTTCTGGTGGTGACCGGTGTCTTTCCTCTGCTCCGGACCGGCTTACTCGCAATGGGAACCGGCTCAGGAATGGGAACTTCTGAAATATTGATCAAATGATTGTTTATTATTTCACTGTGAAATCTTACTTTGAGATTTAAGTGTTTAAATTATCAGAAAAAAAAGAAACATAATAAAATAAGTAAGTTCACACGTTACCATCTTCTTTGTCACTGTACTGATCTTCTGCCGAATACGTGTTTCCATTTTGATTTCCGTCTGGCTTGATGGTGACGGCCTCTGGGATGGTGGTCTCGGGTTCGGGCAGCGTGGTCTCTTTCGGAGGCTGATCAAGAAACTGCTGAAGCTTTTTCTCATACACACTACGTGTGGATGCTGTCACGTAAGAGAAAGAAACATATTTTATGAATATAATATTAACAAAAGACAACACACATAAATGAAAACATTGATACAATGGATACTCTGAAATAATTACCCACCAACAATCGGACCAGAGAGCAGCCCGTATTTCAAAAGCTTATCCTTCAGCTCTTCATCAGTCAGACCAGAAATGTCATTCTCCTCAGCACGAACTTTGTCCGTCTTTCTTGTGGCTTTCTGAATATGAATAAAAAAAGCACAATGAAAGCCACACTTTGTTTACTTTAACATACACACCTAAAATTAAAGAATGCCATAGAAAAACATTTTTGGTTGAATCGTTCCTCTATGTGAAACCAAAAATAGTTCTTCTGTGGGATCGCTGTTAAGAAACTTTAAGCACCTTTAAAGGCGGGGTGCATGATCTCTGAAAGCCAATGTTGACTTTTGAAATCACCCAAACAAAAACACCCCTACCCCAATATAATCTGGACCTTCTTTTAATAGACCGGCCCCACACATATGCAACCCAGGCAACGATGTTGGTTAGTAGACACGCCCCTTACTGTTGATTTGCTAAAAGTCTCTTGGTAGTCGGCACAACTCTGTTTTTCAAAAATCATGCACCCCGCCTTTAACACAAATTAATTCACATACTAATTTGCATTTCATTAACGTACTAGAATAAATAATTATATAATTATGTAAGACTGTTCCCGTTAAATACTTCAAATATAACTTGAAAATGTTTAACTGGTGATATCCCATAAGCGGGACGAGTAATTGATTGATGTATGAAAAGAGTGTGCCTCAAAACATTGATATCCTGCTAAATGTCACTGTCCCGCCAGCGAGACACCTACGTTTACTTCAGTGTTTTGCATGAGAATTTTTATCTAATCATGTCAAACTACATATCAGGTGAAAGTTTTTATATATCATAAACATTTTGGGAATATTATATTAGAGTGATATTCAGATGTTAAAAGGTCATGGGCCCACAGATGGGCCCAATTTGTTATTACATATTTATAACACTAAAACCCTACTCTAAACCTAAATAACCTTGACAAACTATACATCACTGGAAAGCGCTCAGAATTAGTTTCATATTTAAGGTCATCTGATTATAGAAATAATGTAGTGACAGTTTTTTGTTAAATGATCCCCCTTCCATAGGAATGCATATTGATTATTATATATTCATAACATTAGATCCTATTATAAATCTTCAAAAATGTTGATAAACTATCTTATTGGAAAGCTCTAAGAATTTAGTTTTCATATTTTAAAACCTTTTAGCAGTTATAATAGTACAATGATAGTAATTTATTAATTTGTGACAAGAGTATGCAGCAAACCGTTGACACCTAGTAAAACCACTAAACGTGAGACAGGAACCTCGTTTTTTGTGGTTTTAACTTGAAATTTGGATCACGGCTAGTTCATTATAAAAGGTCTTTATACACCCCTGATTATATAGTTTTGTATATTATTTTGCATTTCTGTCAAGAGATCCTTTTAAAAATTACACACTGCACCTTTAAAAAATATATACTTGCAATATTTATATTTTTTAAAACTACAATTTATTAAACTTTTTTTCTTTTTTAATATTTTCACCTCCAAACACGTCCGTGAAAAACTTTAAAGTGTCTTCTTTAAAACAAAAACAGTTTCTAGACCAACAAAAATGCCAGAGTTATCTTAATTTGAAGGTGTACATCACCTTTTCACCCCGCCCACTCAAAAAGGGCTGCGCCAGTTAAAGGGTTAAAGTACCTTTAACAAAAATACATTTACATACTAATTTGCATTACATTAACGTAATGCAATAAATTATAAGGCTGTTCCAGTCAAATAACTTAAACTTTAACCGGAAAAAGGTTTAATTCTTTTAAAATAATAAAGTTAAAATTGTTTAAATATAATATATCCCAAGTTTTGACAATCGAAAGCTAAATGAAAACTGCATATGGGATTTTCATAAGCCTCTCATGAGCTCACCTTCCCCGATCGGCTTCTGTCGGACAGCACGGGTGTTATGACCTCTTCATCACTGGAGAAAGTGTCTGAAGGAGGAGGAAGGTTCTTCTTGTTGAGAACGGTCAGGTTCTTGAGATACAGCTGAACATACACATCTTTCTTGCTGTCAGCGCTGGGCAGAGAAACATTATTGGCCAACAACTCACTCTTCAGCTTCTCTTTAGTGAGCTGCGACGGATCTTCGAGAAATTGCGCCATGCTTGATTTTTTACTACCTTTCACTACTACTTTCACTAACAAAATGCAAATGCAATTATATCGTTATTAAACGCGTTTAGGACCAAATCGAAATATTTTGCAAATATGTAAAATTAGAAAAAAATCAAAATCACACCGCGCAACTCTTGTCTCGCGTTGTTGACACACGTCAAACCGCCGGCTCGCGCCTTCCGTTTGAATGTCCTCGCAGGACTGTACGACAAACACAGCTATAAGTTTTGTGCAAAAGTGGATTTTTTAAGAGATTGCACATCGAAGCTTTTCATTAAATTAAAGTTGCGTTGCCGAAATACGATATTACGCGGTTTTCAAATGCGGGTAAAAGTACAAATAGCTCGACGGCTCGGTGCGCGCGCGCCTCGGAACTGGCACAGCAGGAAGAAGCTCCTCGCTCATTGGTCGACTGGAATCAGTAAGGCGTTCACTCATTGGTTAATACGCTAGAATGACAGACGATCGCCCAAAACAAAGAGCTCGACACAGAACGGCAGCTGCATTACTGCTTATGGAGTCTATGTGCAACATTGACTGCTTTAAGATCAACCTCATTGTAAAGGCCATTATAGTCTAGCAAAGTAGAAAAAGTAAAGTTAATGATCTTTTGTGGCTTCTGTTTATAATGAAAGTTAAAATGGGCCTGTGTATTTGTTTTGGCGTATGTAAGGATTTCATTTAAAGCATGCAGTTTTTTGTAAAGGTAAATGCCTTTCTTAGTCTAATAGAAATTTGCATATCAAGATAAGATGTGTAATCTCTGTAACTTATTTAGCTTTTATGTTCGAGCTCTTAGGAAGTACAGCATTAACTCCTAAAGATGGCAGCACAAGCCGCATTTTACCAACACGAGAGGTATTTAAGGTCAAAGGACAGCTCAAATTCAACACCAAATCTGGTAAAAACATGTTGTCTATGTGTTACACACATGAAGTGCTATAAAGTACACACAGATGAAAAGCACATGTGAAGTCACTAACAATCTCAGTGAGAGTGGACATTTCAATATTTAAATAACCTTATTTACTTTATAAAAACACAATACTGATCTTATTGCATGTAAATACAAAGGAACCCTGCTGAAAAAAAAACAATAAAACCATTACAGAAAATTCTAATGGTTTTATTGGGAATTTTTGATTGGTTCTAATGGAATATGGCCCAAAACACAATACAGTGTATTGGTTTTTGTTGGTCTCTAATGGTATGCATTGGTTCTATTGGTTCTAGGTATTGGTTCTATTGGTTCTATGTATTGGTTCTAACGGAATATGTATTGGTTCTAATGGAATATGGCCCAAAACACACTACAGTGTAGTGGTATTAATGGGAAATGCTAATGGATCCTATTGGTAATCCATTAGAATTTTCTTTAATGGTTTTATTGTTTTTTCAGCAGGGAAAAAGCTTGCATTTGTCATTTTAAATTAAGTAATAACCCCCCTTACAATAAAATTAACCACTGGTTTAAAAAAATGGTAACTAAAGTTAAACAATGGTTTTGCTATTGGTAATCAATACACCAAGAGGACGGTTAATTTTCATAAGGGATGATCGACCTCTAAAAAGGATGGTGTGTTCCCGACAACCGGATCTGGGATATTTTCCAGCTCAAAACCAGAAATAACATCTGAATTTAGTATTATTAAAAGTATTTATTAAAAAAGCGCCATTCCAGACATTATTTCTGGGTTGGGGTGGGAAAAATCTTAAATCCGAGATGTTCGGAAGACAGCCTAACTATCGTTTTTGGATGACATCATTAATCCCTACTTTTCAACTCCTCCTCTCCAAACTGCCTCCATTGTGGTAAGACTAGTTTTTCTGATCCAATTAATCCGGATGGGTAATACCAAGTGCCATTAAATGTTTCTTATTAAATAACAGAAGTAAAATAGTTTTCGTGTTGATTTTAACCAAGAGTGACATCTCAGCTGCCAATCGATAATATTCAAAAAATTTTCTATACCTAAATATCTCGCACTTATCTGGGCCCCGTTCCACTCATCTCGGATTCACGGCCTCCGCACGTCTAATAAACCCGAGCATGTGTGTGAATGTGGATGAAGGTGTTGGTTCTGACCACCGTCTGGTCTTCCTGGATTCCAGCTCGGTGTGGTTAGGGCACCCTGGATCTCCGTAGCGAAAGGGGCTTGAGCTGGTGATTTCGCCCTACTCTTGTTCCCCCAGATCTGACTTGCTGTATGTTTCTGGGATATAGCTGAATTATAGCAACGGTGCCCAAACCGCAGATTTTAACGCTTAATCTTCAGTTAAAGCTTTCCAAGAGAGCGCTGCCAGAGGGAAACTTTGAAAATGTCGAGCTCTTAAGAAACACCCCTTCTGTCTTTATTGTATTTCATTTATAGAGAAAACAGTCCTCACGCCAAGCACCACATAAAAGTGTCTTTAAAAGCATAACAGTGGCGCTCTGAGGAAAAGGATCTGAGAGGAGCTAAGCAATTATCAACATCAGGGTGTATAAAAGTGGTTTAGAAAAAGGAATGCAGTGTAAACTGTAGTGGGGTGATGACATGTTCAAACATAGAAACTGTCCAAGCGCGTACCACTTCCAAATCCAACAATCTTCGAATTATATTTACTGTACATTTTTGTTTAATGATGGAATATGAGAATCCTTATGCATTGTGAATGTTAAAGCAACAACGTCTGCAAGAACCTCCCGGCATATCTGTTTCATGCTTGCTAAGTTTTTCTCTTATAGAAATGTGATTGTCTTGAAATTCAATTATCCTTTTATGAAATCGAAATTGGCAGGGCTGCACGTTGACAACAGCAAATGCTGTAAAATGTATTGCAAATTTTACATTTAACATTTCCTACTGTAAAACAACGTTTGACACATTAAGAGAATTTTTTCAAAGTCCCTTTAGGGAAGGCGGCCATGTTTGCAACGCCTCTGTTCAGGTATTTCAGTCATGCAAGACTAAAGTCCTATCTACTTGAAAGTTTAAAGACAGATATCTCTAAAATTATAATTTAAGTTTACTATAACGTTTGCTACTAAAACTCAAATTGCGCCCAAAACACCTTTTTTTTTGATGCCGTTTTAGGTATAGATATATAAATACATAGATGCGTCAATTAGGGTGGCCATACGTGCCATTTTCGCAAGTCGCATTGGTCAACCGCATACGTCAACGAGGTTCTCACATGACACATTCCAGTTAAAAACATTATAAAATTAAGATTTATTTCTCTTAAGACACACAATCATTATATTAATCTTACCTTGAAATGTAACGGTTGCTTTTTTGAAATTAAACCTGAAATATTAAACCTTGATGACGTATGCGGTCGACCAATGCGATTTCGAGGATGCATCCGAAATCCTGGCCAGGACGCATCCGGCGAAAATGGCATGTACGGCCACCCTAGCGTCATTAGCGGCTGTTCCAACGGGCCGTCAGCAAATCGTCTGCCATATTGGAATGGTCCAAGGCAGTACGTAAACTAGTTTCCTACATAAACGGATCACTTTAAAACAGTTGATTGTTTTTCATGTGGGTTAAATGTGGAGATTTTTGTTTAGCGGCTGTCAATATTAATATAATACTATTTTATTTATGAAAGTAAAGTTTTGTTATTTGGAAAAAAGTTAATTGGGATAGATTTGATTGTTATGCAAATCTGGCAACCCTGCCAAGCCGATGCGTGAACACTTGCGAATAGGCTGACCGCGTGCCCACAACCATACACTGCAAAAAAAAAACATTAAAAAACTGTAAAATTCTGGCAGCTGGGGTGCGTAAAATATTGGGCACAATAAATTATTTTTCCTAATACAAAAATAAAAAAATTTCTGCAATTTAACATTAAATGTATAAGTTTTAAATGTTAGGTGATGTTATGTAGACCTAAACATTATAGCTGCTTACAGAATACACCAAGACAAAAGCGTTAGCTAACATAACAATAATTTTTTTTTAACTCTATTGTTGATTGACTAAACTTCGCATTAATTTTGTACAGAGTATCGTGCCGTAAAAAATTACTCAAAGTTATGCAACTCACTTTATGCACATCCTTTTTATTAAATGAGTCTTTTGGTAATAATTGTATTATTTTATGAAAAATTAAAAGTTAAATTTTTATTTGTGAAATACATCACAATTTTTGTGTAACTATTTTTGCTTGTAAGTCTGCAATGAAGTGACAAAGTTTCCCTTGGTTGTTCTAATGTACGAGCGGGTAAGATGTGTTTACGACATCAGGTCACTTTTGTCGGCTCAAGGCGGTGGTAGCTTCTTTTAATGAACTACATGAAAATACAGCAAGGTTTGTTAACTCAACTCAAATGTTCATTTAATTGCAGGTAAAAATTTGTGAATATATAATATATTTGCGTAAATTATTCGCAAACCTATAAAGTGACACATAATAAAATAATATACACTTTAAATTAAAAGAAGAATAAAAAAGAAAGATGGCACTCTCACTAACTTAAAATTAAACTTAACTGGTTCCTGAAATGTTAAATAAAATAAAAATGTAGGTAAGATGTACAATTAAATTGGTGTTTTAATTATATATATACTATGTACACTACTCACAAAAATTTAGGGATATGCGACTTTCGGGTGAAATTTCACAATGCACATAAAATGCACTATAACCTTTACATGTAAACTTAATTTGACATTTCTTTCATTAAATGCCCTTCTTTCATTAAATAATATCACTATAGCACAAACTTTTTTGCATTTTCATACATTTTTTCCTGAAAGTCAATATCCCTAACTTTTTGTGAATAGTATATTTTTAAATTAAAATTTTTCTTACATTTATGTTTGTGTGCATTTAAATATACATAATAATTACACACAAATATATTATGCAAACACAAACTTTTATTTTGTATGCGATTAATCGCGATTAATCTTTTGACAGCCCTAGTTTTAATACTTCTTAAGATCCACACAATCCGTGTTTTTGACTCATTGGATTCTTTCTCCTTTGGGGTGGTGTATGTACAGAAACAGGAGCTGACAAAAGCAATACAGTTATGCTAAGCAGAAGTACTGTGGGGATTTATTCCTGTAATAATGGAATATTTAAACACTCAGCCAAATTCAATTCATGTTAACTTCTCTGTGGGTCAGACCTGCGCTTTGGGACAGTAGATTGATTTCTCTTCAGGTGCCTCAGGTAATTGTGCTTGGCATAAAACGCCGGTTCTTTGTGTCGACCCGTGTACATCGGATCCGTACGGTGGAATTCCTGCGCTAACATGCACGGTCACGTGACAGGATGACCCGGATAGGTCGGCTCGGTGGAAAACGTCCAGCCGGCACACAGTAGGTGGGCATGGGTGGCGATTTGTGCCCATTCAAGGCCCCCAAAAAACACCTGACAGTTCATATTGCCTTTGAGTCCAACCCAGTATTGACACGAGCTGACCTCCGTCAATGGCAGCCAAACAAAACAGCAAAAAATTCACATAATAATTGAACAAATAAACGGAGAGCTTGTTTGGCACGCCGTTTGTAAAGAGCCGGACTGGCAGGCTTCGGGAAAAGAAGTCTCAGTTTCTCTGTAGTGAGAGTTGACATCAAGGTGTGTGTCCTATAAGAGCAGTTTGGACTGTCAACAGGGGAAATATACTGTACTAGGATTTTCCAAGCCAGGACAAATCTATTCAGTGCCTGTAAAAAGCCGCCTCTCAATCTAACACCGCACCAAGGGTCTGATTTTTATTAGCCATGAATGAAACTCTTTGAGATGATGTTGTTGTACACTGTTTATTTCGTCTTTATCGTGAATCGCTATAGTGCTCCTAAATAGCTACACTAAGTGGTAGAGCATTGCGTTAGCAGGGTAAGAGGTCATGGGTTCGAACCATAGACTGTAAAAAAAGATGGACGACGCCTGTTCGCTCCCTTCCATTGGTGAAAAGTCAAGCCGCCAGTGTCCTGATATGGCGCTGACATCTTGGGTCTTGAGTTTGCGCAGTAGCGATTTCGGGACCAGTCATGCGCCGTAGTGAGCAGGAAGTGAAGCCGCGAAATCAAAACCCCGCCCTCGCTCTCGCAGAATGCGCATATCACACGATATCACAGCTGTCAATCATGATGTGACACTGGCAACGAAATTCCCAGTTAAAAGAAACAATCATCAATCGACAACGACTGACCTAGGTACATATACATAGATGCGTCATTTGACCTCTTCATATATGTGGATGTGTCCGCCATTTTGGAACGGTCCTGATGCAGATGTCACTTCCCTGCTTGAAAAATTTGAATGGTTTCCATTAAAATACCAATAGGAACCATAAGCTTTTACCATTAAAACCACTACACTGTAGTGTGTTTTGGGCCATATTCCATTAGAACCAATAAAATTCCCAATAAAACCCATAGAACTTCTGTAATGTTGTCTATTGTTGTTTTTTTTTAGCAGGGTTAAAGCTTTTTAGGATACATTGTGCAGCTTCTAGCTGTACTTACCAAAAAAATAGGGTTAACTTCACAGGTGAGAATGGTGAGAATGTGTTGTTTGTCACTTGTCAAAATAAGACGCGTCTAAAGGGTTTATGATAAAAGAGACTCGCATAATCTCATGCGTAATCAAAATTTACTTATTTTGTGAACGCGAGCGTCTCTTTTATCATAAACGGTTTTGACGCGTGTGCAGCAGCCACTTATTTTGACAAAACACGTGATGCACACAAGATCTCTCGACACGCAGAACACATATTTTGAAAAAAGGAACCACACACGACACTTTGAACACTTATTTTGAATTAGCGCCCGGCGGATAGGCGCCCCTCGGATGAGCGAGCCGCCACTGCAACCATAGTATCTTTTTCCTACTATGGAAGTGAATGGGGCTCATGAACGGTTTGGTTACAAACATTACTTAAAATATCTTCCTTCGTGTTCATCAGAACAAAGAAATGTATACAGGTTTGTAACAACACGAGAGTGGGTAAATGATGACAGAATTTAAATTTTTGGGTGAACTATCCCTTTAAAGGTACATACTCGTACCTATCTGTATGCAAATGGTACATATTGGGTACTGCTTTAAAAGGTACCGCTAGGTAACATTTTTGATTGTTTTTCTGACAGTGTGCATTGATTGGTTAATTTGATTGGATGGTGTATTTTACATTGAATGCTAATTTAGTCTTTAAAGGTGTCGTTTGTACATTTTAGCAGCATCTAGTGGTGAGGTTGCGAATTGCAACCAACGGCTCAGTCCACTGCTCACGTCTTGCTTATGAAACACATAGAGAAGCTACAGTAGCAACCACTGGATAAACAGGTCATCGTCGGAGACAACTTAGTAAAAAAAAGTTTGTCCGTTAAGGGCTTCTGTAGAAACATGGCGGCCCAAAATGGCGGCTTCCGTGTAAGGGGACCCCGGTGTATGTAGATAAAAACATCTCATTATAAAGCAATAAACACATAACGATTCATTAAGTAAGGTCTTTATACACCACTGATACTATAGTTTTGTATATTTTTTGCATTTCTGTCAAGGGATCCTTCTAAAAATTACACACTGCACCTTTAAAGGTGTCCTATTATGATTTTTTCACGTTTTCAACTTTATGATTAGGGTGTAATGTTGCTGCTTGAGCATAAACAAATGTTGCAATGTAAAGCTCAAAGTCCATTTCAAAGGGAGATTAAGCAGAAAAACTATTTATTTGATTTGTCGTAACTACAACGCACTTCTTATGGTGCGTTCACACCAGCCGCGGTAGAGGCGGCAAAAACGTGCTATTCGCGCGTAGTTGGACGCTTTAACATTTGAGTTTACTCGCTTCATTCCCGCGTCTCATTCGAGACATTCACGCTGAAATTTGCGTCATGGGAGGGGCTTCTACAACTCAGCTGAGACTCCGCTCGCTTCCTGTAATCACGTCACTACTACAGCAAGGTCCTGGTTGGTTAACGCGGCACAGAAATCTGCCAAAGATCAGATTTTTCAACTTGTGCATTTCCCACGGCAACACTCAATTCGCGCGGAAAACGCCATCCACGCCGCGCATTCCACGCGTACCACGCCACAGGATGCCTTATCGCGTCTTTGCATTGACTTAACATGTAAATCACTCGCGCTTGCCTCCTCTACCGCGTCTGGTGTGAACCCTGCATTACATAACATCAAACCTTACAATATCGCTATTTAAATCATTCTTATACAGTAGTAGACCCCAAAAACTAAATCAAGTCTTTTGTAAAAAGGCATAACATTAATAAAAAAAACATCATCACCGTCCTAGACCGACATTCAAATACTGCTCACCGAAAATGAGCCAACTTTAAAAATCTATTAATTCACCAACATGCATAGCAGATATATTTTTAAACCTGTGGTTCAGACTAATTTAAACCTCTGAATCCTTACAGCATGTTTAACTTTAACTTACATCACAGGAAGCACAATCGTAAGTCTTTGGAATGACAGAGGCCGCGGACCAAAGCCTTCGCCACCTGTAATAAGACAGAAAGACTCGGTCACAAAAAAGCGGCGTTTATCAGACCATTCCTGTCCCTCACTGAACCCTCGCGCTCTGGAAACTTAAACAGCTTTTTAAGAATGAGGAGACTTTTTCAGTCTGTTGCTAAATTTAGGTTGGCACTGCGCAGGCGGCAGGTTCCCGAGCCATTTTCAACAAAGATGAGCCGCCGTCCGTGCCCAGTGCCGGCGGGTGGCGGCAGGCCGGTGGTCTGCTGTTCTCTTATGCACTAGCTTTTAAGTAAACACGGCAATTCTGCGGTCGCCATGGCAGCCAGCAAAAGGCCTTACTGTGTGGCAAGACACACAGCCTTGGTGTACCTTCTTTTAACCCCCCATTCACCCCTCCTCGTACACACACCTTCTGCTCAGTGTACCGAGGTCGACGTCCAACGACATCAAAAATCTGATGAAGACCCTCACCAGTTCAACCTCCGTACTCCGTTGTTTAAGTGTTAACAGAATGCTTTTTTATTCATTTCGCCTGTGCCGCATCACTCATTCGCCCCGCCGCACGGAACTCTGGGATACGAGTGAGTCACGTCCCATCCAGCTCCATTATGCGGTAAATATTTGTATATTTTATGTATGGCTGGATGGTGAAGGGCCTAAACAAACCCAACGTTTACTGGAAGGGCTTTCCCTCTAGACGATTAGATAAAATCGAAACATGTTTTTGCAAGCGGTCTGCTTGCCGCTGAAACGTTGACAGACCACATAGGATGGCACCTGTTCGTCATGTGTTCGACATCTCTGAATCGTCGTCTTTTAGGCATTAAATCGTATGAAAATTGATATGTAAGATGTTTTAGGTGTGTATATTTTCACAGTTTAATACGTAGAGGAAACTATAAGACATTCGACCTGACACAGCAAACGTTTGCAGCAAAAATCTGTTTGGCTGATCAATGACAGATGGGGCTGGTGCTTGTGAAGCCTGTTTTAATAAAACACTTCACCTTAAGGAAATAATATAGAAAACATTTGATTTGTAAAATGTGTGGCGTTAAGGGATAAGTTAGTTGACTGAACATTTTGAATCTGTCATCATTTACTCATCCTCAAGATGTTACAAACCTGAATAAATGTCTTTGTTCTGCTGAACACAAATGAAGATATTTTATAAAATATTTAGCTGATCTCGGGCACCATTGACGTCCATAGTAAAAAAATATACTATGAAAGTGAAATGTGCCCCAGATCTGTTCTTTAAAATTTTTTCCTTTATAGAGTTTTGAAAAAACTTGATGTAAATACTGTCATCATTTACTCATCCTCAAGTTGTTACAAACCTGTATAAATTTATTTGTTCTGCTGAACACAAATGAAGATATTTTATAAAATATTTTGCTGATCTGGGGCATCATTGACTTCCAAAGCAGAAAAAAATACTATATAAGTAAATGGTGCTCCAGATCTGTTTTTTTTTTCCTTTATACATGTTTGTTAAAACGTGATGAAAATACTGTCACCAGTTACTCATCATCAAGTTGTTACAAACCTGAATAAATGTATTGGTTCTGCTGAACATGAATGAAGTTATTTTGCTGATTTAACACTGCCATTAACTTCCATAGTAGAAAAAAATACAATGGAAGTGAATGGTGCCCCAGATTTTTTTCTTTAAAATATTTTTCTTTATACAGTTTTGAAACAAACTTGATGAAAATACTGTCACCATTTACTCATTCTCAAGTTGTTACAAACCTGAATAAATGTCTTTGTTCTGCTGAACAAAAATGAAGATATTTTATAAGATATTTTGCTGATCTGGGCCACCATTGACGTCCATAGTAAAAATAATACAATGAAGGTCAGTGGTGCCCCAGATCTGTTTCTTCAAAATGTTTTCCTTTATACAGTTTTGAAACAAACTTGATGGAAATTCTGTCATCATTTACTCATCCTTAAGTTGTCACAAACCTGTATAAATTTATTGGTTCTGCTAAACAGGAATGAAGATATTTTTTAAGATATTTTGCTGATCTGGGGAATCATTGACTTCCAAAGCAGAAAAAAATACTATATAAGGAAATGGTGCTCCAGATCAGTTTTTTTTTCCAAAAATGTTTTCCTTTATACGTTTGTTAAAACTTGATGAAAATACTGTCACCATTTACTCATTCTCAAGTTGTTACAAACCTGAATAAATGTCTTTGTTCTGCTGAACAAAAATGAAGATATTTTATAAGATATTTTGCTGATCTGGGGCACCATTGACGTCCATAGTAAAATAATACAATGAAGGTCAATGGTGCCCCAGATCTGTTTTTTCAAAATGTTTTCCTTTATACAGTTTTGAAACCAACTTGATGGATATTCTGTCATCATTTACTCATCCTTAAGTTGTCACAAACCTGTATACATTTATTGTTTCTGCTGAACACGAATTAAGATATTTTATAAGATATTATGCTGATCTGGGGCATCATTGATGTCCATAGCAGAAAAACATACTATATAAGTAAATGGTGCTCAGGGTCTGTTTCTTTAAAATATTTTTCTTTATACAGTTTATAAAAAACTTAATGGAAAATACTGTCATCATTTACTCATCCTAAAGATGTTACAAACCTGTATAGGGTGAATTCAGGTAGAGTGGGACATCAGGTTGAGTGGGACACTTAAGCTTTCGGGTACTGCAAGGGGTTAATTTTGTAAGCCAATCACAACAATTGTTACTATGTTGTAGCTGAATGTCTATTGAATATGAAATAAAGGTTGTGATTGGTGTGACATCACAGATGTGGGCTGGTTGTTATTTTTCAAATTGCTTCACTCCTGGGACCTCACGGTAAGTCATCCGGCAAGTGTAAATCTATTTTAGAATAATAAGGTTGATAATTCTGTCACTTATGATATAACAATAAAACTTTTGCTTACACATACATTTATGCTGTCTGTGTATTAGAGATTAATAACAATGAGCATCTAACTGTATAAAATATTTGTGAAAATTAGATTCACAGCACTGTCCCACTCAACCTGAAAGTGTTAGGTTGAGTGGGACAGTGCATTTCAGGTTGAGTGGGACAGTTTTAGGGCTAATGCAAGCACACACTACGGCCATTTCATGAACAAAAAATTAAATTTTAAAGTTATAAGTAATAATAATGTGTCTGAATATAACATTTTTATAAATTTAGAAGTGGTGGTAACCAGCCAGCCTAATGAGAACGCACATACCTCTACCCTCACAACTGGGCCAGCCCCACATGCCTCCACCCTCACAACTAGGCCAGCCCCCGATGCCTCCACCCTCACAACTAGGCCAGCCCCCCATGCCTCCACCTTCACAACTAGGCCAGCCCCCCATGCCTCCACCTTCACAACTGGGCCAGCACCTCATGCCTCCACCATCACAACTGGGCCACCCTCTCTACCCAGCACTTCAACAGCTGAGCAGGCTTCCATTGTAAGGTTCTCAGACCTTATTGAAGTACCTACAAGAGAGAGGGGAAAGAAGAGGATGATGGCGAGGCCACCCAGCTACCACCTAACAAGCCAGGAACACTTCAAATTTATCCAGGCGAAAGCAGAAAAAAAGAAAACAAAAACAACCAAAGTGCGTAAGCCTGCTGGTGTCCGCCCCCAAAAAGCTGCTGTTCCTCCAATGCAAACAGTTCAGGAAAGTGACCCCTGTACTGGTTGCAAGGGCGTTTATGGGGATGCAAGCGACCCAAAGGCCAATGATGAATGGGTGGCTTGCTGCCACTGCCAACGGTGGTATCATGAGTCCTGCGGAGAGCTCAACGGACTTATGGATGACGATGACTTCATCTGTCTTGAATGTGTTCACTGAAGTTGTTAAAAGGTTCTAAAAAGATGTTCCAAAAGGAAAAGGAAAGTTCCATTTATTGAATGTAGAGTGAAGTTTACAATGTTACAATTTTTGCATTAGTTCCAGAAATGCATTTTTAAAAAATTCTTCCAAGTATTCATTAGTTGAAGGTCTCCGTGTTGTATTTTGCGGTTCATAATGCGCCACACATTTTTAATGCATGTATTCTGGTTTTATTTACGTTTTACACAATGTCAAAACTTTATTGGAATTGTATTTGTCATGTTCATTTTAACCATAAAATAGTGTCCCACTTTTCCTAACAAAGTGTCCCACTCAACCTGATTGCTTCCAGTTTGCTGAAGAGGGTGTCAGATGATGTTTAAAGATGAACTGTTTGTTAATAAATTCATAAATTGAAAAAAATTCACCATAGTGACCTTTATTACAATCTATTTAAACAAAACACATACAATTTTAATACATTCTAACTGATTTAGGTTGTTTAAAATGCAATTTACCAAAAAGTGTCCCACTTTACCTGACTTCACCCTACATTTATTGGTTCTGCTGAACACAAATGAAGATATTTTTTAAGATATTTTGCTGATCTGGGGACTTCCATAGCAGAAAAAAATACTATATAAGTAAATGGTGCTCCAGATCTGTTTTTTCAAAAATGTTTTCCTTTATACAGTTTTGACAAAACTTGATGTAAATTCTGTCTTCATTTACTCATCATCAAGTTGTCACAAGCCTGTATCATTTTTTTTTTGTTCTGCTGAACACAGGTGAAGATATTTTATAAGATATTTTGCTGATCTGGGGCACCATTGACTTCCATAGTGGTAAAAAAATAATAATAATAATAATATAATGGTGCCCCAGATTTGTTTCTGCAAAATATTTTCCTCAATAGGTTTGGAAATACTTGATGGTGAGTAAATGATGACTGAATTTAACAGAACAATGCAAACCTTTGTAAGTTTCTTGTTTTACTGCACTGTAATGTGATACAAAGCATTTATGCAAGGCAAAGATTTCTCATGTTTTAAACATTTGGAAACACAAATTAAGTTCGACTTTGACAAATTTCACCTATAGTTCATATTGAGAGCGCCCCTATTGAATATTTAAACAGGATTTCAGCGAACACTTACTGTAAAGAAATCCTCTTATTTACATTTATGCATTTGGCAGACGCTTTTATCCAAAGTGACTTACAAGGTATGCATATTTCATGAGTATGCATTTTCCTTGGGTTTGAACCTATGACCTTTTGTGCTGCTAACGCAAGGCTCTATATTATTAGATAATAATGATCTATATGAAGCTACTTTGTGTGTGCGTGTGTGTTAGCTGCCTGCTTCGTTGGTTTTCAAACTCTTTACCTGTTAGCAGAAGGATTTACTGGAACCCTCAGACAAGCTTTCACAGCTCGGACTCTAAACGGCCTGTTGGCAAGGCGGCCATGTTTTATCTGGCACCGAATCAAACCCGCCGGACCAGATCCAAAAGTACCTACACAACACAAACCAGTGGGATGTTTGAATGATAAATTGCCGACGTTCTGCAGCAGAACAAAAAAATACCGGCCTCGCTGGGGACATCAGTCTTAATAATCTCACAGTTGGATGGCACGCTGGGTGGTTGGGTCGAGGCCGACCTCGCATGTTTCTCGAATGACACAGGACTTGCTTAGATTGCCGTTTGACTGCAGGTGCCGTATCAAAGTGCTGAGAGGGTCAAGTGTCAGCGGTCGATGGGGGAAGCGAGAGGTGTTAAAAGACACATTTTCTTCATTTAACAATTTCATGGGGGAGACCGCAAAAAGCCGGGATTTTCCTCTGCAGCAAAATTCAATTACCCTCCGTGATTAAATCTGGAGGGCTGCTGTGCCGCTTTTTTCGCCGAAACCCCAATGGAAGAAGTCTTGTCATGTGTTCTCAAGTATTACACGATAAAACAAACACGAGAACAAAACAGGAGTACACGGGAAGTGGGAAGGGAAGTCAAACATTTAAACAACATTTCTCAGGGCTTTTAACGTTAGTCTGGATGAGTCGAACCATTTTGAACATTGCTAGACGATGCTGTCACAGACTAGAAAAGAAAACCAAAACATCGCTCCAGTTGAGGACCACTGATGAAAACGAAAATTAAACAAAGGGAAAGTGCAGTTCACTGTAAGTTGGTGTCAATGCAAGTTTTTTAGGTGAATTGGAGGCTGAAATACTGGTTGTAGATACTTTGCCTAATTTGGGTTTTCAAACTTTTTTGTCATTACATAAATTATTAACTTAAAGTACCCTCTTCCCAAGTTTGGTGAAGTTAAAATTTTCAGTTCAGTCTATGTAGCCCACCAAGTTAAGTAAACTTAAATATATACTTTTTTGGGAGACCCATTACTTAATTTAAGTGAGGCAACGAGTTTACCCATTAAAATTAGTTCAGCGAACTTATTAGGGTTTTCAGTGTGAGAAGTGAATATTTAATAGCACGTTTGCATGTTTAACTTCAAAAACATTTTTTTTTTGTCGTTTTTAAGTTTGTATCAGTATTTTACATAGTAAATTATATTTAAAGTTATTAATATTACCTTTTATCGGACCTAATTTTTTTTATTGGTACATAAAACATATCTGTCGCACTGTAAAAAAAAGTTATTTCAACTTTAAAAAGTACATTACTGGTTGCCTTAAAAAAAGAATTTTGAGTTAACTAAGATTTTTAAGTTGAATTAACTCAAAAGTTTAAGGCAACCAAGTAACTTATTTTTTTAAAGTTGAACCAACATTTTTTTTACAGTGAGGGTTCTTGTTTTTTATATAGTATTGTGTAATGGTCACATGACATTCAGGTTAAACAAATAAAATGGATCTTTTTGTTAGTGTTTTATAAGTGTTTTATTTAGATATTTTTATTTTTTTAGGGCAAAGTTTAATTGCATACAAAATAAAAGTGACTTTTGCATAATTTATGTAACTCATGTATGCATTTAAGAAACATTTACATGTGTATATATATTTATTTTATTTTTTACATATTCTATATAATATATACTCACCTAAAGGATTATTAGGAACACCTGTTCAATTTCTCATTAATGCAATTATCTAATCAACCAATCACATGGCAGCTGCTTCAATGCATTTAAGGTTGTGGTCCTGGTCAAGACAATCTTCTAAACTGAATGTCAGAATGGGAAAGAAACGTGAGGTGATTCAAGCAATTTTGAACGTGGCATGGTTGTTGATGCCAATCTGCTCAGTTACTGGGATTTTCACGCACAACCATTTCTAGGGTTTACAAAGAATGGTGTGAAAAGGGAAAAACATCCAGTATGCAGCAGTCCTGTGGGTGAAAATGCCTTGTTGATGCTAGAGGTCAGAGGAGAATGGGCCGACTGATTCAAGCTGATAGAAGAGCAACTTTGACTGAAATAACCACCGAGGTATGCAGCAAAGCATTTGTGAAGCCACAACACGCACAACCTTGAGGCGGATGGGCTACAACAGCAGAAGACCCCACCGGGTACCACTCATCTCCACTACAAATAGGAAAAAGAGGCTACAATTTGCACAAGCTCACCAAAATCGGACAGTTAAAGACTGAAAAAATGTTGCCTGGTCTGATGAGTCTCGATTTCTGTTGAGACATTCAGATGGTAGAGTCAGAATTTGGCGTAAACATAATGAGAACATGGATCCATCATGCCTTGTTACCACTGTGCAGGCTGGTGGTGGTGGTGTAATGGTGTGGGGGATGTTTTCTTGGCACACTTTAGGCCACTTAGTGCCAATTGGGCATCGTTTAAATGCCACGGCCTACCTGAGCATTGTTTCTGACCATGTCCATCCCTTTATGACCACCATGTACCGATCCTCTGATGGCTACTTCCAGCAGGATAATGCACCATGTCACAAAGCTCAAATCATTTGAAATTGGTTTCTTGAACATGACAATGAGTTCACTGAACTAAAATTCCTCCAAAGTCACCGGATCTCAACCCAATAGAGCATCTTTGGGATGTGGTGGAACGGGAGCTTCGCACCCTGGATGTGCATCCCACAAATCTCCATCAACTGCAAGATGCTATCCTATCAATATGGGCCAACATTTCTAAAGAATGCTTTCAGCACCTTCTTGAATCAATGCCATGTAGAATTAAGGCAGTTCTGAAGGTGAAAGGGGGTCAAACACAGTATTAGTATGGTGTTCCTAATAATCCTTTAGGTGAGTGTATACACACACACATATAGCATTGTGTTAGTAGTGCACAAGGTCATGGGTTTGAACACAGAGCAAACATATAAAATGTATATAATACAAAATAAAATACAAAATTAAGGTGCTTCATGATGCCATTGAAGAACCATTTTTGGCCGAATGGTTCCATAAAGAACCTTTAACATCTGAAGAACATTTAAAGCTTGTTAATAGTGGAAAAGGGATCTTTAGATTATAAAAAGGTAATAGCCTAATAAATGGTTCTTTTACTTATTAAAGAATCCCTCGTATAATGCACTGTAAGTCGTTTCGGATAAAGCGTCTGCCACATGCATAAATGTAATGTAATGTAAATGTAAATCTCCTCTCCTGTCCTATAAATGAAGCGGTACTGTTTAGTGGACTCTTTAAAAACCACTTCAACCATGACGTGGCTGGCAGGTTTGCTTCTGAGGCCAGGAGAGCCACCCACAGGCTTGATTTCTCTGAGGTTATGGTCATAATCTCTTGGGACAGTGGTCAGCCAAAACTGTTTACTTTTTTCACCCAGCTTTACCCGTCTTTCAGAAAGGGGGGTCTCTCGAACCCTGCGAGCAAACTTTCTTTGGGGCTCTCGCATGCAGAATTTCCACGACAAGACAGAACGCAGGGCTCGCTTGAAGTATCAGTTGTACGTTTTAATGGCTTTCAGGAAATAATTCAGCAAAAACAAGGTTTTCCGCTGTACGCTTCGCATATTACAACGGCTCAGTGTGCGGACGAGATCCTAATAGTGGTTGTAAACACAGAGAAGACAGAAATATTAATCAAAACCTCAAGCCAGACATCACTGGCTGATTATTTTAAATGAGGACCCTCGAATGCTCCCCCTCCTGGACGAAACTGAGGTCTCTGTATGAAACCAGCGTACCACCCTCTTTCCAATGAAGGTGTCTGCATGTACGTTTCTTGGGAGTGTGTGTGTGTGTGTGGTGTGTCAGTCTGGTATACACTTTGGCACTCGTGGACAGCACACACACACGAAGACAAGCATGCAGTGCACACTAATTTTCTCGGCTGTAACGCCTTCTGCCCTAAGTAGTTTGCAGTGAACAGCAGAGGAGACTTTCACAACCCACCGGTGTGATAAATCTAACATCACATTTGTCCTCCTTCAAACTGAGAACTTTATGGACATGCGGACCTTATGAACATGATGTTTTAGATCTGATTTAAATGAGGAACAATCACACGCTGAAGTCCAACAGTCCGGCCGGGTGACGGTGACATGCAACAATAACTGATCTACAAAGGAGTGAGATTGCATGTGAGTATATTACTTATTTATTATGATTGTGTATGTGCATTGCAATGTAATGAATTGCACATTAACTTATGAATATATAAGTTCCACTGGAAGATAAAAAATCTTATTCATAAATAATTTATGTACATTTCATTAATTTTGATATATTATTTCATGTTTTATTATAAACACCACTCAATATATCATTTAGTTTGTTATTATTCAGCGGGCACCTTTATATCAAATATTAAACTTGATCAAGATGCTACATCATCATTTTAAATTCAGTATGGATGGCAATCTCTCACTGGGGTAAATGGGTGAAAATGTGTAATGTACAGTAGGTTAATATGTGTCACATCAATTTGATTTGTTCATGCATGTCCGTTCATTTAAATGTATAAGAGACCTAAAATAACATACGTGCAAATATATATACAACTTTATTTATTTTAAATTTATAAGCAATTACACTCATGTTGTGTTTACAGGTCAGTTATACAGCAGTATGTTGAGACACTGGGGTTTGGCTGTGTTCCTGTTGGTCGTCCCGATCCCGGTCGATCCCAGACCCACTAACACGCTCAGCAGACAGTAAGTTATGATAAACCAACACATGCATGATTTCTGCTGGATTTAAGACATGAGCTGCCACCTGCTGGTGCTATAAGAAACATTTATTTGACATCAAATATTTGATCTGAAGAAACATCAGGGATTTAAAAACGTGTTGCATTTGTGCATGTCCACTTGCCTCTGAAAACCTTAAAGGTCACCTAAATGTGTTCTTTGAACATAACTGTGTGGGTACACAGCCACCCTGTAATGATAAAAATATGCCCACTCCTTTTTTTATCATGTAAAACCTCATTGGACGAGCTGTTGGCATTTTTTGTGCAAACTGACATCACTTTGCACAGGCCCCGCCCACAACCGTCTAAAGACCACAGTTAGGTCATCAATTGTATCAATTGTGTAAAATATCTTCATTACATAATTTATTACCACCTGTTCATTAAGTAAAGTGATTGTCTTATTAAAAGCGTTGTATGTTTTGGGTATCGATAACAGGAAATGCGACGGGAAGCAGCAGCTCATTTGCATTTAAAGAGACAGAGCACTTTTTCCTGCATACCAAAAAATTGGTCTTTTCAACATGGTATAATAAATCATCTATAGGGTATTTGGAGCTAAATCTTTACATTCACATTCTGGAGACACCCAAGACTAATATTACATATTGAAAAAAATACCAAGTTAGGGGACCTTTAAAATTATGTTCAAAATTCAATTTGACCCTGCTAACTGTATCGCACATATTTTTTGGTTTTATTGTGCACCATTCCCCAATCTACACTCACCTAAAGGATTATTAGGAACACCATACTAATACTGTGTTTGACCTCCTTTCGCCTTCAGAACTGCCTTAATTCTACATGGCATTGATTCAAGAAGGTGCTGAAAGCATTCTTTAGAAATGTTGGCCCATATTGATAGGATAGCATCTTGCAGTTGATGGAGATTTGTGTGATGCACATCCAGGGCACGAAGCTCCCGTTCCACCACATCCCAAAGATGCTCTATTGGGTTGAGATCTGGTGACTGTGGGGGCCATTTTAGTACAGTGAACTCATTGTCATGTTCAAAAACCAATTTGAAATGATTCGAGCTTTGTGACATGGTGCATTATCCTGCTGGAAGTAGCCATCAGAGGATGTATACATGGTGGGCATAAAGGGATGGACATGGTCAGAAACAATGCTCAGGTAGGCTGTGGCATTTAAATGATGCCCAATTGGCACTAAGGGGCCTAAAGTGTGGCAAGAAAACATCCCCCACACCATTACACCACCAGCCTGCACAGTGGTAACAAGACATGATGAATCCATGTTCTCATTCTGTTTACGCCAAATTCTGACTCTACCATCTGAATGTCTCAACAGAAATTATTTTTCCAGTCTTCAACTGTCCAATTTAGGTGAGCTCGTGCAAATTGTAGCCTCTTTTACCTATTTGTAGTGGAGATGAGTGGTACCCGGTGGGGTCTTCTGCTGTTGTAGCCCATCCGGCTCAAGATTATGCGTGTTGTGGCTTCACAAATGCTTTGCTGCATACCTCTGTTGTAATAAGTGGTTATTTCAGTCAAAGTTGCTCTTCTATCAGCTTGAATCGGTCGGCCCATTCTCCTCTGATCTCTAGCACCAACAAGGCATTTTCGCCCACAGGACTGCCACATACTTGATGTTTTTCCCTTTTCACACCATTTTTTGTAAACCCTAGAAATGGTTGTGCGTGAAAATCCCAGTAACTGAGCAGATTGTGAAATACTCAGATCGGCCCGTCTGCAACCAACAACCATGCCACGCTCAAAATTACTTAAATCACCTTTCTTTCCCATTCTGACATTCAGTTTGGAGTTCAGGAGATTGTCTTGACCAGGACCACACCCCTAAATGCATTGAAGCAACTGCCATGTGATTGGTTGATTAGATAATTGCATTAATGAGAAATTAAACAGGTGTTCCTAATAATCCTTTAGGTGAGTGTATATATCCATTTATTGATGAATATCCTGTTTCACTCATGTAAAATGGTTTGCGAATTTCCTTGCACAGGTTTAAAAATAAAGCTGCTACACAATGTCTTTTTTTGGCTGTATCCCTTTAACATCACAACATCGCTCTCTCCTTGTTCCAGGCGGCGTTCAGTAAGTCACGCCCAGATGATGCACGACCGAAGTCGATCCCTTCATGACAGAAAGAGGCGTCTGTTTATAAATGAACTCCTGGGGCACGTCCACACAGCTCAGATGTGGGACTCCCCCAATCACAGTGATGGAAACTTTCAGAACGCCCGCTGGCCCATCGCTCATAGGTCCAAATATCCCAGCAGCGCCAAAAACTACCCCTTGAGCTTTCAGCACATGAGGACGAGAGACATCTTACCACAAGAGACCAGCAAGACTCTTCGGTACGGGGAATCTAAGAGGAAGAGGAAGATCTGTTCGGAAAGATGGAGAGACCCAGATAGGAGAAGAGACTGGGGGTGTCAGTCTGCCTGACAGCGATTTGAGCGATTTATTGGGAGTTGTTGCAACAAAGTTGAGCAAAGTTTGACTTTTTTTTTAGAAATGTGATGTGATGCAGGAGATCAGACAGTAAAGATGTGATTAGATTTAGTTGGATGCTGTTATTGATATGAAACGGTTGCAGACATCCAACAAATAAATTGCTGTCAGTGAACTCAACTTAGTTTAAATAAAAGTCCTGGTGTTAAAAGACTTTTCACAGGCATGTGGTCTTATTTGAGAATGTGTTGCTTATAGCAGAAAGATGAATAAATGATGCTTTGGTTTATTTTGGCTTCACTCAATGCTTAACTCTCATAATCTCAGAAACACGTTTGAACTTCATTTAAAAACAATTTGCATATAAGTGTTCACTGTTTTCTTTGAAATCATTTAATTGGACATTTGATGCGTTTAATTTATTTGACTGGAATATTTATTCCTGAATGTATCTCAATGCTGCTGAATTTTATAAGATTTTCAAATGCACTTTGGCTGGCTATGCTCGTGTATATTACAATGATTGGTATCATTTTTGTGTTTACTTTGTTATTCTTCAGCTTTTCTTTATCTTAATTCTTCATGTATGTGTCTCGTTATTTTCATTAAATAAATTGATCAAAAAAGTTAAAATATGAAAACTTTTATTTCCACCACAGGAGCTTATCTGTGTTACTACATTCGGTCTCATGAGTTAAACTTCAGTACACTGTAAAAAATACTTTGCTGCCTTTAAATTTTTTGTTAAATCAACTCAGATTTACAAGTCATGTCAACAGAGATGAGTTGTCACAACTTATAAAATATAGTTGAGAAAAGTCAACTTAATTGTATAAGTTATAACAACTCACCTGTAGTTATAACAACTCATCTCTAGTCAAGATAAATTATAGTAAGTTGAAATGACTTGTAAATCCCAGTTGATTCAACAAAAAAAATTAAGGCAGCAAAGTATTTTTTACAGTGTATGAACTTGCTTGCAAACTTAAGTTATAACTTATAAAACAAGTCAAATAAGTTGACAAGCAGTGTTGGGTGTATACACTGTAAAAAATACTTTGCTGCCTTAACTTTTGTTGAATCAACTGGGATTTACAAGTCATTTCAACTTACTATTATTTATCTCGACTAGAGATGAGTTGTTATGACTACAGAGGAGTTATAACTTATAAATTAAGTTGACTTTTCTCAACTATATTTTATAAGTTGTGACAACTCATCTCTGTTGATATGACTTGTAAATCTTTGTTAATTTAACAAAAAATTTTAAGGCAAGTAAGTAAGTTTTTTTTACAGTGTAGTTATAAAGTAATTACTACTTTAAAAAAAAGTAAAGTAAGGGATTCCTCTTATTTTCTCAGTAATTTAATTATTATTTTAATAGTTACTTCTGATGTAATTAAACTAAATTCTGTGTATGGACTGTAGATTATCACAATTATATATAATTCAATAGTGGATTTAACATCAAAATGTAAAGTCTAAGGTTTAAATGCATGTTTTTTATGAATCCTTCTCACTTTAAATAGTTTGGTAAGTTAATAAGATAATATTATTTCTGAGATATTGGCTGTTTATTAATACTTTAAAAGTACGTATTAATGTCTGATTCTGCAAAACCTTATTTAAAATCCTTAATCCTACCCAATTCCTACAAATCCTTAAACTTAACAACTACTTTACGCAGTATTAATAAGCAGTAATAAGGAGTATATTAAGGCAAAAGTAGTTAATAGTGAGAATTTGACCTTAAAAATAATAATTGATGTACTTTTATACGATTTATTCGAGCCGTTTCAAGCCTATCTTTGGTTCATTTACTAAACAGGATTTAGAAAATAATTAGTAAGTAATTAAATAATTTTTGAAAAAGAGTAAGCAAATTACACGATTGAAGATGTAATTAGTAACTAGTTAGTAATTAATTTTTTTATGATTAACTTACCCAACACTGTTGACAAGTTAAAGTCAAAATTTTAAATACACTAAAATTATTCATTCAATTTACTCATTTTTTAAGTGGTCGCAATCAATTTATTTAAGCTCCATTTAACAAAACTTAAATAAATTGATTGCGACCACTTACCTTAAAAAAATTTAAATTAATTGAATGAATAATTTTTTCAGTGTAAGGTTTTTAAGTGTAATAAAGTCATTAAAACAGCAAATTATTTACAATTAATGTTGGGTTATGCAAATCTCTCTGGAGTTCTGGTCTGGACTACAACTTTTCTGCAAATTATTGACAATTTCATAAAGATTTTCACCACAGACAGGATCTGGGTTATGTTAAATGAAAAGAACATTACAAAATGAATTATTTCTTATAAATTTTATTTAAGCTTCAAAATAAAACACTACATTGTGCTTCATTCTGAGAAATATGATCTCAAATAGGCTTTACCTGAAACCAAGCTAGCCAAAACACAGATGTTTATACATCACCATCATCATCATCATCAGTGCCCGATCTTATCAGAATGAGTAAAGCATGTGTTTGAACGATTACTTGTTTATTATCGGGTCTGTGTTACAATAAAGTCCATGTTTGTGATAAGAAATATTTACTTCAGTCTATTTCAGTCTAAACATGTTATTGAAAAGCCATAAACTGAAAGTCAGAAACAGCGTTTGATTAAAAAAAAATTATCATGACTCTTCTCAACTCCTGGAACAAGACTGAACAAGCTTTCTGTATACAAAAAGACATGCAAAGACCTGAAATACCTAATCCATACAATGGTTGACATTTCCCCAAGCTCATATCAATCAAAAGTGCACCAAAATGGTCGTATAGCACATCGCGAGGTGAACGTCGAGCGCACATCTGTGCATAAACAAGTGGACATCTTCATCACCATCAGCAAAACCTCAACCATCTTTTATACAAACAAATACTAGCATGTTAAAAATAAGAAGGCACAGCTTATTCAGATCTTTACCCAGCAAATACTCGTGTGACAAGAAAGCATAAGAGAGAGAGTTATAAAAACTGGTGAAGCAGATGTCTAGTAATCGTCGCCCCGGCTCACCACCTCTTTACAGCTGGGTCTCAACAGGATGGTGTGTTCGAACTGGGCCGTGTAGCATCCTTTGGTGTCGCACAGAGGTGGGTACGGGTCGATGATGCCCAGGTCACAGAGATTCTTCAGTGCCATTAAATACTTGGTCTCGCCACGGCGGTCCAGCCAGCGGCGGCAGAAGGCGAGCGTGCCGAAGTTCTCGTTCACCACATTCAGCAAATGTTTGGCTCTAGGAAGTCTGGGGAAACAGATGAATCAAGATCAATCAAGCTTACTTTTTTACCATTTATAGCCAAATAATATAAAAGTCAGAGGCGCTTAAATCCATTGTTTTTCTCACCTTATTGGCACGTGACCGACTTCAAAGTTTTTCATGTAATGTGAACACTCCATGTCGTCATGAACCATGCCTTTCCCAGTGCTACCGAACGTCTCGATGGCGTAGACCTCACCCTCCTGTTAAACCAAAAATTCATCATACAGTCACACGGTTAGTACAACAAAACCCCTTTTACAGGGTTCCCAAACTTCAAATTCAAGCACCTTTCAAGGACTTTCCAGGTCCAATACTCTCAAATTCAAGGACTAAATGTGGGGACACATTTCAAGTGAGAGCAATGTTACATCGTGTTACCTTTAAAGATACATTGTTACAGTTCCCTTTCGAGGGAACTCACGCTGCGTCACTGCGGTGACATTTTGGAGACGCCTCCAGGGGTAAGTGTGTCGGAATGTGTATATCAAATTCAACCAATGGTGAGGCTTAACGACAAAGACAGGGTGACGCGAGAGCCAGAAAGTATATCGCTATCTGAAATATTGCCAAAGACGGCGTTACAGGGATGCAGGAAGTATGGCAAGCGAGACGCAGCGTCTCGTTCCCTTCTAAGGAAACAACAGTTACATGCTTATATCTTCTGTATGCAAATGTTGATTCATACAAAAATAATTTTTTGCATAGTTGTGTTTGACACATTAAAGCCAACAGTTTAGCACGTGTGCTTAAAAAGTCTAGAATTTTTATGATATTATCCTACACTACACAGGGAATAATATGGATTTTTTCCAGAAAACTTCTTGCATAAAATAGATTCAAGCACTTTCAATGACCTTTATCTATGTATGTATATTTTTTAAAACTTTTCAGGGCCTTGAATTTCCCCCCAGATTCACAAACTTTCAAGGACCTGTGGGAACCCTGATTTATAACACGTCTTCTAAATCTAGAAGCCATAACCCTCTAGTTTTTCCCAGGATTCTCCCGTATTTTACCATTTTATCCCGCCATCATCCAGTTTAAATAACTTCCCGTATTTTTTACTCTTTCTATAAAAAATTTCACTGGCAGTATTTGATGTTTTCTACATTCACCTCCAGGAAAGCATGCGGCAGTATATAACATATCACTCAAACGACACCCGCCAATAAAACGAAGAAAGCTTCCAAAGAATATGTGTAGGATGATGAGACATTCAAGATACATTTTCTTAGTATTTTTGTCTTGTTTTCAGTAAAAATATCTAAAAATTCTTAAATTAAGATGCTTTCTCTTGATGAGCAAAACGACCCAAGAAAATACGTCTAGTTTTTAGACCAAAAACATCAAATTTAAATAATTTCCTGCATAAAACAAGCAAAAAAATCTGCCAATGGGGTAAGCAAAAAAATCTTGAACATTTTTGTTAAACACTAAATTCAAGAAAAATTCATATCAAATTTGATATTTTTGGTCTAAAAACTAGACTTATTTTCTTGGGTCGTTTTGCTCATCAAGAAAAAAAAACATCTAATTTTTAGATATTTTTACTGAAAACAAGACAAAAATACTAAGAATTTTTTTTTCTTGAAAATCATGTTTTGCAGTGTAGTAGTGAAACCTTGAGGGTTGGGGAAATTTCCCTTATTTTCAAATTCCTGTTGACAGGTTTATAGTAAAATGAAAAAATATATTCATGTTGATCTGACATACACATCCATGTATACACACACACACAGTAAAAATTAGCTGTAATTATGTAAAATCTACAGTAAGTTACTGGCAGCTAGTTGCCAGTAATACTGTAATTTCTACAGAAATATTTTACAGTGCACAAATACAGTATGTGCTCGGTTTAAGCAAATTTATAAGAAAAATGTAGATAGGTGGTTCATGTTAACACATGTCTGACTACACTTGATAAAGAGGTTGTGTTGATAACTCCGTCACACCCAAACCCTCAGATGAATTTCTAACACATGCTCACATATCTAATAATGAAACATTACCTCCATTCTGGTGGCTTCACCTCCTTTCACAATGGGCACAGTTTTGCCGGCGTGTATTCTGTACTGGCCGATAGAGTGGCCGTTGAGATTTCTAATGGGTTTAACTGGAAAATACAATAAAACATGAGTAAAATCATAGCTGGTGTTGAAATCTTCAGCGTAACAGGAAGCAGATCTCACCTTGATACGTTTTTCCATCAAGCTCCACTTCATAAGACTCCATAACCTCCTGAATAGATTCTCCAATGTCACATAAACGAACATCAATCCCTGCACACTGATGTAAAAACATCCAATAATCAATCAACAACAACAAAACAGCCAGCTTATATAATCCTCCTAACAGTTCAAACTACATCAATAAACACAAAACCGGTCAAGAACGTGTCCGAGTAATATTTCACCCCAAGAAATGAATTACAATATTTTTGTATAAAAACAATTCATTAAATCTGATTGTTAGGACAATTATAAACCAATTAAATGACGTAATCACTACCTTAATTCCAGTGTTTGTTGCATCTTTAACGGCTTCCAGCAGTTTATCGTACTTTGGATTAAATGTGACGGTAAAGGCGCAGTCGATGATTCGACCTGAAACGCAAAATAAGCATCACGTAAAAACAACAAAATTACAGAAATTAGAAGCTGTAAATTTTAACCGTTTCACATACCGTTAATGTGCGTGCCGAAGTCGATCTTGCAGACGTCATCATACTGAAGGACGGTAGGATCTCCTGCGTTAGGGGTGTAGTGAGCGGCACAGTTGTTCAGCGAGCAGCCGGTCGGAAAAGCCAAACCGGCGTTTAGACCGTTTTCCTTGATTAATTTTCTAGAACAATCCTCTAGCTTCTCGCTGTTGGGTTAAAGTTTCAGTATCAAGTCACATAAACAACCATACACAGTACGACATGTAGTGAAATGCTTTGTATGACTTTCCACACAGTTTACAATCAGTGTTATATAGATTATAAATTATTAAGAAATTATAAACACAGTAAAAAATAAAAAGAAATAATGGATGCACTAAATGTTCGGCAACCAAAACTATTCGTCCGAAAACTGCAAATAAAAAAAGGTTTTATTTAATGTTTTTAAGGCCAAATTTATTTGGTTTTATGACCAAATAAAATTTACCGAACATTAATGTTTTTGATGATGCGATCAAATGGCAATCAGCGTAGAGAGGGCTGCTGCTTTAAAAATGCAGTACGAAAATGTCAGGGAATTTTTTTTCCTATTTTTGGACAAATAGTTTTGGTTGCTGAACATAAAAAATCTAAACATTTAAGGCAACTGTCTATTGAAAAATAAAAAAAAATAAAAAACTACATTTATTCACTTTAACGTTTAAATAGGGCTGGGCAACAACAAAAAAAATCGCTTTTTCGATTAATCGTTTTTTTACGTGGTCGATTAAAAATCGATTTTTCAAAGGTTAGGTTTTTTATGAAATAACCTGATCATGTTTGATCAAGGAATGCGACTGTTCTGACTTTTTTCGGCATACATTTTTCATCTTGCATCAAAATTGTATTGTATTTAACATAATTGTATGCATTTGAACATTTGAGATGGGTTCTGTTTTAATGTACCCAAGTGTACCTAAAATATAAAAAGAGTTTAATATACAGGTTTGTGGCTCTTAATTTTTTTATTATTAATTACCCACTTGTAAACTTATGTTCACTGTTCTTTTTTATAAATATAGTAAATTCATTGAGATGAATCCAGAAACAAGTATAAAAATCATCCGAGAATCGAATCGATCTGATAGCTCATGAATAGAAATCAAATCGATCTGAATCGATACTCAGCCCTATAAAATTATGACTTCTGTTTTGCACAAACACATAGATAAAATGCACCGGTTGTAGTTTTGGCTCACCAGATTTCGATCATGGTCATGCCTGGTTTGATCCAGCTCATGACGTATTTCCTGACCTGCCGATGAGCCTCGGCAGCCTGTCTGAAGTCATTCCACATGTCTTCATTAGCCTGATCCAAAAACTTTCTCTCCTCACTGCTGGTCCGCCACACAGCGCTGCGTCTGTGAAAGACATCAAATAAAAATCAGCTCAACAGAGACCATAAACTCGTACTGTAAAGCTGAATTTTTTGCTTGTCAAAGTCATCAGTACCCATCTTGTACAGGTGGATAATCACATTCCTGGCCCTTGGGATAAACTCCTCCAGGATAAAGCTCACAGATAGGGATGGATGGAGGATCCGTTTGAGCTTTGGCTGAAGAGAATAAAAAAATATAACCATATATTCAACATTTCAACAAGTATCATTAGTATTTAAATCAATCCCTTACGGCCTTTCTTTTTCTTGTTCTTCTTCTTCTTTTTCTTTCCGGAAGAGTCTCCTTCCTCACCATCTGCCAAAATTACACTTTGTCATATAATAATCTAGCCAAAACAATCTTAGTTACCTTGTTGTTACACTGGCACAATCACAAGGACCCAAATAATGATAAATTTTGTATCTGATACAATAATAATGTAAAGACAGACACACCATCCTCAGCCTCATCTTCCTTCTCTTGGTCTTCTATAGTTTGCTGCTGCATTTGTTTTGTCACTTTGGTGATGTCAGTCTCTCCATCATCCTCATGGTTTCCTATCAAAATGGGAATGAATGGAATATTTATGATCACATGATCACAACATACATGAAGAGTGTGATTTGTTGTGGGGGTTATCCCCCTCTGGCTTATATCCCAGCATCTGAAGAATAATAATTTACTAAATTTACCCCCCCCCATGATTAATGATCATCAAATGGCCATATATCCAGCCTAAAATAAATAGAATTTATAATTAAGTAATATATCATATTAATACTTGAATAATGTGTAATTGACATTTTAAGCATTATAAATATTACTAAATAATATTAAATTTAGGATAAACATTTATCACACATCTACAATATTATGAGTACAGGAATGAGTAATATAAACTGTACACATAAGCACATTATTCGTTGCAGAACAAACATATAAAATAGACATAACAAATTGATAAAGCACGTGGTGTGAAAGCCATCTCTCTCATAATAACATTACACAACTGTCGTGAGTTCACTAGCTTGTTTCGAACACTAACCAGCAATTAATTCAATAATCCAAAGAGAAAACTAAACATTAAGCTCCTTAAAAATGCACTGAGACCTGACATGTAGGATTTTCATCGGAATGACAGAGTAAATACAGTTGTGGTGTGTTTTAAAGAGACAGGGCGAGCTGCAGTGTGCCAGGCCACGCGACCCTTTCCACCGCCATTATTACCTGTGGCTCCTGCTTTCGTCTTCTTCTTCTTTTTCTTCTTCTTCTTCCCGCTTTCGTCCACAGGATCCGCGTCTTCTTTCGGTGGGTGAGAATCTCCGTTCGGTAAATTCTTCATTTCTGCAGCTGTTGACTGCACCTCCTGCGTCAGCTCGTCTGCCATGATGGTGAACGCGCAGGCGCGCAAAGCACTCTGGGAAGTATAAATCATGCGCGACACCACAGACTTAAAAGGTCGAGTAATATTTTGTATTTACATTTAATGATATAAATACATATCAATAACAAAAAATATCTTCAGAATTAGTGGATCATGAAATAAATAATAAATAAATAAAAAGGAGACAATTGTGTTTACTTGCAATAATTACAGAGAACGTGTTTATTCAATAAATTGATTAACATTTTTAAAAGTATTTTATTTATTTATTAAACAACTGGTATACCTAATAGAACAATCTAGACTTGTTTAGTCTTTGGTTGACATAACGTGGTAAATTAGTAATCTATTTTGGGATTGTCCTTTAACTAAGTCGTTGAATTATTAATGGCACTCCTTTAAATGTTGAATTATTAATTGTCCAAAATATTTTTCTACTTTTTCTTTTACTTATAGAAACATTCTTCTTCGATTTTATGTTAATGACAAGAATTTCATTAATGCAAGCTTTTGTATAAATCTTCTTTTATTCATCGGAAAGTTTCATATCGATAAATGTAAATGTACAAAAAGTAATTTTTTAAACAAGAATTGAGATCTATCAAATTATGTTTAATATTCTACTTCAATATGCTTGTAAACTTATTTATGCCCTCCCTTTATTTATTTCTTCCTTTTCATTTATTTTTTTCCTTTTTTATTATGATCTTAATGTGAATTCCATGTACTTTTATATGATGTTTTTATGTGTATGATATATTATGTAAATTATTGAACCACACTTTATTTTGTTACTTGGAAGACGTTTTATTTGTTGTTGTATTTATAAGTTATTATCTCAATAAAAGAAACATGAAAAGAAATTAAAATAATAATAATAATGTGGTATTGATTGTGAACACCTTATGAACTTGTTTGCATCTTAGTAAAAAGTTATCCGCAGTAAAATGTCACAGAATGATTTCTTTATCAATTAAACTAATATAATATAATGTATAAAAATGTCACATATTCAGATCCAAAAATATACGTTATCTAACAAAATGGGTGTACCAGATTTGTGCACATGTCAAGTTATACAAGTTAAGTGACCAGGTAAACACTTGAAGCACCATTAGAGAATTATACAACTCTGACGATCATTTCAGTTATTTTTTTATAAATCAATAATAAGAAAAAATCAATATGAACTTTGCGCCAGATCTCCGTGATATGCACACAATTGTTCCTATAGTAACCGTCATACAGGAAGCGGAAGTTCAGCTAACGATCAAAGTCTGCTAAAAACAAGAAAACCGATACATTTGCGTTATTTACAAACAACAACAACATTAAGGATTAAGCGACTTTAGTGTAAGTTAAAGTACATTTCGTGAGGTAATTCAAACAGGTGGTAATGGGTGCAAAGGCGAGTACTTTGACGAAAGATGAAGTTTCCGAATATCAGGTGAGACTTAGTTTTATAACTTATTTAAAATGTACTTAAACTTTTTATATGTACGTTAAATCTGTTTGTATCTTCACACCTTTTAACGTGGTTCATGTTTTATACAGATGTAATCAAATTAAACTGTTGATCTGGTACAAACTTTATGGTTTTAAATGAGCAGTTATAAAGTTTAACATCTCGTTTAATTCAGGAGCTCACATTTCTCACAAAGCAAGAGATCATACAGTAAGTTTGATTATAATGCACATATATGTTCCTCATTACTGTTCTATTTTAAAGTTTACAAATACATTTTCTAAACAATATTTTATCAATAATGTTTTTGTTTAGGGCAGACAAAATATTTCAAGAACTCCTAGGTGAGAACAGATCACGTGAGAGAAATCCCAGGGTGTCCCAAAAGAAGATCCTCACACTTCCAGAACTTAAAGTAAGAAGTGTGAATGAACCACAAAAATAAAGCCTATTTTTTTAGGACCATAATATTTTCGACAAGTGCTGCTCAACTGCTGGAGCATTGTGTTTTTGATACTATAATGATTAAGACATTAATGTGAATGAAAATATGTCCATCATTTTCATGATGACTAAGCAACCCATTCTCATTCTGGTGAAATATGACTCTGTAAAGGTGTCCCGTTACTCACCAATTACTTACCATTGTGGTTCACCAGGACTATCATATATAATGATCAATGTAGATTAATTCACCCACATGTATTACCGTTCGATCTTACAGTCGAACCCTTTCGGGGATCGGATCTGTCACGTGTTTTCCACCTGTGAAGTGAGGGATGGCAGCCTGAGCTTTGAAGATTTCCTGGATCTCCTGAGTGCCTTTAGTGATTCAGCAACCATGGAAATCAAATCCCACTACGCCTTCCGGATTTTCGGTAATATCATGGACCACTTTAGATTGTTTATTTACATTTTGTTTAATAAGAAACGTTACATCTTAGCTAAATGTGCACACTTGTATTTGTATTGTCCAGACTTTGATGATGACGGTACCCTTGATGCTAAAGACCTGGAGAAACTGGTGAAACGTCTGACTGGAGACACAGAAGAGAAACATAACCGCTCGACTGGAGATTTAAACAAAAGCTCTCTCAGTGACTTGGAAATGAAACAGCTGATTGACAACGTGAGTCCGGTGAATACAGATCTCCCAAAAAAACATCCATCAAATGAGCTCAACTAATGCAAACTCATTTCATCATGCAGATCCTGGAGGAGTCCGACATTGATAAAGATGGAACTGTAAACCTCTCTGAATTTCAGCACGTGATCTCCAGATCTCCAGACTTTGTCAGGTAAAGTATGATGATGTTGTTTATTTTTTGTATTTACAAGTTTAACAGTCGAAAAATCATCTTCATTGACTGTGTATGTTGTTTTGCAGTTCATTCAAGATTGTGTTGTAAAGTTTACGCAATATCGAAACAACTTTCCGGTCCAGATTATTCACCTTCCCGATCAAGATCCCGATGTAGCACCTTGATTGTACATGTATTCTCTAATTCAACATTTCTACACTTTATGTATTTGAAAAACATTTTTACGCATTAAAAATTTAATAAGAAATCTACTTTCTAATCTGTATTTTGAATGATATATTTTTACCTAACTTAATAAACTTTTATCCTGTAAGCGTGCGGTTGTGAGAGATTGTTTTTTTGAAACTGCAAACACAAAAGTGTTCCATAATCCACAAATAACATCTTTAACACACATGTCCTGACTGTGGAAATACTCCACCAGCATTGGTTCATCTGTGCTATTTTCACTGGCATGTCCCAGCTGACCATACTGACCTATTAACAGAGAAGGATTGTGGTGAAATAACAGTGGTGTATTTGTATTTATTCATTTCCAAACCACAGCGTAAGCTCTTACCCCATCCCCAGGTGTAGAGATCACCTGAACCTACAGAGAAAGAAGAACATTACTTCATGTTCATATCAACCGATTATAATAATCAAAGACAAATGCATTTTAAAACTTAAAGGGTACCCTGACTATAAACACATGTTTAGTGTAATGGAATAATGCTGGGATATGAATCTGCAGTTAAAAACTGTACAAATGTTGTAGTTTTACTAAACTTTTAACGGTGCCGTAGAATTTAAAACTGTATTTACCTAGGCATAGATCAATAATATGATTATTTCCTTTCTTTTGTAAACCTTGTGCATGCAAAAGACTGCTGCACTGCAAAAAATGATTTTCAAGAAAAAAATTCTTAGTATTTTTGTCTTGTTTTCAGTAAAAATATCTAAAAATCCTTAAATTAAGATGTTTTGAGAGGTAAGAAGGTGGGAGTGGGGAGTAATTTTTTTTGCTATAGATTACACGTCATCGAGCCAGAATGCACTATATGTGTGAAACAATGGCGGCCTCCACAGCGTAAAATGAGTATTACATGATGGGATTAAAATAACGTGATTCTATCAATGGATATTAGTAGTGGAAGGCGAATATGAAGTCTTCATAGTCAAGGCACCCTTTTAACGGGTCTAGTTTTGGGGATTACAGGGAAGAAGTGATTTTTGTGCCATTAACAAAATTTCCAACTTTCACCTGTGATGGCGGCTGTATGTCTGGATCCACAGCTGACCCTGATGATTTCTGTCACGTGAGGGACATCCACAAGAGCAGGAAACGCTTGAATTGAGATGAATACTTCATCTTTACTTTTCTCCTCTCCTTCGTTCACAACCGATTCGGCATTTCCTACACAATGACAAACATGCATGACGTCTCAAAGAGATCTTCAAAACATACAGTCGTATTTTATGTCTAGTAATGTAGGTCCATTACCAGTCCTTTTGAGCTTTTCCTCTTTTAAGCTTTTAGACGGCAGGCCGAGCTGCCCGCTTTCATTCCAACCCCACATATACAGATCTCCTCCGGCTAAACACAATAAACAAAATCAGTGTCAGACCTGTCCCTACTGATACAGCAGCTAAAACCTGGTCTTAGGCTGGAAGACCAGCTGACTCACCAGCTAAAACCATCTTGACAAGACAACTTTTAACATTGAGCTGCAGTGCTAAGTTCAAGTTTGCATCCAGATGTGACCTTAAATATGTTCCTTATAAGAAGGGCTGAATAGCGATTAATCGCAACTAATCTTTTGCAGAATAAAAATTTTTGTTTACATTATATGTCTGTGTATATATAAATACACACACATACATGTATAATTTTAAGAAAAAAATATTTATATTAAGTATTATTATTTATATATAATATAAATTATAAATATATTAGTGCTGGGCAAAGATTAATCGCGATTAATCGCATACAAAATAAAAGTGATTTTTGGCATAATATATGTGCGTGTACTGTGTCTAATTATTGTGTATATTTAACCACACACACATTCATATATTCATTTCAGAATTGTTTTACTTATATATAATTTTTTTAAATTTATTTTTAATATAGAATATATAAAAATATAAATAAATATATATAAACATGTAAATGTTTCTTAAATACATACATGAATGTGTGTGTATTTATTTATACATAATAATTACACACAGCACATACTCATATATTATGCCAAAAATCACTTTTATTTTGTATGCGATTAATCGCGATTAATCTTTGCCCAGCACTAAAATATACAAATTAGGGATGCCTAACAATTAATCGCGATTAATCTATAACAGAATAAAAGTTTTTGATTACATCATATATGTGTGTGAACTGTGTATAATAACTTTGTATAAATAAATGCACACACATGCATGCATATATTTAAGAAATGTTTACATGTGTATATACATTTGTATATTTATGTATAATTTATATTATATATAAATACTTAATATATAAATATATTTACTTAAAATTATACATGCGTTTGTGCATATTTATATATGCATAATTATTATACACAGTTTACACACATATATGATGTAAAAAAAAACTTTTATTCTGCTAAAGATTAATCACAATTATGAAAACGATTAGTTGGGATTAATCTTTACGAAGCCCTACTTATGAGACGATATTTAACTAAATCAATGCTTACCGCTGACAGACGCGGAGTGCCATCCGCCAGCAGACACTTCTGTGATTGGGACTCCCCAGAGCGCCTCCAGTACCTGAGGTTCCTCCTGTGATGTCAGAGCACCATGACCCAGCTGACCATGACTGCAAACACAACCTATCTATTATAACTATACAAATCTAAATGAAACTCATTTTGACACCAGCTTAAAAGCTTTGTTTCTATAACATTTATTCCTCATAAGACACAACTATTGTAGTTTAATTCTTACTTTAAAATTTAACGGTTGCTTTTCTGAAATAATAAACCGTATGTGACCTCCATACTTCAGCTTATATTTATAATTTTTACCTTCCAGATCCCCAGGTAAACACAGTCCCGGATGCGGTGAGCATCACAGCATGTTCTGTGCCCAGCGCCAGGCTAACTGCACAAAGTTTCGGGTTTAGAGGACAGAAGAAAGGTGATCTGGGAATGACATACCCGTCTGGTACCAATGGCAATGCAAGAGCATGACCTGTCACAAACATCATAACAATATCATCAACCTGCTATACAGTAGTAACATGATTATTTTACTATTTAAAGTGTGTATTACCTGCGTTTTGAGAAGGTTCCTGTTCCCTCCTCCACACCAGGTTGTTTTGTGGGTGCCGTATTTCCCAGCATTCCACTCTGTCTGTGAAGCTGAGTGTCAGATATCTTTCACTGATGGAGGCGTTTGTGCACCCCTGACTCTCTGGGATGATCTCTTCATACACCGGTCCTGATGAACCACACACAAACCCTGACACACACACATGACTGCCACCTGAAACAAAAACAACAGTACATGATAAGTATTATCAACAACGACACGTAAAACATAATATAACTGTGTAAAATAGAAAACTTAGATTTAGTTAAAAAAAATTATTTTATATTTATATATTTATTTAAAACAAGACCAAGATTAGGCTTCTAGAAGTTCTAGACAAAAAATGCCAGAGTTATATTAATTTGAAGGTAGGGCTGTCAGAAGATTAATCGCGATTAATCGCATACAAAATATTATATTTATGTATAAATAATATAAAACACACAAAAATATATTAATACACACACACACACACACACACACACACACACACACACACACACACACACACACACACACACACAAATGTTTCTTAAATATATACATACATGAATGTGTGTATACACACAGTGCACAGACATATATTATGCAAAAACTTTTATTTTGTATGAGTTTAATCGCAATTAATATTTTGACAGCCTTGGCCAGTTAAGGGATTAATAGCTGGTGCTGTCCTGTGAGCAGCACACCGGGGTATACCTCAATATTTGGCATGTAAATTTTAACTCTAACACGACAAACTATATATCGGTGAAAAGGTCTAAGAATGTAATTTTTTATTTTAAAACATTTTAGCAGTAATAATAATGCAGTGATTGTAATTTATTAATTTTTGACAAGAGTATGCAGCAAACCATTGACATCTAGTGGCCGTTGTTGGTAAAACCACAAAAAAAGTAACAAACCTCATTTTGTGATCATTTTAAGTATGAAATATATACTTTATTGCATTATTATTATTTATAACAATAAATGTAAACTGCTATAACTTTTTTATTTAATATGTTAACCTCAAGATACTTTAAAGTGTCTTCTTTAATATTTATATATTTAACATATATTTAATCTATAAAGTGTGTATAAATAACATAAGAATTACGTATAAAAGAATATGATTGTTGAACATAAAAGCTAAAACAAGCTTTAAATGAGCTAAAATTATTTTATTACTGCATACACCAGCATTAAAAATAATTTGTTTATAAAACGAATATTTTAGTTTAAAGGTTTACTCACTGTCTGTATGAATGACAGCAGCTCTTGAGCTCCAGCAGGCACTGATTCTCCATTCTGATCCACACAGGTCTGATATCAGCACAGGTGTGCTCACTTTACAATCCACCTTTCCGCTCACATCTGCAGGCCTTATCTGACCAAAGCCATTAAAACCAAAACCAAACCAGCTCATCGATTTAACACAATGAACTCACACTTGCTTTCACCGGTGATGTATGAAAAGTTGCAGTTGACTACCATCAGCAACAATCAGGAACGTTTAAATCCGGTAAAAAATTGTATATTTTCGTGTATTTTGTCAAAATAAAAGTCTCGTTTATTAAACGCAATCACTTTGTCAAGCTCGAAGACTTTAATTTTGAAATCTCTCTGCCATTGTGAGGGAGCCCGGCAGCGGTTCCGGCTTCACTCTGTCTGTTTCCATGGCGGATCTAAGAGCTGCTGTCACTCACGCAGTCCCTGTCGACTGTAAATAAAGCATAAATTCTGTCATTTACACAGACTTTACGCCGCCTAGCACAAGATCAATATTGAGGCTTTGGCTTTATCAGCTTTGGAGCGCCAGGTGAGGGTTTATTTTGCAGAAATAAAGCCGTTTATTAAAGTGACCGGCAGTACGCGTGAGTTCAGCTCACATTCACATTACATAGCTTTGTGTGTCTAAGATTCATCTTGATGTGTTTAAAATATTCCTATCATTAACAATCAACATTTTAAGTCTATAGTTTTACATATACTAGGACTGAGTGTTGTTTTTTTAACTTTAAGTAGAATAAGTTATGTTTGCTAGTGCTGTTAGCTCTGTATGAGTCTGATTTATAATTTGGATCAGAATCTGGTTTCTCATTCTTATCTGAATTTAGTTTAAAACCCAATGTTATTACAGTTGGCCTTATGTCTGATCTGTTTGTTTTATTTTTTACTTTGATTTTTAATATCTGACACCCATTCAGTTCAATGACTCCATTATCCACTGTATGTCTTCCTTCAGAAATCTGATATTTCAATACACTTTATATAATTAGACAATAAAGCTAGGATAATGTGTTTTCTGCATAATTGATCAGCCTCTCTCTCTCTCTCTAGTCATGGCGTCTCTGTCAGAAGAGGTGTTGTTGGTGGTCAAGAGGGTCCGTCAAAAGAAGCAGGACGGGACTCTGTATCTGATGGCTGAACGGATCGTCTGGGGTCCGGAGGGCAAGGACCGCTTCACTGTCAGCCATCTGTATGCCGACATCCGCTGTGAGTTCCAGATTGACTTGTATAATGGGTTTGATTGTTGTTAAAAGGTCTGAGATGACCTTTGATCCGTGTTTATAATGGGATGAACCTCTTGCGTGCAGGTCAGAAGATCAGTCCTGATGGTAAGGCAAAGATCCAGCTGCAGTTGGTTTTGCACACGGGTGAAAGCACCACCTTTCATTTTGCCAATGAAAGCACAGCACTGAAGGACAGAGAAGCCACTAAGGAGCTCCTACAGCAACTCCTTCCAAAATTCAAGAAGAAAGCAAACAAAGAGCTGGAGGAGAAGAACAGGTGACATGATCTGATCTAAAATCAAAAAGTTTTTAATATGTTCATGCTTATTACAATTTTTAATATTTTTTTAGGATGTTGCAGGAAGACCCTGTTCTCTTCCAGCTTTATAAGGATTTAGTGGTGAGTCAGGTGATCAGCGCAGAAGAGTTTTGGGCCAATCGGCTGAGCCTGAATTCTGTAGACCACTCCCTCGCCAACAACAAACAGCAGGAAGTGGGCATCTCTGCTGCCTTCCTGGTGAGTGTAAATACATGACGGGCATTTTTCACATTTACAATGTAAATAAGAGGTGTGGTGTTTCACCTCATGATGATGTATCACTAAAGGCCGACATCAGACCGCAGACGGATGGTTGCAACGGTCTGCGGTATAACCTCACCTCTGACATCATCGAGTCGATCTTCAGAACCTATCCAACAGGTGAGACTTATAGGGCACATACTTGAGTATATATTAAGTATTGTCTTAAAGGCGGAGTGCACAATGTATGAAAGCCAATGTTGATATTTGAAATCACCTAAACATACACGCCCCTACCCCAATAGAATCTGGACCTTCTTTTGATAGACCCGCCCCACACATACGCAACCCTGGCAAGGATGTTGGTTAGAAGACACACCCCTTACTGCTAATTGGCTACAAGTGTGTTTTGGTAGTCGGCCAGACTCCCTTTTGCCAAAGCGTTTTTCAAACATTGTGCACTCCGCCTTTAAAGGATTATTTCATCTTCATAAAAACTCATAAATTACTCACCCCAATGTCATCCAAGAGGTTTGTTTTTCTTTCTTCAGTCGAAAAGTACGTTTTTTGAGGAAAACATTTCAGGATTTTTCCTTATATAGTGGACTTTATTGGACCTCAACAGATTACAGTTTCAATGCAGCTTCAAAGGACCAAGACATAAGGGTCTTTTCTAGCGAAACGATCGTCACTTTTGCAAAAAAACCACAACTTCTCATCTTGCACTAGCCGCACTGCAAAAAATGACTTTCTTACTTAGTATTTTTGTCTTGTTTTTAATACAAATATCTAAAACTTCTTAAATTAAGATGCATTTTCTTGATGAGTAAAATCTAGTTTTTAGACACAAAAACAAACATAAAATTTAAGTGAATTTGTGCTTAAAGGCAGGGTGCATGATTTTTGAAAAACACTTTGGAAAAGCGATTAGCAAGGGTTGCATATGTGTGGGGCGCATCTATCAAAAGAAGGTCCAGATTCTATTGGGGTAGGAGCGTGTTTGTTTAGGTGATTTCAAATATCAACATTGGCTTTCAGAGATCATGCACCCCACCTTTAAAACAAGCAAAAAATCTGCTAATGGTATAAGAAAAATTCAAGAAAAAATTGCTTACCCCATTGGCAGATTTTTTGCTTGTTTTAAGCAAAAATTCACTTATTGTATATTTTTTTGTCTAAAAACTAGACTTATTTTCTTAGGTCATTTTGCACATCAAGAAAATGCATCTTGATTTAAAAATTGTTAGATAATTTGTAAAAACAAGACAAAAATACTAAGTCATTTTTTAAATACTTAAAAAAAGCAAAAATATCTGCCAATGGGGTGAGAAAAAAATCTTTTTTCTTAAACACTTAATTCAAGCAAAATTTTCTCACCCCGTTGGGAGATTTTTAGCTTGTTTTAAGCACAAATTCACTTAAATTCTAGTTTTTTTTAAAAACTAGATTTATTTCTTGGGTCATTTTGCTCATCAAGATAATACAGATTTAAGAATTTAAGAATTTTTAGATATTTATACTGAAAACAAGACAAAAATACTAAGTTAGAAAGTCATTTTTTGCAGTGTGGAGCGGTAGTTTCACATACTGGTGCATCACAAGGCTAGAAATTTTGATGAGAAATTTAGTTTAAAAGTACTTATTTCTTATTTATTTGGTGAAAATGATGATGGTTTTGCTAGATAAGACCCTTATTCCTCGGTTGGGATCGTTTTGAGACCTTTTAAGCTGCACTAAAACTGTTGAGGTCCACTAAAGTCCACTATATGGAGAAAAATCCTGTAATGTTTCATTTTCTTTTCGACTACTAAACAAAGAAAGACACAAACATCTTGGATAAGATGGGAGTAATTTATCACAATTGTTTTATATGAAAGTGGAATATTCCTTTAAGTCTGAATGGTCTTTTTTGCTTAATCACAGTTAAGCAGAAATATGCTGAGAACGTTCCTCACACCATGACTGAGAAGGAGTTCTGGACGCGGTTCTTTCAGTCTCATTACTTCCACAGAGATCGAATCAACACGGGCCAGCAGGACATCTTCTCCGAGTGTGCCAAACAGGATGAAAAAGGTACATGACATTTGTATTTAGTCTCAATTGCTCAGGACTGATAGGTGTAATACTTGATGTAAACGGTGGTGTTTGTGATCAGGTCTGAAGTCGATGGTGACTCAGGGAGTGAAGAACCCCATGGTAGATCTTCTCTCTCTGGAGGATAAAACGTTAGATGATGTAAGCGAGTCATCAGACTGGAATTAATTGATATTACTGTGAGAAGATCTGTGACGTGTCTCTTTGTCTCTGAAGGGTTATGGCACGGCTACAGTTCCCTCCACTTCAAACGCCACAAACAAAACACTGAGAGAAAACAGCAACTGTGCCATTATAAAACGCTTTAACCACCACAGTGCCATGGTGCTCGCCGCCGGCCTGCGCAAAGCGTGAGTCTCTCAACAGACAAATGTGTGTGTTTGCTTGTGTTCAGTCACAGATTTATGGATGTTTGTTTGTGCGCAGGGAAGCCCCCAGTGATCAGACCAGTGAAACCGGCAGCACAGATGGTAACTCCAGAGACTCAGATTTCTTCCAGCCACCGCTCAAAAAGGTAAAACTGTTGTTTTTTTTAACGTATTTTAGTAAGCCAACCCGGAAGTTAGTGGGACCTTGTTTCCCTCAACAAAAATTCCATTCATTTTTCCCAAAGACTTGGATTATTGCAAAAAATAAGCCCTGGTTTAACAAAAGTTTGACACTTACACATTTTGATAATCTTCACAGATGAACACAACTTTTATGAATTTTGAAGGGTAAATGCGTTTACAAGAAATTAAAAGTTAACCTTAGGTTACAAACGAACTACACCACGGTCTCTAGATATCAACGTCATCACCACCAAGCGTCCAACAGCTCTTTCTTACTTTATTAAACACATTTAAAAACATGTTTCCTGATAAGGAAATACTCTTTGTACCTTTGTTGGGAATTGTGCCCATGTTGCATTGTTTTTAATGTGATGGCGTTTAATGTCTCTGACAACACTGCAAGAAATTATTTTCAAGAAAAAAATTCTTAGTATTTTGTCTTGTTTTCAGTTAAAATATTTAAAAATTCTTAAAAATATCAAATTTAAGTGATTTTGTGCATAAAACAAGCAAAAAAATCTGCCAATGGGGTAAGCAAATTTTTCTTACATTTTTCTTGAATTTAGTGTTTAAGAAAAATGTTCACAATTTTTTGCTTACCCCATTGGCAGATTTTTTTGCTTGTTTTATGCACAAAATCACTTATATATGATATTTTTATATTGATATTTAGACTTATTTTCTTGAGTCGTTTTGCTCATTAAGATAAAGCATCTTAATTTAAGAAATTTTTAGATAGTATTTTGGTCTTGTTTTCAGTAGAAATATCAAAAAAATCTTAAATCAAGATGTATTTTCTTGATGAGCAAAATGACCTAAAAAAGGTCTAGTTTTTAGACAAAAACTATACAATTTAAGTGAATTTGTGTTTAAAACAAGCAAAACATTTCTGCTTATGGGGTGAGAAAATTTAGCCTGAATTAAGTGTTTAAGAAAAAAGAAAACTTATTTCAAGTTTTTTTTTCTCACCCCATTGGCAGATATTTTTGCTTGTTAAGCACAAATTCACTTAAATTGTATAGTTTTTCTCTAAAAAATTTTTTTTCTACAGTCATTTTGCTCCTAAAAAAAACATCTTAAGAATTTTTGCTATTTGTACTGAAAACAAGAAAAAAAATTAGGAAAGTCATTTTTTGCAGTGAAAGTCTGCACTGCAAAAAAATGATTTTCAAGAAAAAAAATTCTTAGTACTTTTGTCTTGTTTTCAATAAAAATATCTAAAAATTCTTAAATTAAGATGCTTTTTCTTGATGAACAAAATGACCTAAGAAAATAAGTCTACATTTTAGATTAAAAATATCAAATTTAAGTGATTTTGTGCATAAAACAAGCAAAAAATCTGCCAATGGGGTAAGCAAATGTTTGTTTTGCTCATCAAGAAAAATCATCTTAATTTAAGAATTTTAGATATTTTACTGAAAACAAGACAAAAATAATAAGAATTTTTTTTCTTAATTAATTTTTTGCACTGTAGTCCCATGTAGCAACTTGTTAGCAAACGCTCTTTTAAAAACGTTAAAGCTTTAAAAAGTCACAAGTAGAGTATTACTGGTGTGTTTTGTGTAGTTAAAAAAATTGCCTTATGTTAAAACAAGATCTTATTTAGAGAGTTTAAGGAAAGAGAAAGCCCCTTATAGCGGGTGTTTCTGGAGAGAGATGGTACTCGATTGTACATCTTGAAAGAACGATCATGTGACTTTTACGCACTGATGGTTGTTTTGTTGGTCTTAAGGTGAAACTACAAGAAGCCATAGAATATGACGACCTGCAGAGCGACCACAGGCCTAAACCGATTTCTCTCAACCTGAAGAAATCAGACCGGTAAACACAGTGCATCTTATATCTTATTTATTCTGTATACAGTCTTATGTTTGATTATTTATTAGTATTGTTTGTTTCATCTGTTTGTTCCTGTAAGATATTCACACGGTCCAGTTCCTCTGCAGTCTCAACATTACACCAGCAGCCAGGACATTTTGAACTCTATTAGCATCATCCAACATGAGATGAAGAGCTATAAACCCTGCCTGACTCAGGTACACCACTGAGAACATTATGGCCCCGAAATAACCACATTTAATGCAGAAGTTAAACCCCTAAATGTTCATTCCATATCTGTACGGAACAAGACTCACTCCTGAAAATCCAATAAATGACTTTGCGACCATGGTTCATGAATCGAAAACGTTTTTAGTGTTATTAAAAAGTGGCAAGGTGCTTGTCCTAATATTTTGGTCTGAGGTAAAGCATTTTTCTGTTCATCGTGGGATTTTTTTGTTCACTGTTTTGATCTGGCAACACACGTAAGTAAATGCTCGTACTTCTGTGATTTTTTTTTGCACTGCGCATACAGAAGACATTTTCATCTTATAATGGTGCATTCACTCCAGATGCGGAAGAGGCGGCAAGCGCGAGTGATTTACATGTTAAGTCAATGCAAAGATGCGAATAGGCATCCTGCGGCGCGGTTGCCGCGGGAAATGCGCGAGTAGAAAAATCTGAATCAGGAGTTGCTCTAGTAGTGACGTGATTACAGGAAGCGAGCGGAGTTGCAGAAGCCCCTCTCATGATGCGAATTTCTGCGTGAATGTCTCAAATGACTAGAATTTCACATGCGAATGAAGCGAGTAAACTCAAAATGTTCAAGCGTCCAACTATGCACGAGTAGTGCATTTTTGCCGCCTCTACCCCGTCTGGTGTGAACGCACAGTAAGCATTTGTTTTTTCAGAAGAGTTTCAGTAAAAAAGGTGCGGGAGTTAAGGTGCGGGAGTTAAGGTGCGGGAGTTAAGGTGCGGGAGTTAAGGCGCGGGAGTTAAGGCGCGGGAGTTACGGCGCGGGAGTTAAGGCGCGGGAGTTAAGGCGCGGGAGTTAAGGCGCGGGAGTTAAGGCGCGGGAGTTAAGGCGCGGGAGTTAAGGCGCGGGAGTTAAGGCGCGGGAGTTAAGGCGCGGGAGTTAAGGCGCGGGAGTTAAGGCGCGGGAGTTAAGGCGCGGGAGTTAAGGCGCGGGAGTTAAGGCGCGGGAGTTACGGCGCGGGAGTTACGGTGCGGGAGTTACGGAGAAAACTGCGTCATAGGTATTTCCGTTTGAGACGGTGAAAACAAAGATGAGCCAAGTTGAGGAGTGATTTAACTCAAACTGCAACATAAGTCGCTGTTTATTTACTTCCATCATTGCTGGTCTTCTCAAATTATACACATCAAGTTGCTATTTCGTCTTCGTTTGTGGGTTAACTTGCTAAGCTTCTTCTTCTGTGGCGACTTCTGCTGTTACTGTGGTTACACGCGTGATTACTGCCAACCAGCGGTTTCGCGTGTGTTTGCACGTCGACGCGGATGGCGACGCACAAGTATAAATGAAAACCGACGCGGAACCTACGCCGTAGGACCTACGCACGACTATAAATCGCCCTTTACGGTGCGGGAGTTACGGTGCGGGAGTTACGGTGCGGAAGTTAGGATGTGATTGTAACTCTTGTAAATGATTGAACTAGGTGTGCACATAACATAAAAACTAAAAGGTCACTAATGAGGCCAATGTGGATGTTACACATGTTACAGACAAAATCTGGCATGTTCGAAGCCTGCCATAAGACCTATGCAGATTTATTTTTTAGCTTTTTACCCTCTATCTAAAATTCTGTGTTTAACTACCTGCTGTTTTTGTGCCCAGTGTGATTTTATTTCTTGAATGGGTTTAGATGATGTGATGTTAATTTATCTGTGCCCCGGTCTGTTTCAGGTGATGTCCAGCAGTGCGGCGAGCTCGGCCATCACAGCTCTCTCTCCTGGAGGGGTCCTGATGCAGGGTGGAGGTCAACAGACTGTTAACCGTGAGTCCAAACTCCTGTATGAGTGCATTACGTATTACACATTTACTGCTGTATAAACCAAATAAATCTGCCAAATATCAATTGTCAGATGTCGGCATCAAATAAACTTTAGCTCAGTTCAGGCATATTAACTTTCTCTCTCTCTCTCTCTATGCAGAATTAGTGCCCACTGATGTTCAAAGTGAGCTAAAGCACTTATATACAGCAGTCGGAGAGCTGCTCAGACACTTCTGGTCTTGTTTTCCTGTTAACACTCCCTTCTTGGAGGAAAAGGTGAGGACTTGCGTACATATCAAAGTATTCCCCTAGTGGCCACTGTAGTACATTGTATGTCTTTAAAGTGATAGTTCACCCGAAAATAAAATTCTGCCATAATTTCCTCACCCTCAAGTTGTTTCAAACCCATATGAATGTCTTTGTTTTGCTAAACACAAAGGTAAATATTTGTAAGCAAGCAAAAAACAGGAGCACCATTGACTTCCATAGTAGGATAAACGCTTACTATGGAAGTGATTGGTGCTCATAAACGCTTTGGTTACAAAACATCACCCAAAATATCTTCCTTTGTGTTAAACAGAAGACATTTATACAGGCCTGTATCAAGTTGATGGTGGTAAATAATGACAGAATTTTCAGTAGTTAAGGTTTTTAGATCATTTTACTCCATTGTTGTGATATAATGTTTTTTCTCTTTTATGTTGGCAGGTTATTAAGATGAAATCCAATCTGGAACGATTTCAGCTGACTAGGCTCCGCCCATTTCAAGAGAAAATCCAACGACAGTATTTGAGCACTAATGTAAGGCCACGCCCCCCGCCACGTGCCTACCGTAATAGATCCTCTGAGTGCTGCTTAGAGTAAACCTAATCAATAATTTATGTCTGTTAGCCAGTAATCAATCATTTCCAAGGTTACATGAGGAAATGCTTTTAGATAGATCTTGGGTTTCTTTTACACAAATCTATCAACAACAATGTTGGGGAAATTTACTTTTAAAAGTAATGCATTACAATATTAAGTTACTCCCAAAAAAGTAACTAATTGCGTTACTTAGTTACTTTTCATGGAAAGTAATACTTGCGTTACTTTTAACTTTGACTTGATATCTTTCATTTGCATTTTCCATTGCAAAAATGTCATGTTCTAGCCTGCCATCTCCATTTCTGACTCAAACTGTTCTCGCTCAGGCGCACACGCATACATTGCGTAATTCTACGTGACTACGTATTTTTTATTAAACAAATGAATTAAACTGAAAAGTAACTCGCATTACTTTAAAAAAAAGTAACTTAAATATTAATGTGTACATTTATAAAAGTAATGCATTACTTTACTTGTTACTTTAGAAAAGTAATATTATTACGTAATGCATGTTACTTGTAATGCGTTACCCTCAACACTGACCAACAACGCATCTACATTTGACATTTTTATGCATTTTATCCATTATGCGTTTGCTTTTATCCAAAGCGACTTACAGTGTATTACAAAGTGTAACTTTGTTTAATAATGTCTTTTGCCTGGGTTCAAACCTATTAACTTTTTGCACTGCTAACGCAATGATCTACCACTGAACTATACAGGAGCATCTATAAGAATCTGTGGTTTCATAAACTGACGTTTGACTAAATTTATTTTGGTATTCGAGAGATGTCCATAAATGTTTTCCCATAGATCTTAGCTCTTATTGAAACTTGTATGTTCTTATATTCAATATTAAATAATTAATCAAATACTTTTATCAGATTTAGCTTTTCGAAAATGAGTCAATGTCATATTTTATAGAAACGTAGTCTTATTTTCTAAAATATGCAATGCTATTAAGTCTTTAAGATTTCCTGATCCCTATGTTATTAATTTTATTTTTGATCTTTTTTTGATTGATTTGACAGCTAACCGGTCATCTGGAGGAAATGCTTCAGGCGGCATACGGTAAATTCCAAGCTTGGCAAACCCGCAGAATGATGAGAAAAACCTGAGAAGATTGAGAAAAAACTATTTGCTTTGAAAGAGAGAAAAGACTCTGGGTAAATTAACAAAAGGGAGAGGAACAAAGAAACACTCTCCCATCTTGGGCCGACTCGAACTAGGCAGGCGAATTTTCCGTACTATCAGAGCTGAAGGTGCTTGTGGGCGTGTCTGCCTGGGGAGGGGCTTGGAGGGCAAAGCTGTCCTCTTATTCGTCCATGTGGAGACGGACAGCGGCAGTAACAAATAACTGTATTTTCTCTTTATATTTCATTTGTTCACTTCAGTTTTGTTCCGTTTTGCCTTTCCCGTTATTTCAGTGGATAATTTCTTTACCTTGGTAAGATGTGAAATTTTTAACAGTGTTGTATTTCTACAATGACCAAACTGGGCGTAATAATACCGGTGGAAGGTTTCTCAGGACTTATAACGTTTAATGCAAAGGACTGTTTGAGGATAAAGCTTTTTAAGTCGATGATAAGGAGGACTCGTACAGATTGGATATTGCAATGCGGTTCAACTCTCCCGAGACGTGAGGATGGTCGGAGCTCGGCTGCTCGAGACACGGAATGGGGAGGGAATATAGCAATACTGTAAAATAAAATAAAAAATTAATCTCTGTAGTGCTTTAACTGATCTGTGTGGCACACACACACTCATCCACACTGCTTTATAATCCTTCTGTTCTAGCTGCACTGAGTCGTGGATGTTATTTCATAATAAAAGCATCAAGATTCATACTGTTACACTGTGTGGTTGTCAATGTTGCATCAAAACTTCCCTAAATAGCCGAATTACCCAATTCTCATTGTGCATGATGTGAGGAACTTGGATGAAAATATTTTTGTATTAACAGCAGATAAGCTGTTAATGTACATCATAAAAGCCAAGAAGAGGAAACGCTGTTTTTGACTGGTTTTTATGGTGTTTCAAATGGTGTGATGTATATATATTTACAAAATTAATGATCGTATTATAGTTATTTTATTTTTCTGTAGTATACCATGGTATTCGGTAGTATTAAGCCCAGTTTATACTTCTGCATTGAGTTTACAGTTTAGGTCCGATGCCAAAGTATAAATCAGGCTTTAGTAGGGCTGTCATAATATTCACCGTGATAAATCGCATACAAACTAAAAGTTTGCATATTATATTTGTGTGTGTAATATATAAAATACAACAAAAAATAATTAATTATATACACACGCACACATGTACTAGGGCTGCATAATGTTTAATCAAAACAAATTTTTGCAGAATAAAAGTTTTTGTTTACATCATATATGTGTGTATTGTGTGTAATAAATATGTAAAAATAAAAACACACACATGCATGTGTAATTTTTAGAAAAAATATGTATATATTAAGTATCATATTTAAATTATATAAAAATCTATATACACATGTAAATATTTCTTAAACGTATACATGCATGTTTGTGTATTTACATATACAGTACACACACATAAATAATGCAAACAAAAACGTTAATTCTGCTAACAATTAATTGCGGTTAATCGATATGCAGCCCTTATATTTACACACATGTAAATGTTTCTTAAATACATGCATGTGTAAATACTATAGTATCTAAGCATTTTTCTTCAGTGTACTAATACTATTATAAGTAAATACTATAATTTTTTCATTTAGATAAAATTTAGTGACTTTTCTTATGATAAAACTCATAAATATATCTGAATTTTTAAACAGATAGACTACAAGGTCGTAAGATGTCTGAGGCAGGAGTTTGTGCTATTTTCGCTTGATGGTTCAGATTTTATTCTCTTGGGTGTCTCAAATATCAATCAATACCAACAAGAGCCTCTAATGGACCAATGGACTCCAATTGCTGCTGGGACACCTACGCCAAAATTTGTGGATTTAATTGTAAAACAGCAAAATCAAACAAACTTTACATGTTAGTCACACATACTTAGATGTTTCAGGCACATTTCAAAACATCTTTTAATAATTTAAGTAATGAATTTACGGGAAAAACTAAGTACTTCACATCATTCCACTTAAAGTAGTTCCCTGCGCTGTGTGTAAATCAGTGCGCGTCACAGTGAGTGGGGTTGTAAGGGGAAAGTAGCGCCGGTAGGTTTCAGTCAGTCAGACACATGATCATCTGCAGGATTGACTTTTACGGCATCTCTGGACTTTAAATCTACACATAAATGCGTCTGGAGCTCAAAAACAAGTAAAATATTCTTTAATACAACTTAGTTGTTGTTAAATATTTGTTCTAGATGCTTTATTCAACACTTTGGCTAACTTAGATTAATTAACTGTAAATCAAATTTACGTAAAGGAGTGATATGTCTTCAATAGGTTTTGATACAGTCGATATTGATTGAATTATAATGACTAAATCAATCTAAAGAGAAATCGAAACTAATGTGTTGTTTGTTGTGAAAGTACCTACGTTTCCAATCCAGACGGAAGTCTTTTCTTACTTTTATTTGAAGCTGCCAAGTTACAACAAACTTTTCAGAAACATGTAACTTATTTGTTGTTCCGTGCTGCTTCGTGACTCTTTTGATTTAGGTCTCGTGATTAACAGTCATGCTAATCGGCTAACTCGTAGCCTCTGATTTCAAACTTCTAATAGTAAGTTTTAACGTTAGTAAGTGTTTTTAAAGTGTGTCAGTGTTGAGTTATGTTAGATATGTGCTTTGAAATGAAGGGGAAGTAGCGCACTGCTGTGTGTGAGTTTGTATGTTTGTGTTTCGGTTTTTGCGCGCTGTCAGATGTGTGAAAGAAAAAGTATAGAAAGCTTGAACTAGTGAAAGTTTGTTTATAAAGCTCGCTCTGAATAAATACTTGCTCGTCACCAACGAAGTGTGACAGGGTGGATGTGCAATCCTTTCCACCTCGAATCACATGACAGAAGCTGAGTAGGGCTGTGTTTCAAAATCTAGTGAGCTGCCTAACAAGACGGCATTTTCAGGCGTCGTTGATTTGATGACTGTCTCGAAAAGCAATGTAGAGTAGAACAGCGAGGTATATCGAACTAACCGCGATATCGCGAATATCGGAATACGCAGATCCTGATGGGTTTCTATAACAAAAAAATATTTTAATACTTCAAAAGTTATGTATATGGTGGGAAATATAAAATGTGTATACTGATAAAAATATATATCTTCTAAATTAGCCTGGTTAGCCAGACCTACATCAAGATGTAAGGTCTGGCAACTCTTCACACAAACGGCTCAATGCAAGGGGCGGGATATAAGGTTGTCCCTCAAAATGCCTCTGCACGCAATAGGATAGCGCTATGACGGATCAGAGCAACGAAGAAGGTGACGTAGTTACCGTAACCAGTCGGCAAAACTCCAAACACATCTTTCTTGCTTAAAAAGGACTTCAGTAGGGTTTATTTGCTCTTCTCTCAAAGAAAAACATAAGTCTAAGTCCTCCAGAGTCGCGGCCAAAGCCGCTTCAAAAGATAGCTGTTCGCCAGCAGCAGCAGCCATTCTCTGTTTTCAAGTAGGAACCGTTGCAGCTCTGTCGTCATCATGTTAAGCCCGCCCCACAGACGCTACACACGATGTGATTGGCCTGACCAAATTTTGGTTTTTGGACCGGTTAAGTGTATTGTGAGTGCCTAGACTAAACCCTGGCAGCAAATATATTTTGCGGCCGCTAGGGTGCGTCTAGATTTCTAGGCTACTTCTAAATAGCTTTGGATGAAAGCGTCTGCCAGGTGTAAAAAGGAAATCTTCTGTCCTGAATTTGTTATAAGGGCTGCATAATGACGATTAATCACAACTGATCGTTTGCAAAATAAAAGTTTTTGTTTACATCATATGTGTTTGTGTATTGTATATAATAATTCTGTATAATACACAAGCTTGTTAAAATTTAAGAAATATTTGCATTTGTATATACATTTTTATATTTATATATAATTTATATTATATATAAAAATATGAATACTTAATATGTAAATACTTTTTTCTTAAAATTATACATGCATGTGTATTTATTTTTACACAACGAGATAATAACCAGGTACACACACATAAACACATATATGATTGTAAACAAAAACTTTAATTCTGCAAACGATTAGTTGCGATTAATTGTTATGGAACCCTTTCATAATTTCCTTTTTTTAAAATATAAATTTTTTTGTAGGGCCATATTATAGGGCATACATATCGCCTGCGATATGGCCCTGCTTGTCAGGGAACTACGGCTCTGTGCAGTTAATGTCGTGCCATCTGAAAGCAGCTGTTGACGATTTAATACTAATCAAGGAACCAGCATTACTGACGTGATGCCCGTGGTATCGCATGCGATTTATCGTGCAGCCCTAATTTTTTTATTATTTATGCTTTCAAACAACCAAAAGTTTAATCCTATCTTCATTTGTTTTATCTCCTCTCAAATATGGGTAGGTTTCTTCAAAAATACCACATTTTGAGCAAAAAGCTGAGATAATTGCGTTTTTTTGAAAGAATTCAGATAGAAATTCGATTCAGAGCGATGATCAAAACATACAAAGTTTGAATTCTTTGACGTGAGGGTGACGAGCGCCATCTGGTGAAAAAAAGCGAAAATATGGATTGTCTGAAAAACTCGTCAATAGCCGGGAAGTGTTTTCCTTTTAATTGACGAGGTAACTAGCGGCATCTAGTGGTGAGATTGCGATATGCAAACAACAGCTCATCTCCGTAATTTTAAAACGCATATGGTAGCCGCCACAGGACAAACGTCATTGTCTGAGACAACATAGCAGTTTAGGGCTACTGTAGAAACATGTTGGCGACTTCCATGTAAAGGAAACCTGCAGTGTATGTCGATAAAAAATGACTCATTCTATAATAAAAATAACACAATTCATTATGTAAGATCTTTATACACCACTGAAAATATAGTTATGTATATTATATTTCACCTTTAAAGCTTAATTGTTATGCACACATAATTTAGCAAGCTATCGCATTATTCTTCAAATATCATGCAGCTCTACTGCAGAGGTTCGAGCTCAATTCCAGGAAGAGATCCTGGACTGTTCCCATATCATGCGGTTTTGATCATCTTTTAAGGCATCACAGCCAATTGCAGATATTTAAGCCAGGATCATTGGACAGGATCTTAGGCAGGCATCATAGGTTGGTGGGTGCAGCATTTTCAGTGGTAATAATGAGTTTCCGACATTTTTAGCCATGATAGACACATTCCAATACAGCATTTTTGGGCACTGCATGTTTGGACATAGGCACAAGCATTTGAAAAAGTGCTCACTGAAATGTATGCAAATATTTAGCCAAATATAGTTCCCCAAAATGCTGCGTTTGCATAATTCCTAAAACGCTGTAGGTAGATGGTAAGACAGAGATCCATGTGATCTATGTATAAATGTGCATTGTTTTTTGTTGTCTCAGAGTGGTGCAGGATGGTTCCTGTGGTTTCTGAATCATGCACTCATGTTCTGGCTGAGTTTGACTGTCTGGACCCGCTTCTCTCTGCCCTGCGCCTGGACTCTGGCCGAATAAAAGTAATCCGGTTTTTGTTTTTGCATCCTGTGTTGTGTCCGTTTTCACATGAGAAAAGCTTCTACAATGCCAAGCTCCCAAAAGGGTCACCTTTAAGATATTTACCAGAGTTTTCAGCCAGCGCCAGCATTTTTTATGATTTTGGCAAAAGTTTAATGCCTTCTAGAAAATTTTTGTATATATAAACATACAATATATTAAATGAAAGAATAGACCCCTCTGCTTTCAAACACAAAATAAAACGTTTCATCCTTTCTTCATTTGTTCTTTTTATCACCTTTCAAATATGCCATGGGTAGGTTTCTTCAAAGATACCAACTTTTGAGCAAGATGAGATGAGATAAAAGCATTTTTGTAAAGGACTTTTGCTAGAGATCAGATTCAGAACGATGATCAAAACATGCACAGAGATTATACTGTTTTTGGATCAGTGGATGCTTTAGTGTTTTATATGTTGGGTAAGATTGCCACCTAGTGGATAATAGCAGAAATTTGGATTGCTGTAAAAACTCGTCATTGGCAGGGAAGCTTTTTAATTGACAAGATAACTTGTTAATGGCAGAGAAAAAGTTAATCAAGTTTTATTCGCTTGACTGTTAATGTACTGCATTGCCTTTTTATTATCGAATAATGTTTTCCCTTAAAACTACTACTTTTACCATTCTTTTGGTGTTTTGCCACACTTCTTTACTGCCTAACATCTGAAACAAGGGTAAACGGCAGCATTATTTAGAGTAAATTTTTCGTTTAATATCTTATTTTGTGTTCTGCAGTGCACGTGTCTGTCCGTGTCCAGAAAGTGGCTGGCCCTGGGCACATCTGCCGGTGGAGTACACCTCATTCAGAGAGAGGGTTGGAAGCAGAGACTCATTCTCACACATAAAGTAAACAAACAAACATAATCCTAACACAATTTCATCTCTTAGCTCAGAGCTAAAGAGCTAATAAAAACAATAATTTTAAATGCATTATACAGTCTTTATAATTTAAATATGAATGCCTACTCTCAGTGTAATGCTGCGTTTACACCAGCCGCAGTAGAGGCATCAAGCGCAAGTGATTTCAGGTCAATGTAAAGACACGTTGACGCGCATCTGGAGGTCTCGCAGCGCGAATGAGGCGTTTAGCGCGCCACGGTAGACACGATTCTTCCTCATTCGCGCGTCTAGTTCGCGTGAATGGCGCGAATTGAGCATTGCCGCAGAAAACGCACAACTTTTAAAAAATTTGAACTTTGGCGGAAAAAACGTGCCACGTTAACCAATCAGGAACTTGCTCTAGTCGCAGAAGCCCCTCCCATGACAGGAATTTCCGCGTGAATGTCTCGATGACTAGAATATCATGCGTGGCTTTTCAGGCAGGTGAAGTGAGTAAACTCAAAATTTTCAAGCGGGAAACTAGACGCGGTAGACACGAACGTGGCTGGTGTGAACCTACGGTAAGAGTAAATTAATACTGAATTGTCACACAAGCATACAAATATATTGATTATTATCAGCTCAGATAAACACATAACTTAATGATCTCAGCATACATGAGGGCTGCATATGACATCACCGAAGAGCAAACTAAAAGGATAAACTCATGTATGTACAGTCTGTATGAAGTGTTCGATATCTGTTTTTACTTAGGAAGGTTCGATCACGCAGGTCGCATGCTGCCCCCATGATGAAGACTTTATCGCCGTGGCAACAAGGTATTCGTGTTCACCTGTTTTTATGCAACTACAAAGTTTGTTTTTGTCAGTCAGGCCACATGTGATGTTTGTGTGTCTCAGTCAGGGCCTGGTAGTGGTTTGGGAGCTGCAGTTGGAGCGCCGTGGTCGTCCAGAACGTACAGGTGTGTCATGGGAACATCGCGGGCAGACAGTAACATCTCTGTGCTGGGACACCACGGCCCTACGAGTGTTTGCTGGAGACGTCGGAGGGAAAGTGTCCTGCGTCCGCTCCGGGTCCTCCAAACATGGGAAGGTAAATTAACCTTTAAATTTAGCCTTTTTTTTAAATAATCATTTTTGTTAATTCTTCTGTGTATTGTATATGCATTTCCAAACAGGGCTCGGCATTTGTCATCTTCCCTGTTCAGACCATCATCACGGTGGACTCGCGTGTCGTACAGCTGGGATACACGGACGGTCACCTGGTGGTCTCATCTCTCACTCGCTGCTACCTGTGTGATACTGAAAGGTGTGTTGATCTTTGCGTGGACTGGAAGGGTACACATCAAATTTCTTTTGCTAAGTAAATCATTGGTATGTGTTTGGGGTGGGACTGTGTGTAGATGAATTTATGATAAAGATGTAATCTGTTCTCATGTCACTTTTTAATCAATCTCGCTCTGTCTCAGGGAGAAGTTCTGGCGTGTGGGTAATAAGGAGCGTGATGGAGAGTTCGGGGTGTGTTTTTTCATGCATGGTCAACGGGGTCAGGTGGGCGCTCCTCCTCCGCTGCTGTACTGTGCCCGGCCGGGCTCTCGTGTGTGGGAGGCCAGTTTCAGCGGAGAGGTTTTGAGTACACACCAGTTCAAACAGCTCCTGGCCTGTCCACCACTTCCACTAATCTCTTACAAGTATGTCTTCACCATCTCCTATGACATCACATCAAACTCTGCTAATTGTGGGTCTGTATGATGTGTTTGGGTTCGTTTGCATACTATTAATGCTATTGCAGTATGTACTGTGCACTAGGGATGTAAAAATACATTGATATAGGGCTGCAAAACGATTAATCGTGACTAATCGTTTGCAGAATAAAAGTTTTTGTTTACATCATGTATGTGTGTGTACTGTGTATAATAATTCTGTATATATAATACACAGATGCAAGTATATAGTTATATGTGTATATATATTTTTATATTTATTTATTTATTATATATATAATTATAAATACTTAAGTGCTGGGAAAAGATTAATCGCGATTAATCGCATACAAAATAAAAGTGCATTTTTGCCCAATATATGTGTCTGTACTGTATGTAATTATTATGTATATTTAATCTTTAGCTGCCAGTAACTTACTGTAGATTTTATATTTATGTTATTTACTGGCAACAGTTCAAAGTTAAATGAACATGAAACATTTTCAGTCTTTATCTTCTACAGTAACTTACTGGCAACCAGCTGCATAATTACAGCAAATTTTTTTCAGAACATTTTTATTAATATATCCATTTTTATTGTTAATATATAATATAGAATATATAAATAAATATATATATATATATATATATATATATATACATGTAAATATTTAAATACATAAATGAATGTGTGTGTATTTATATATACATAATAGTTACATACAGCGCACACTCATATATTAGACAAAAATGCACTTTTATTTTGTATGCGATTAATCGCGATTAATCTTTCCCCAGCTCTACTTATAATATAAGTGGGCGTGTACAGGGCGGGATCTGAGGCTGATTTATGTACGCACACTTGCAGGTGAACTCTGAACTTTGCTTCCAGGTGTGCGTACACAAGGTTTTATAAGTCTGCTTTTGGGCGCGAATGCACTTTTAGTGTTTTATAAACATGACCTCTGACCTTTCATGTTTATTGTGAATACTTTATAGTTGTTTGTTTTTATGCATTGTGTTTTGTGCTTGTAGAAATGAGCCACATTTCAACCCTGTGCAGACTCCACAGTCTCTGGCTTTCCCAAAACTCCTTCAGTTTGGGTAATGAGTCATCTAGTTTCCTTATTATCCTTCAACTTTTAGTTAATAGAAAAAGTTCTTCCTAACCTGTTAAATGTATTTTGACTAACTTTAACAGCACATGTTAGAGGTTTTGGGGGCAAATATCTCACTTGATCTTTGTGTACGTCTGTGTTTGTCAGTGATCAACACCTTCTCACCTGGACAGATTCGGCTATCTACATCTTTGCCCCTCACAGTGGGCAGGTCCTGCTGTGGACAGAGGTCAAAGGTGAGATGTCTTGTTTATTAAAAAATATAATAGTGAGTTGTTGGTTTTTCTTACAGATTATGTCCATCTGTCTTCTCTGTAGATGTGATGGAGATTGCGGTTTTTCGCAATGAGCTGTTTTGTCTTCATGGTGATGGGCGCTTGTCTCACCTGTCGTTGGTGTCACCTGAGCGCTGTGTGGAGCGTCTGATGAAGAGAGAGAACTGGATGCAGGCCGCCACTGTCTGCTGCATGTTTCAGCATGCAGTTATTGCATCCAGGGTACACGCAAACACACATACGCAAGTTGCATTCTCACTGAGAGCGAACCAGTGCATTATTTAGTTTTTCATATTGTCATGGGGTATTACTGGATGCCACTGAAGTATAATGTGATGAAGACATGTAAGGTCTTTTCTCTGTCATCCTCAGGCCAGGAAGTCCCTTCCCATCGATCGACTGGAGCATCTAAAGGCGCAGCTAAACTCCACCTCCCAGCAACAGCTGATTGGTCAGCTTGAGGAAGTGATCGGCAGGTTAGAGCCGCTGGACTCCGCCTGCAGCAGTCGGAGGAGCAGCATCTCGTCACATGTGAGTATCAAACACACATCCAACACCAGTAAATATCTACAATAGATGATCAAATAAACAAATGTTTAATATCTCCATATGCAGGAAAGCTTTAATGTTTTAGACTGTGGCATCTACCGCGTCATCAGTCGAAGAGGCAGCCAATCGGATGAGGATACCAACTCTATCGCCACCCAAACGACGCTTGAGGAGGAGCGACTGAAGGAGTTTAGTTTCACAGACGAGCAGACGGAAAATGGTGAGACTTAGAGAAAAAGAGACTGAAAACATTTAAAGCAACAAAATAAAGTTTGAATGTAATTGGCTTCTTCCAGAGGATCAGGAAGTAGCCTGAACCGTTTTCAGTATTGACATTTCAGAGCATAATGATCCAGATTTATATTTTGTTAAGAAAACTACATGGTTGTGAAATCAATGGTGCACAACAAGCACAGCATTGCACTAACACATCCACCATCTTGGCATTAAATCACAAGGTATACATTATTTGTATAGGATGTATGTATACAGTGTTGGGTGTAACTAGTTACAAAGTAATTAGTTAATGTAATTTAATTACTTTTTCATTAAAAAAGTAAAGTAAGGGATTACTCTAATTTTTCTAGTAATTTATTTACAGTTCCTTCTGATGTAATTGAACTAAATACTGTGTATAGACAGTATATTGCAAAAAAATTATTTTCAAGAAAAAAAATCTAAAAATAAATTTAAATGCTTTTTCTTGATGAGCAAAACGACCCAAGAAAATAAGTCTAGTGTTTAGACCAAAAATATCAAATTTAAGTGATTTTGTGTGTAAAACAAGCAAAAAATCTGCCAATGGGGTAAGCACATTTTTCTTGAATTTTTCTTGAATTAAGTGTTTGAGAAAAAAGTTTACGATTTTTATGCACAACTTCAATCAAATTGTATATTTTATGTCTAAAAACTAGACTTATTTTCTTGGGTTGTTTTGCTCATCAAAAAAAGCATCTTAATTTAAGAATTTTTAGATATTTTTACTGAAAACCAGACAAAAATACTAAGAATTTTTTTCTTGAAAATCATTTTTTGCAATGTAGGTCAATTATATATAACACAAAAATGTGAATTTAACATCAAAATTTAAAGTCTAAGGTTAAAATGCTAATTTTTTATTTAACCTTCTCACTTTAAATACTTTGGTGAGTTGATAAGAATAATATTAACACTCTAGTGAAGTTTACAATTCTTACTACACTGCAAAAAATGATTTTCAAGAAAACAATTCTTAGTATTTTTGTCTTGTTTTCAGTAAAAATATCTAAAAATTCTTAAATTAAGATGCTTTTTCTTGATGAGCAAAACGACCCAAGAAAATAAGTCTAGTTTTTAGATCAAAAAAACAAATTTAAGGGATTTTGGCATAAAACAAGCAAAACATTCTTGAACATTTTTCTTAAACACTAAATTGAAGAAAAATTCAAGAAAAATGTGCTTACCCCACTGGCAGATTTTTTTGCTTGTTTGATTTTTGTATCATTTACTAAATAGGATTTAGAAACTAATCAGTAATAAGTTTTTTTTTTTTTTTAGTAACTTATTCAACAATGGGACCTTTAATTCATTGTAGGTCATGTTGGAAGAAATCTTCTGCCAGAAGCATAAATGTAATAAGAGAAAGTAAATATTCATGTTGACCTGAAGATGTGATCACTTAACAGATTTTTTTGCTGTCCTAACTGCACAATGCAACAAATTCCATCAAAATCAGCCAATCAGAGCTTATTTGATGTTTGTATTCAGGTATTTACTGTATTTTGGGATTTTGGACTGTGGGCGGAGCTTCCCAGTGTATAAATAGAAATCAAGCAAGAATTTTGTTGGTTTTGTATGTTATTATGCTGTACATCAAACCGTTTGAAATAAAGCCACTAAAACATCATATAGTAGCATTCATTTTTTATCATAAGATTTTTTCGTCTTAGCTCTATATTCCCTCTTTATTCCTGTGTCATTTCAATTCTTTTTATCTCTATTCTTTTTTTCTTTCTGTCTTGAAGACTCTCAGTCTGTGCGAGGAGAGAGCGACAGGTCTGACCTCGGTCTGCAGTTCCTACCGTTGTCTTTCCGGCCTAAACCGCCACGAGCTCTGCAGGCCGTTCGAGACAGGTACACATACGCTTTGCTCATAAACTGTCCCTTTTTCTCTTGTGATTTCATTTCCTCTTAAATTTCACACCAGACTTGCTCTGATTGGCCGGCGGTCGGGGAAGTAAACCTCCACCGAAAGTCAAACATATTTTTAAACCATTAAAAGTGCAGCTGGTCCTGTCCCATGTTATTTTTAATACGGCGACTTCCTGTTTCGATGTGGTGTAACATTTATAGATGAAGAACTTTTGCCGTCTGTCACATTGTGTCATTGTACATCGATGCGTCTCTGTGATTTGAAACAATTGTTTCGTCCTTTGTTTGGTTTAAAAACATTTATTCATCCGTTCTGTATTATCTCTAGTGTTTCTAGCTTTGTGAAAAAGACCACAGAGAAGATCAACACCCTCCAGATGAACAGCGACCTTTGGGCTCGGCCTGACCTCAGGGAGGGCTTTCAAGAAGAGTTGACCCCTCCGCCAGATGATGTTGACCATGAGTGAGTCTCTATAATGTATTATGGCAGTCTATGTTTTTATATATAACAATTTATACTGTGTTTTTGTTTGGTCTGTCTGTTTTAGGGTGAGCGATGAGCAGATAAGCTCAGAGTCTGAACTTCATGAGTTGAGAGCCGCCACACAGAGAGCCATGTGAGACCTGCCGCAAAAAGACAGAAAGATTGGTTAACTGACACATTATGACCACCGTTAATACTTTTTGTCTGACCTCTAGATCCCAAATCCAGGACCCTATGGTTTTACTCAACCCGGTCTGTCTTGGTGAGGAACTCCAACAGTGGGCTTTGGTTCTGGAGAAGGTCCTCGGCCCAGAAGATCACTATCGACCAAGAGACATTAAAACCGAAGATGAGGAGAAGACTGTGGAAGATGAAGATGTTTTATCTTCTGTCTCCTGTTGCATTGTGGTACAGCCGGAGAGCTTGTTAACTCCCGCCCCTGATCTAGACGAATCCTCCAGCATTACAGAAGAAGAAGACCTAAAGGAGAGCAGTCCTTGCTTCACCGCCCCAGTCAGAACACCATTTCCTCCTCTCGCTAACTCTGTTGAACTAATACAGCTGTTCTCCCCCAAACCTCTGCCCCCTGACCTCCACGCTGACCTCTCGGAGTTGGCCTGTCTGTACCTGGAGTTGGGATGCCCTGGTGAAGGGAGCGATTCGAGATGGGAAAAAGATGGAGAGGTGGAAAACGTGTGCGTTTTTCTACGGAGGTACTTCTTCCTGTTGGACCAGGAGAGAGTCAGGAGGATGTGTGCACTGAGATACAGCGAGCAGCCTGATGTGCGGAAGTCGTATATCGCTGGCATGCTTGGTAAAGGATTTTAAACATTCAATTAACATTGACACGTTTTGTAAACGTTTCACTCACGTGTAAATAAATATTATGTGAAGTTTACACAGCTAAGTAAATACTCAAATGTGTTGTGTTATAGAGTTTACTCAGGCCAGTAAGGTGGTGGAAGTGATCCAGAAGGGCGATCTTCTGAAATCCCTGCGTAGTTTGCGTGAACTTCAGCCGTGGAATGCTCCTTTGCTCCTCGCACACCTGTACAGGTGAATTGCATCATTGCAGATTCTTCAACACACACCTAACATCTTTTTAACATCTTTATTTAATACCAATGTGATCTAAATTATTGGATAGATGTCTTCTAGTCTTCTTAACTCTTTCCCCGCCAGCGATTTTAAAAAAGTTGCCAGCCAGCGGCAGCATTTTTCATAATTTTCACAAAAGGTTCTTAAAATATATAAACATACAATATATCAAATAAAAACAAACAGACCCTCTGCTTTCAAACACAAAAAAAATTAATCCTACCTTTATCAGTTCTCTTTATATCACCTCTCTAATATGGTTAGGTTTCTTCAAAAACACCCAAATTTGAGCAAAAAGCTGAGATAATTGCATTTTTGTGGAAGACTTTTGATAAAGATCAGATGCAGAGCGATCCTCAAAACTTACACGAACATACAGCTGTTTGCCCTATGGCGATACTTCCAGGTTTTTTTAAGTTGCGGATAATATATGATGATAAATTGCCACCTATTTTTGCGGAAAGCTGGAAAAACTCGTCATTGGCGGGGAAAGAGTTAACATGCTTTGCAGTTTCTACCTTGAATGATTACTATGCAAAAAACTTTCAGTACAGTATGTCGTACAGTTTCAAATAATAATAATTACTATGTTTTACAGACTCTACGAGAAACACGGAGAGGTGGCTGTTCGCGCTTACCCACAGTTTTACCCCACAATTCTTCCCTCGGACATCATGGCCATGGCTTTGCCCAACCACTTCCTGCCTTATCTGGACAATCTCGTCCAATCGCGATCCGAGCACCAGAGGTGTGGTTGTGTTCTTAGGAATATGCTTTGAGAAACTTCATGTTTTGTGTTTAATATCGTTAAGTTGCCTTTTCACTGTACACGGCATTCAGACATGACTGTCGGAGTTCGCCCCCTAGTGGCAAACATGGGAGAGAAGCTCATTCCAGTGCAAGTTAAGATCTACGAATATTAACTATAGTAAATAAAGTAGTAAAATAAATTAATGAATACAAATTAATAAAACAATAAACATTTATGCATATATGACAAAAACCGGCAATATTTTTTGAGAGAACAAGATAAAAAAAAGTGTAAATATTAAATGAATAATTATTATTTATCAGAAAATCAATCAGTTTTAAAAGAATCAAGTGTTACTGATTAAGTTAAACAAAAAATGATTAATAATTTTCTCTTCAATACATCACGTCGCACAAGTTCACATTTTTAACAAATCTAACGCTTAAAACGGATCCGAAAATTATGTATCAGCAGATGTTCGTCACCTCACGCAGCCCCTTGCGACTCTCCATAGGGAATGAACGACTTCCGGTTTATCGGCCGTCGTTTGTCGTGTGCAGTGGAAAGCCAAGGTCAATTCCAAGACCTGATTTGTAAATGCATTTTTTTTTTACATTCATGCATTTGGGTGATGCTTTATGCAAAGCGACTTAATTAAACTTATACATTTTTTAAACAGCATGAGTGTTACCTGGGAATCAAACCCATGACCTTTTGGGTTGCTTACATAATACTGTACCAGTTGAGCTAAAGGAATGATTTGTTTATGTTTAATGTTTAATTTGCATGTGGTTTTTTATATTTAAGAGGAAAGTGTAATTATTTATATTCTGCCAGGTTGTCCTTCCTTGGGTCTCTTCTTCAACCAGAAACTCTGCGACAGGATTGGCTGGAACTGGGGCTTTCCCATGATGCTCCACAAAGGGCTGACACACTTACACCAGATGGACAGCCCAGGTGGGTGAATCTAAATATGAAGCGGGGCTAATTTCACCCAAAAAAATCATCTAATCGATCTGCTTGCCCTTTGCAGTGTTGTGTACCACATCGATTAAAATATTTTAGTTTTTTTGCATAATAATATGACTTCAGAGTCTTAATAATGCTAACGATTAAACATTTTTTTTTATTATTCTCCTATCCTGAAGGTGGCGCTCTCATTTCTACAGTTGGGGTTACGGACGACTGCTGTCTCTGCTGATCCGCTTGCCTGCCGATCTGACCTCTAAACAAAAGATGCTGGAGACGTGTAGATCTCATGGGTGAGTTTAAATTGTAATATACTGTAGTATGTGGTTATGACCCTATATAATCTGCGTGATGTGCCGTCTCAGGTACTGGATGGGTTATCTGTACCTGTGCAAAGAACTAAAGCAGCGAGTTGAAGCGTTCAGTGCCATCTGTAGACTGGATGACATGGCGCTGTTGGAAGAAAGTGATGGTAAATGACTCCCTACTATAAACTGTTCAATTTGGGATTGACAAAGTTTTAAAGAGTCTCTCTCTCTGCAGGTATCGTTCCTCAGTCTTTTGATGAATGGGTGTTGCTGCTCCAGCTGTCTCAAAAAATCACAAACAGCGAAGCCTCGCCCACCTCAACTTTGCCACATAGCACCAATGGATCCAGTTCAGGTAACGACAGTGACGGCGGTTCGGCTGATCCGTACAATGGTCCGGCCGACTGGAGGATTCAGGTCAGCCCAGAGAACATCGCCTTGCGTCTAGTGCGAGTGTTTGGGCCTGATCGAGCCCTTGAGACCCTGCAGGAGTGCGGCATACAGGTGGACCTCAGTCAACGCTCCACACTGGTCTGTGATCTGCTGCGGATGGCTGAAAAGAGACAGAGGTGAGAACGTAGCGACCCCTGCTGATGTTTGACACTTCTGTTGAGTTTCACTGAAATCATGAGAATTGTATTACTTCTACATTTATGTATCGGGCATATATGGGTTTTAAATCCAAGCAAAAATATTGTATCCCACAATGCATTGCACTAGACTCAATCTTGCACTTCCAGTGTGATGAATGAACAAGAGAAAGCCAAACTCATATCTCTCTCTCTTTATGTCCCTGTAGAGCATTGATTCAGACCATGTTGGAGCGCTGTGATCGGTTTCTGTGGTCTCAGCATGCCTAAACCCACCAGAGGGTCTTCCCAATCTCCACATATCCCTTGAGAACGTACCAATGCTCTTTCTATGGACACACTACAACCCAATGTCTGTAATCTGGGCCTATTTCAATAAAGCAGGTGCTCTTAAGATCAGATCTGGTTTGTAACATAAAAAAAAAATAATAATCATTCCACTTGACCTACAGAAGATTGGACCTTTTGGCTTTCCGTAATGTAAACTTAGATTTGTGTGATTTATAAGAACTGCTGTGGCCTAAACTAATTTTCAATGTTTTTTTATGTTTTCTATTTAAAAAAGTGTTAAAAATCAACAGTATTAGCAATAGGCCTTGAATTAAAATTGAATGTGACAATTTATGTAGAAATAATTGCTCAGAAAGTTTGGGATTGTTTTTCATATGGTTTTAGAAATATTCACCACTACTAGGGATGCACAGAATGTTCGTCAACCAAAACTATGAGACCGAAAAATAGCAAAGTAATATATCTTTCTCTGACAAAATATTTCAAAATGTGTGCTTTATATTATAATTTTATTTACATGCACGCTTCTCACTCTACGCTGATCACTTGATTATAAATTATGAATATTAAAGAATAAATTCATAAATATTTGGTCTTTTCACTTATGCATCCGAACACCAAATTTTTTGCTATTTTCGGCCAAATACACTGCAAAAAATTTTGAAAAATAAATAGATATATTTTTAGTATTTTTGTCTTGTTTTCAGTAAAAATATCTAACATTTCTTAAATTTAGATGCTTTGTCTTGATGAGCAAAACGACCAAAGAATAAATAAATAAATAAAAAGTAAGTGATTTTGTCTTGGCATCTTGAACATTTTTCTTAAACAATAAATTCAAGAAATATTCAAGATTTTTTTTGAAAACAAGTCAAGAATTTTTTTTCTTCAAAATAATTTTTTGCATTGTAGTTTTGGTTGCCGAACATTCAGTGCATCCCTTACCGCTACTTAAATATTTATCTATTTAATTGCGTTAATGTCATTTTATTTGAAAATATTATAGAACACAAACGAGCCTTGTAAAACAAGCAAAAACTAATAAAATAAAAGCCAAGCACTCATAAATATGAACGTGTGAACAAAAAGAGTTGTTATGCAAGTAATTCAATGTTAATGATCTTGTTTATATGAAAAGCACAATAAATATAAATATATGAAAATAAATAACTGTCCTTTATGTCTTTCTTTTGAACCTTGAACTTAAAGTTTGGACTCTTTGAGGTGGTTTCCCAGACAGGGTTTAGATTAATCTATAGGCATTAGTTATATTTATGACATTTAAAGGTGGGGTGCACAATCTCTGAAAGCCAATGTTGACATTTGAAACCATCCCTTTATGGTTTTAGGAAACTAAATGAAAGCATACACGTCCAAAATGTACACATTTATGTCTTAATGTCAGCGAAACACATACTCATGATGCTGTCCACATCTCTGCATTCAGCCAGAAGGTTTTAAAGACCTTTAAAGTCATGCAACTGTTCGCTGACTTCTCCACACTTTTCAATTTCTTTTATCAGACTTACAGAAACTTTGTTTTTGTCTAATGCTCCAGTGACCTCTTTTCCAGGTGTGGCTTTTATCTGATTGAACCGTGGCCAGCAGAAAAGGTGTCATTCGCAGGTGGACAGACAAAGAGAGCGAAGGGAATTATGAGAAATGCAGGGATTGCTTTGAGAGGTGGGCAGATGCTTCAGTACAGAATACAAGCTTTGTTAATAGTGCAAGTTTTTATTTAATCTTACTATAAACTTTAGCTATTAGTAATGCTCAATGCAAATCTCTGCCTGTGATTGTTTCTTTACTTTCAGTGCTACAGACATGAATCGCCTCAAATCGTCTGCTGTGTTAGGAGGAGATGTGATATTATTATTTTAATATTATATATCAAGTAATATGTTACAAAAGCTTAAACTAATGTATCAGCAGGTGATAAAACACTAGCACTGACCTTCACGTTGTGGGCAAGAGCCATATTTTCTCAGAAGTTCAAATTGACTCTCGTTTGGAGTGATTGGGTTGATAAGCCCATTAGATAGAGGATGAAAGAAGGATCAAGCGGTTATTAGGGCTGGACAGTCACTCTGTGTGTTTTCATCATCTTTTGATGTAAAATTGTTGTCACCAGTCACACAGATAACCAAATTCTGCACATACCTCAAGACTGAAGCCAGCGTATAAAACTCAGTCAACTCGCATACAGTACAGCCGGTATAAACCTGACACACTGAGGGGTAAACTTGTTACTGGCATTTAATTAATTGGCATTTTCTACCATTTTTTATACGCAAGCAAAAACAAAATGTTATAAATTTCACAAGACAGCGGCCCAAAGTGGGAATACCTGGATTGTACAGATGGATACGACATGCTTTGTAAGTACACTTTTACTTCTTATAATTATTAGTTTTTTATTATAATTTGTGTTCAATTATTTTAAATATGTGACCCTGGACCACAAGTATATTTGTAGCAATAGCCAAAAATACAGTGTATGGGTCAAAATCATCAATTTTTTTATGCCAAATTAAGATATTAAGTAGAGATCATGTCCATGAAGATCTTTTGTAAACTTCCTATTGTAAATATATCAAACATATATTTATCATTAGTAATATGTGTTGGTAAGGACTTTGGACAACTTTAAAGGGGATTTTCTCAATATTTAGATTTTTTTTGCAGCCTTACATTCCAGATTTTTATCTCGAAACCAAATATTGTCCTATCATAACAAACCATACATTAATGAAAAAAATATTTATTCAGCTTTCAGATAATGTATAATCATAATTTTTTTTTTAAATCCCCCTTACACTGCAAAAAATTACTTTCTTAGTTAGTATTTTTGTCTTGTTTTTTTTTAGTAAAAATATCTAAAAATTCTTAAATTAAGATGCTTTTTCTTAATAAGCAAAATGACCTAGGAAACGAAGTCTAGTTTTTAGACAAATAATATAAAATTTAAGCAAATTTGTGCATAAAGGATTGGAATACGAAACATTTTCTTGGATTAAGTGTTTATGAAAAAAGTAAACTTATTTGAAGAAATTTTGTATTATTCCATTGGCAAATTTTTTTGCTTGTTTTAAGCACTAATTTACTTCAAGTTTATATTTTTTGTCTAAAAACTAGACTTAATTTCTTAAGTCATTTTGCTCATAAAGAAAAAGCATCTTAATTTAAGAATTTTTAGATATTTTTAATGAAAACAACAAAATCCTAAGTAAAAATTTAATTTTTCACAGTGTATGACTTGTTTTGTGGTCCATGGTAACATATAGTATACAGGGATATGTGTTTAACATATACTGAATATACCTGAATGAATATAAATACAGATTTGAGTATTTTCTGAAAGTGCTCTATTATTATTACCAGCATTAGGTATATAACAATAAAACTTATATGTTTTTTGATCGCAGGTGTCTTTCTCATGTATGATTCGATCAGTTTTTCTGATATTGTGTCTACCGTTGTTGGCCACATCTCATTTACCTTCCCAGAATGCAACAGGTATTGAATTATACTTATGATGGTGTTTACATTATTGGTGGTATGATAAAATCAAAAGCATCAAAAATTATGTTTAAAGAAAATTGAAAATTCGTAGATTTTTGATTTTATTGTTGGATAAGTGCAGTAAGACTGATGTGTGTCTGTATTCTTGTATTGTATATTTGATCCTGGACCACAAAACCAATCATTGTATGGCTCAAAATGATACATTCTTTAATGCCTAAAATCATTAGAATATTAAATAAAGATCATGAAGATATTTTGTCAATTTCCTACCGTAAATATATAAAAAAATGTAATAAAAAAAGTGTATTTATCATTAGTAATATGTGTTGCTAAGGACTTTATTTGGACAACTTTAAAGGCGATTTTCTCAATATTTTGATTACTTTTGCACCCCCAGATTCCAGATTTTTAGATGGTTGTATTTCGGACAAATATTTTCCTATGCTATTATACATCAGTGGAAAGCTTATTTATTCAGCTTTAAGATGATGTAGAAATCTCATTTTCAAAAAATGTACCATGTTTTTTTGGTTATTTTTCATAAGGGAAAAAACTCACCAGTTTGTTTTGTGAAATGTGTTGTGTTTTTTCAGTGTTTCTGGGATCAGATTTAATTCGGGAAGCTTTACTGAGAGCTAAAGAACTGACAGACGCTGCATACGCGCACACCAATGAGAGGTGAGCCATACACATTCAGTTAAGAGATAAAGTTAATTATTCAGAGGATGATCTTTCATAAATGTTTCATATTTGTCCCGGATGTTTCTCCCAGAATTCTTACGGAGAAAAAAAAATAGACGCAAACAAGTCAATTCTTGGGATACAGTATAATGCAATTATAAAATAAATATGGGTATTATAGCACAGATAATGAAATCATTGAGTTTCATTAAAGCACCGCCACTTTATTAAGATCTCTTCTGATCGCATGTGAGATCACTGGAAAAAATCTGAAATCGGAGTTCAACAAAAGTCTATATAATATTTGCGCTCCATTGTTGTGTAAGAAAAAAAATGAGATCTATGTTTTATTCCTTTTTTGCCAGGGTGAAGACGTCTGTATCTGATGGTTCGGTCCGGCCCAATGACCTGCTGGCTTTGTTCAAACAGACTGGACCCAAAACCAGAACCCTCATCAGATCTGCAGAGTTTCTAGACAACACAGTGGAACTGATCAGAGAGATGGTGTACACACACACCATGGACAAACCCAAGTTCACCGGTACACACACACATATGAGCCTAATGCTGCGTTCACACTTGTGTCGCCCGTCTCTTTTAATGAGGTGGCGTTCCTAAGTCTTGTTGTCTGAATAACACTAAAAAACAAATGAGTAAACATCCAATACAGTAACTTATGAAAGATGGATTCACTCTTATTGGTAGTCGGTCCCAAAAGTTGCTCGTGTCAGCTCTCTATTAAAATTAATGGGATTGTGCCGCTTTGTCGCTTGTAGTGTAAACGGGGCATTAGCAAGATACTTACACATACATGCACGACCCATCAAACTTGACTCTTGTTTTCTTCAGAGCATTTGAGTGCAAACGACATGGAGACCATCCTACAGGTCACAGGCTGCTCCTCAGAAACCCTGAGACCTGTGTGTAAATCTGACTGTCTGTCCAAGCGATACCGTACCATCACAGGACACTGTAACAACAGGTACACTACACATTCACCCTACACTATCACACCATCTGGTGCAACCTTTAATCCGATTTGTTTTTGATTATACAGAAAGAACCCCCTGTGGGGTGCAGCAAATACACCCTACGCTCGCTGGCTCTCACCAGAGTATGAAGACCACCGAGGAGCACCCAGGGGCTGGAACCCACAACACATCTACCATAACTACACACTACCACCTGTAAGACCTGTATAATAATGACTATTATGTTTTTAAAAACACCTGGTAAACCAAAAGTCATGGTCAAGTCACTTTGCATAAACGCATAAATGTAAAATGTTTCACTATGAAAACCACTTTTGTCTGCAGGTCCGCAGTGTGTCACAGGAGGTCTTATACACTCATAATGACAACATCTCATTGGACACGTCTCTTTCTCATCTGCTGGTGGAGTGGGGTCAATGGATCGATCACGATCTGACGTTGACACCTCAAAGCCCAAGCACTGCAGCATTTAAGACCGGATCGGACTGCACGCGCACCTGTAGCCAGGACACACCCTGTTTTCCAATACAGGTGACGGTAATTTTGTGATTTATTATATTATTTTGTGTGACCGCTCCATTTAGTCCAGGATAGCAACATCACTCGACATAGAATCAAGAGGATCGTGTTTCAATAAAAAATGTAAATTACTCAATAAAAACAAAACTTTAAAAGCAATTATATAAATGCACCTTATACCAGGGTTCCCACGGGTCATGGAATTTTTTTGGAATATTATGGAATTTTTAAAGGTCTTTAAAAGTCAAACAATACTTTTTTGGTCAAAGTCATGGAATATCAGGGATTTTTGTTTGTTGCTTTAAATTTTTGCTTTCATTTATCAAAATGTAATTTGTTTATTAACTTATGACATAAGGATATCCATTTCTGGATACAAGCCTCCACTCACTATAATTTAAACGGCTCTTTATTGGCACAGTTCATGGATTTAACTCTTTCCCTGCCAAAACATGCACTGAGTTTGAACTGTTTGACCTGAGGGGTTGCTTACGGGTTTTATAAGTTTGGTAAGACTGCCATCTGGTGGATAATAGCGAAAATATGGATTGCCGGAAAAACTCATAACTGGCAGGGAAGCGTTTTCTCTTAATTGGCGAGTAAACTTGTCAATGGCGGGGAAAGAGTTAAGCTACATTTTTATAAACGCACATTGTACACTATATTACATTATCCAGGCTCATGGCAATTCAGCTTGTTAGTCAGGGAAAGTCAGAGAATTTGACTCTTTGAAGATGTCAAATAAATCTTTGGTGTCCCCAGAGTACGTATGTGAAGTTTTAGCTCAAAATACCATAAAGATAATTTATTACAGCATGTTAAAATAGCCACTTTGTATGTTTGAGTAAAAATTTGCCTTTTTTGGGTGTGTTCTTTAAAATGCAAATGATCTGATCTCTGCACTAAATGGCAGTGCTTTGGTTGGATAGTGCAGATTAAGGGGCGGTACACTGCAAAAAAAGATTTTCAAGTAAAAAAAAATCAGTAAAAAATATCTAAAAATTCTTAAATTAAAATGCTTTTTCTTGATGAGCAAAACGTCCCAAGAAAATAAGTCTAGTTTTTAGACCAAAAATATCAAATTTAAGTGATTTTGTGAATAAAACAAGCAAAAAATCTGGCAAAGGGGTAAGCAAAAAAAAATCGTGAAAATTTTTCTTACACACTAAATTCAAGAAAAATTCATGGGAAAAACCCCATTGGCAGTCTTCTTTAGAGAATTAGTAAACTGTCTGCTTAATATATACTAACACTTTATTGCGATGATATCTCAACAGACATTCAACTGTCTATAAGTATCTTTGCAGGTGCATGTCAACTAATTCTACTAACCCAAACCTCTTCCCTAACCCCAACCTTTACAATCTACTCATAATCTAATGACAGTTAGTTGACATATAGTTGCAAATTATTGAAAGTTTATCAATAATTTTGAAGTTCATCATTAGTTCTTCCATCTTTTCCCCCAACAGATTCCTCCTTCCGACCCCCGAACAGGCACTCAAAACTGCATGCCGTTTTTCCGTTCCGCTCCCAGCTGTACGGGCGGATCGGTCCCGTTCGGTCACCGGGAGCAGCTTAACGCCATCACGGCATTTGTGGACGCAAGCATGGTGTACGGGAGCTCGGACGCACTCGCCGCCGCTCTGCGAAACCTCTCGTCCCCTATCGGCCTGCTCGCCGTCAACCAGCTCCACTCGGACAGGGGCCTGGGCTTCATGCCCTATCTAAACCGCACGCAGCCTCACTTGGACCCGTGCGGCCCACGAGAGCGGGGCGGCTCCATCCTGTCACCAGATACGGTGGAGAATCTGGACACATCCATCGGGAATAAATCTTTCTGTTTCCAAGCAGGTTGTAGAGACGAAGATAGGAATATTTTGTTTGGAATAATGTGAATTTTTATGTTGATCGTTTTCTTTCATTGGCGCGTCTCAGGTGACTCTCGGGTCAATGAACACTTGGGTATGATTGCTCTTCACACACTCTTTTTGAGAGAACACAATCGATTGGCTGAGGAGCTTCATAAGATCAACCCTCATTGGAGCCCTGACACGCTGTACCAGGAAGCCAGGAAAATAGTGGGAGCAGTTCACCAGGTGAGAACCACACCTGAAATTAAATTCATGGACTGTTTAACTGATCTGCTCTTCTTTGTAAGGTCCTGACATGGGATCACTATTTGCCACACATCCTGGGCCGCAGTGCTATCCTGGTCCTCATGCCTCCCTACAAGGGTTACGACCCCACCGTTGACCCCAGCATCTCCAATGTGTTCTCCACCGCTGCCTTCCGGTTCGCACATGTGACGGTGCATCCTGTCGTGAACCGCCTCGGACCCGATTACCGGTCGAACCCCGAGTACCCGGCTTTGCCATTACACCATTCCCTATTTGCATCCTGGAGGGTGGTGCATGAGGGTTTGTTTTTACATGTTTTACTCAATGCACATTCTCGTAAAATTTCACGTTTTAAAGCTGATTAAGGTTTGTCTGTGTAGGTGGTGTCGACCCTGTGTTGCGCGGTTTGTTCTTGTCTTCGGCAAAACTGCAGACGGCGGATCAGATGATGATTGAAGAACTCACAGAGAGGCTTTTCCAGGCTCAGGGTGGTCTACCACTCGACCTGGGGGCACTAAACTTGCAGAGGGGACGAGATCATGGTCTACAAGGTGCATGCATTTTGGTTTAAATGACCTTTTGTTATCAATAGTTTTGGTGTTTAATGAAATAAACAAGCATATTGACTCAGCAATTCACACTACTTGGATCTAAAGAAATGTACCCGACCCCAAATGACCTGAATTACTTTTTCCCGAACCCTTGTGCTTACGATTCATACATTTTTGTTGTAAACATGAGCTTTATTTTCATCCTTTTCTCTTTGTAGGTTACAGCGCATGGCGAGAACTCTGTGGTCTGTCTGTCCCTGTGAATGAGACTGATTTTGCAGGGATTGTGGGTAATGAAGTCCTGGCCAAGAAGTTGCTGCGACTGTACGGAACAGTCGAGAACATAGACGTGTGGGTCGGTGCCATCTCAGAGCCGGCTCTGCCCGGGGGCCGCGTGGGGCCGTTGCTTGCCTGTCTGATCGCTAAACAATTTAAAGCACTTAGAGATGGAGACAGGTAAGATACACATGTAGAGTCTTTAATTCATCATTCATTGTACCTCCAACATGGCCAACTTTATTTATTAAAGGTGCAGTGTGTAACTACTAGTAGGATCTCTTGAATGAAATGCAATATAATATACAAAACTATATTATCAGTAGTGTATAAAGACCTTACATAAGGAACTTTATTGTTTTTATGACCTTAAAATGAGCCGTTTTTATCTCCACACACCGCGGGTCCTCTTACAAGGAAGTCGCCGCCATGTTTCTACAGTAGCCCTAAACGGACAAACTGCTCTATAGAGCGCATTTCTATGGAAGGTATTTTCAACCAATTTTAAACTAATTAATTAATCAAATGATAAAATAAAATATAAAATCGCAAAATATTTCCCAAATTAGAAAAATTAAATGCTAAAATAAAAATGTAAGCATTAATGTAAATTAAATAATTTCATTTTCAAGGTGATAAATAAAATAAAATCCAATTTATTTTTTGACATTTGTGCGTATGTCAAAATACTGTGCGCATTTTTATTTTAGCATTTAATTTTCAAATTTGGAACATATTTTGCGATTTTATTTTATCATTTAATTAACTAATTTAAAGGTGCAGTGTGTAAATTTTAGCGGCATCTAGTGGTACGATTGCTAATTGCAACCAACGGCTAAGCCCACTGCTCACCCCTTGCTTTTGAAACGCATAGAGAAGCTACAAATGGCGACTTCCACCTAAGGGGACCCTCGTGCATGTAGATAAAAACATCTCATTCTAAGGTAATGAAAACATAACGATTCTTTATTAAAAGGTCTTTATACACCCATGATAATGTAGTTTTGTATATTATATTGCATTTTTGTCAAGAGATCCTTCTAAAAATTACACACTGCAACTTTAAAATGGGCTTAAAATACCTTCCATACGTTTCATCCCAATGTTGTCTCATACAATGACATGTCCTGTGACGGCTACCGTAGCCTCTCTATGGATTTCGAAAGGGAGGGGTTGGTTGCAATTCGCAATCTCAACACTAGATGCCACTAAAATCTACACAGGGGACCTTTAACTCTTTCCCTGCCATTGACAAGTTATCTTATCACTTAACTCTTTCACCGCCAGCGTTTTTTTTAAAAGTTGCCAGCCAGCGCCAGCGTTTTTCATGATTTTCACCAAAGTTTAATGCCTTCCAGAAAATGTTCTTCTTTAAATATATAAACATACAATATACCAAATGAAAGAACAGACCCTCTGCTTTCAAACAAAAAAAAACGTTTCATCCTACCTGTAGTGGTTCTTTTGCAATCAGCTTTTGAATATGGGTAGGTTTCTGCAAAAACACCACATTTTGAGCAAAAAGCAGAGATAATTCAATTTTTGTGACTTTTCATAGAGATCCCATTCAGAGCGATCTTTAAAACAGTCACGGGCATGCAGCAGCTTGCCATAGGGCAATACTTCCGGGTTTAAAAAGTTGCGGAAGGGCGCCACCTGGTGGATAATAGCGGTATTGCGGAAAGACGGAAAATCTCGTCATTGGCGGGGAAGCGTTTTCTCTTAATTGACGAGATATCTCGTCAATGGCGGGAAAGAGTTAAGAGAAAGCATTTCCCTGACAATGACGCTTTCCTGGCGAGTTTTTACGGTAATCTGTAATTCTGCAATTATCCATTAGGTGGCACTCTTTCTAAATTTATAAAATGATTTTTTTTTTTTATTAAATTCAATTCATTTTTATTTATATAGTGCTTTTTTACAATTGGTAATTGTTTCAAAGCAGCTTTACATTAATAGAAGCAGAGAAAAACACAGAAAAATCGACAGACAACATAAGTAGCAAAATACAGCGACTATGAATAAACTTTTCAAGTAAGTGTATTAATAATGTAACGTATAGAAGAGGGTGCTAAGTTAAGCCAATGTGGGTTGAAAAAAACCCCTAGGAGAAAAACTTCCTGACTTTTTAAGCCTAGGACGTAAAAAGTCCTAGGAGGAAAAAAAACCTTGAGAGTTGGATGAAACAAATGAGGATAGGATGAAACATTTTTTTTTCTGTTTTTGTTTGTTTGAAAGCAGAGGGTCTGTTCTTTCATTTGATATATTTGTATGAGTTTATATATTTTGTGAAACATGTGAAAATTACAAAAAATGCTGGCTGGGAATGAGTTAAATATAATATAATAAATAAAGTACATGCTTCTTTAAAGGTGCAGTGTGTAATTTGTAGAAGGATCTCTTGACAGAAATGCTAAATGATATACAAAACTATATGATCAGGGGTGTATAAAGACCTTTTATAATGAACTGTTATGTTTTTATTACCTTAGAATGAGATGTTTTTATCTACATACACTGAGGGTCCCCTTACATGGAAGTCGCCATTTTGTGCAGCCATGTTTCTACAGAACCCCTTAACTGACAAACTTTTTTTACTAAGTTGTCTCCGATGATGACATGTTTGTCCGGTGGCGGCTAACGTAGATTCTCTATGCGATTCAAAAGTGAGGAGTGAGCAGTGGACTGAGCCGTTGGTTGCAATGTGCAACCTCACCACTAGATGCCACAAAAATTTACACACTGCACCTTTAAATGGCATTTGATGATCCATGCTTCTGGATATTACCCGTATGTTGTCTGACAGCATGTTTATGGGTAAACAAAATACATTTTAACCCTAAAGTCAATTCTGAAAGATGCACACTCCTGATGATGGAAAGCTGGATGAATGAATAATATCTATGTCTGGTCTCTATAAGGTTCTGGTGGCAGAATGAAGGAGTATTTCGTTCATCTCAGAGAGACGCTCTTCACAGCGTATCTCTGTCTCGCATCATCTGTGACAACACTCAAATCCGTCTAGTGCCCTCGGACCCCTTCGCTCGAACACTTCACCCTGACGACCTGCTGCCATGCACAGACTCGCGCATCGGTCCTCTCGTAAACCTTTCGGCGTGGAGAGAACCAGACGCAGGTACTGATGTCTACACAGCAACGTTGTCATCCAGCTACCGTATATTACGTCTGTATGTCTTTTTTTAGACTCAATCTGCGGGACGATCCCACGACTGCGTCTGGGTTATTCAGTGATGTGTGAGACTGCTGTCGTCTATCAGTGTCCCGCGGGTTACCAGCTGCATGGAGCCAGTGAGATCACCTGTGACCCCGAAACACGCAAGTGGACCCCGCAACCACCCACATGCCTGGGTGTGTACCTGCTTATACATACCTTAAACTCAAAACAAATGATTTTGTATAAATAATCATAAGTTTGTCTCCTGGTACTTTTAGATATGGATGAGTGTTCATCTCAGTCGGCCGTTTGCCCTTCAGACCTGCAGTGCATCAACACACCTGGATCATACACCTGCACAGGTGAACATCCTCAACAGCTTTCCAAAACTATTGTAATATCATATATTTATTTTGAAGTAATGATTTTTTTTGCTTTTGTTAACTAGAGCCTGTTGCCCCGCCCCTATCTGCGTCCTCCATTGTTGCATCAGTGATGTCAGTTCTGGGGGGCGTGGCTTTGATTGTACTTATCCTCATTGGGTACCAAAGGTGTGTGCCATTATTCCCTATATGAGTAAATTAATCAAGCTACAATGTTAAAGGATAAGTCCATTTTTTTTTTTTATTCAGATAATTTACTCACCACCATGTCATCCAAAATGTTGATGTCTTTCTTTGTTCAGTCGAGAAGAAATTATATTTTTTGAGGAAAACATTCCAGGATTTTTTTCTTTTTAATGGACCCCAACACTTAACAGTTAAAAGCAGTTTAAAATTGCAGCTTCAAAGGACTCTAAATGATCTCAAACGAGGCATAAGGGTCTTATCCAGCGAAACAATTGTCATTTTTGACAAGAAAAATAAAAAATATGCACTTTTAAACTACAACTTCCCGTCTATCTCCGGTCATGTGAAGCGCCAGCGCGACCTCACGTAGTACATCATCACACGAAAGGTTACGGATGACGTATGCAAAACTACGCCCCAGTGTGGAGAAAGAGACCGTTCCGACGTTGTTGTATGTCGAATGATACTAATTAATGTCTTTGTGTCAGCAAATGTGCATTTCATATATGTAACACGTGACCTTTCACGGCATTACGCAATTACGCAAGGTCATGCTGGCACGTCACATGACCGGAGGAAGACTAGAAGTTGTGGTTTAAAAGTGCATTTTTTTATTTTTCTTGTCAAAAATGACAATCGTTTCACTAGATAAGACCCTTATGCCTCGTTTGAGATCGTTTAGCGTCCTTTGAAACTTCAATTTTAAACTGTTACGTGTTGGGGTCCATTAAAGTCCATTAAAATTTGAAAAATCATGGAATGTTTTCCTCAAAAAACATAATTTCTTCTGGACTGAACAAAGAAAGACATCAACGTTTTGGATGACATGGTGGTGAATAAAATATCTGGATATTTTTAAAAAACTGGACCAATCCTTTAAATTAACTAAACTTAATCTCTATAATAGATTTTTCCTCTGGAAAGCCGAGCTGGCGAACGCAAAATGCTGTCAGAGGAGAAGCTGAAGCTGGTTTGGAAAATCTCTAAAAGATTTTTGTTTACGTAGCCACAATCTCCAGAAATTAAACCAAACACTGGACTGGCAAGGAAACTTAAAGAGCACTTCTCGTGATCTCCACCGCCGTTTTTTGTGTAAGCTTTTGTCTGTTGTACATTTCCTATGGCTGCAAAACATGTGATCTCACATCAGCTGATCGACAAACATCATTTGCTGTTTTAGCTGTTAGGAAATCATTTGTTGATGTTTATTTGTTAATATGTATGTACAAATGTTAATCTTATATATTTCTGCTGCTTAAGATGAGGTGCATGTGCGAATAATGAATGTGGTCGTTCTGATCTGCCAATAGAATCCAAGATTGAGCTGTGACATCACACACACGATACTCAATGTTTCACTATGCTCCAATTTTAGCACTGCAAGATCTTTTGGGCTCATGTAATCCTATATACGGTACATAAATGAGCATTCCAGTGCTTTTTTAATAAATGATAATTTATTATAAACACACCACAAGGTTCACTCTTTCCCATTGATCAAACATTCACACAAATTCATATTCAAATGTCTTTAATAGATGATGAAACCACATATAGAGTCACTTACAATGGCACTGTTGTGAATGAGAACAAGGCTGCGGATGTCAATCGTTTAGTTAATAACACACATCTTGTAAAAATTTGACAGGACCTGAAACCTCACATTTACATTTTCATTGGTGTCAAAGTAAATATAGATGTTTATTTACTGGGATAGTTCACCGAAGTTGTTATTCACCCTCAAGTTGTTACAAACCTGTATAAATGTCTTTGTTCTGCTGAATACAGATGGACGATATTTAAGGAGTGTTTCTAACCATGAGCAGATCTGGGGCACCATTGACTTTAAAAATTATATAATGGAAGTGAATGGTGCCCCAGATGAAAAAGGTGCTAAAGAAATGTAACAACTTGAGGGTAAGTAAATGATTCATTTTCAGTGAACTATCCCTTTAATCGGAGTTATACACTGTATTTTTGCTTTGTGATTGTCAATCATGCAGCAATTTTGTGCGTTATGGTACCATAAATCCTAACAAAGTGCAGCAACAAGTGTCTGCGCAGAACGAGCACATGCAGCAGCAGACGCACCCAGTTAAAGCTAAATATTTGCAACACAGATTTGGAAATAATAAAGATGAAACCGAACAATGATTAATGAAATATTAGTTTATGGTAAACACTAACAAACTTTGATTTGCATTAAAATGTGAAATGCACTTCATGATGTATTTAAAGCTCTTGAGGTTGTAAGGTTAGTAAACGGCTTCTGTGCACAGCTGTCACGCTGGAAGTCAATGTGTCGCGTCTGCATCGCAAACACAGTCGAATGTCAAACAAGCTTTTATATAAAAGTGAATGAACTTCAGTTAACCAACAAAACTAAACCTGACAACAGTAAACTGGAATGTTGTAATTCCGTATGGCTCAATATATGGTAGTGTTTTGGGAATTCTGCTGTAGTAATCCCTGAATACATACAGCAATGTTTATATGAGAAATATCACTGAAGTGATTGGAGTGTTTGTGTAGTGTAAGTGTTATTTGTTGTGTATTGAGATGACCCTGCTTTGTGTGTGTGTGTGTGTGTGGATTCTTTAGATCCCCTCTGTCATGAAATATCCCAGTTTGGCCAGACTCATCTCTTTTCTCAAGCGCATCACTTCCCAAAACATCATCTGAACTGCAGAGAGAACGAGAATAAATGAACTTGCATTTATGTTTATAAATAAGATGAAATACTAAATAAAAATGACTCTATATTCTTAAAGGGATAGTTCACCCAAAAATGAAAATTGGTAGCCACCGAGTTGACGGGTCAGTGGGTACAGTCAACTGTCTGCTTAACATCATTTATCAAAATTGATCTTTTTTTGTGTTTTAACAAAATAAATAAAAAACTCCGGTTTAGAACAACATGAGGGTGATTAAATTATGACAGAATTTAAAAATTTTTGGTGAACTGTCCCTTTAAAGATTGAGTAACATTTTATGTCTTTTCAGATTTAAAGAGCTCAGATGCAAAAGCTGCTAAACGCCACTTCTGTCAAAAATGAGATGATGACATTTACATGCACAGAATAAACATTAAACTATCACAAATCTGCTTATTATAGAAACCTTTTTTCATGTGTTTACATGCAAATCAATAAACCGGCTATGCAGAAAACTGTGTTTACATGGGACTTGGAGATTTGTCAAATTTCTCGCAGGCAGTAAAGTCACCGCCTATAGTACATATAGTCGTTCAAAAACCTGACGGGAAATCTGCCTTTAGCTTTACTGTTGCAACTTTTCTCAGAACCTGTAAATGTAACATGAGCTTTAATTTTCACAGTTTCTGTGCATGAGTCGAGCACAGACTTTTATGCGTTAATTTGCGTTTACTTAGACATGCGCACATGAACATGAAAGCCGGTTAAGGTGTTTACATGCAACGCTAAATATTTTTGCTTACGCGTTTATGGGCTTTTACCGATAAAAGAAAACTCAGGGTTGCCACACCTAAGTTAATTTCAAATTCAAGGACCTTTCAAGGACTTTCCAGGTCCAATCCCCTCAAATTCAAGGACTAAATGTGGGGACACATTTCAAGTCAGAGCAAGGTTACATCGTGTTACCTTTTAAGATACATTGTTACAGTTCCCTTTTGAGGGAACTTGCGCTGCGTCACTGCGGTGACACTTTGGGGACGCCTCCAGGGGTAAGTGCGTCTGAATGTGTATATCAAATTTAACCAATGGTGAGGCTTAACGACAAAGACAGGGTGACGCGGGAGCCAGGAAGTATATCGCTATCTGAAATACTGCCAAAGACGACGTTACAGGGACGCAGGAAGTATGGCAAGGGAGACGCAGCGTCTCGTTCCCTTCTCAGGGAACAACAGTTAAAAGTGAACAGTTTAGCATGTGTGTTTAAAAAGTCTAGAATTTGTATGATATTATCCTACACCACACAGGGACTATGGATTTTTTTCCAGAAAATTTATTGCATAAAATAGATTCAAGCACTTTCAGTGACCTGTGTCTAGGTATGTATGTTTTCAAAAACTTCCCAAGGCCTGGGATTTTTCCCCCCAGATTCACAAACTTTCAAGGACCCGTGGGAACCCTGAAAACTGTTTAAATGACCCGACACATTATCAGTTTATTACGCATAATCGGCGTAAGATATTAACCGAATGCTCTTGCCACGTATCATTAAATAATTTCACTTAAAATCTGCTTAGTCCCTGCCTTAGGTTATTCCGAAATACTGAATTATTTGAACCCTATACTGTACAGCTCTGAGATGGACTGACCTTCCTGTCGTACGAGTCCCTGCTGGATGTATCGGACGTAGGTGAAGAAATTACACACGGCTGTAATCTGAGAAAAGAGAATAATGAGACTGTCAGCAGGTTACTTTGCTTTTGGACTGAATGGTGAACTGCTTATCGATATAGATTATTAAATTTTGATGAATGTGCCACATACGCGTGCTCTGCTGGAGGGAGATATATAATAGTAGTTTTCTTTATCTCCCAGTTTGATGCGATGCCGGCAGGGGCGGGACATGCCACTCAATGCACACTTGCTGTAAAGCAGAAGATTACACAGGTCAATGGAGCTGTCAATCAAATGACTATTATTCAATGCTGTAACGGCCAACGGCACGCCCTACACGAGAACAAACCTGTTTTCCAAACGGTTTAAAACTTGTAAAAGACAGAGAAACAAATCTATATTACATTATATATAAATGACATTAAAAAACAAATCTGATCCAGAGTCACTTACGTTTCTATAGGCACCCGGAAACCGCTGTGAAAACAACCCCAAATCAAAAAGTGATTAAAGCAAGACATCCCAAGCATGATTTCACCTCGAGCTGATGGATCTGTGCCACCCGCTAATGAAAGCAGAATATAGGAAGAGTCGTACATGCTACTTTTTGGCTGTTTTGCAGAGTGGTTGCTATGGAGATGAGCGTGCATGCACAAGCGCAACCCAGACTGATTTGGGTAAGCAAAAAGTTGTGTTGTCCACGACTTACTTGGGTCCTCCGCACTCGATGCTCTTGACCGTGGGTACGGTTGACATGGCAACAGGCTCGATGGTCAGAGAGTTATTCTCCACTGCACTCTGGACAGATTTAGACAACTACGACCGGGAATATTTAGATGAGAAAACAATCAGATAGAGGGGAAGGAGTTTGATAATAAACGGATGAACCACACATACCTCGGTACAGGTGAACGAAAGGCAGGGTCCGATATCTTCTCTATGCAATCTGCTGAGGAACGCCGAGGAACGATCCAAACTGGGCGACTCTTTCCATGAGAGGAACTCGGCAAACAACACAGAGTCCAACTATATGAGAAAAAGATAGACTTCATCATTTACATTACTTATTTACGTGTGTTAAAGATGTTTCAAGTTAAACCTTGCCCAAACAACTTGAGCTAATTTTGTTCATTCAAATTCATCAAACAGCACAATAGTATTTGGCAACACAGGTCAAGAATACACCCAAAAATAAATCTTAAGACTGTTGCCGTGGAGACCTGCCAAGCAGTTACCTGGCAACAGTAAGGATGCAGAGGTCACACTGACCAGGCACCCGACAGACAGCATCACAGAAAGGAGAAACTGAAAGAAGAAAACAAAAGCAAAGCGCTTTAGCGACGTACAAAGATACGAAGGTAGAGACGGAGGTGAAAGAGGAAAACAGAGAAACGTCATTATGTGTTCGGCCAGCGGACCTCTCTGTCCTCCCGCTGCGGTAAGACATCAGCTGGCGGCTCTGAATGCAGTTGTAAAGCTCCACTGGCGCTTTTATTGCGTGTGTGACCCCGAGAGCCGCGAGCGGACCCCGGTGACAGCAGCTGAGGGTGGAGCTGTGGATTCGGGGAGGAGGGGGTAGAAGTCAATACCAGCGTCTTTAGAGCGGAGACCTCTGCCTGCATGACGTCGATCTGGAGAACAGAACACATGTGTGAATATGAGACAGATGAGAGAGAGAAAAAGAAAGACAGAGAGAGAGAGAGAGAGAGAGAAAGCACCTTGCCCTGTGCCTCTTTAAGTTGTTTCTCAGCTGTTGCTTGTTTAACATTGGCTTCACGCACCATCTTATGGGCCTCCTGAAAATTAAAAACACGTGCACATCAGTTCTTCATCACACACGTACCAAAGACCTCTGTTTTTGATTTAAAGGTAATTATCATTTACATAGACCCAAAACGTGCCCTTCCTTTACACCCTGAACATTTTTTAAGGCTTGTCAATAAATGAATCCCATACAAAATAAAAGTTTGTGTTTGCATAAAATATTTGTGTGTAAATATAAATTAACACATCCAGGTATAAATTTAAGAAAAAAATATTTATGTATAATCTTTAACAATTTATAAATCATATAAAAAAATCTAAATCTGAATACATATATACATGACAATGTTTCTTCAATACATAAATGCACACATTTAGTATGCAAAAACAAACCTTTATTTTTAATACGATTAATTGTGATTAATCTGTTGACAGCACTCATTCTTTTATATATATTTCTATTTGTAATACGCTTCTTTCAATGCACATCAAGTTCGTTTTATCAGATTTGTATTCAGCTCTGGGTTACATCATTTACAATTAATTTTAGCAGACATCTTTATATAAAGCGGCTTACAGCACATTTAATGTATGCAAACCTATGATCTTGATGTATACAAGTTGAGCTACAGGTACTTTAAGTATAGCTGGGCTACTAACTCCAATTAAAAATTATTTAAAATGCCTTAAAGTTATACATTTTATATGTATGTGTGTTCCCTGGGATCAAACTCATGACCTTTGCACTAATACAATGCTTTACCAGTTTAGCCAAATGAACACAACTACATGAGGTTTACTGTGCCTATGGGGACATTGGGGTCTATATGTGACCCTGGAGCACAAACCCAGTCATAAGATCATTTTTTTAAAATCAAAACTTATACAACATCTAAAAGCTTTCCATTAATTGGTTTGTAGTATAAGACAATATTTGGCCAAGATACAACTGTTTAAAAATATAAGGGTGCAAAAAAACTAAATATTGAGAACATTGCATTTAAAGTTGTCCAAATGAAGTCCTTAGCAACACATATTACTGATCATTTTTTTATATATATATATATTTAATGAAACATGATCTTTACTTAATATCCTAATGATTTTTGGCATAAAAAGCTATGATTTTTGACCCATACAATGTATTATTGGCTATTGCTACAAATACATCCGTGTGACTTATGACTGTTTTTTTCCAGGGTCACAAATGCAAAACCTGACCACACAAACACGTTGTGTCACCGAGGAACTCCCACACTGACGGCACAATAGGCTTCTATTGTTCATTATCATTGCTGTCAATCAACATTCTACTGTCAGTGCTGAACTGCTGATGTCATGTGAAGATGACTGAAGTCCCGCCCACCTCAAAAAGACTGGCAGTTAGCTCCTCCAATTCCAGCTCGAGTTGATTCCTGATATGAGACAGTCTGACACACTCCTCATCTTTTAACTTCAGCTCCTAAACACAGAGAAAACAGTCAAATGGGGGAAAAACTAACACAACACAATAACACAACATTACACAACACAACACGTCTCACCTTCTGTGCAGCATCCAGCTGTTCTCTGAGGAATTCTGTCCCCTTCTCCATGATCTCCAGGGAGGAACTGCGCAGACGGGACATGTTGTATGCGTCTCTCCGCTGTTCTGGTGTCTCCTCCTGGGGCATCTTCTCCTCCGGCCCCCCATCGCACCTCAAACCGTCCGGCTCCAGGTCTACCAACCTGCAGGAGAAAAAAATGGCATAACTCCAAACATTGTCACACAATCCTAAAGAGACGTCTACAGGAATGTGATTATGATAATTCCTGGAATACTGTGGTGATGATTCCCATGGGAATTCTGTACACATTCTTCTGTATTTTATTCCTCATACTGAACATTCAAAATTCATCCAAACTGTTAGCATACTCCATACGTCATGACTCATTTTCTACCCATTTTCTAAACTCGTTTGTATCTGAACCTCAGGGCGTTTTATGTAACGTTCGTCCTCCACAGTACGCGGCATTTCCCGTATGGTCTCCCCGCCCTTACCTCACTCCGCTCGGCTACAGGACTCTCCGTGACCCGCGCTCACCGCACCCGCATCCGCTCGCCTCTCCCGCTGACGTCAACAAAAAGAATGTTACAATGTTGCCGCTCACGCGACCTAAAGCGCTACAAAGTATTCAGCAGATCCTGACGGGTTCCGACCCACATAACATCAAGCGCGTGTTGTTTTGATTTGCGCACGGAGAGATTGCCTCAAACTTTCCACTGAGATTGAGCAGGAAAAGATCCAGCTGTCAATCAGGTCACGTGACCCGGCAGAGGAATCCACGGATCACGTGATGAGCCCAAACACATAACTGCGCATAGTGTGTGTATAACTTATACATTATCCCTTACATAATATATTACAGTTTTAGATATTTGTGTAAATCTGTATTTCTTGCAACTTAACTTGTGGGTGGAAGTTTTGTCTCATTTATTATTTAAAAGTTGTTAGATAACATTGGAGCACTGGATAACAGCCTTATACAGTTTCAAGGTCACATTAGTAGCCTTCTTCAAGTTGTGATTTGTTTAATAAAATATAGTTTATAATTAATAATCATCAGTGACCACTGTCAATGGCAAATATTCGATGTTGTAGCCCTTAGTAAAAGTACAGACAGACACTTTTATCGGAAGCACACGCGTTGTTACGCATCTGGACGGAATTTAACTTCCGGTCTCTGTTTGTTTAAAAGTCTGGCTCTGGCTAGTGGCTGTACTAAACTGAATTCTGTGACAAATACCTCTTTGGAAATAACTAATGTTTTATTTTACTAAAGACGAGGGGAGACGACGAGATCATGGATCACCGCTATGTCCCATGTGGCCAAATTATTTCTCTGGCTGGCCAAAAATATGTTTTAAATATTTGCTAAATACATTTTGTAAAAAGTAAAGCTTAATTAAATATATTTTTTTTATAATATATTTAGTTTTTTTGTAGTGGGCAAAGATTAATCGCGATTAATCGCATACAAAATAAAAGTGATTTGTAACGTAATATACAAGTGTGTACTGTGTGTAATTATTATGTATATAAATGCAAACACATTCATGTATTTAAGAAACATTTCTATTTGTATAGGCTATATATTTGGTTATATTTTTATATATTCTATATTATATATAATTTTGAAAAATATATATAAATAAAAAAATCTGAAATGTATACATGTTTGTGTGTGTGTTTAAATATACATAATAATTACTTACAGCACACACACATATTATGCAAAAATTAACTTTTATTTTGGATGCGTTTAATCACGATCAATCTTTGCCCAGCACTAATAACATATATTTTAAAATGTAATTGGGGTCAACAAATACATTTCTAATTTTACAACACATACAGAAAAAAAAAATTCCTGGCCAAAATATAAAAGCTTGTATAAAATGTATGTATAAAATATAAAATTATAAGTACATTTTTGCAGTTGAAAATATATTTTAACTTTTCAAACCTGTTATTTTTACAGGTTTGTAACATACAAAGTTTTTTCCAATGCGACGCAGATATAAATGCTTCAAAATATACAAAAGATGGTCAAAAAATATAATGGGGAAAAATAAATTTTTGTAAACATTTTCAGCACATATATGTTTTGGCCATTTTTTTATATTTTGAAATATATTTAAAATTATATTTGAATTTTTTTTTTTTTTGCCGTTTGGGGTGAAGGGAGGTTTGGCAGCCGATCTGTAGTTAAGATTGTATACATTAGTTTTACACAGTAACGTTAGCTCAATGTAGTTTTTGATACACTTTAGCTATGATTTGTAAGGTAATCTACATGTTGTTTATTTTGCTTGTTATCAGAAATAAACTACTCTTAAAGGCGGGATGCACGATCTCTGAAAGCCAGTGTTGACATTTGAAATCACCTAAATAAACACGCACCTATACCCCAAAAGAATCTGGACCTTCCTTTGATAGAGTCGGTTAGTGGACACGCCCCTTACTGCTGATTGGCTACAAGTGTGTTTTGGTACTCGGCCCGACTCCCAAAGTGTTTTTCAAAAAATCATGCACCCCTCCTTTAAAGGACTCTGTTGTTATTGATTCTTTGCATAAGTAAGTTTACCGGAAGTTACGTTTGTTCCACGAAAGCCGCTTGTTTATGCTGTTACTGCTAAAAGCGTCTATACTGTGGCAGTACTATTGTACAGTGATAATATCACATGATATGTTCATACAGTGCCCTCCATATGTATTAGGACAATAAAGGCAAAATTGCTCTTTTTGTCGTGGAGTCCAGAAATGTCTAAACATTAAAAGGTGAATATGACACAAAAGTACAGAATGTCACATTTGCATCAGGACGAAAGGTTTTTAAAACTTTGCTGGTAAAGCATGTATGTGCTGAAACATAATTAATATTAATATAATATTACATTCTGTACTTGCCACATATTCATCTTACAAAATTCTTGTCACCAATTTTATCTTTACTGCCCCAATACTTATGGATGGCACAAACAGTACAGTATTAGAAAGTCTGTACCTCCCAACTGGACATTTCTCTTCCTCTACTGACTTTTGGTCTCTTAGGTAACCTTTGCCAAAGAACACAGATGATGAGTAGACAGCTATCCCAGAATTCCCAGCCACGAGCACCTCGTATCCTGGAGCGGAACGGGCTGGAGGAGATGAGGACATCTGTACATGATGAATTCCTTCAAAAGCGTCCATCTTCTGTAAATTATACTCCAGTTATAAAACAAACAGAGACATTGTATTGCAGTATAACAGTTTAGAGGTTAAACCATTTTAGTCTTTTGCTGTATCATCATAAAAGTTTCTGTTCAGTTTATCAAAATGTAACTAAAGCGTTGCAACATAACCCAGTGCTAACAACAGTGTGGTCAGATAAATATCAGCTTAAACATGTGACAGAAAGCTTTGAAACATAAAAATATAAAAGTTACAAACACGTCCATAACTACAATCCATGCATTTATACAAGATCTTATCATACATGACTGTTAAACATACCTGGTGACCTTGAATGGCTCTTACATCTCCACGTATGAGTCTCTAAAACCCCTTAAAGTCCTGAGAAACACAACCTTAGATGTTATTTGTATTTTTTGTACATTTTTGCCGTTTGAGGCTCTGAATGAAGTTTCCAGAAATCTTCTGTTAGTGATCGGTCAGCCTCAGCCACAGGTTAATGACTTACAAATGAAATGGGGCCACGCGCAGAGGTGCATATCCTCCAGTAGAGGGCGCTAAACAATACACTGAAATCCTGCTGAGGGCCCATGATAGAGCCAAGTGTTTATTGGAGGGCATTACAAAATGCAGTTATATATTATGAAACTAAAATTATTACAACTTTACTCTAATAATGGGGTAAGTCAAGTGTTTATGAGTGTGTGGGTTTGCATGTGTGTATATTAATTTGGAAAGATTTGCTAAGATTAACACGCTCCCAGTTTCCACAATACCTCTTTGTTAATAGAAAACAGATTAGCAGTCAAGTGACCTGGAGTGTATGCACCCCTACCAGCATGCTTTTGGGTCGGCCCTCTTTTAAACAGATCCGGTAATGACACCCAACTTCTGTCACATCACACACCGTGAGTAGGATTGTTTCTTTCTGTCATTCATTGACTAAATGTATTAATCAATACTTTATTGTTCCATGCATTTCCAAACTTAACCAACATCCAAATTTTGCAGTGATTTCTGTTTTGTCAGATCAATGACGGCAGTGTGAGTAAAGATCTGCCGACTGGAGGATTGTCAGTGGTCATGACAGTCACATACTCACGAAGGGTGGCTGATGCCCGGCTCGGTACCTTTTATCGTCTGCTACTGCGATGGAAAGGAAGCATCTATAAGCTTTTATACCGAGAGCTGCTCATCTTTACTGTGCTTTACTGCACCATCAGTTTTACATACAGGTAAACACGACCTCTTTTAACTGATCTCAGTTCTGTCTTTTATTACAGTTGATTATCACTTATTATTTGATTTTTAGTATGCTTAGGGACTGAATCATTATTGTATTTATATAGGCCTACCATTATAGCAAACTGTGGTATTTTGTGATTTACTAGAATCATGTAAGATCATTCTGTGAAAATATAATCTTGATAAGATCATGTCAAAGATTGAAACAAATGTGAAATCAAACTTTGATGCTCCTAATCTTATCATTATACTATGAGAGTTTATATATACCATGGGATTTACATAGTGCATGTCCAAAAACATGGTATTACCATAGTACATCTGAATATGAGTTCAAGATGTGAGATCTAATCATACAAGATTAAATTATTGTTTCTGTCCGCAAAGTACGTGTTTACCAAAGGGTCTGAATTGAGTTAACCGATTTTATACAATCATCAAATAATAACCCTATTATTAAACGTAAAGTTATTGAGTTTATTATTGATTGACAGGTGTCTGCTGGATGAAGAGCAGAGGAGGATGTTTGAACAACTTTCCATCTACTGTGATCAATACGCTCAGCTCATCCCTGTTTCATTCGTCCTGGGTAAAAATAACATCTCACAAAAACACTTTTATACATCCTCAGGAGGTGATGTGACAGTGATTAACCCTTTAACTGCCACACCCCCTTTTTGAGTGTGGAGGTAAAAAAGTGATGTGCACCTTTAAATTAATATAACCCATATGGCTAAAAATATATATTTTCAGATATAATTTAAAATATATTTCAGAATATAAAAAATGGCCAAAAATAAATAAATACACCCAGAAATATTTTTTTAAAAAATAAGTTTAAAATTTTTTTTCACCAATATATTTTTGGGCCATTTTTGTATATTTGTAAAAATAAATATATTTTAAAGCATTTCTATTTACATTGCATTGGAAGAAAAACTTTGTATGTTATAAACCTGTAAAAATAACAGGTTTGAAAAGGTAAAATTAAATTTAAACTGCTCAATGGCAAAAATATACTTATAATTTTATATTTTATACATACTTATATATTTTTCCTGGCCAAAATATAAAAGTTTTATAAAATGTATAAAGTAGAAAATTTGTTTTTTGCCATATGGGTTGTAAAATAAGAAATGTATTTATTGCCCCTGAAATACATATGAATGTTAAAACTAAATATTTTCAAATTCTAAATATTTAATTAAGCTTAACCTTAACTTTCTATGTATTTCTATGAGATCATGTATTTAGCATATATTTAAAACATATTTTTGGCCACAGAATTTTTTTAAACTAGTAACTCAGGAATTATTTGGTCTAGAAGTAAAATCTTTTTTAAAGAAGACACATAAAAGTTTTTCACTGAAGTGGTGAATCTTAAAAAAAAAAAAAAAATAGTTATAGCAATTTACATTTATTTTAAAACATAAAAATAAAAGCCACAAGTCTCATCTAGGTCTGATCCAAATTTCAGGTTTCTTTCATACTTTAAATGGTTTTACCAACAACAGCCACTAGGTGTCAACAGTTTGCTGCATACGATTGTCATAAATTAATAAATTACTGTCACCGCATTATTATTAATGCAAAACGGTTTTGAAATATAAAAATACTACATTCTTATAGCTTTACAATTATATAGTTTGTCAAGATTTTTAAAGATTTATATATTTATTTTGAAGGATATTAGAATTATTAATATATAATAAATTATATCTATTTCTCTGGGTTCAATGACATTTTACAAAATGACTGTTACTATACAATTTCTATCATCAGATGGCCTTGAAATATGAAAACTACATTCTTAGAGCTTTATATAGTTTGTCAAGATTATTTCAGGTTTATAGGATACGTAAAAGTAAATATGTAACTACACCTTGGGAAAACCTATTGGCCCATGACATTTTAGAAATTACTCTTACTATGTCTTTTGCAAAACGGTGATGAAATATGAAAAACTCAATATGAGAGGTTTGCAACGATACATAGTTTGTCAAGATTGGTGTAGCTTAAATTAAGAAATTATTGTTTTAAATATGTCCCACCTGTGGGATGGGGACAGACAAGCTCAGAGCTGGTAACCATGATGGATTGATCCTGATCACTTTATATATCAAAAAAGACTTTGAATTCAAGTTCTGTTTGTAGTTTTGACCCAGAATGTGCTTCAGGTTTTTATGTGACTCTGGTGGTGTCTCGCTGGTGGGGTCAGTACGAGAGCGTCCCGTGGCCGGACCGGCTGGCCGCACTGGTTAGCGCTCATGTGCGGGGCACTGATGAAGGGGCAAGACTCATTCGCAGAAGTCTGGTGCGTTACGCCAACCTGTCAGGTGTCCTGATCTATCGCTCCATAAGCACTGCTGTCTACAAGAGATTCCCAACTATGGATCATCTGGTACAGGCAGGTAGGACAAAACTAACACCAGATTTTTGAAGTAATTAGGTAGACCTTTAACAATATGATTATTTGCACCTTGGTTCTCTTTTGTAAGTTTTCAGTCCCTGGTGGTGACAAATCGGAAAGCTTTAAAGCTTTGCCTGGTGTGTGTATCACAGGAAGTGCTTTGGGTTAATAATGTGACCTAAAACAGCATTTATAGCGGTGTGGATTTGAGCTGCTGTTGTTCTGGTACCCTTCAGTGTCTGGGATTTTAACTCAAGAAGGAAACGAGGAATTACGCCAAGTTTCAAGAGCTTTGGCATTTGTAGAGCAAAAGTTCACACCTACAAATTCTGTCATCACTGAACCTCACTAGTTTCAAACCTGTATGTCGTCCTTGAGACAGATGTTTTTATTTTTTTTGTTTCTTTAAGACATTGTTTAGGAGATTATCAAGCACATTCTGTTCTCTCGAAGGTCTCATGACCCCTGAAGAACTGAGGCAGTTTGAGGATTTACCATCGCCTCATAACAAATTCTGGGTTCCCTGCATGTGGTTTGTCAGTCTGGCCATGAGAGCTCGATCAGAGGGTCGCATCAACAATGATGTCGCTATGACCGCCATACTTAATGTACGTCTGACATTTCTACATTTGCTTTTTTTACTTTGCATAAAAAGAAAATATATATTTTTATTGCCTGGGATCAAACACACAATCTTTGTACTGCTAAAGCAATGCTATACCAATTGAAGTACAAAAAACATCATTGTGGGTTTGTGCATGTGTTCCCAGTAAGCAATAGTTGTCATTTCACTGTCTAGGTTAACTATAGACACGATATATAAGTAACCCACTTCTAGGATTTGCATTTGGTTACATGTCGTTTTTGACAAAATAACCAGTGAGAGCAAACTCAAATTAGATGTCTAATAAATGTATTAGTTTTAGCCTAGGCTGTGTTTTAACACCATTAGGGGGCTTGCACACCAAAGCATTTAAACGCTGCCAAAAGCGCCAGGCGGACACAGACTGTAGGCGCTTGCCAGCTTTTTTCAGCTGAACGCTTTGGTTGCTCTTTCTGCTTTGTTTATCAGTTGTTGAACGATGCGCCAGTTGGTTGTTGTGATATTTGTCCCGCCCCTCCTTCACTGTGATTGGACGGCTGAGTGAGAAGTGACATTGATGAGCTGAGTGCTTCACGCAAAGTTGAACATTTTCCCAGTCTCACGAAATTTCGTGATATAGTTCCATAACTTTTTTATTCTTTTACCGTGATATTGTCACGAATTTCCGTTTTTTTTTTTTTTCATGATCGTATCACCAATTTCTGTTTACGTTTCATTGTCGCGTATTGGTTACTCAACTGTTTTGTCGTATTTTCTTATCATTATCGCTTCGGTTTAGGGTTAGATTTACATAAAATGACATCCTTACCCAAACCCAACTCTAACCCTAACGCCAGGCGACAATGGTTTAAAAATCATAAAATATAAAAAATAAATCCGAAAAAATAGTATAAACCAATACTTAAAGTGACATCCTAATGCAAACACCAAATCTACCCTAAACCGAAGCGACAATGGTTTGAAAATAGGACAAAACAGTTGAGCTGCTACCCAGTCTCACGAGGTTTCGTGATATAGTCACGTAATTAAAAAAATGTTTTTTCGTGATATTATCAGAAATTTCCGCATTTTTTCATGATCATATAACAAATTCCTGTTTTCGTGTGATTATCACGTATTGGTTACTCAACTGCTTTTTCCTATTTTTAAACCATTGTCGCTTCGGTTTAGGGTTCGATTTGGTGCTTGCATTAGAATGTCACTTTATGTATTGGTTTATACAATTTTTTTCTGATTTATTTTATATATGTCACCTGGCTTTAGGATTAGAGTTGGGTTTGGGTAGGGATGTCATTTTATGTAAATCTAACCCTAAACCGAAGCGACAATGTCACTTGGCTCTTGACCCGACGAAGTCGCATTGGCAACGTTGGGACAAAACAGTTGAGTAACCAATACGTGATAATCCCACAAAAACAGGAATTCGTTATACGATCAAGAAAAAACACGGAAATTCGTGATAATATCATGAAAAAAGAATAGAAAAATGATGTGACTATATAACAAAATTTCGTAAGCCTGGGCTGTGAGTAACCAGTACGTGACAATGAAAATAAACAGAAATGTGTGATACGATCACGAAAAAACGCGGAATTTCGGGACTATATCACGAAAAAAGAATCAAAAAATGATGTGACTATATCACAAAATTTCGTGAGACTGGGTAGCTCAGTGCGAACAAAACGCGCCAGCTGCGCTTCCTTTGAAAACATTTGAGAACTCACGCCGGCTGCCTGCATAAACGCCTTGGTGTGTACACCCCCTTAGACGTCTTTTGAAGGCACAATGTGTCAGATTTTCACCACTAGAGGTCGCTATTAAACAATAACATTGTCATAAAGTATAGTAGAACGATGGGAGGTGTTGTTTTCACCATCCAGAGATGTATCGGATTAATCGTGTTCACAGATGAGGTTATGAATTTATGTATTTTTTACCTGTATGTTTGATCACATTATTTTATGCCATCGCAAGGCACGACAGCTGCGTGTTAGATGCTGTATAACCACCACATCCGCTTTTGTCCACTCGTGTTGCCATAGTTTATAACAAAGTCACTAATAGGGTGACAATTACAAGGGACGAGCCATTATTTAAAACAGGAATTTCTCTGGATTTACAAATCCTTGGGAACTTTTGGGATAATGTATGAAATATATCACACTGTGCAAGTGGATTTTGGATATATTATTATAAAAATGTTACACCTGGTGGCTTTAAACGCAAAATTGCTTGCTGGGTTAGCATGTGTGACCCTTTCTTTAGTAAATGATTTGTTCTGCATGGATAACGATGGAAATATTATTCACAGCATGAGTCTTATACAGAAATGGAATTAAAAGTGAAATCTATTTTTAGCTTTTAATATTTAAGGGATTAGAGAAAACATTTGAGACAACTAAAGGAAAACTTAATGTTCTTCACATATACCCTTAAAAATAATAATACTTCATGATGTCATAGCACGACTTTTGTCTGAATGGTTCCAGAAAGAACCTTTAACATCTGATGATCCTTTCAGGAAAAGTTTTTTTAGATTATAAAAGAAATGTTTCTTAACTGAATTGAGTTTTGAACGAGCGTGACGTGTTTGTTTGGCAGGAGTTAAATACACTTCGCTCTCAGTGTATGAGATTGTATGGTTATGACTGGATCAGCCTGCCTCTCGTCTACACACAGGTTTGGCCGTTCAAAACGGGAATAGCTGGAATAGCTAACTAGTATAAAAATGACTAACCTAATGACTAACACTAAGGACTGTTCGTAACATTTCAGATCCTCCTTTATAGATCCAAATAAATAATGTCAATACAATTAAATGATTATTTGAGATATACATTTAAGCAACTTGCAAGCTATACATTTTTATCAGCATGTGTGTTTCCTGGGATTGAACCCATGACCTTTTGTGTTGCTATATAGGACCTGATCAAAATCTTTCTATGCTGATTTCTGATTGATTAAAATGATGAATATATATTTTCTTGATTATTATGAAGGGATGTGTCCTTATACTGTACTGTACTCAATAATAGGTGGTAACCGTCGCCGTGTACAGTTTCTTTCTGACTTGTCTGATTGGTCGCCAGTTCCTCGACCCCGCCCAAGGTTATCCAGGTCACAACCTTGACATCTACCTGCCAGTCTTCACTTTACTGCAGTTCTTCTTCTATGTTGGCTGGCTTAAGGTGTGTGTGTGTGTGTTAACTTATTAGTGTTTCACAAGCAGTTTAAGCAAATTACTAAACTTTTGCATGTACCATTCCTTCAGGATATGTGCTACAAACATGAAAACTCAGTATTGCTTAGTTATTTACAGTAATAACCCGTACAGTAAGTAAGTAACCACCTAACAATGCCATAGCAACAATTCGGGCATTATGGCACATTTTTATCATTTGGTTGTTTTACTGTACTGTTAATTGCAACATGAATATGTGCTTTTTGGCGTTTCACCTCTTATTTAAAATCCATAATTACGGTTTGCTTTACAGTAAAATGACCGGTTACCACATTACCCGGGTTAGTACTGAATGTGGTGTTTAACTCACATAATAACTTAACAGAACCATCACACCACACTGACATATTGTGACTACATGACACTAAGAGATGTTTAACTGAAGAAATAATGAAGGAAAATCATAAGTTGGGTTTCTTCAGGTGGCAGAGCAGCTCATTAACCCCTTTGGAGAAGATGATGATGATTTCGAGACAAACTGGTTGGTGGACCGTAATTTACAGGTACACAGCTGTTCATCCCATGACATGTTGATCTGTTGTCTGACTTGCTGTGTGTAAAGAGTGTTAAAATGTCTAGTAAAAAAGTATTTTTTTCCAGGTATCTTTGCTGTCAGTGGATGAGATGTTTGATTTGGTTCCTCACATTGAACGAGATAAATACTGGAACGAGTCCGAACCTCAACCGCCCTACACGGCTGCAAGCGCTGAACACCGGAAACCATCATTTATGGGATCTGCTCTGGACATCAGGTGAATGAACATACACGCACAAACACACACACACATAGTTATTTATATGGGGACACTTCATAGATTTAAATGATTTTATATACAGCTATAGCATAAAGTAATCTTTTCAGCATTTTTAAAATACCCCCCCCACACTTTTTGGGACATATTTGTCTTTATAATATGGTAAAGTTAGTAAACTTTAACAATCAGCATTATATTTTTCCTAAAAAGTAAACATTTTAATGTGGCTCCAGTAAGGTCAAGATAAAAATGAAAAAAATTTCAAAAATAAAAAAATATTTTGTCTAACCAAACATCCTCAGGGTCAGAGAAACTCAGAGAAACTTACTCTCTCTCTCTCTCTCTCTCTCTCTCTCTCTCTCTCTCTCTCTCTCTCTCTCTCTTCCATTCTTTCTTTATCTTTTTTCTGTATTTTTCTCCCATTGTTTTTTTTCGGTCTTTTATACTTTTCTTTCTTTCTCTTTTCTGTCTGTCTGTCTGTCTTTCTCTCCCATTCTTTCTTTCCTTTTCTGTCTGTCTCTTTCTTCTTTCTTTTTTGTTCTCCTTCCCTCCCATGTTTTCTTTATCTTTTTCTGTCTGTCTTTCTTTCTTTCATCCATTTTCTCTTTCTGCTTTTCTTTCTGCCTCTTTCTTTCTTTCTTCTTTGTTCTCTCTTCTTTTTTCTTCTCCCTCCCTTCCTCCCTCCCTCCCTCCCTTGTTTTCTTTATTGTTTACTGTCTGTCTCTCTTTCCCTTTTTTCTTTCTCTTTTCCTGTCTGTCGTTCTCTCCCATTTTTTCTATCTTTTTTCTTCTCTCCCTCTCCCTCCCATTTTTTTCATTTTCTGTCTGTCTGTCTGTCTCTTTCTTTTTTGTTCTCCCTCCCTGCCTCCCATGTTTTCTTTCTCTCTTTTTCTGTCTATCCCGCTCCCTTTTTTCTGTCTGTCTTTCTTTCTCTCATCCATTTTTTATTTCTGCTTTTCTGTCTGTCTGTCTCTTTCTTTCTTTTTTATTCTCTCTCCCTCCCTCCCATGTTTTCTTTCTCTCTTTTTCTGTCTATCCCGCTCCCTTTTTTCTGTCTGTCTCTCTCTTATTCATTTCTTTTTTCTTTTTTTCTTTCTTTTTTCTTCTCCCTCCCTCCCTCATTTTCTTTATCGTTTTCTGTCTGTCTCTGTCTCCTTTTTTTCTCTTTTTCTGTCTGTCTGCCTTTTTCTCATTCATTTCTTCTTTCTCCTTTTCTGTCTCTTTCCTTCTTTTTTCTTCTCCCTCCCTTCCTCATTTTTTTATCGTTTTCTGTCTGTCTCTCTCTCCTTTTTATTTCTCTTTTTTCTTGTCCATCTGTCTTTCTCTCATTCATTTCTTCTTTCTCCTTTTCTGTCTGTCTCTTTCTTTCTTTTTTCTTCTCCCTCCCTCCCTCCCTCCCTCCCTCATTTTCTTTATCATTTTCTGTTTTTTCTCCTTTTTTCTTTCTCTTTTTCTGTCTGTCTTTCTCTCATTCATTTCTTCTTTCTCCTTTTCTGTCTGTCTCTTTCTTTCTTTTTTCTTCTCCCTCCCTCCCTCCCTCCCTCCCTCCCTCATTTTCTTTATCATTTTCTGTTTTTTCTCCTTTTTTCTTTCTCTTTTTCTGTCTGTCTTTCTCTCATTCATTTCTTCTTTCTCCTTTTCTGTCTGTCTCTTTCTTTCTTTTTTCTTCTCCCTCCCTCCCTCCCTCCCTCCCTCATTTTCTTTATCATTTTCTGTTTTTTCTCCTTTTTTCTTTCTCTTTTTCTGTCTGTCTTTCTCTCATTCATTTCTTCTTTCTCCTTTTCTGTCTGTCTCTTTCTTTCTTTTTTCTTCTCCCTCCCTCCCTCCCTCCCTCCCTCCCTCAATTTCTTTATCGTTTTCTGTCTGTTTTTTCTCCTTTTTTCTTTCTCTTTTTCTGTCTGTCTTTCTCTCATTCATTTCTTTTTTCACCTTTTCTGTCTGTCTCTTTCCTCCTTTCTTTTTTTCTCCCTCCCTCCCTCATTTTTTTATCGTTTTCTGTCTGTCTCTCTCTCCTTTTTATTTCTCTTTTTTTGTCCATCTGTCTTTCTCTCATTCATTTTTTCTTTCTCCTTTTCTGTCTGTCTTTTTTTCCCTTTCTTTCTTCTTCTCCCTCCCTGCCTCATTTTCTTTATCGTTTTCTGTCTGTCTTTCTCTCATTCATTTCTTCTTTCTCCTTTTCTGTCTGTCTATTTCTTTCTTTCTTTTTTCTTCTTCCTCACTCCCTTGTTTTCTGTCTGTCTCTCTCTCTCTCTCTCTCCCTTTTTTCTTTCTCGTTTCCTGTCTGTCTATTTCTTCTTACTTTTTCTCCCTCCCATGCTTTCTTTATCTTTTTCTGTCTGTCTGTCTGTCTGTCTTTCTCTCATCCATTTTTCTTTCTGCTTTTCTGTCTTTCTCTTTCTTTCTTTCTTTCTTTTTTATTCTCTCTCCCTCCCTCCCATGTTTTCTTTCTCTCTTTTTCTGTCTATCCCTCTCCTTTTTTCTGTCTTTCTTTCTCTCATTCATTTCTTTTTTCTCTTTTTCTGTCTGTCTCTTTCTTTCTTTCTTTCTTTCTTCTGCTCGCTCCCTCCCTCCCACCCATATTGTCTTTCTCTCATCATTTTTCTTTCTCCTTTTCTGGCTGTCTCTTTCTTTCTTTTTTACTCTCTCTCCTTCCCTCCCATTTTCTCTTTTCCTGTCTGTCTCTCTCTCTCAGTGTTCCCAAAGAGGAAATGGAATTCCAGCACAATCTGGAGCAGATTAAAGAAAACGAAGAAGCCAATCATTCCACGCCATTCCTGGGCAGCTTGAGTCGTCTTCTTGGCATCCAGTCACCCAGTTTCCCCCGTTCATCCCCCTCGTCCCGTGTCTCCCTCCTGCGACGTCGCCCCCGAGCTCCCTTCTCCCGTTTCCCCCTTTACCTGCACCCTGAAAGCTCTCCTATGCCCAGCCTCATCCGAAACCGTGACATAGACGAAAGCACCTTCTCATCCATGCCTCTATACGAAAGACCCGGTTTCTACAGCTGTCCTCAGACGCCCATCCACTGCATTCCCCCGACCATTCCACACCCGAGACCTCGAAGAGCTCAGGGTGATTGTGCAAACAGCTCCACCTCCCTGGCACAACATCCAGCAGGGTCAGAAGTCCTGGATACGCCCGGAAATCTACTGCCACCTCCGTCCTCTGCCTTCCCTTGGGTGAACGAAGACCACAACAATCCTGCTTTCCCCTTTCCTGACCCAGTGCCCGAGCTACCCAAATTACGCCCGGGTCAGGGGTTGTTGTCGTCACGCCATCCCCTGCGACTCTCTCTGGAAACCTCTCCAAATGGGGAGGGGCAGTCGGCGCCCCCAAGTGCCCGGGCTGTTGGGGCATCAGTGTTTTCTTTTACCCCTCCATCATGGCCACAATCTCTGACCAACACTCCCAGTTCAGGAAGCATAAATGCAACAAACAGCAACAAAAACATCAACAGCACAGGAAACACATGCATGAATAACTCCTGGCCAATCGCAGCCAATACATCTCCTACAGAGACTCAGCAAACGACAACGCCCAACGACTCTGGGATCTCATTGGCTGAGGGAGATCTGTTGGATCCTCTGGTGAAAACCAATAGGATGAGAGATCAGATATAAGGGAAATAAAACTCTCTGATTGGTCAGCCAATGAAATATCGCCACAAGTTATCCTGTAGCTCAGTTATTAGCAACCCAAAGGCCATAGGTTTGATCTTAAGGAACACATAAACTGATAAATGTTTAGATTGAGTGGACTGTAAGTCACTTTGGATAAAAGCATCTGGAAAATGCATAAATATAATATGTAAATGTAGGTTTGAGATTGGAAAGAGACATACAGATCAGATCAGATATTAGTCAAGACTGATGGATCTAAGCAGAAGACGGTTAAATGTCTCTCTGTATCTCATAAACAATTATAATTCAATGTAAAAAAAATCATCCAGAAATGTAAATGTTGTCATTATTTCCTCACTGCCATGTTGCTCTAAAATATTTTGTACCATTCTTTCAAATGATATTTCATTTTGAGAATCCCAGAAAGCAGACGACTCCGAGCCAGATCCGCAGACTTCAGCGCGTATCCGGCCCGTAGCTGTCTGGGATTTTAAAAGCATGCTTCAAATATACTGTAAAATGATGTCTTTATGTTGCATTGGTTGCATTGCATTCTGGTTTATGATGCTTTACCGACTTCTACAGGAAAACTTCATAAATTATGCATTTACTTTATAAACGTCATCTATTATGCATGTATGTGCTCAGATTTATCGACTAATGCTCTTTATTCTTTGTAGTTACCTTATTCAGCCAGTATATACTGTACATTTCACATATAGAAACTTTAACTATCATGTTAAATAACAAGAACTCACACAACTACAGAAATCATTTAAAGTTTTTATTGAAAGCAACTCAATAAAGTCATTGCATAAATGTTTGTGTAATATCTGGCCAATATACGAGGCCTATATACTATTTGAGATGCTGGGCGCTAGATCTATGGCTTCGGGCGGTACCTACGGAGTCCGTGCTGTGACCCTTGTACATGCTTGGCAGAAGCACGCTGATAGCTTTTATCAGCACATAACAGAATATAAAGAGACCTTTAAGGATCTTATTCTTTTCCCAAAGTGTGTCTGTCAAACAGATATTCTGCCATCCCGTTCTGAGGTGCGCCCATCTTCCTCAGACTGCTCACCCAATCAGAGAGCTCTTTAATGGACTTCACCTGCTCGTCCAAATAATGCGTCTCCAGAAAATCACACACCTGTGCTTGTAAGAAAGAAACACAGTATGAATATTTTACTGTATGTCAGAATATTACACTGTGTGTGTGTGTGTGCTGTGTACTCACATGTGGATCACTGTGCTGGGTTGCTACTTTGTGTAGTTCTAGTAATGACACGTTTACACTCTTTTCCAAAGCTAAAGCACATTCCAATGCTTCCAGACCACTGCCCCACTCATCCCGATCCGGCTTCTGCACACATCAATGAACACTTATTCATCTGAACTGTTAGTGAGAGAGAGAGGGAGAGAACGAGAGAGAGACCTTAATGTCCTGCAGGTAGATTCGTCCTCCTCTTTGGTTCTGCAGGCTCATCAGTTTCTCGGCATGTTCTCGCTCCTCTTTGGACTGCTCACGGAAAAACTTGGCAAAATTGGGCAATGCTTTGTCATCCCTGTCGAAATAATACCCCTGAGGGGACGAACAGTTGAACCGTAAGGTCATATGACACCCGAGGACAAATCTTTCTATTAATACACGGTGTAATATCTCAGACATGAGCACTGACTTTAATAGTACTGATATATGAGATGGCTGTGCTCTCTTACCATAGACAGGTAAACATATGAAGCGTAGAGCTCCAGGTAAATCTGTCTGTTGATGGCTGCTTCACAATCCTGATGAAAGTTCTGTCTCACCTGAGAAGTCATGATTCTGAAACATACACATGAATCAATAATGAGAATGAACATTATTAGAAGACAAATTATTTTTATGAGCTATAGGATCACAACTAATGATCCTAACTAAAGTTTTTCTTTACGTCGTGTGTGTGTGTGTGTGTGTGTGTGTGTGTGTGTGTGTGTGTGTGTGTGTGTGTGTGTGTGTGTAGGTATATATATATACACACATGCATGTATACGTTTGAAAAAAATATATATACATATATATATATATATATATATATATATACATACATATATATACATATATATATATACATATATATACATATACATACATATACATACATATATATATATATATATATATATATTATATACACACACACACACACAGTTATTATACACAGTACACACACAAATATGTAAACAAAAACTTTTATTCTGCAAATGACTAGTCGCGATTCGTTATGCAGCACTAGCCCTAGAAATATATTTAGAAATAAGGATTCTGATGCAAATAAATAAATACATTTTAAGAAATCTTACTTGTGATTATGAAAGAGTTATTATTAAGAGTTTCTTGCAACCAGCTGCAGGACTTTTATTTTTTTAATATTCAACAGTGCACAATTTTTTTATATTGAGCTTATGAACGTAACGTTTTGAAAAAAAGCTCAGTAAACATAAAATGCAGTATATAATATAAATTATTGGCTATTACAAAACATCTGACATGGGTAAAGTTTCATGTAATTATCAACTGATTTCAAATGATTTTCATTTAACCAAACAATATTTTGCACATGCGCTACGAACAAACAGCATACTCAATAATATTTATATTACTAATTAATAATATTTACATCATCTGTAATTGTATTTGTGTGCACTGATTTATAAAAAAAAATGATATTTCAAATAACGTTAGTGATTTTTATAAACTGCTGTACTTACGTTACCCTGCGTGTTTTAATGGTTTGATGAACACGAGTAAATTTACGTGCGATTACTCAATATTGCAACTTAACCATAAACAAACGAGACAGAAATCCAAGTATAAACGCGAAAGCAGTCTGCAGATTTAATGTAATGAGTTGAAGTGAAGTGTGTTTTTATATGATGAAGCGTAAATTAAGGGGGTTTATTTACACACGAGCACATGCGCAAGAACAAACCCCTGAAGGTCACTTTTCAAAATAAAAGCGCTGATTTCGAATAAAATGAAGGATTAAGATATTTTATTAAAATATATAAATTATAAACCCCACATATAAATTTAATACATCTGTAAATACGCTAAATACATTTAAAAATATAATATTCTGTATTTAAAAAAACGCACATGCTTTTTCATTCGTTTATCAGCCTACTAAATATTAATTAGTCACCGTGACGCTGATACGCAGACCTCCAGAAACGTCCAACCGTTGAACACTAGTAAATTAATATTCATAAGACACTGCCTTGGATTTGCTAGCTGCCTACCGCCCATCATCAACGGGGCGTTTGACTTTATTAATATTCATGAGTCTCAGTCATAGTACACAAAACGCGGCAAATTTTAATGGAAATGGAGATGAGCTCACAGCAACAAACCTGTACCGTGTTCTTTGATTTAGAAACAACTGGCCTGGGTATGTAACTTAAATCTCAAAACTTATCAGGTTCCGAAAACGTAAATGTTTGGGGAAGACGGTTTTCAAACTTTAGTGAGGTACCCAAGTAGACAACGCTGCATAGCATCATCATCAAATCTCTACAGTAGTTTTGGGCATCATAATAAGCTCCTTCCCTTAAGGGCATTATTAGTACTGAACGTTATGATTCTTATGTTGTGTTTGTTGTACAGGTCCCTCGTGTGATATCGTCCAGCTGGCTGCAGTTTGTGGAGATCACACCTTAAATCTCTTCATGGTCCCTCGTTGTCCCATTCAACCCGGGGCGTCCAGAGTTACGGGTTTCAGGGTGAGAAAACACCGCCTGTTTCTCCACAGCAGACCGGTGCTCACCAACTCCCTCCGAGAATCCCTGGTTTCCTTCATAACTTTCCTTCGGATGCTGGGATGTCCTCTGCTGGTGGGTCACAACATCCGCCGGTTCGACTGTCACGTGTTGGCCAGAGCTCTGGATGAGTTTAATCTGAGGTCAGATTTCCAGAAAGTGATTTCGGGATTCGTGGACACTCTTCCTCTGGCCCGACAGCTACTTAAAGACAGCGGACTTCAGAGCTTCAAGCAGGAGAACCTGGTGAAGAACCTGCTGGGAGTTTCTTATGCTGCACACAATGCGTTAGAAGATGTGCAAGCTCTGCAGAAGCTCTACCGGGCCATGAGACCCACAGCCAATCAGATTGAGCAGCACACTTTTACTCTGGATTCATTGGCTGTTGCAGCTGTCAATAAAGCAGCAGGTGGATCATCAGGAGAGGGCAGTTTATCTGACCGCTTTAAAACTGCACTGAACATCACAGAGGAATAGAAACCAGAGGAACATTTGGACTAAGGATTCACAAAACCACCTTCAGTCTACAATGTAGGATTTAGGTGGTCTCAGATCAGTAATATTTTATAAAAACACTATCTACTGTATATGTTTATACTTGTATAAGCTTCAAGAGGTGAAGTAAGATTGTTAATATGAAATATTTTGTCTGAATTTAAATATTTGTATATTATTGCGTTTATTATCAATAAATATATTTAAATAAATATGATGTCATGGTAAAATTTGTACATTTTGGAAATAATAAAATTTCTTGTCAAAAATAACAACAGAAAGCAAGCTTTACTTAACATGTAAATACAGAATAATTACAGACTGTGATACCTAAACTATTGTGATTACTAAAGTTTACAATAGGAAGATTAAATGACACCGATCATGATTTTTCATCGCCTATTCGGCACCAAATTAGGGATGCTTAACGATTAATCACGATTAATCGTTAGCAGAAAAAAAGTTTTTGTTTACATCATATATGTGTGTGAACTGTGTATAATAACTTTGTATAAATAAATGTACACACATGCATGTATATGTTTTAGAAATTTTTACATGTGTATATACATTTGTATATATGGGTATAATTTATATTATATATAAATATAAATACTTAATATATACAATTTTTTTTAAATTATACATGAATGTGTTCATATTTATATATATACATATTTATTATACACAGTTTACACACATATGTGATGTAAACAAAAACTTTTATTCTGCTAACGATTAATCGCAATTAATTGTTTAGCATCCCTACACCAAATACCGTAGGGCGATACCAATTTCTGTTTTCTTAAAGGGGACATTTCACAAGACATTTTTAAGCGGTATTATTATAATAAGATCCCCTTCTGACATCACAAGGGGAGCCAAATTTCAATGACCTTTTTTTCACATGCTTGCAGAGAATGGTTTACCAAAACTAAGTTACTGGGTTGATCTTTATCATATGTTCTGGGTTGATAGAAGCACTGGGGACCCAATTATATTTGAAATGAGTGAATTAATAAACAACTACATCTTAAGCACAATGATCAAAGATGCAACATACATGTGGCATCAGATGTTTTTGTTTAAAATTCGATTTAAAAGTGGTCTGACTTCAGCTTTTTTGAAATTAGGTTAAATAAAATAAAACACCTGCACAAAATATAGCATCAATAAAAGTGCAGATTCACTCTCTGACAGTAGATGGCGCTCATATAGTGGTTACCACCCTGCATACAGCTCTTTATCAGGCATTATACTGAGATAAAAGTACAATGAGATAAGATAAAACTGCATCGAAACTTTTCTTGAGACAGTTCCCTTCAGAGATGCATCATTCATATTACAGCTTTGTGTCCATAATACAGATCAGCTGAAATCAAACACAAAACTCACCAGTTGTTAATAAACAAGACAATGCATTTGCTTAATAAAGTAGTTTTAAAGGAACTATTCTTATTGTTTATTAAAAGGGACATATCATGAAAATCTGACTTTTTCCATGTTTAAATGCTATAAGTGAGAAGACAATATACAGTGAAACTGCAAACACTATTATCCCATAAACCCAAAACGATTAATCTCACAACAATAAATGAATCATTTAACCCTTGTCCATGAAACCTGTTTGATAAGTTAGGCTTGTAAAAACAGACTAGAAATAAGCAGGTGTAAGAGTACACAACTGTTATTTATTAAGGATTACATAAACATTTCCTCAGTCAAACACATGCTCCATTACATTTAAAATGCCAGCACATTCATTCATTCCCTACTTTGCCATTTAAAACATGCTTTCATCCCATAATACTCCAGAAAAAAATTACAGCTCTTTAAAATATATAAATACTTTCGAAACAACAGCGTTTTTCAGTTTTCAAGTCAGTGTTTTGGGTTTACACAACCTACAGTAGTTGAATCACACAACCAGGGTGATATGAATTTAATAAACAGACTTCAGGAAAATACCCATAATCCTTTGTGCTCTTTACACTGCAAGTGCAAGTAGAAACTACAGTAATAAAACATAACAACCTATAGAGTCAACAGTTTTGTAGTGAGTAAATAAATTCATACAATTACCTTGTAAAAGTACCTTGATTTCTTCAAGGAAGAGTTTCTCCTGAAGGACTTCTTGTTCTTCAACAGTAATATTGTGGTTAAAAAAAGACAAGTTTGTCTAAAATCCTTTTTACCTGTTTTATTGTAAAAGTAAAAATGTTCCTGTCCTTCATACACTGCAAAAAATAATTTTCAAGAAAAACTTTTCTTAGTATTTTTGTCTTGTTTTCAGTAAAAATATCTAAAAATTCTTAATTTAAGATGCTTTTTTTGATGGGCAAAACGACTCAAGAAAATAAGTCTAGTTTTTAAACCAAACATATCAAATTTAAGTGATTTTGTGCATAAAACTGGCAAAAAAAATCTGCCAATGGGGTAAGCAAAAAAATCGTGAAAATTTTTCTTAATTCTTTTTTGCTTGTTTTATGCACAAAAACACTTAAATTTGATATTTTTGGTCTAAAAACTAGACTTATTTTCTTGGGGCGTTTTGCTTATCAAGAAAATGCATCTTAGATATTTTACAGAAAACAAGACAAAAATACCAAGAATTTTTTTCTTGAAAATATTTTTTTTGTAGTGTATGGGTTTGTATTTTCTTTTGCATGTGCATAAAGTGTTACATCTTTATGCAAAAAACATCTAATGGACAAACTATTCTTGTGAAACGTCTGTTTTCAGGCCAAAAGGAGAAATCATGCATCCGTGCATTTCCTAGAGATGAACTAATGTGCATTAAAGGTCACCTAATATGAGAAATTCACTTTTATTTGTTGTTTGAAGATAATTGTGTGTGTACACAACCACCGTGTAATGATACAAATCGAAATTATTAAAATCCCCTAAAAACATCAATAGTTTCATGGGACGAGCTGTTTTTTGAGCAAACTGACATCACTTTGCGCAGGCTCCGCCCACAACCATCTAAAGACCACACTTAGGTCATATAAATCTTCTTTTTACATAATTCATTACCGCACAATCATAAAGTAAAGTGATTGCCTTATTAAAAACTATGTATTTTTTCTATATAGATAACAGTAACAGCATTTAAAGTGACAGAGCACTGCATGGTATAATAAATCATCAATAGGATATTACCTATTGATATGAACCTAAAACTTTACATTCTGGGCCACCAGAGACTAATATTACATCTTGAAAAATGGCCATGTTAGGTGACCTTTAAAGTCAACATGAAATCAAAAATTACTTTCTCAATGCATAATCCTGTCTCGTAATATCATTATTATACGAGATAAGTTGCAAACGTGGTTTCATGTTGACTCTATAATAAAACTAGTTGTACATGAATTCAGCGTTTACATACTTCAAAAGGACATGCACAAATATTTAAACATGTCAGAATCTCAATCATAATTAGATCTACTATTTTTGTTTTTTAGTAAGCATTTTAAACATTATCATAGTATTTGTCATTCTAAGGGATTATTTTTCATGCTGTGGATTTTTTTAACCAAAACATGATTTTACATCACCCAAAAACATATGGGAACATTATTCTGAATCTGTTTCACCGGGTGGTTACGATCAGGACAGATGGATACAGGAATTTCTGCACACGTTTCCTACAGTAAGCAGCAAGCTCGGAACATGGTCATGCCCGATGATGATGTCACCTGCAAAGAAACGCTCTCATTGGCTGAAACGAAAAGCACAGATCCTCTCTTCAGAGTGATGTCAGAGAGGGCCGCATCAGAGGTGGCGACGGCCTCTCCTTCAATAACCAATAGAATGCCAGCGGACTCCAGCGCACTTATGGTGTAATGACCCACCGAGGGAGGAACCTAAAGATAAAAACAACAGGATTGAGTTCACGTCTGGATTATAAACGACATCTATTTGTCCTTAAATTTAGGATATTTCTGCTACCGTTTCACCTTTATTCTCAAGACAGTGAAGTCGGGCACAGGTGGGTCATAGATGTAAACGCAGGGGTCTGAATTGTCCCGCACACAGGGGAAGATTTTGGCACTGACTGGGGCAGGACAGTAATTGAGCATCTCACACAAGGTGTCCACATCGATGTATTTGGGAGTCAGTCCGGCACGTACAGTGTTATCAGAGCACGCCATACATTCAACACAGTCTGGAGAATTCAGAAGATGGATGACATTACTAGCACTCATCATATTTCAACCATACAACAATCTCAAAATAACATTTGTAAATATTAAACAGATTTTTTTATTATTATTAGTTTTTAACACCATGGCAACTTCTGTGGATATGTTCATGCTGAGATTTAATTATTAAAAAATAATTTTTTATACATTTTTTTAAGATTATTTTTTCTAAAAACTTTTTAAAAGCTTTTTCAAAAGTATCAACAGAATCAAATAAGTTCCTCACAGCAGTAAAAGGGTTTATGACCTATACTGCAGTGTAGTAAAATATGTTTAATGGCTAGACAAACAAATTCTTTTTTATTTAATTAAATAATTATTTAAATGTTTTGCTTTGGCTTCATCAGATTTTATAAAACAATAAAATAAAAGACCTTCACAAAAAGTAATGTGGTGCCACAGTCCTGAAAAGTGAAGCCAAAACATTTCTATCACCCCCTGGTTGCTGTCTGCAGTATAGGTCATAAACCCTACCCTTAAAATAATTTTTTTCCCCCAAAAGATGGTTTCTGTAATTTTAGTTATTTCTTATCATGTTGATGTACTTTTCGGTGTTCGTTTTTCTAACAAGTTTGGTTTAAGTTAGTAAACAACATAATATTACTCTGGTATATCGTCAGAAAATTCAGTAATACAGCAGCATTTGTTTATTTGTAGAGAACAGTTGTGTGATGACCTCTGACCTCCAGAAAGATAGGCATGAGGTTCATTAGCTCCCAGAAACATGGCCTCGCCCGGCTGCAGCACGATACGGTTCAGGAAGTAGATGGAAAAACATCCGATATCCCCTGGATACTGTGAATGTAACCGTAGCAACAGTTCTCCATTACTACTGGATGTGTCTCTGCCTGCAGCCTCTGGAACAAAAGAACGACAAATCCAACAAGTTTCATTACAAAAGACTGAACTGTTCAATAAAGCTGCTACTCAATAATGTGTTTTTAGGAGATCTGACACATTTGAAAGTGACCTATAAATGATTTTTAAGAAGCACATTTAAAAATCCTTTTCATGACATAAATAGTTACTTAAATTTAAAAATAAGTAAAAAGATTTCATATTTATTTTTGCATTGTTGTTTTGTTAACTCTTCCCCCACCATTGACGAGTTATCTTGTCAATTAAGAAAATACATTTGCATAAATAAATAAAAATTCTGATTAATTTAATCGATTAGTCAATTTATGAAAATACTGAAGCTAAAATGTTATTTAATAATTTTAAACTCTGTGTATGTTTTGATAATTGTTCTGAATCTGATCTCTAACAAAATTCCTTCACAAAAATGCAATTATTTCAGCTTTTTGCAAAAAAAATTATTTTTAAAGAAAATACCAACATTAAAGAGTTTATAAGCAGAGAAAAAATATAGATGGGATGAAACTTTTTTTCCCCGTTTTTTTTTTGTTTGTTTGTTTGAAAGCAGAGGGTCTGTTCTTTCATTTGATATATTTGTATGTTTATATATTTTTAGAAGAAAATTTTCCTGAAAGGCATTTGCTGAAAATCACAAAAAATGCTGACGGGCAACTTTTCAAAAAATGGCTGTCAGGGAATGAGTTAAGAAACATTTTGTTTCCCTCACCTTCTTCTGAGATTCGTTTAACAAGCATGTTGAGCTGATCGATGAACAGTTTCTTCTCGCAGTTCATCATGCGTGTAAAACATTTCTTCAGCGCGTGAGATGTTCGGTCAGGATCGTTCTCAGAGCTCTGGAGATCCTCCGCTGCTTCATTACTGACTAATGTACGAAATTCTGGGACATCTGACACACACAAACACACACACACATTTTAATGTAAAATCCTGTTAAAAAAAAACTCAATGGGCATTCCATATTAGAATGAATGAAATCAGACCTGACATTTTTTATCCAAAATATATTTATAACTCATTACTGTAAGCTTTTTTATTCAACAAAAAAATTATATTCCTTATGTAATATAACACTGTGAACTATTTAAATAAAAGCCAGTTGATTGGAGGGGAGGAGTTTAAAATGATAAACATTTATTTGAAATAAGGTGTACTCAATAAGACCAGGAACATGCATCAAAAAGTCAATATGGGTCATTTTAAGCTAATGTTGACTTCCGAATATTGTAATTATTTACCCTTTTATTTATCTTCAGGGGAAATGTTTTTGTATTATTCAATTTATTAAGCACTCACTTTTGAGAAAGTCCATGATTTCCTTTACTGGCCGAAAGCCACAAAGACCTTCAAACTGTGTAAGGGCAATGGCCATCTCAGGCTTATGGTTGCTATCTGGGTAGTGCTCTGGAAACTGTGCATGAAGTCTAGCAGCCAGTTCCTATCAACAACAAGAGCCATGTACCAAAAACATTTCTGTAAGTGTTACCGTAAATACCATGGTATAGGTATCCATACAGTACTAGGGTACCACTATCTGATACCAAGGTAATTCTCACCCTGTTGGGATGTGCCTGGATGGACAGAGCCGTGTTGACAGACAGCACTTTGAAGAGGAAGGGTAGCTCCCCATGGAATGTGTCCTTGACCTTTGACCCCAGGCATCCTGGGACATCTGCAATCCACTGTCCCAGTGTCCTCTGGGATATCCTGTTGTCTTTAATGAGAGCATCGCCTTTGGGATGAGCACCCATCCAAAGCTTGGGTGAAGACAGTGGAAAAAAAGTGTAGTTAAACAGGGAAAATATCCGAAATGGCACACTTTTATCTTTTAAATGAAAATGTTTTTAAAAATTTTTTTTATACAACAACACAAGAGTTTAAAAAGAGATTACAGCGCTGTTAGGTTATTAATAGGTGCCTGACAAAGTAAATGTCAAACTGACCTTTAAGAAATGCTCAGCTGTGTAATGATGACACTTGTGCTAATATACAAACTGTTTGACAGTCATAAAACAACTGATCTAAATCTGAATTTATTATGTATGCAAAATATTTCAAAATATAACAGCAATACAGTTTTGGAATGATGACAGTAAGTTTAACCAAAATAGATGGATATGACTAATAATTAGGTATCAGACAAGTTGTCATCTGGTCAATGGTTAGTTATTGAGAGACGTTTGGTACCTCTGCATAAGGTTTGTCATCTTCTATGTGCGCCTGAGGGTCTCCACCGACCACCAACCGGGCAACCTCACTGTCCAGACCCACTTTACCCCAGGCATAGTTCTGCACCACACAGCACAACGGAAACACTGCAAAAACAACATGACAACACTACTAAAATCTAGTAAACAAATACATCATGACAATATAAACAACGCAACGTTGTGCTTTAATACAGTTTGAATGAATGGACGGCTGGATGTAAATTACTGAGATGAGAAATGCTTACACACTAAAAAAACCGCATCACAAAATAACCGCCCCGTGCAAACTATACACTCATGAGAGAAAACACAATCTCTCCTAAATCAACCCGACACATTTAAGTTTATTTTGTCGGCATTTCGTGTAAAATAAATACGGAATTGTGTAAATCATCGACTGAACTGACCTTTTACTTCCGCCATATCTGCAACGTCGACGGTCAATGGGTGTGACGTCATGGCAGGCAACCAATGACAAGCCGTTGAAGGATGTTAAAAATATATATTAATAGATAAAATTTGAAAGTGAATAATTTTTTTATTATTATTTTTGCTTTAGTTTGTAATTGCTAAAATACCATATGCGTTCTAGTACACCTTAAAACCACCCATACAGCAAAATATATATATTTTCAAATATAATTCTAAATATATTTTCACATATATGTGCAGAAATATATTTTGAAATATGTTTACAAAAAATATTTTTCATCAATTTGGCAATTTTTTGTATATTTTAAAATATATTTAATAAATAAATATATTTTACAGCTTATTCACATCGTATTGGGAACACTTTGTTTTCATGTTTGAACAGGTTCAAATTAAATATATATATTCAAGTGCAAAAATATACTTATAATTTAATATTTTATACATACATATACATTTTATACAAACGTATTACAATATATAATATATACAATAAAATATGTTTTTGCCGTATGGGTTGTAAAATTAGAAATGTGTTGCTGCTGAAATACATTTTGAGATTTTTGCTAATACATGGAAGCATTTTCTAATTCAAAAATATATTTAATTTCGCTTTACTTTCTCCTACATGTAGTATATATTTAAAGCATAATTTTGACCAAAGAAATTATTATTATTATTATTATTTTCCGTATGAGCAGTTTAAACTAAATAAAATAATCATTGTCAAACAAATACTGTTGACTATTTTCTCCACGACCGATACATCATAGATATGTATATAAAGGCTAGATGGCTCAAGGCGGAGTCAGCTGTGTCGTCACTTGGCGGCCATCTTAGGTCAGTGCTGCCATAGTGCTGCTCCCTGCTGCTGTGGACGGAAGGTGAGTGACATACGCCAACTAAAATGCTCGTAACTTGCTGAATTCTTGACGGATTTACAAACGGTTTGGTTTTTTACAAACGTTATTAACGTGGCTATAATTATGGATGCTTTAACATGTTTCATGAATTTTTTATTTATTTTTAGTATACGTATTCAGTGTCATAGGTACATCTTTGACGTTTATAACAAACCAATCCGTTTGAAAATCGGTAAAAAATTAAGCAAGTTATGGTCATTTAAAAGTACCTGCATCATTAAAACTCAATGCTACGAGTGAGCGAGCGCCCTGTCCTAAGATGGCCGCCAAAATGCGGACGTTCAACTCAATTGGCCATCAGCGCGGACGAGCCATCTAGCCTTTATATACATATCTATGCGATACATCCTGTATTATTGTAACATCCTGTTTCCTTGCTATCTCTAAATGTGTCCATCATTGAGTAACACATCCTGAAAGCTGAGAATACTTACTGTCAGATAATATTCTTCTTGCGTTTAATATGAAAAATCTCATACGTCTGTCAAAAGCACACCGTTGACTTGTTTTCTCCACAGTACCAGACTGAATATCGCAGGATAAAACTTTTCTGCTGTGCTCAATAAAACTTTAGGTGTGTTCGACATCTTGCGGCTCTGCAAGCACCGATATGGGGATGACGTCAAAGTACCGCGAGAGCGATTCAAAAAAACCTAAAGAGAAGTCTAATTTCGAATCGCTCTCGCGGTACGTTGACGTCATCCTCTTGTCAGTTCTTGCAGCGTCACGTGAAGTCAAACACACCTTTTTGACACATGCTTCCATAGATATGTATATAAAGGCTAGATGGCTCGTCCGCGCTGATGGCAATTGAGTGGAACGTCCGCATTTTGGCGGCCATCTTAGGACAGGGCGCTCGCTCACTCGTAGCATTGAGTTTTAATGATGCAGGTACTTTTAAATGACCATAACTTGCTTAATTTTTTACCGATTTTCAAACGGATTGGTTTGTTATAAACGTCAAAGATGTACCTATGACACTGAATACGTATACTAAAAATAAATAAAAAATTCATGAAACATGTTAAAGCATCCAGAATTATAGCCACGTTAATAACGTTTGTAAAAAACCAAACCGTTTGTAAATCCGTCAAGAATTCAGCAAGTTACGAGCATTTTAGTTGGCGTATGTCACTCACCTTCCGTCCACAGCAGCAGGGAGCAGCACTATGGCAGCACTGATCTAAGATGGCCGCCAAGTGATGACACAGCTGACTCCGCCTTGAGCCATCTAGCCTTTATATACATATCTATGCATGCTTCATCTTTCTTATCTACGTGTTGATGTTACGTCAGGTGCGGTTGCCCTGCGCATGCGCGTCATGCACTCACTGCGGAAGTGTCGAGTGGAAACAGCAGCGCAGCGGAGTTCGTAGGTCTGGTACCGCTCAGTTCGGACTCTAAAAGCGGATAAATCCAATACACAATGTCGGGATTCGAAGTAAACCCGTTTGAAAACCCAGTGGACGTCAATCCTTTCCAGGTAGGACACACGAGAAGCTCTTCAGAAGAGTTTCGCCCGGAGTTTATGGAAAGTTTCGGTGGTTTCAGATGATGCGGGGGTGGAGCTGTGGGTCAGATCGATTCGGTTCGGATGGTTTGTTGACTGATCCAGGATTCTGATGGTTTTCGTGTCGTTGTTGAAGGGTGCGGATGTGCGCAGAAGGCCTATAAGCGCCACTCCTTCATCTCTGTTGATGTCACAATATATCAGTGTCACTTTATTACACTGCTGCTTTTGTATTGTAACTTCTTGCTCTTTAAGGTTTTTGGTGACACGTGCGTGCTCACGAGATCATTTCAACATGCACGTTAAAGTTTCGGTTTAGCGCAATTCATTGTGGTTTGCTTGTCACAGTGCATTTGTTTACACTTTCAATTCGCTGATCATTCATAAACAAACAAGTTGCCAACACTAAAACAATTGCATTTTGATAAAGATTATACACGTGCACACTGCAGGTGTTGCTACTGGCTAAATATAATTGCACGTTTAACGTTTTGATACACCTTTAAATATCATTTGAATGAATCATGAGATGTATCACTGCCTTTGGTAGACATGGATTATTTAGACAACATGTACACTGCTATAGCTTTAGTCATACAGTGTATTTGCATTACTATGGTCATTCAGTCATGTTGTTTACCTAGGGTGTATATATTATGCACACTGCTGAAACTTAAATGTGATGCTACAGGTTTGGATAGGTTAATGTTGATTAAACGTGGCATTGACTCAACTAGTATAGTTTTAGATTTTGTAGGGAATATTATATTTGTAGTGGGTCTTGTGTACTTTTGTTATTTATTCTACATTGTGTGGGTGTAATCTTATTGAAGAATGACTTGAGCCACAAATACAGAGCATTTGTGCATGTGACGTTCTAATAAAAAAAATCTTTTGTTGTATTATATGTTGACATTTATGACCTTTTAGGGCAGTAAAATAAGCTCTGCTATATAAAGATGATTTTATCCTTTAACCCTTTCATTTTAGGGTTGTGTAATCCAGCTCTAATTGTGGGAATGAGAGCATGTGTGTCAGTCACAGGGCGGATGGATGGATGTCTTGTTTACTTTGATATTTCACTTTTGGAAATGTTTTTGAGGTTGAATGATTCACATCACGCTAAATCGGTTGTTACATTCATGGCACTGTAATTTGCTGACGTTACACAATACAGTATTCAATACACAGTGTACATATCTTCTGCTCCACACTGGGTAAATATAAGCGTTTCTTCCTGTACTGAGGTCAGATTTAACAAGCGTTAATAATAAACACTAGAGGTAAGATAGATCCACATTAATGATTAACCGTAATCTGATGCACTTTTGACAGACATGATCAGCGAAACACAACTTAAGAACCTTTCTGTGATGATGTCATGTCACATTGTATTGTGATGTTACTGTAATAAGCATTTCACCAGGAGTTGTGACCCTCTGTGATGATGTCATAGAGTATTGTGACCCTCTGTGATGATGTTATTGAGTGTTGTAAGCTTCTTGTGATGATTTCACAAAGTACGATGATCGTTCTGTGATGATGGCACTTAGAATTGTGAGCTTCTTGTGATGATGTCACAGTATATTGTGATTTTACTGTAACAATCTCAATAGGAATTGTGACCGTTTTGAAATAAAGTCACTGACTGTTATGACCCTTCTGTGGTGATGTCACGGTGTATTGTGATATTACTGTAACAATCTCACTAGAAATTGTTATTGCTCTGTGATGATGTCACTGAGTTTTGTGACCTTCCTGTGATGATGTCACACTGTATTGTGATGTTACTGTAACAATCTCACTAGGTATCGCTCTGTGATGATGTCACAGTGTATTGTGAAATTAATGATCTCACTAGGAATTGTGATCGCTCTTTGATGATGTCAAAGTGTATTGTGATGTTACTGTAACAATCTCACTAGGTTTCACTCTGTGATGATGTCACAGTGTATTGATGTTACTGTAATGATCTCACTAGGAATTGTGACCCTTCTGTGATGATGTCACTGACCATTTTGATCTTAATGTGATGTCACAGAGTACATGACCCCTCTGTGATGACATCACTGAGAGTTGTGATTGCAGTGTGATCACATTGACTCAATAAGATGGTCACGTGATACTGTCATACTAATATTAATTAAATGAATTAAATGTTGTTGCTGTACAAATGTAACGAAATAAACACGAATATTCATAAACATGATTGTGTTTGATCTCTCGCAGGATCCGTCCGTCACTCAAGTGACAAACTCTGGAATCGATCAAATTGAACATTTCAATCCTTTCACAGATAGTAACACGGTAAGTTTACCAATCACAAAACTCAACCAATCAGAAAACAGGAGCAAAGCAGTTTTATCCTCAGATCTATAAAGTTTGCAGTATTAACCCTTCAGAATGAGTGAGTCTGTATCTCAGTGTTATTGAGATGATGATTATGATGTTCATCTGTTTGTCAGGGTACGACCGTCCCGGCGTCCAGCACACCGTCTCAACCTGCGGTCCTGCAGCCGTCAGTGGAGCCCAGCCCGCAGGTCAGCGTCTAACACACAAACACAACCAATCTCTATATTGTGAAACGCCTAAATATAAAAACTGAACTGTTTGCGCAGGCAACAGCTGCAGCTGCGCAAGCCAATCTGCTCAGACAGCAGGAGGAGTTGGAGAGAAAAGCAGCCGAGCTTGATCGACGGGAACAAGAATTACAGAGCAGAGGAGCTGCTACAGGTAACACCTCCTGAACGACGTGCTAACACATTAACATACGGTTTGGGTCCCTGAAAAGGATTGCAGTTTGATGTAGACTTCATCTCCTCAGGCAAAGAGTACAACTGGCCTCCTCTTCCCAAAAGTTTTCCCATCAAGCCGTGCTTCTACCAGGATTTCTCTGAGGAGATCCCACCAGAGCACCAGAGGCTCTGCAAAATGTTGTATTACCTGTGGATGTGTGAGTTTACCAGACACATGAATCATTTTATTGCTTGTTTTAAAGTCTTCATGGTAAATTAAAAACATGGAGACATTTTTAAAGAGATGACGTCTGATGTATTTCTGTTCGCAGTGCATTGTGTGACGCTCTTTCTGAACATTCTGGCCTGTCTGGCAGAATTCACCACCAGCGCAGTAGCAGGTGTTGACTTCGGTTTGTCCATCCTCTGGTTCATTTTGTTCACCCCATGTTCATTCTTATGCTGGTTCAGACCCGTCTATAAAGCCTTCAAGTGAGTCTCAATGAATCTACACCATAGCGTTTGTTAAATGTGACGAGTGTTTTATGTCGACAGCTGACAGTTTTGGCAGAAATCTCATGTTGATTTTTCTTATTTTCAGGTCTGACAGCTCCTTCAACTTCTTTTTCTTCTTCTTCATTTTCTTGGCTCAAATCGTCATCTTTATCATTCAGAGCGTAGGGATCCCACGATGGGGAAACAGGTAAATATTCACGCAGAAATTTCTCTGTTTTGTAGTTTTTCAGATTTGTCTTATGGTGTGTGTAATAATTAATTTGCACGAGAAGATTACATACAAAGTCAACACAAAGACGCAAATTCACACCAGGCAACGTAAATGACGTGATTCTCCCAAACTATTTCAAAAAAAAAATTCAGCTCAAGTTTGAAATTCGCAAACCTGCGTAAACCCGTGCACATTGTCAATAGCTGCATTTCCACTATCCTTCAAATTGTGCAAATTTAAATAGTGAATTTCGCATTAACCTTTCGCATAAATGCCCAAATATCACAAAGTTTTAACGCTCAGGTGAGGTGGTTTTTCACACTGCAAAAAATGATTTTCAAGAAAACAATTTCTTAGTATTTTTGTCTTTGTTTTCAGTAAAAATATCTTAAAATTCTTAAATTAAGATGCTTTTTCTTGAGGAGCAAAATGACCCAAGAAAATAAGTCTAATATCAAAATTAAAATATCAAATTTAAGTGATTTTGTGTATAAAACAAGCAAAAAAAATCAGCCAATAGGGTAAGCGAATTTTTCTTGAATTTAGTGAATTCAGTAGATTTTTTGCTCACCCCATTGACAGTTTTTTGCTTGTTTTATGCACAAAATAACTTAAATTTGATATTAGACTTATTTTCTTGGGTCGTTTTGCTCATCAAGAAAACGCATCTTAATTTAAGAATTTTTTGATATTTATTACTGAAAACAAGACAAAAATACTAAGAATTTTTTTTCTTGAAAATATTTTTTTGCAATGCAGGCAATTTTACTTAATGTGGCACCAAAAGAACTGACAAGCGCATGACATCAAAATACCGCAATTTTCCGCAATATTCGTGAGTCGACTGCTCTGTATGCTTTCGAATCGCTCTCACTGTATTTTGATGTCATCTGCATATTGGTCTGCTTGGCGCCATATGAAGTTAAACACACCTTATAGCGAGGCAATAAAATAATTTTTTTGTGGACCCGTAGAAAATGACATTGTTTTTTTTTTGTGCAAATTTTGCAAATCTTTAATGGAAATGGAGCTAGGTCGTTAGGAGGCGTTCCTAATTCTGGTTGTCATAAACGAACGAGAACCGTCGACTGCAGTAACTGATGAGAGACGGATGACGTGAGCTCCACTGCTTCACTCTCATTGGTAGTCGCTCCAAAAAAATCGCTCATAATTTGCAGAAAATTAAACCTTTCTTATTAGTGGACACGCCCACTTCCTGTCCCAACAATCACTTTTGCTCGTGTCGCTAGAATTCACCAAGTTTACACTAAAATGAATGAGAATTGTATCACTTGTCCAATGCTAGTTGCTGGCGGTCTAAATGGGGCTTAACGTGATGCGAATTTTAGCTACGCTTTTGGTGTGCAGACACCTTTATGTTGTACCTAATTCTCCTTAACCTTTTCCAGTGTCCATCTAATATAAAACACAATGTTATTAAATATCATTACATTTTTTGCACTAGTGGTGAGCTTTTTGACCATAACTTTGATTACATTTTATGTATTGGTATTATTTTATAACCACAGTTCCCCTAGTCTTCATGCTTAGGATATCCTAAACAATATATTTACATTTTTTGTTGAATACTTGATGTAACAAAGTGTAAAATGTGGCTTAATCTTCTGTTTTGATGTCAGTGGTTGGATTTCTGCTATATCAGTGGTGGGTGTTAACCCAGCGGTGGGTGCCATCATGCTTGTGGTGGCCGCGTTCTTCTCCGTCTGCGCTGCGATGTCTGTGGTTCTGCTGAAGATGGTGAGTGGCTCCATATGAACTTCCATTCGGTCTTCGGATTACCGTTCCACCTGTATTTACGGATATTTTCGGTGATTATTTTCAGGTTCATTCTCACTACCGCCGGACAGGCGCCAGCTTCCAGAAGGCACAGCAGGAGTTTTCCCAGGGCGTCCTTACGAACCGCACCTTCCAGACCGCAGCGGCTACGGCCGCCACCACCGCCGCCCAGAGCTCCTTCCAGACGAACTAAAACCAGGACGGACTCGGATCCCAAATCAGAGTGCACACATAAGTTAACCCAAAGCCCAGCAATGATGTCAGACGCCGCACATGCTCATCAGCTTTGGTCTCGGTTCAGTACGTGGACTGCACAGGCGGCACTACTATTGGGATTTTTGCTCTTTTATTGTTTTGAAACCGAAGGTATGAAGCTGAAATCTTCATTGGTGTGTTTGTATATTTGTACGAGTGCAGAAATTTTCTGGTGTCCTATTTTTGAGAATGGTTATGCTGTATATTAAAGTAATTTAAAGTTTCCCTTATAGTGGTACATTTGAGTCCTCCTGATGTTTCCAATTTCAGTCAATTCTGTTTGTATATGAAGATTTATGGCATATTAAGGGTTTAAGATAAGGTAAATAATCTGAAAATAATGTGTCTCATGATTTAAGCAACATTCCTGTTATATTATTTATAAGATGATAAAATCATGAGACACATTCCTTATTAGTGCCAAAAGTAATGAACACACTCCCAGAACACATATGTATATATTTGTTTTGGAGATGATGTGGCCGTGTGTGAAGTTGATTTGAATTATTCGCTCTGAATCTTGATGGACGCAGAGAACTTGAGCATGTTTGTCTTTATTGTAAGACTGAAGGTTTGATGTGGTTTAAGTTTTCAAGTCGGGTTTGTTTAATGTAGTTTATGAAGTTCTTTAAAGTTTATTTCCATTGTTACTTTTTCTCCCCTGTGAATGAAATTTACTTTTTATGATACAGATGAAAATGTTAAAACAGCAAAAGTTAAAATTTGCCTTAATAAAAAAAAAACTGGCATTGAAACACAGAAATGGTTTGCAATGAAAAATCATCTCATGCAGGAAAACAAATGACACACAAAGGGTTACATGATTTTGTCGATCAAGATCACCTAAACATAAATTAACCGCATGAGTACCTAAACACTTTTTTGAACAATAAAGTTTTTTGATTAACACATGTGTGTGTTTGTGTATTTGACTGTTCTGCATGCAGATTATAGACTGCTATTACAAAACATGTAGACGATGTTTCAAATGCAAGATTTAAGATACAATGTATATTGTGATTACATCGCAGCTCCTGTCAATTATCATTTTAAACACAACCTTACCAATTTCACTTGCAATCAGGAGCGTAGCCTGCATCTTAAAAGTGAGGGGGACAGCGCATGTATATTGTCATGTTCAAGAAACCAATTTGAAATGATTCGAGCTTTGTGACATGGAGCATTATCCTGCTGGAAGTAGCCATCAGAAGATGAGTACATGGTGGTCATAAAGGGATGGACATGGTCAGAAACAATTCTCAGGTAGGCCGTGGCATTTAAACGATGCCCAATTGGCACTGAGGGTGTGCCAAGAAAACATCCATTACACCACCAGCCTGCACAGTGTTAACAAGGAATGATAGATCCATGTTCTCATTCTGTTTACGCCAAATTCTGACTCTAGCATCTGAATGTCTCAACAGAAATCGAGACTCATCAGACCAGGCAACATTTTTCCAGTCTTCAACTGTCCAATTTTGGTGAGCTTGTGCAAATTGTAGCCTCTTTTTCTTATTTGTAGTGGAGATGAGTAGTACCCGGTGGGCTCTTCTGCTGTTGTAGCCCATCCGCCTCAAGGTTGTGCGTGTTGTGGCTTCACAAATGCTTTGCTGCATACCTCGGTTGTAACGAGTGGTTATTTCAGTCAAAGTTGCTCTTCTATCAGCTTGAATCAGTCGGCCCATTCTCCTCTGACCTCTAGCATCAACAAGGCATTTTCGCCCACAGGACTGCCGCATACTGGATGTTTTTCCCTTTTTACACCATTCTTTGTAAACCCTAGAAATGGTTGTGCGTGAAAATCCAAGTAACTGAGCAGATTGTGAAATACTCAGACTGGCCGTCTGGCACCAACAACGCCATGCTCAAAATTGCTTAAATCACCTTTCTTTCCCATTCTGACATTCAGTTTGGAGTTCAGGAGATTGTCATGACCAGGACCACACCCCTAAATGCATTGAAGCAACTGCCATGTGATTGGTTGATTAGATAATTGCATTAATGAGAAATTGAACAGGTGTTCCTATTAATCCTTTGGGTGAGTGTATATATATAATGAATTTTAAATACAGGTAAATGGTCAGTAATAGAAAAAAATAAATAACACATTATGAGCAATTGTCCAAAGAATTAATATAACAAGCATACAAATAAACAGTGCTTTTTATGTTTTTCAATACTGCATGCATAGTCTTATAATGTATAGTTTACATAAAGATACATTAAACCTTTTTGCAGTTATAAAAGTTAATCAGTCAAGACAAATTAATGATTTTTGGCCATTGATTAACATTAGAAACAGACAGCATAGCTTTCACTTTGAGAGGAAGAAAAACTTAAATTTCTTCTCGACTGAACAAAGAAAACCATAAACATCTTGGATGACATGGGGGTGAGTAAATTATCATGATTTTCTTATGAAAGTGAAATAAACACCCACACAAACCAACAACAATGTCTTTAAAACCAGCTGTTTACTCGTGACATCATTGTTACATAAAATAGGTTCATATTTCACATGGCATCAGCGATTTCAAATCCATATAAAAAGTGCAAATGACAGTTTTGACATGATTCTTTGACTTTTTTTATATCTTCTCCCATTATTGTAAACACAAACAATCACTTTATTCATAAGCAGAACTCATTACAGTCACATTGACATTCAAACTGTACACGAGCAAGGCGTTGTTCGTCCATATTTTCTCGGGTCGTTCTTTGGGAGAAGAGGTTTGCTGGGTGAAAACACAATGCAGGATATTTAACAGTTCGCGCATGGAAAATGTTTACAAAGCAATGTGTTGTCTTCATATAAAAACAAATCCAAACATGAATATATATATATATATATAAAATTGTCCTTTTTTTGGGAGTGTACAAAGTATTCAAATATTTGCAGTTCCTTTTTATTAATCTCACTCAAAGTAGAAAAATCTGAGTCTTGTTGCATTCACGCAAGGAACCAAATTTGACGATCCTTGTTTTTGAGGAGATACTGAAGCACCAAACATTAGCGTCACTTTAATTTTAAGATTCAGAGCCGACCCTTCAGCACGTCAATGTGGCATCTCCCATTCATCTGTTGTGATGGATCTTAAATGCTACTGGTGTCCCAAACGTCACAACAGAAAATCTTCTCCAACGATGAATCTCAGATGTTTATGGTGTAACTTATAAACAAACAGAACTCATTCAGGAAGAAGGCAACACATTCATACGTTAACTTTAATGCGACACTATGTAATGAATATGCAAATTGATCATAAATACTTTTGTAAACGATTTACCAAACAATGGTTTAACAAACAACTTCGCTGTTCATCCTGAATGAGACCCAATGTGTAAAATTGAGCAACAAAAAAGATGATAATGTACATAAACGCTAAAAATATGAAGTATGTGAATACAATCCCAAAAATAAACATTTAAAAAGCTTTTCTGTGCAGAACGCCTCTGAGATTAGAAAACAGCATTGAGTCCACTTCTCATTATTTCTTTCTCCACGCGGGACTGAAAACATGATGCTCCGTTTCCAGTCACATTGATGATTTTGTCATTCCTTAAGCTGATCTGAGATCAGCGTTTATTAAAACTGGTCTTGTTGTTCCTGAGGACAGGGTTAAGCTGGGAGTGTGTTTGAGATTTGCTGTGCTTCAGGCTGTGGTGATGGCGTTCAGATCCTTCATCAAACCCTCCAGGTGAGCCATTTCTTCTGACAGCTCATCCGTCTCATACGTCTGAGAGGAGGAGAGAGAGAGAGAGAGAGAGAGAGAGAGAGAGAGAGAGAGAGAGAGAGAGAGAGAGAGAGAGAGAGAGAGAGAGAGAGAGAGAGACGTGCCAAACCAGCCATGTTAGAGTTACAGGAATGAGGGATGCAGGACGCCAAGGGGGAAAAGGGCAGACAAATGAACAAAGAGGAAAACCGAGAGGAACAGAGAACAAGGCTACAGCGAAACCTACGACAAAACAAAATCATGCCGTTTAAAAGTGAGATGTATTAGAAAGCAAAGCACGTGCAATTAACAGTTCAGTACATTTTGTGTAATAATTTGTTAATTAAAATTAAATAATCGATTAAATGAATCACATTAATTGGTCATATAAGCCGAAGGTGAGTTAAAGCAGAAAAAAATGGGAAAAAAGCAAATAGTTTAAACAATTTTAATAATATATAATGAAAAATTTGAATATATTTTTGTCACAAAACCAACAGTTGGTCTTAACCAAACATGGACTGAAACATCCCAGCATTTATTTATAATGTATATGAACAAAATCACACATTAGGACAATAAAAATGAATTAAAATGGTTAATGCTGCGTTCACACCAGCCGCGGTAGAGGCGTCAAGCGCGAGTGTTTCAATGTTAAGTCAATGTAAAGACACGTTGACATGCGTCTGGAGGTCTGGAGGAGGCAGACGCGGTTCCGCCTCACTCATGCGTCTAGTTCGCAAGTTGAAAAATTTTGACTTTCGCAGAAAAACGCTCCAATCAGGAGCTTGCTCTAGTAGTGACGTGATTACAGGAAGCGAGCGCAGTCCCAGAAGCCCCTCCCATGATGCGAATTTCTGCGTGAATGTCTCGATGACTAGAATTTCACGCCCGACTTGCACACGCAAATGATGCGAGTAAACTCAAAATGGCAAACTAGACGCGAATTTGACGCCTCAAACGCGGATGGTGTAAACCCACGGTAAGAAAGGCAAAATTAAAACATAAAAAATTTAATTTAATTTACATTCCACCATCGTGTGAGCGAAATATGACCCAGCAAATCATGTTGATGTACTTTTAAGTCTTCGTTTGTCTTACAAGTTTGGTTTAAAGGGGTCATATTATGAGATTTTTTTAAAGATGTCAAATAAATCTTTGGTGTCCCCAGAGCACATAGGTGAAGTTTTAGCTCAAAATACCCCATAGATAATTTATTATAAAATGTTAAAATTGCCACTTTGTAGGTGTGAGCAAACATGTGCCGTTTGTGGGGTGTGTCCTTTAAAATGCAAATGAGCTGATGAAATGCAAACACTGATCGCTATAATGGTAGTTTGTTGAAATAAAAACACAAAGGTGCTGTCAATCATTTTTTTTCTCTCTATTTGCTCTAAATTGCAGTGCCGTGGTTAGATAGTGCAGATGAAGGGCTGGTATTATCCCCTTCTGACATCACAAGGGGAGCCAAATTTCAATTGCCACTTTTCACAACCTTACAGAGAATGGTTTACCAAAACTAAGTTACTGGGAGAGAGGCGAAGTCGCGCCATCCATCTTTTTTTACAGTCTATGGTTGATAGACGCACTGGCACCCAATAGCACTTAAACATTAATAAGTTCAGATTTTCATACTATGACCCCTTTAAGTTAGTTAATAAAAGTTATTAAAGAGAAGGTGATGACTTGATTTGTGACACTACAGCGCAGACTCTGGCTACAAATGAGATATTTTGGCTTTATTTTTTGCAAATGTAAGTCTATGGAGACACGTCATCATCTTTATTTTACAGTCTATGATCCTGAAGTTTCATAATGAAGGATTCTCAAAAATATACACTCTTAAATTACGGCACTCACCAAATCGGCCTGTGTCAACATCTTGCTTGTTTCTGATTGGTCAGGAGCACTGGGTACCGTTACTGCCATTGGTGCACGTGCTCGATTCAGTGTCCCGATAGATGCAGTTTTAACACCAGGAACTAAAACGAACAACAAAACATTGTGGAATATGAGATTACGTAACTAAAGAATATAACTCGGATGCAAGACAGATGAAGAGGACACAGACCCGATTGGGCCAGTAGAGGGGTGCTGGGCAGGGTCGTCTCATATGTGGGGGGGTTGTGAGCAGAGACGGTCACTGTCGGTACGGCGAAGCTCTTGAGCGGGTGTGTCGGCCGAACGTGAGCCGTCGGTGGGTTGATGCTGGGTGGGTCTTCCTCTTTGATCACAGACTCCGCCTTTTGGAGTTCAGCTGTGCTGGTGGGCTGACTGGGGGCGACCAGAGGTTCTGGTACAGATTCTGCACACACACACACACACACATACACGTCACAAGACATAATAAATGTTGCCCCAAATTAAAGTGTGAACTTTGAATCGGCTGAGAACTTCTGTTCCTCACACAAAGATGTCATAGGGGAGTGTACATGTCGTATGATTTTAAGTCTATTCTTGTGTAATGGTAAATCCCAGTCCCGCCTGTAGGGGGTGACTCTCACCTGTAGAGGGATATCTGTCTATGTAAGGGTTCGGGGTGGCAGGAGCTCTCAGACTGATCTGGTGATGAAGATACCCACGCGGTGGAAGATGATAGTGATGATGATGATGATGAAGATGGTCGAGGGAATGAATGGGGTGAGCGCTAATAACAGCTGAGAGAGGAATCACACACACACACAATGGTTTTTGAACATGACAGAAGACGAAACCGATGTACATTCATGATTTAGATTACAGTAATAATGTAATGAAAGAGAATAATGGCAAAACTATGAACAGAACTGGAGTTTTGGGGAATGTATTTTACATTGAGGACATTCAGTGTTGAATCGGACTATTATGGGCTGTGTTGATTTACAGTATAAACCGGTATTAAGTAATCAGTTGTTTTATCAAATATTAAACAACTGTAATTTTGTGATAATTCTGGAGTATAAATATAAAAATCATTAATTTGAAACTCAGTGAATGTGGATCTGTGTTCAGGGTTTGATGTGAACTCACGCTGGGGTGGCTGAGAGTCAAATGGCATCATTATTTTGGGTCTCACTCCCCTCCGGCCGGCCACAGTGGACACACTCTCCTCTACCTCATGACCTACAACACACACACACACACACACACACACACACACACACACACACACACACACACACACACACGTCATATAAAATACACCAGATACTTATGACAGTAATGACACAAAATATCTGTTCATACAGCATCTATAGTGATCTATCTTTCCATCTATCCATCCATCTATATCTATCTGTCTGTCTGTCTTTCTATAGCCATCCCTGTCTATCTGTTTGTCTGTCTTCCTGTCTATCCCTTCATCTCTGTCTATCTATATGTCTCATCTCTATCTATCAGTCCATCCATCTATACAACAATCTGTCTGTCCGTCCGTCCATCCATCCATCCATCTATCTATCTATGCTTATTTGTCTGTCTATCCATCCATCTTTGTCTCGGTCCATCTATGTGCCTGTATATCCCTCAATCTGCCTGTCTTGCTCTATATCCATCCATCCCTGTTTATCCATCTGTCTGTGCATGTTTGTCTATCTACCTATCTGTCTGTGTCTATCTATCTCTATCTATCTGTCTGTCTGTCGGTCTGTCTATCTTTCTATCCGTCTAGCCATCCTTGTCTATCTGTCTGTGTCTATCTATCTCTATCTATCTGTCTGTCTGTCGGTCTGTCTATCTTTCTATCCGTCTAGCCATCCTTGTCTATCTGTTTGTCTGTCTACCTGTCTATCCATTCATCTCTATCTATCTGTCCATCCATCCGTCTATCTATCTTTGCTTGTTTGTCTGTCCTTCTATCTATCTATCTATCTATCTATCTATCTATCTATCTATCTATCTATCTATCTATCTATCTATCTATCTATCTATCTATCTGTTTGTCTGTCTGTCCATCCGTCCATCTGTCTTTGCTTGTCTATCTGTCTGTCTATCCATCAATCTCTCTCTCTCTTTCTATCTACCTGTCTGTCTTTCTCTATATCCATCCATCCATGCTTATCTGTCCATCCTCCATCCATCCCTGTCTGTATGTCTGTTCTCCGTCCATCCATTCATCTATCTGTCTGTGCTTGTTTGTCTGTCTGTCTGTGTCTATCGATCTGTCTGTCTGTCTGTCTGTCTATCTATCTATCTATGTCTATTTATCTGTCTGTCTTTCCTTCCGTCTAACCATCCTTGTCTATCTGTTTTCCGTGTACCTGTCTATCCATTCATCTCATCTATCTGTCCATCCATCTATCCAACAATCCGTACATCAATCCATCCATCCATCTATCTATCCATCCATCCATCTATCTATCCATCCATCCATCCATCCATCCATCCATCCATCCATCCATCCATCTATCCATCCATCTATCTATCTATCTGTCTATTTATCTGTCTGTCTTTCTATCCGTCTAACCATCCTTGTCTATCTGTTTGTCTGTCTACCTGTCTATCCATTCATCTCTATCTATCTGTCCATCCATCTATCCAACAATCCGTACATCTATCCAACAATCCGTACATCAATCCAACAATCCGTACATCAATCCAACAATCCATCCATCTATCTATCTATCTGTCCATCTATCCAACAATCCGTACATCAATCCAACAATCTATCTATCCATCTATCTGTCCATCCATCTATCCAACAATCCAACAATCCATCAATCTATCCATCTATCCATTTATCCATCCATACATCCATCTATCCATCTATCCATCTATCCATCTATCCATCCATACATCCATCTATCCATCTATCCATCTATCCATCCATCTATCCATCCATCCATCCATCCATCCATCTATCTATCTATCCATCTATCTATCTGTCCATCCATCTATCCAACAATCCGTACATCAATCCATCCATCTATCCATCTATCTATCTATGTCTATTTGTCTATCCGTTTGTCTGTCTACCTGTGTATCCATTCATCTCTATCTATCGGTCTATTTATCTGTCTGTCTGTCTTTCTATCAATCTAGCCATCCTTGTCTATCTGTTTGTCTGTCTACCTGCCTATCCATTCACCTCTATCTATCTGATCCATCTATCCAACAATCTGTACATCTATCCATCAATCTATCTATCTTTGCTTGTTTGTCTGTCCTTCTATCTCTCTATCTGTCTGTCTGTCTGTCTATCTATCCATCCATCCATCCATCCATCCATGTCTCGGTCCATCTATGTGTCTGTCTATCCATCAATCTCTCTCTTTCTATCTACCTGTCTGTCTTTCTCTATATCCATCCATGTCTATCCCTCCATCCATCTTGTCTGTCTTTATATCCATCCCTGTCTGTCTGTCCATTCCCCGTCCATCCATCCATCCATCCATTCATCTATCTGTCTGTGCTTGTTTGTCTATCTATCTATCTATCTATCTATCTATCTATCTATCTATCTATCTATCTATCTATCTATCTATCTATCTATCTATCTATCTATCTATCTATCTATCTATCTATCTATCTATCTATCTATCTTTCAGTCTGTCAATCCATCTATCTCTGTCAGTCTGTCTTTCTGTTTATCCATTCATTCATCCCCATCTATATGTCTGTATTTAGTGATGTATTCACCTCGTCTCTGGTGTGAGGGATCAGCGGGCGGGTCCTGAGCAGTACGAGGGATGGGCGTCTCGGTCATCACTGGGTTGGGCTCAGGTGATTTGTCCATGGGTTTAAGCTCCAGACGCTCGTGATGGATCCAGAGATCAGGAGGCTTTAGATCTTTAGAGGAACTCTTGTACTTGTGTGATCCGCCGCTGGATTTACAGGCCGCACGTTTCCTGAAAGTAAAATCACCACTGAAGTAAAGAAACGCTTGTGTCATCATTCACTCACTTCAGGTCATTGTAAACCCTGAGAATCTGAACCTATCACATCTCATGCAGTTCATTTCAAACATAAACTGCTGTTATGGGATTTTCTTTTTTTTAATCTGTTTATTAAACTTTTACAAAAATAACAGGATAGAGATACCAGAAATATGACCAATAACTTTACATTTTACTGCCTAACTGTTGTGTTTCATGTAATATAAAATGATATGGCTTGGGTTTAAATGATGAACGAGTGAGTTTTTTTCTTAGTAATTTGGAGAGGACCCACTTTTTCTGATGTGAGTGTGATCGGCGCGTGCACAAGATGGCTCCCACGACCACAGCGATGATGGTGAAAACTCCTACTGAAACAATCACCACGATCACCAGAATATGATTCTCATGACTGCCTGTGATGCCCGGCTTATCTGAGAGAGACAGCATTATATTACTGAAGGACTGAACAGGACAATAGTGTCTGTAATGTAATATACACTTCGTCTTTTTGTTTACCGATGTTGGATCCGGTCCCGTGCTCAGGCAGGTTGGGGTGTCCGGGTTTGACCTGCAGCCCTACAGATAACAAGACATCAGCAACATCTAAACTATCCCATAATGCATCTGACTAATGTAAAGAGACATTACCTTGATCGTTTGACATCTTGTCAGAGGGTTCGGCTGGAAAACAGAATTTAAGAGTTAAATATCTGAAGTTTGTGGTCTCAGTGCCTCGAGTCTTCAAACCCTCAAGACAGATTTACCTTTAGGAGTGCGAAACTGTAAGGCGTCAGACATGGGACCCATGCCTTTAGAGTTCCTCGCCTGAATCTTAAAGTAGTAAGCGGTGTCCAGCGTCAGACCCTGAATCTGATGGGTCAGCCGGTTTCCCACCACAGGCTCCACAACCCAATCATGAACCTCTGCATTTACATCAGTGCTGTAGTAGATGATGTACCCTGAGAGAAAAAATGTGTTGCTTGTAAAGATGTAAAGTTTGTTGAATCCTCATTATGGTATTTATTTAGATGTTAAGATGTTGAATATATCTGCACCTGTGATTTTGCCATTGGCCTCAGTGGGCGGCTGCCAGTTGATGTTGATGATTCGTGGGTTTCCTTCTTTACTCACCACGGTCACATCTTTAGGTGCTGAGCTGGGAACTACAAATCAAACAAAACAACAACAAGAATCACATTAAATCGCCAGTCAGAGATACTGCTGTAAAATGTTGCCATGTTATTGCAAAAACGATTACAATATTTTGTGTGAAACTGTTGCATGATATGATATTATGTAATGACCTGCTGTGTGATTTTATGTGGTCTTGTGAGATATACTGCTTTGTGATATGATGTTGTTTGATGTGATTGCATTACTCAGCATCACATAGCACAATACAAAGTTATTTTGTGATGTTGTGTGATATGGTGAAACTGTCCTGTAATGTGATTGTGTGTTGTGATGTAACTGTGTGACAGGATGCTGCACAATGTGATTTTACTGTGTGATGTAATTGTTTAATGTGATGCTATGTCATGCGATGTCAGTGTGTGATGTGATGCTATTGTGTGATGTAATTGTTTAATGTGATGCTATGTGATGTGATGCTATTGTGTGATGTAATTGTTTAATGTGATGCTATGTGATGTGATGCTATTGTGTGATGTAATTGTTTAATGTGATGCTATGTGATGTGATGCTATTGTGTGATGTAATTGTTTAATGTGATGCTATGTGATGTGATGCTATTGTGTGATATAATTGTTTAATGTTATGCTATGTGATGTGATGTCAGTGTGTGATGTGATGTTATTGTGTGATGTAATTGTTTAATGTGATGCTATGTGATGTGATGCTATTGTGTGATGTAATTGTTTAATGTGACGCTATGTGATGTGATGCTATTGTGTGATGTAATTGTTTAATGTGACGCTATGTGATGTGATGCTATTGTGTGATGTAATTGTTTAATGTGATGCTATGTGATGTGATGCTATTGTGTGATGTAATTGTTTAATGTGACGCTATGTGACGTGATGCTATTGTGTGATGTAATTGTTTAATGTGACGCTATGTGATGTGATGCTATTGTGTGATGTAATTGTTTAATGTGACGCTATGTGATGTGATGCTATTGTGTGATGTAATTGTTTAATGTGATGCTATGTGATGTGATGCTATTGTGTGATGTAATTGTTTAATGTGATGCTATGTGATGTGATGCTATTGTGTGATGTAATTGTTTAATGTGATGCTATGTGATGTGATGTCAGTGTGTGATGTGATGTTATTGTGTGATGTAATTCTTTAATGTGATGCTATGTGATGTGATGCTATTGTGTGATGTAATTGTTTAATGTGATGCTATGTGATGTGATGCTATTGTGTGATGTAATTGTTTAATGTGATGCTATGTGATGTGATGCTATTGTGTGATATAATTGTTTAATGTGATGCTATGTGATGTGATGCTATTGTGTGATATAATTGTTTAATGTTATGCTATGTGATGTGATGTGATGTCAGTGTGTGATGTGATGTTATTGTGTGATGTAATTGTTTAATGTGATGTGATGTGATGTCAGTGTGTGATGTGATGTTATTGTGTGATGTAATTGTTTAATGTGATGCTATGTGATGTGATGCTATTGTGTGATGTAATTGTTTAATGTGATGCTATTGTGTGATGTAATTGTTTAATGTGATGTAGGGGTGACCCCGAATAGTCGGAAGATTCGATGCATCGATAGGAGAAGCCTGATTCGACTACCAATCTCATTGTCAAATCGTCGCAGATGTGTCGTTATGAAATGAGGATCATTCAATTTTGGCCGTATGGGTGCACACATTATCTGATTTCACATATAACAGCTTTCTCCCAATATATCAATATACTGCATATTATGATAATGCTGCAAATAATATGTGAAGTAGCAGCTTTCAATAAACATTTTTAAAATGCGTTAATAAATCCAACAACCCCTGTGACCGGGCTACACGTCCATAAGAGGTTTATATGTTAATAAACCATTGCCTCTCTGTTTCTACATTTAAAAGACAAAGCTGGCAAATTATATTATGCCTTTAGTTCTTTTAATAATTTCTATATTTTATTTTATTTATAAATCACTTTGGGTTATCTGATTTAACTATTTGGCTTGTGTTTTGTTTCCGTGCACTTGAGGCATTTTGCATATTTGTTCTGCACTTTGTAACTTTTGACCTTATTTTATTTCAAATTTTTTTTTATTATAAACGTAAATTCTGATCTAATTTAAGTATGTACATTTTGGATAGCTTTTCGTTGTATCGATGTTGCGCTATTGCGTGCTGGCCATGCTTGCGCATGTAATTTAGCCGAACGGGCTAGGTGCTCTGCGTCTCATATTTAGAGTTCATCAAACTAAACATTAAAAAACGGATGTTTTTCGACGAGTATAAGTTTTTAAAATGTATTTAAAACAGACTGGTTATCTTGTCAAAACGGGTAAGCCGTTTTTTTTATTTCAGTGATGAAACGGAAACTATCTGCACCGAACCTATTTCTGCCTGACACGAATGTCTTTCTTGTGATTTAATATTATGGTGGGTTGGTGTTCACTTTCAAATGATAGCAAAGAGATTCCTGAAATAAATAATATCATCCGGTCTTTCTGTATCTAAAGTGAATACAGAGATGATCAAAGTCAAAGCAAGCAAGCAGGTATTTCTGTGCTAAATAATAACGCGTAGTGTCTATAAAATCATTAATTTCAGTGTTTTTCTTGTTATAAATTAACATTTAATGAATTGTATATAAAGATTAGTTTTTATCATTTACAGTCACAATCACAAATTATTTGTCATTTCTCATTTGTCGGGTTTTTTGGTCATGACTGCTTTGATGCGCAATCTCCAAATTAAATAAAAACACTTAATTGTAGCCGGAGTTTCCAAGGCAGGATCACCTTTGTTATTTTTTTAGGTTTAGTTATCAAAATGTATTTTTGTGTGATGTTCTGTAGATCGTGGCTTTAAAATGTTATGAGGAATAATTAAACAAATGTTGCCTTACATTTGACCTTAAAAAAATATATATAAATGCATCGTCAATTTTGTCTTCGTTTATTACTTGAAAGACAGTTTTGGTCACTTTATCAGAAAGTTGTTTATGTGTGCTGCTTGTGAAATAAAATAAAAGTTACCAATTTGTACCTGGTCTGGCCCCCTCCCAACCCATGCACAAAAACATAGATGATTCGACTATCGGTCGACTATGGAAAGATTCGACAATTCTGATTCGAATAAGTAAATCCTTAGTCAAGGACACCCCTAATGTGATGCTATGTGATGTGATGTCAGTGTCTGATGTGATGCAATGCTATTGTGTTATGTAATTGTTTAATGTGATGTCAGTGTGTGATGTAATTGTTTAATGTGATGTCAGTGTGTGATGTAATTGTTTAATGTGATGCTATGTGATGTGATTTCAGTGTGTGATGTGATGCTATTGTGTGATCTATGTGTGCTGTCTGATGTAACTGTTTAACGTGATGTAGCTGTGTGATGTTACATGTGAGATGTGATTTGTTATGTGACTGTCGCGAGTTATGTTTTTGTTTGCACGATGCTGTGTAATGTAATGATGCTGCGTAAAGTGATGCTATTGTGTGATTTGATGGTGTGTGATCTTACTGGACTCAAGCGTCGTCCCATGAGCCGTCATGCTCCATGTGCTGCTCCTGCGGCTCTTGGTCACCATGACAGAGAACTCATACAATGTGTTGGGTTTAAGACCAGTGACCGTGTGAAACAGAGACGTTGTGTTTGCCATCTGATGAAAAATTATAATTTCCATCATATAACAACAAATTTTTTTGTTTTAAATGTTTTATATTTGACTTCAAACATTGAGCCAAGTCTTTGCCTTCATCCCAATTAATCTACCTATACTATGCCCTACGAACTGTGTTTGTTATGGTAACATACAGTGTTTGAGTACATTGAAAGTGATGTGACACACCAAGTCCAATTTCGACTACTGCAGATTGGGATGAGATTTGAATGCATTCTAATAGATTGAACACTAGGGGGCACCCTATGCACGAAAACATAATATCTACAATTTACAATGACAGTCCATTGTGAAAGAGACAGAACTTCAATAACCTATTTAGAAGTTTACATCATGTACAATGAAGGCCAAACAAATCGATGATACTAAACAGAGTTCCCCGCTGAGGGATATCTGATACCTTATATTTAGTGTTTGCTGGGATGTTAGTCTTCCATCTGATGGTGTAATATCTGGAATCGGTGATCTTCTGGTTCTTCGAGAGCGAGTTGTCTGCCCAGCTGACTTTGATGGTGTCCTGGCTGAGGACGGAGGCCTGAACGCCCACCGGGGGCAGCATGGGTGAAGGGTCGGGAGCTGGGGTGTATGGGTTATTGAAGAGTTCATAAAAATCAATGTCAGGGTCAATGGGGTCTGATAGCAGACATGGACAAATGAGCCAAGCGTAAATCATAATAAAGGAATGCAATGGAGAACAGACAACAATAAAAATCAAGGGTTAAATAAAAATGAAAGGATTGGTGGGGTGCAATGGAGTGAAAGGAGAAATAAAAGACAAAGAGAGAGATTATTAGAAACATACAAGCTCAAATCACTATTCACATTGATATTTTCTGTGTGTAAACATTGAATGACTTTCCTCGCAAACTCTTAACCAGCATGCAAACTATCTCCTTTCTGGGTCACATCTTATCAATCGTGTCAAAACATCGGCGTAAAGCCCAGCGTTGAGCTACATCTAACAGCTGTATCTGCCGTGATTCTCCACCCACAGACTTTAAAACAGTAAAGTCAGAGCTGACGGCGCGGCAGGGGTCCGCTAACAGCCCACTCGCACGTCTCAGGCGTCTGACGGAAAGAAACTTCTGGATTGATGAAGAAACTGAAACGTACGCACATAAGCGCTGTAAGTTTCAGCGTACGCTTGTGTGACACATCAAGTGTCCCAGAACTGAGGTGGAGGAGTCGCACGTTTGTTTGGTTTTTTTTCGCCTTACATTAAACACTCCATTACAGAGCGAGTTGTATTTTGTCTCCGCTACACGACAGCTTGATAAGACTTCGAGGCCTGCTAGAAACTTCCATTCATCAGTGCACTGTGAATTAATTTTAAATGCGGGGACACTTCATGTGTGACGGTAGATAAGACGGTCATGTGATGCACATAAAGCCGAACCAGTTTATCATGTTACATGTGCTTCAACAAGATATTCATTTAAATGCACAAATCCATCACAGGAGGGGTAAACATCTCCACAAACTGTGTTAATACTCGACTCCAGCAGGCAAATTTACATTTAAAGACGTCTAATAGCCGTCCAAACACAGCCTAGAGGTCAGTGGTTCTCAAACCCCTTTTTATGTGGGGCGCATCTCTTTGCGCCCCCAAAAGGAAAATTCATGACATAAACAATTGAACAAAACATATAAAATGATACAACGTTGTCCTGTTGGTTATTAGCATTATTTTTCTGAAGTTTGATTTAGGGATGCACCGAATCCAGATTTTTTAGGTTCGGCCGAATCCCGAATCCACCGTTTAAGATTCGGCCGAATCCGAAACCGAATACCGAATCCTACTCGCATCCTTATTCCATTAACACAGTAAAACACATTAATGAATTAAACAACATCCACAATAGTGTATTTTTCATTTTATTTAATTTTAACTGTACATTATGCCAGAATGACAAGTTGGAAAAACTATTTTGACAAATACTATAAGCCTATGCATAATGAAAGCGATGCGTTGCGACACGCTCGTTTTTACAATAAGCAAGCAGCTCCGTGCTGAAAACTATATTTAACTTTGAGTGAGAAGCTCCGCTCGTCAATGTCAGGTTTCACACGGCCGTCCAATTACAGTGGAGGAGGGGCGGGAGATTACCACAGCAACCAACCGGCTCACAGCTGAAGCATCACAGCTACCAAGCGCTCGGCTGAAAAACAGCTGGAATTTGGCGTCCTCAAGGCGTTTTCAGCCGTGTTTAAAAGTTTTGGTGTGTCCAGCCCCTAAGGCTCACCGAAAGAAAAAGCTCATCTCCACGTCAGCACCCGATGTGTGTAATCTACGGCCGCGTGACGTCGACCTGCGTAGCGCAAGCCTAGGGTTCGGTTCGGTGGAAAAAAAATCTAGGATTCGGCCGAATCCGAACCCCGTCAAAAAGCCCAGTATTCGGCCGAATCCGAATCCGAATCCTGGATTCGGTGCATCCCTAGTTTGATTACACAGAATGTATGATCAATTTTATTGTATTTTATAAAATGTCACCATGGTGCCCCCTAGGACCATCTTGCGCCCGCCTCCTAGTTTGAGAACCACTGGTTTAGGCTAAAACAAGGGCTGTTAGTGAAAATTTAATAGATGTCTAACCGTAGCCCAAAAATAAATGAACCCATTGTAGTCACTGTTGACTTTGCTTACATGATGACATCTCGCTACAAGCGGGTTACTCATAGCTCGACTATATCGGGTCTATAGTTAACCTAGATGATGACACTAAAACCCTCAAATCCAGAGATAAAATGACAAATCAAAGAGATGAAGACTTCATCTGAAATGATGTGTCAGACAATATATAATCAGATTCACTGTTAAAATAACCCATTACTTTACAAGATGAGATCTGAGGCTGATTATATTTCGGCTCTGTCTCTGTGTTTGCTCAGGGAGTTTGACTCAGACCCTTAATTGGATGATTCACCATTTCCTCCAATCAGGAAACAGATCAAAGTATTGATTCCCATGTTAACAGTCAGTCCACAAACACATTCACTCGATACAAACAATCAATAGGTTAAAGACATTTTCGGTTTGTGTGTTTTTCATCTTACCAGACTGTGGCCTGGTCGTGGCACTGTTGTAGATGGGAATCCCTTCACCCATGTTGTTGAACGCCTTCAGCGTGATGACGTAATGTGAACCGGGATCTGGAAAAGAAAACCTCTTTTAACGTAAAACTCGGAAGACAGACTTCGGCCACCTTTACACGACAAACGATGGTCGATAAACCAAAAAGCATCCATTCCCTATGGAAAGTCGCAAAGGGGCTGCATGAGGTGACGACCATCTACGGATGTAGAATAATTATTTTTTTTACTTAACTCCTTCCCTTGCCATTGAGGAGTTATCTCGTCAATTAAGAGAAAACATTTGCATGAAAAAAAACGTGTTCCTGATGAGTTTTTATGGTTATCTGTAATACGATTGTTCAACATACTTACACAATTTATAAAAAACTTGAAGCAAAAAATTATGTATTAATTTTTTACTTTGTGTATGCTTTTGAAAATCATTCTAAATTTGATCTCTATCAAAATTTCTTCACAAAAATGCAATTATTTTAGCTTTTTGCAAAAAATATTTTTGAAGAAAAATACCCATATTTAAGAGTTTATAAGCAGAGAAAAAAATATAAATAGGACGAAACGGCTTTTTCCCGTTTTGTTTGTTTGTTTGTTTAAAAGCAGAGGTTCTGTTCTTTCATTTTATATATTTGTATGTTTATATATTTTATGAAGAAAATTTTCCTAGAAGGCATTTTGTGAAAATCACAAAAAAGCTGGCGGGCAGCGAGTTAAACTAACACCGACCCGATGTGATATATTTCAGTGTATTACAATCAAAAACTGTGTGTGAGGTGAAACTGATTAATCCTTTTTTATTTAACTTTATCAGTAATACTTGAATATTTAATTGATTACTGATAATTAATAAATGATTTATACATTATTATTTTTAATCTCTATATGTTCTCTCGAAAAACATTAGTGGTCTTTATCATATATTCATTGCTGTTTATTGTTTCATTCACTTGTAGTCATTTATTTATTTGTAGATTAAAGGCTCTTCCGCTGGAATGAGCTTCTCTCCAATGTTGGCACGGATTTACGATTAAACTAAAAGTTCATGACGTCGGCCACTAGGTGGCGAACTCCGACAGTCGTGTCCGAACGTCGTGTACAGTGGAAAGGTGGCATTCAAGGCACAATATCTAAGACTTTTGCATCAAAATATCCAAAAATCACTTGCACAGTGTTACATGTATTTACAATATCCCAAATGTTTATAATTAAATTTTAATTTATAACCAGCGTTTCCCCTGTCCACAGGGTCACATGTAAATAGTGTTATGTCCGTTTTAATTTGTTCACACTAAAGCCCGATTTATAGTCGTGCGTAGGTTCCACGCCATAGCTACAACGTAGGCTATCCGTAGCCTGTGCGTAGCTCTGCGTAGCCTGACGCGCACCTCACAAAAATTTTAACAGCACGTCAGATCTACAAGTTGAGGAGTGATTTATCTCAAACTGCATCAATAGTCGCTGTTTATTTACTTTCATGATTGCTGGTCTTCTCAAATTATACACAACAAGTTGCTGTTTCTTCTTCGTTTGTGGGTTAACTTGCCAAGCTGCTTCTTCTTCGACGTTTGCACTGCTACTGTGGTTACACGCGTGGTTTTTGCCTACCAGCGGTCTGCGCGGGTGTTTGCACGTCGACGCTGACGACAACGCAAAAGTATAAATGAAAACCAACGCGGAACTACGTCGTCGCGGCTACACCGTAGGACCTACGCACGACTATAACGAGCCCTTAAGAGGCAACCTTCTGGTCTCTCTCGTGAATCCAACACGGAAATGACTTCAACTGCAATTCATCGACTGGCTCCAAAAGTGAGTCAAGCCCATAGACTCCCCTCATGTTAAAATGCCCAACTTTACAGCAGAATTCATATTTTTACAGCCTTGCTAAATAGCTAATTTTGCCCTTTATGGCAACTGTAAGGGGGTAATTTTTTAAAATTATATTAAGCCTTAAAGTTTTGATAATTAAGGGTGTGGCCACTTGAGTGACAGGTGAATTGCTGCGGCTGTCTCTACTGTTGAGCTAAGTGGGCGTGGTTTCAGCAACCAGGCACCTCAGCTCCACCCACATTCTGACTCTTTGCCCATTTTCGGTTATCTACGAGTGACGCCGGGCCAAAATGGCAATGGCAGGCTCCGCCCACTTTGGGCAACAAAAATGCTCTTCAAAAACGCCATGTCCATATTTTATACAGTCTATGGTTCACACCTTACAGAAATTATTTAAAAGACAGGAATGACAATATTTAATTTGATGTGTGGAAAGAGCCGTGTCAGATACAGCAGATTGGATTTGCCAACTCGGGCACACTTCTCTAAGAATCTTATTGGTTTACAAATAAATAAATACAGATGCTCACCAAGGTTATCGATACTGTAGAAACGCTGCTTGTAGTCCAGAGTGACCGTGTGGGCATGAGGGCTTCCGATACCATAGCCGATCTTATAACCTCGAACTAAAATCTCCTGGGTATTTGGCGGAGTCCAACTCACCACGATTCTGTTCACCAGCGGACGAACGTGTAACGAACTCGGGACACCTGGCACCTGTGATTCTGTAAAACACGCAGCAAGCACAAGATCAACTTTCATAACTCATTCTCCTAAAGGTAACATGACATCAGAATAGTTTTCATTTTTAATCACCAGACGGAATTTCACATTGGAAGTAGTAAAGTACTTTTAAGTATCCTGTACATCACTATTAGAATATTACATATTCATATTATTTCAAGAACCATTTCAACAAATCGAACAAACCAACGTAGGCAATTTTAGCCTTCACTTAATTTGAAAAACCTACAGAATAAAGTTGTATTACAGTATTATTGCGTATACCATTTGACTTACTATCAAAGGTCTGGTGGGGCTGATGGTATGCAAATCTGCATTTAGCCGTTGCAAATTATGCAAATTAGCACTCAGGTCTTGGTGACTACCACAGAGGTTTGTCTTTTTTATTGCAGATTCCTAAAAACCCAACACATGCTTGAATCAATGTTCGCTTTCAAGCAGAACCAAGCCAAGAGGAACGTTACAAAGCAATTTTGAAGTAAAAGCTAAAGATTAATGAAGGTTTGCAGCATTATAACGCAGGTAGAGTCACACGTCAGCAGTATAGCACAAATTCATTACGATACAGCCAGCAAACGGCTATAACAGCAAGAAAATCCATTCAGATTTGTTTTGGCAAGCTTAAAAGCACAGCTTGTGCGTATCTTGTTCCACGGACAGCATCGTTTTATTAGCGAAACCATTTGAATTCATCTAAGGGCCTGGAGTTAATGCCCGTTCTGATTTATAAGGCAACGCTGGCAATTTTCTACAAACCTTCTGGTTTTGGAGTCATTAAACAGACTCATTATTTCAAACACTGGCCTGTTTGTGAAGTTAATTCAAGTAGGAGAGGATGAACGGAGACATTAGAGCTTCTGAGAGATGCTTTAGTCTGCCTGTCAAAGAGCTGGACTCATATTAGCAGACGGAAATGAGTCCAAAGGGATCAAACAAACACCCATGCGAACACACACACAGTGACTGGATTCCTTCAAATATCCAATTCTGACAATTCAAGCTATTAATCTAACATAGTCTGAACTTCTGCTGAAAAGTCTTGTGTCTGATTGATTCAGGACTGAAATCAATGGCTTACAAACCAGCGGCCTCAATGTGGCATTAAGTTACTGTGTAAATCTCACCAGACCATCCTTGGGTCATTTTTCAAGGTTCTTATACTGTATTTAATCAATTCATAGTTTTCATAAAAGTAAACCTAATTTTAAGACCATGGGCCCTATTTTAATGATCTGAAACGCAAGTACGAAGCGCAAAGCGCAAGTGAGTTTGTGGGCGGATCTTGGGTGCTGTTGCTATTTTCCCGGCGTGAGAAATAACTCATGCGCCGGGCGCAAATCAATAAGGGGTTGGTCTGAAGTAGGTTCATTATTCATAGGTGTGGTTTGGGCGTAACGTCAAATAAACCAATCAGAACGCTATCCAACATTCCCTTTAAACGCAAGGGCATAAGTTCCACGGCGGGTTGCTATTATTATGACGGATTTACCAGGCGTAAGCCAGGAGCGGTTCACAGCCGAGGAGACCCCCGTTCTTGTAAGAGCAGTCAAAGACAGAGAAGTTGTTTTGTATGGGGATAGGAGAAACCCACCCAAATCAGCGTCGGTTAAACAGGCGTGAGAGGAAATAGCCACAATTGTCTCATCAGCTGGCATCCCCATCGTTGCATCTAAAAAGCACTACAATGATGTCAGGAGACGGGGGAATCCCAAGCTTGCCAGCATAAATCGGGCACGCCGTGTAACGGGAGGTGGATCTGCCTCTACTCAGGACCTGACGGCAGCAGAGGACATCGCTGCATCCACCCTCAACGCTGAAAGTGTTAAAGGCGGTTTGGGGGCTTTGAAATCGGACCCAAGAAACGCAAGCAAGGTCCAACCCCAAAGAACACTTACATATCAAGTTCATATACATTAAGGTTTCTTATGCAAACATTTTAATTATTATTTACATAAAATAAACGTAATACAGCCACACAACAAACTTATAAAAATATTTTAATCGTTATTTGCATGAGAATTTTTTAACGCAGCCACACAATAAATAAACTATCACCACAATGCTCACTACTATGTTTTCCCTTATCTCATGTGTTAATATTTTTTAGTGTAACAATTTATGATTTGCAAAAATAACTGTTGCATCTGTGTGGATTAGATAAGCAAAGTGTATGCGCGTTGTGCACGCTATACATTATGGTCAAGCATGCGCCCTTAAAAAAGCATAATGAACAACGCGCAACGCGCCACTGACTTTAAACTTTTTTTTTCTCGTCAGTGGCGCAATTGTTTTTTGAAACTGGAAAATAGCATCAGGGATGGTTTGCGCCGGAACACGCCTCCTTTTTTGCGCTGAACCGCCCAGAGAGCGAAAGTTCATTCCCTAGTTTGCCGACGTGCGTCTGTGGAGGGAAAAACCGTTGTGCGCCGGTGCAAAATACGAATGATACATGCGTCACTGACAAAGTAAATTACGCTGGGTGCAAGATAGGGCCCCATAAGTTGTTTTGCATTTGACATTGATATGACAATTAGGTATCTCCCCAAAATCTCTAACATATATAATAAGCCTACATAACCCTATATAATACTCAGGGTATCCCGCAGCACTTTGCAGTTCGGGCGGCCCGCCTAAGCTGGGAAACCCTACCGCCTTAACTAGGTTGTCCAAAAAAATAAATAAAAAAGTTCACTGCACAAAAGGCGGACCATTTCGCCACGTGGCCGAAATGGTCCGTCAATGTCTGGAGGATAGCCAGTTGATAAAACTCGTGTCTGTGAGAACTGTAAGTGGACTTATGTTTTGGGTTTATTTAAGCCTGTTATTGTATAAGTCTATAGTTCTTGCTTTAAAGTAAGTAAGCTGGTGATTTTGTTGTTTGAGCAACCTGCTAGTAGGTTGCACATGCCTGTTGATTCTATATAATTGTTGAGATCTCTTGTTCACGTTATTTATGTGCATTATTTACATGCTACAGTAGTTACAGTCCTTTAAGATTATGTAATTAATAGTGGGAAATAATCAGTTTTTACAATCTTCGCGCTATCTATCCTCGTTCGCCAGACGTTCTAGAACATCTGTTTCAGTTTGTGTTTATTAACCCTTTAGTTTCACTTCATCACACAGCTATTCCCGTTAGAGGTATCTGTTAAAATTTTTTTTTTCTCAAAATAAAGTTTTTTTTAAAATAAAAATATTTTCATCATGACGCGCCCTGCCCCTATTATTGACACGCCCGGCATAACCCACCCGTCCCAACACTACCACCCTCACTAACAAATTTCTGCGGGAAATCCTGAATAAAGTATAATATACTGTTTATAATAATAATATTGATAATGTATATTATATAGAAAAATTTAAATATAAAATATATCAACATTTTTATACACACTATAATTATATCGTAGTATTTTATTATAGTGTACGTGATTATTGTGTACGTATAAGTTGTTCTTTAATTTTGTCTTACATTGAGAATACATTCTTGTACAAAAGTTTAACTTGAATCATGATTTGATCGTGAAAACACCCCTATGCCTATTTCACGCACACTTTTGTGCGTATGCATTGAACTCTTTCCGCAGTCGGGAAAAAATGTGTGTAAAAACTTAAGTTAAAACTTAGTAAAATAAGTAAACATTTTAAATGGCTTTCTTTGGATATGGGTGTGAAATGACCCAGAAATTTCAAAACAAACATACAAACACCTACTTTTGTTTTCACCTGCAAAAAAACAACAAACTAAGGCTAGACTTACAAAACAATGATGTAATAAAAACGAGAAAAACGTTTTCACTTCGCACTTTAAAAAATGTAATGTAGACACGACAACACCATCAAAAACATTCACATTAACACAGATTCATGAAGACGACTAAATACGCTGTATTACATGCGCCAGACCAATAGTTGGCAATGTTCCCCTGTAAAGAAACACTACACGCCTGCGCACAACAATGCATTCTTTAACGAACCGATAAAATCAAGATGGCAAAAACATCAAATAGTTTTGTTTAGACAATGAGGTAGGTTTAAGACCCTGGACTATAAATCAGCTAAATATAGTAAACTTTGTTAAAAAAGCATTAGTAAACACACTATCTTGAGCAGCACAAACAGTCCTGTAGGCCGCCATTGTTGCTTTGGTTATACTTGCGCATGCCTATAGACTGAAATAACACATGCGCATGACTTGCCGTTGCCGTTATCGCAGATTCACGTTAACGTAGTTTACGTAGTCGACAAAGCAAAGATCAAAAACTTCCACTTTGGAACCCATCTTTAAAAGTTTGTGTTTTCAGCAATGTCGTTATGCAAGCGAACAGCTAAACTGCATGAAGACTTTTCCGTTTATGAATAAAATCTTTGCCCTTAAGAGCTGAGATGTGATTATCCGAGCACACAGAGGAATCATTTCATTATAATTTATCTCAAGGTTAAAATGAATTTCAATTGTTGTAACTGACTCAGCAGTGATGTGCCGAAGTTAAATGTGCCGCCAGGATTGTAGCATCAAACAGACACATTAAACCTAATAATTTAAAAGGTTTATTTATATATCAATAGAAGTTAAACAAAGAATACCCAGAATTCCTCTCTACGCCTTAGATGAGAACTGCGACTGTCAGATAAGATTTAATAGACTCCTCTTGTCCCATGACAGTGAATTATGCAGCGGGTCTTTCAGTATTGATGGGTTACAGTCTGTCTAGCAGTCATCTTTTGATCTGCGAAAATAACACGCCTGCTTCCCTTACCACATTTGGGACAAACAAATCTGGCACTTCATATCAACCTCAACTGAGACCCTGAAAGAGATTTTACCAGCAGGGCAGAAAGTGAAAGTGATGTAATGACCAATGCATAGTAACCCATGCAGCGCCCGACTCTCTCACCATTGGGCCACGACGAGGGACCTAAAATGCTTTCGGTATGAAGAACGATGTTTGTTTGGAGTCTTACCGTCCAGGTCATTCTCGAAGGTTTCGGCTGCGATCCACTCTGTCGCCGGCCCAGACCCGTTTACATTAGTGGCCAAAACTCTGAATGTGTAAATCTTCCCTTTCTCCAAACCTTAAACACCACAAAACATTGTGCAAAACTCAACACCAAGTCATTTGTAAAAACAGGAAACCCCAATAATTACGTAATATTAGTTATGGATTGGTGTATGCATACCGTCAATTGGCTGAAAGAGTTGTGTGGTTGTGATCTCCACCGAATCTGCCCGCTTCAGACCTTTACGATAGCGTAATTTATACCCCGTCAGTTCTCCATTCATAGTGCCAAGTGGAGGCGGCTGCCATCGGACCATGATGCACTGGGGTACAAAAACTGAGTTTTAATTGAGCTGCGCTGAGGATATTACATAAACGTCTAGAGGTATGAAGTTCTTCAGGTGAACCAAAAACTGTGTGTCAGCCAGAAATCTGTCAGAGGAAGCGCTGCCATGTGTCACCACTTAATTTAAAATAGACAGCCGGGAGACGCGCTGCCTTCAGGCTATGCAATAATGAATGAAAATCAAAAACCCGTCATGCAACAAGAGAACTGATCTAAGATCAGCTTTGACTGCCTAAACTAAAATAACAATTTTGATACTGAGACATAAAGGTACCATGAGATATAATATTCCTCTAACTTTTTTATTAAAATCAATACTGCAACTTAAATAAAGCTCAAAATACTTCATTTAAAAATATAACTATTCGCAATAATTAAATTAAAGGGATAGTTCACAGAAAAATGAAAATTCTGTCATCATTTACTTGCCCTCAAATTGTTTCAATTGTATACATTTCTCTTTTCTGCTGAACACAAAGGAAGATATTTTGAAAAATGCAGAAGCAAGCAGATCTGGGGCACCATGGCCTCTTTAGTAAGAAAAAATTATACTATTGAAGTGAATGGTGTCCCAGGTGTTTGGTTATAAAAATGTACAAAATATCTTCCTTTGTGTTCAGCAGACACAATTAATTTATACAGGTTTAAAGTTGAGGGCGAGTAAATAGAAAAAATGTACTTTTTTGGTGAACTATCTCTTTAATTTACTTACTGAAAATGTCTTAAATTACAGCTGAACTTTTGGTAAGTTGTAAACAGTTGAGTTATAAAATGACTGATGTCAAAACTGATACTGATGCGATATAATGAAATGTACTGTATACTTTAATCATAGAAAACATAAAAGTCATAGAAAAAACACAAAATTGTGGCAAATAAAACTACAACATTTAAAAAACAGAATAATGCATTCAAGCATTGGCCCACTATATCTAAAAGTGACATGAAAAGGAAACATAAATGCTTTAAAATGTTAAACACTGTTATTCAGATAAATCGAATGTTATGGATAAGGATGCACCGAATGTTCAGCAACCAAAATTATTCATCCAAAAATAGTAAAAAATATTTTTTGTTGTTAGGCTGAACAAGTAAGGGGCGGTTCACATCTCACTTCTAAAACCACGTGAAAAACGCGACTGTCGGTTGGTTCTTGTCATGACCTGCAGTGCGCTTGCGGCATTCTGAAAAGTTGAGATGTTTTTAACTCGATGCGGTGCGGATGCGCCTGGAAAAAACGAGCGCGTTGCACCCCGTACGCGTCGTGACCGCATCGCTTCTATTATGAGCGTGCATACCGCGTGCCTACATTTGAAATAATGAACTTGAGCACGCAAGCGAAATGTGAATCTCCCCTAAAAAGAACGAATACCGAACAATGAGGTTGACGCCATCATATAGTAACCAGGGCAGAGTGAGAGATGAGTAAATGCAGTAAACATGTTGAAAAAAATGTCAGAGAAAGACGTGAAAAGATACAGCACTACAATTTTTATTTATAATTTAAAATCAAGACATCCTGAACACCATGCCGCGTATGAGAAAGACACGGCGGCGGTGATCCTGGGTATTTGTCTGCTTGAATGCACAAGCACAGAGAACGAGAGACTTTAGCTCTTCATCTCATGTTATAGGACGACGAAGAGCGTCAGCAGTACGTAATAAAAACTTCCTACAACCAGTAAAGTCCTACAATGACAAACACGCTTACATTAAACCAGAAACTTTAACAATACGCCTTTGAAAGTTAATAACAATAAGCTTTTTGTCAGACCGCTTTTTCCTCTCCTGTCAATCTTGTCACTCCGTCCGCTACTCAACATACAGTGCTATATAAGCGTTGTTGCAAGTTTCTTAAGGCAGAGTAATGCTGTGTTCAGACCAGCCATGGTAGAGGCGTCAAGCGCGAGTGATTTCAATGTTAAGTCAATGTAAAGACGTGATGACGCACATCTGGATGTCTCGCAGCGCTAATGAGGCGTTGAGCGTGGCGCGGTAGATGCGATTCCGCCACATTCGCGCGAATTGAGCGTTGCCGAGGCAAACGTGGGAGATGAAAAATTTTAACTTTGGCGAAAAAACACGCCATGTTAACCAATCAGGAGCTTGCTCTAGTAGTGTGGTGATTACAGGAAGCGAGCGGAGTCGTAGAAGCCCGTCCCATGACGCAAATTTCCGCGTGAATGTCTCGATTTCTAATGAATGACTAGAATTTCACGCGCGAATGAAGCGAGTAAACTCAAAATGTTCAAGTGGAAAACGAGAAGCGGTAGACGGGAATTTGACGCCTCAAACGCGGCTGGTGTGAACCCACGGTAATGAAAAGGTTATTTGCATTTTGTGCGAGAACAGAAGATTGTATTAAAAGAGTTTTAACAAGTCAGATATCTATCTGATCAGTGTAAGAAGGCCCTATAATGACTGCTGGAAAGTTAAAAAACATGTTTATTGTTAAATAATGTGAAATAAATATTGTAAAAAGGACATTTTGAAAATGTAACCTGTGCAATGGTGAGAAAATAAAAAAAGAAAGTTCGGCCTTGGGCTAAGTTTTTCATTTTATTCAGCTTTGGCCAAGAATTTTCCTTTCGTTGCATCCCTAGTTATGGAGTCAATGGTGATCATCTAAAGGCTTAAAAATAAACATACATGGGGTTCAAACCATTATGTCACAGCACCAAGGTTTTTATTAGCAGCTTACCGTTGAGTTCAAGACCTCCAGTGTGAGATTCTGCGGCGGGGCGCTCGGTACTGAAAAACAAAATGCATTTAGTACTGACACACATAACAACAGAGACCACAGTACCACACGACGTCCCCACACGACCCTGAGCTTCCACCATTGACTAAAATAATTGGCTTATCCGCTGAGACCGGCATTCAGAAAATCCTCAACGTTTATTCTGGGACAGGGCCGCGGGTGACGTTTTATCGCCTTTATTCTGCTTATCATACGCTTCCTGTTCAACTGAGCATTCATGGCAGACGTGTTAGTAGCCGTCGTAACGGAGCTGATGAGCATTGATGCCGATGTTAGCGCTTCGCTTTAATCAAAGTCTTTATTATCTTATTTAAACCGTGCTGTGTTTTTCTGCTTTCTCTTGACACGTCCCCAGTCAATGCGCCTGTGTTTGTGATTTTAACACCAGCTGTCATACGCTCACTGTTTTCCTGTAGCTCTTTTTAATGCAGGACGTCTCCTTCATGATTCAGTTTCAACATCCCACAGAGATACGAGGATAAGAGAGAGCGAGAGACAAAACCTCTGCATCATAGCTGCAAAGCGGTTAGTGAAAGATCTGTATGTATTATTCACATTTACTTTTTACCGTAAACATTTGCCTTCCTGAAATTGTATTGCAGCCTTAGCGTGAACGTGTTTGCATTCCGCTCACACGCTGGTTGTTTACCGCAGAAAACTCATGATTGACAGCTCTCATATCAACTGCGACACGACAACATGCTCAAGAATACAAGATCAATTCACTGACAAATCTGTATGAAGTATAAAATTCTTCATCAAAGCATTAGCGCTTTAAAGCTCTGTATGAAGTACAAGTCAGAAACCATTTCAATCAGAAGTCTCACCGTCAGACAAGGTTCGGACTGTAACGTCTTCTGTAGAAACTCCAGGACCGTGCTTGTTAAACGCCACCACTCTGAAACTGTACTCCGTGAACTTCTTGAGTCCTGTCATAGTGTAAGACAGACCCGTCACATCTGTGTCCTGCGAAAGACGAGGGCAGAAATTTACTGAGAGAACCGTGACAGTGAATTATTAAAGGGCTGATAGTCTACAGCCTGGACTTGTCAATCTTTTAAGATTTTTCAAGAATCAAGACTTTTGACAAAAAAAAAGAGCAACACCTTGGTAATTAGTATGTTACTTATTACCATGGTACATGTTAAGCAAACAAATGTTACTACCTTGGTACATGTCCCCAAGGCATTGCAATGGTACCAAGCCCAAAAAACATGTATGGTTTGTACACACCAAAAGTGAATTTAATTATTTGCATGAGTAGATTACATCGAACATCAATGCAAAGATGCAAATAGACCTAAATTCACGCTGAGCGATGGGAATTAAATGAATTGAGGCAGCGCTATTCGCCTTAAAAGCATCTTCTGCGCAAGTTGAACAATTTTAACTTGAGCGCAAAATTTGCGTTGTTGCACAACCACGTGCAGTTTAACACATCAAGCTATATCACAAAATAAAAAAAGAGCACATCTAATTTGATGTTTTTATTTAAGCGAATGATGCATAACAAGGTTTTCAAACTTCAGATTTTGATTACGGTCAACCAAATATGATCCTAAAATATATATATCCATATACTGCATATATTTTTGTATAAAAACATTTAAACTCTCTATATCATAAAGACAGCATATTGTTTCCAAATAATTGTCCATATAGCGGATTTTTTTTTTGTTTTCTATGAAATTTTCTGGGGACCCCTTAGAACTTTCTGGGGGACCCGGACCCCATTGAAAACCCCTGATCTAGAAAAGAAGTAATCTAAAGTGAGGAACGGGATGCAAACACTTGCTTTGCTTTTGGTGTGAACACAGCAAAATATCATAAACCTTTGTAGTACTCTTTTGTAAGGGTTGTATGCTGTTCACTAGGGTGGACTAAGTAATCGATTGCTTGAGTACTCGAACGTGGCATCGACGATCGATCACGAAAATGATGACCGTGTGGGTTTATATATGAAGAGTTTCGTAGCAAAACGAGATAAATCTGTTTTTAAAATTTTTGTCAAAACATGTTATTATTATGTTATCATGTTATTATTTTGTTTTATGGTGCTACTTAGCTGTATTTTTTAAGTTATGAAGGTTTAAATCAAAACAAACCAACTGCAGTTGAATTGATATTAATTGGAATTAGGGTTACTTAACGATTAATCGCGATTAATCGTTAGCAGAATAAAAGTTTTTGTTTACATCATATATGTGTGTGAACTGTGTATAATAACTTTGTATAAATAAATGTACACACATGCATGTATATGTTTTAGAAATGTTTACATGTGTATATACATTTGTATATTTATGTATAATTTATATTATATATAAATACAAATACTTAATATATACTTTTTTTTCTTAAAATTATACATGAATGTGTTCATATTTATATATATATATATATATATATATATATATATTCTTCACAGTTTACACACATATGTGATGCAAACAAAAACTTTTATTCTGCTAACGATTAATCGCGATTAATTGTTTAGCATCCCTAATTGGAATGCACAACCAAAAAACAAGATTTCTGAAAAATAAAAAAAAACGGAGTTATCTCGTTTTGCAACAAAACTCTTCATATGTTTGTGGTTATAGGGGCATTTGGATATCTGGTTAGCGTTACAAGCCCCTGTGGTAGAAAAAACTAGGTTGACGTAAGCTGCGCAGACCGCCGTATGACATCACTACCATGCATGATCCGTGCAACCCTGTGAAGCTGAACACACATCACCGGGACACTACGGTTTAAAAGAATGCAACAATTTTCTGATTCACTTCGGTAAGACGAAAATACTGAAAAAATTATTCTTGTATGGCATCATTGTGAAGAAGTGCAAAAGACCAACATACAGATCACATCTGATAAACATAAACGTCACCTGTTCAGAGTCTTGGCCTTTCTCGCTGTAGAACAGTTTATAGGTCTGGATCTCGCCGTTTCCTGTGACCGGTCTCTCCCAGCTCAGTGTGATCGTTGTGGTCCCAACAGACAGCACCTGCAGATTCGGAGCCGGTCCGGGTAGCTGAACTGAGAGACGGAAAACAGGCAGTTTACACCTTGTATTAAGATGCGTTTTGGTCAATCATATCACAAGTGGACGCACTTACGTACAGATGTAAACAGGGTGTGAAATGTTTTGAGCTCATCCACTTTTGACCACATTCAGAGTTAGGGGCGGTTCACATTTCGCGTCTAAAACCGGGGTGCGCTTGCGGCATTCTGAAAAGTTGGAAAGTTTTTAACTCAATGCGGTGCGGACGCGCCTGGAAAAAACAAGCGCTCCGCGTCGCTTTCATTATGAGCGCGCCTACATTTGAAATAACGAACTTGAAGTTTTTTTTTCATGTTTTAGGGGACATTCACATGTCGCGCCTAAAAACGCGTGGAAAACGCTAGACACATAGGTTATTGTCACATGACCTGCACGCTGCGCTTGTGTCATTCTGAAAAGTTAAAATGTTTTTAAAAAGCCTGGAAAACGTTGAAAAGTGTGCGAGTCGCGACCGCGGCGCTTCCAGAGCGCAAATACTGCGCGTTTATTACATGTGCTTACCATTTTCCCTTCATTCATTGCGTCAAGGCTATCTGTTGCGATGTGTTCATCGCGTCAGTTCATATCGCGATGAAGATGCAAATTCGATGTATCGTTCAGCCCTACTTTCTACCTCTTTAACTCTTTCACCGCCAGCGTTTTTAAAAAAAGTTGCCAGCCAGCGCCAGCGTTTTTCATGATTTTCACCAAAGTTTAATGCCTTCCAGAAAATGTTCTTCTTTAAATAAATAAACATACAATATACCAAATGAAAGAACAGACCCTCTGCTTTCAAACAAAAAAAACCGTTTCATCCTACCTTTAGTGGTTCTTTTGCAATCAGCTTTTGAATATGGGTAGGTTTTTGCAAAAACACCATATTTTGAGCAAAAAGCAAAAATAATTCCATATTTGTGACGGACTTTTCATAGAGATCTCATTCAGAGCGATCTTTAAAACAGACACGGACATGCAGCAGCTTGCCATAGGGCAATACTTCCGGGTTTAAAAAGTTGCGGAAGGGCGCCATCTGGTGGATAATAGCGGTATTGCGGAAAGACGGAAAATCTCGTCATTGGCGGGGAAGCGTTTTCTCTTAATTGACGAGATATCTCGTCAATGGCGGGGAAAGAGTTAATATTTGTTTCATTTTGCGAACGTGTGAAAGTTGCGCGAGCTCAATTGCGCTGAAACATTAGAGAAAGTGCTTACATATACAAAACACTGTACAGCATGTTTACTAACAACACAAGCAGCATACTCTGACATAATACTAGTTTACGTAAATTTAATCTCCCGTTCACATTTAAAGGGACACAAGGCAGCATTTTTATGTTAATAAATCATCTTCGTAAGTCGGTATATGGTTAAATGACTCATTACATGACGAATGAAGACTCTCTCGCCCGCCCCTACCGTCTGTAGGAAGAATACCCCACTTGCAAGTTCGCTGTATCCGACCCGGTGTCCTTCAGTCTTGTATAGTCTTAGATATAGAACGCATTTACTCCCAGACACTAGGGAGAGCTAGTAGAGAAATAATACTCAGACTTGCCTTGTGTGCCTTTAAACAAAACCAGAGGGACTCGCCCCACAGACTAACACAGACTCAGTAATCAGGACATAAGCTGTCACAAGTGGACAAAAGAGACGGTTTTAAAAAAACAGATATAAACGTGAACATGTCTCTCTTGTCCACTTGTGATCCAATTAACCAAAATGCGTCTTATACCAGGTGTAAACAGTCACTAAGTTACTGTTCAGAGCTCCAGCAACAGACACAGATCTCATCTCACAATTGCAAGATTTTTTTGCTTTCATAAAGTTTTACAAACTAAAAGACGAGCATAAGAAAAGCAGCGTCGTCTTCTGTACTCTAGATTTAAGTAGATGTTTGAAAACACAAAGGACCACTGATGTAATTTCCATTGGATATATTTCTACTAGAAGTCTTTGACACTTTTATTTCTCTTACTTTCTCAAACTTCAGCGAGCACTGACAGGTTTCAACCCCCCGCAGCGGGATACTTTAAATAACGACAAAATCACATGACAAAAGATGACAATTCAGGCGAGAACGCGGCATCAAAATCCCACTGAAGATTTTTTTAAGGCTTCAAATAAGTGAAATGCATTGTGGTCCACATGTGGGATGCAAAGAAAACAAGGTTTTGACCTAGAAAGCGTATTGTTTTAATTCAGCTTAGTCAAATAAGCCATATGGTCGGGGACAAAATCACTTCTGATCTTACAAATAAATTCACAAACATCTACACATCTGCTAACAGGAATTGAACCTCTTTTAACACATCTTTGAGAGGACGAGATCTTTCCAGTTCCATCCATCCCTAGTGAGGGTCTACTTTGTTCCCCAGAGATCATCACTGCATCTCTGACAACCTGTAAGTCACTTCATATTAAAACTAGCTGTCTGTATCTATGAAAACCTTCCTGAGCACCCTAATGTTTACCGTTCCACACACGTCCCGGGTTTGAACAGAAAGAGCTTTATTGTGTAGCTCCCAGTCCACAAAATAAATATTTTCTTGTAAACAAACATGTGGTAGGTTTTGCAAACGTGCTCAAAACAGAGCCGGTGTGCTTGTGAGAAGGGTAAAGAAAGAGGAACCTCAGACCTCGCCAAGTTCCGGGCCTGGTGGTCGAACGAAAAATTATTTGTGTAGTTTGTGTGTGTACACGTGAGGTGTTTTACCCTCCGGCTGGGTGGCCACCGTAAGCGGGGTGGAGCTCTCGCCATGGCCATTGGAGTTGGATGCGACCACCCGAAAGGTGTACTTGGTGTCGGGAACGAGGTTCTGAATGGTGACCTGCATCTCTCCTGGCGCGCTGGTGTTCTCCACACGCTCCCTGACAGCAAAACCACAAAATAAGTGACTAATTTGCACATTCGCAAACAAATAGAGAAAATGCTTCAATTTTGTTCCAAAATATTTGACTTTTGAACTTTTCCTAATTTTCCAACACCACGCACACAGTCACATTTTGGCATTATAAGGTACTGGGATGAAGATGTATCAATGTATGACCTGTTGGTGCCGTCCAGACCGTAGAAGACCGAGTAAGTGATGTTCTCCCCATTTGGCTCGGCAGGAATTCGCCACGTCAGCTTGATGAATCGGGTGGACACCAAAGACGCCACGACATCTCGCGGTGCGGACGGGGTGGGACCGGATCGCTCGGCGAGGCTGGACGCTACATGGTCAGTAGTGGCATCAGTCAGTGAAGGCAGAGCAGAAGGAAGGGCAACGTCTTGGGTCGGTTGGGTGGTGGTAACAAGGAGGGTAAATTAAAGATACAGAAGGGAAAGAGGGGGTGCGAGGAAACAAAAAAGAAAAACAGAAAAGAACATAAAATAAATTGACGAACGAAAAGACGACTACAATGACGTAAATCAAAACGAAACGGTAAATCTACTATGAAACAAGACGGCAGGTAATGGAGGCTAAATGTCAAGCTCAACACGAAACCACGAGATGTTTTAAAACACAAGCACCGCAGGGCCGTGGGGAGGAGAGATATCATTAACAACATTCAGATCAGTAAGCAGAAAGTTAATTACAGTCTCACATCTGTGCCTGCTATTAAAACACATTTCATCTGGAAAATAACAGCGTGTCTTACAAATCACCTCTAGTTGCCCTACATCGAAATGAATGAAACTTGAGTCAGCAGATGTTCCTGTATATTCACTTCAATTCAAAATTATTTCTGTAGCGCTTTTCACAATTTTGCATTGATGCAAAGCATCTTTACATTATATGTTAGTAGATAGCATAGACCTAAAGAAAAACTGAAGCTTATGAAATATAAAAAATACATGCTATTATTGATTTTCTTTATTCATAAAATATATACTGTATCCCTACATTCACATAGTGCTATTTAAGACTTATAAGATGTATATTAGCGATATTAACTTTAAAATAGAAAGATAACTGAAATGATGACAACTACATCAAATTGAAACCATTTCAAGAAATGGACGGGTGTCAGAAATACCGTCATTTATCTAGACTATATATACTGTACATATATAATACACACACATACTACAAAATTGTTATATATTCTATTGTTTTCATCTTTAAAAAATGCTGGGGATGAGTCGCAAAATGTAATAAAAACTGTAATGTTGCAGAGATATTTTAAGTCAAATTGAAGAATATAGAAACTGCATTTGAAAGCTTAGACTGATGACTTATTGACTAGCTGCTCTATCAGCCAATAATGCCGTGTACACAACAAAAGCTAATTTAATTATTTAAGTATATTGCATATAAAGTTAACGCAAAGATGTGATCAGACACGAATTCGAGCAGGGTGCTTTGAATGAGGTGAATTGGGTGGCGCAATATCGCCTCAAACGCGTCTTCTGCGAAGTTAAATCTCCCAACTAATACAATTTAAGGAACGCAATGCTTTGAGTTTGGTGTATACACAGAATAATGCCATGTACACACCAAAAGCGAATAAAAATTATTTGCACGAGTAGATTACATAAAGTCAATGCAAATAGGCGATGCGAATAATGCGAATGACGCAAATTAGGCGGCATGAACATGCACTATTCGCCTTAAACGTGTCTTGTGCACAGTTAAATCGCCCAACTAATAAAATGTAAGGAACGCGATGCTTTGAGTTTGGTGTATGCGCAGAATAATAATACCATGTACACACCAGAAGCGAATTAAATTATATGTTTGAGTAGATTACATAAAAAGTCAATGCAAATAGGTGATGCAAATAATGCGAATGACGCAAATTAGGCGGCGTGAACATGCACTATTCGCCTCAAACGCGTCTTGTGCAAAGTTAAATCGCCCAACTAATAAAATGTAAGGAACACGATGCTTTGAGTTTGGTGTATGCCCGGAATAATACCATGTACACACCAGAAGCGAATTAAATTATCTGTTTGAGTATATTACATATACAAAGTCAATGCAAAGAGGCCATGCGAATAATGCAAATTGGCCAGCAATTGTCGTGAACATGCACCATTTGTCTCAAAAGCATCTTCTGCGAATGTTGAAAATATTCAACTCAAGTGGAAAATTTGCATGACGCAAAGTTAAATCCCACAAGTAATCTAGTGCGAGGAACATGATGCTTTGCATTTGGTTTGTACACAACATAAAGCCGTGTACACATCAGAAGCTAATTTAATTTTTTACGTAAGTAGATTATATTCAAAGGCAATACAAAGAGGCGATGCGAATGACACGAATTGGGCGGCAACTGCCGTGAACACACACTATTTCCTCAAAAGCGTCTTCTGCGATTGTTGAAAATATTCAACTTAAGTGGAAAATTTGCATGACGCAAAGTTAAATCCCACAAGTAATCTAGTGCGAGGAACGCGAAGCTTTGCATTTGGTTTGTACACAATATAAAGCCGTGTATATATCAGAAGCTAATTTCATTATTTGTGTGAGTAGATTACATACAAAGGTAATGCAAAGAGGCAATGCGAATAAGACAAATTGGCCGGCAATTGTCGTGAACACGTACTATTTGTCTCAGACGTGTCTTCTGCGATTGTTGAAAAATTCAACTCAAGTGGAAAATTTGCATGACGCGAAGTTAAATCCCACAAGTAATCTAGTGCGAGGAACGTGATGCGTTTGGTTTGTACACAACATAAAGCCGTGTACACATCAGAAGCTAATTTATTTGCGTGAGTAGATTACATACAAAGGCAATGCAAAGTTGCAATGCGAATGACGCAAATTTGGCTGCGCGATTGCCATGAACACGCACTAACATGGCATTATGCTGCGTACACACCAAATGTAAAGACGACGCGTTTAAGACAAATAGTAAAAACTAATAGTTGAAATAGTTGAAACTAATAATTTGCGCGAGCAGATTACATACAAAGTCAATGCAAATAGGCGATCCAAATAATATGAATTACGCAAATTGGGCTGCAAATTGGGCGGTGTGATTCCCGTGAACACGCAATATTCACATCAAACGGGTCTTTTGTGATCGTTGAAAATATTTAGCTCAAGCAAAAAATGTGCATGCGTGAAATCTCACAAGTAATCTAGTGCGAGGAACGCAAATTTAATTATTTGCACAAGTACATTACATACAAAGTCAATGTAAAGACGTGAATAGATGTGAATTTGCGCGGGGCGATGCTATTGACGCAAATTGAGAGCATGACTGCCGAAAACACCCGCTATTTGCCTGAAATTCGCATGACGTGAAGAGATATCCCACGGGCGAGGAACATGATGCATCGCTTTTGATGTGTACATAGCATAACAGGTGGTGTGTATACAAAAAAATCTGGATATGGTTCTGGATAGACATACATTCATAGGCCGCATAAAAAAATTAGGTTTCAAAATATAAAAACGAATAAAACATTTTAAAACTACAATACTAATAATTTGGTAGAAATGCAATCCAAATTTGTTGAAAGTGAAAAGAAATCGTAAATGTATCGTAAATGTCCTCTGACCCTTTTTCTCTGATAATGTTTCAATTTTTAAACCATGCGTGGCCAAGCAGACACACACACAGAATTGTTGGATATCAAATGCAATAAAGGAAACATCAATACTGCCTTTTATAATCAATCAGATGAAAGTATCTCAGGAGACAAAAAGAATTTAATTCAGATGTGCTTTGATACCTTCATACCTCAGGTAAAATGTTTCTGCGTTCAGGCACAGCTTCTGTCTGATCAGATTCAACAGCGCTGATTGGAAAACGATTGCAGAAGTAAACAGAGGCGGTTAATCATTATGTTTGTTTGCTTACAGTTAAACCAGCCCAATAAAGAGAAAGCTGTGTCATGGACTCTACAGCACCAGAGGAATTCAACTTAACAAAACCAAAAATGCATTACGAATCAATTAAATACATTACACAAAAGGAATACAACAGAAAAAGTGAGTCCAAGGAGTACTAGCTAAATGCTATTAAACTCTTCTAAACTGTTTAACCTAATAGCTTTAACCTCAGATATGAGTCACATCTCACGCCCTCAACACATCACCTCACTCGAGACACAACGGGACTCGTGTGACAGCGAGGGCGCGAATGGCATCTGTCTCATAGACTGACATCAGAGACCAGCTGGAGACATTTGTGTGCCAAATCGGGCACTGCCACCCACCCAATGGAGCTTCCCGCTCGTATCCTGACTCAGCACCAGCGCAAAAACACACAAATAAAAACCAAAGATAAAGAACTGCCCATTATGAAACACCCAGTCCAAGAATAAAACTGTATGCATTTTCCATAGGTGTTATACATGACCCTTAACCATAAAAACGACGACACCACGGGACGTCCGACGTCAGCGCCATTTTCAATAAATGCAATAGCACAGTCTATATTTTACATTACATCCTGTTACATGCAGCTCTTTATTTGTTTTAACAGCTGGGTGTGATAAGGTTTCGCTCAAACGAACAGGACGAACCCTCCCGAATGAGAAAGCTAATCTTAAATCTACTTATTTCTCAGTGTGGGCTTCACGGCGGGGTGAAAATGTTCACAGTGCCCTTCAAAGGGAAGATCTGAAGACAGGAAATGACATCAAACACAGAGGGGTCCTGAGATTTTATTATTATTATTATTAGATATGAAACTTTCCCCCCAAAACCTTTTGAAATAAAACAGAAATAGAATTGTAAAATACACCCGAGGGTGTGGATTTAATCAAGACCGAATGCTGGGACACTGTGAGTTTGAAGTCCTGCCGTTTTTATTTAAAATGAACAGAGGGCTGAATGAAATAGCAAAAAAACTTTTCTTGAGATTATCTTGATATATTTCAAACTTTTCTAGGGGTGTGACGAGATCTCGTGCATCAAGATTAAATGTGTTTCGCGAGATTACATGTGTCTCGCAAGATTTCTTGTGGAGGTTCTGGCCGTTTCTCAAATAAAAGACTGCATCCTTCGGAGATCGCATTTTTAAACTGCATTTACTTCATTACTGTCTTATTAGAGACTATTAACAATTATAAAGTTTACTAATTATTAGTTAATCGCAATTTGTTGAAATATTCTCACGACTTGCGAATGTAATGCTCAGTTAATGATCTGCAATAAACCTTGATGACGTTTGCAGCCTGCATATGCGACCTCCGGAGGATGCAGCTTTCTGTTAGATCATTTTACAGTGCATGCATTATATTTGTCTTTTACTGCATTTGCTTTTTTGTTCGGGTTTCTAATAATGTTCGTTTGGGAGCTCGTGTGAAGTCTGAGACACGTTGTGTTTGTCTGTTGATCAGTGTCCGATGTGAAGTCTCAGCAGATTAAACCCTCACACAGAGTTACATGATTTAATGTCTGCATGTTCTTGCTCAAAAAATGACAGTGTCTGTATCATTTCTAATGTAAGGAAATGGACATATATTAAATATTAATATGGATTTAACCATTGTATGTCTAAAAATAAGCGTTTCTCTCCGTCTAAAGTGAAAGTGAAAGTGAAGACAGCGTCCGCGAGACGAGTCCACTATCACCCCCTGCAGGCATTTGTTATAATACATACATAATGCTTTTTATGCCACAAATGTAATGTGTTTGTTAATGTTGTTTAATGTAACTTGGTTTTAATACTTTATTTGAACCAATTATTATTGCATCTTCGTTATTATGTAATTTTAAATGCTACTGCTCACTTGGGTCTATTTTTATTACCTCAAAATAACAAATTATTTCATTATCAGTTAGCAAAATAATTGTTAGGGCCAGTCCTTGATTAGTTAAAACATTTAAAAAATAATGTGATTTCAGTTTCTTATTCATTTATTTGATCATTGAGGGTTTCTTAAAAAGTGTAAAAATATCGTCTTGTCTCGTTCTCATGAACCCAATCTCGTGTTTCGTCTCGTGGATTAAGTGTCTCGTCACACCCCTAAACTTTTCTGTATTAACAGTGTATATATCAAAACTGCATTTGCTCTGAAATGATGCAAAAAGTTGAACCATTATTTTCAATCAAAAAGACATTCTTATACCACCTCTAATAATACCACCTCTTAATCTGCACTATCCAACCACGACACTGCCATTTAGTGCAGAGATCAACTCTTTTACATTTTAACGGACACACCCCAAAACAGGACATTTTTGCTCACACCTACAAAGTGGTAATTTTAACATGCTATAATAAATTATCTATATAATATTTTGAGCTAAAACCTCACATATGTACTCTGGGGACACTATCGATTTATTTTACATAGTAAAAAAGTCTTGTGAAATGTCCCATTTAAAGTTTAAGACCCAATAAAGTCTTTAGTAGGGCTGGGTATTGGCAAGGGCCTCACGATACGATTCATATCGTGATACATGGACCATGATACAATGTATCACGATACTATACAATACGTTGCATATTGCAATTCTTTGTTATTTTCATATTAAAAATGTAAAAAAATGCAAAAAATAGAGCTAACTTAAAAAAAAACTTTTTTTAAAGCCAACGTGTTTCCACACGTCGACTTCAAAAGCTGCAGATGTTTTTACATTTTCTGCCATTTTCTTACTTTGCTTACTTCTGAGACATGGCTGAGATATGACAGACAACTGGACAGCGACAACTACAGCAACGGCGGAGGAGGTCGTTTGATGGGTTAAAAATATCAATAGTAGAGATTTAAATAAATATTGATATACTATTGTGGAAAAAATTAATCACGATAGTTAACTGTATCAATATTTTTGCACAGCCCTAGTCTTTAGCAACACATATTACTATTGATAAATACATATATTTATGGTAGGAAATGTACAAAATATCTTCATGGATTATAATCTTCACATAATATCCTAATGATTTTTGTCATAAAAACTAGATAATTTTGACACATAAAATGTATTGTTGGCAATTGCTACAAATATACCCGTGCGACTTATGAGTGGTTTAGTGGTCCATGGTCACATATCACCAGCAAATTAATACAAATGTACCATGTCATTTAACTTTAAATAAAAAACCATAACATAGTTTTCAAGACTTCAGTGTTAAATTCCTGAAAAACATTTAAAAGGACAAAAAACGAAAGAATAAAAAGATGAAAGAGTAAAACAGTGTTTCACGATGTCACGCTGATATTAAAGTGTCTTCTTGAAGATGAAACAGCATCTTCTCTGAGGTACACTACAAAGGTTACAACCCGACACGCTCCTCACAGCCGAAGAAAACCTTTTAAGACCTTCTTGTGCGTTCCTAATGTGTCTGCTTATCAAGATGAAAGCCGTGAATGTTTGTTTAGCAGCGTAAAGTCGTAAACATATCCTGGTGATGATGAAGTTCTTCAAAAACATGGCGATCTTTCAGAACCTTCGAACAGAAAATCAGCTCTATTTTAAATGACCCGAAAAACAAGTATTATAAATCTAAAAGAAATTTTTCCTAAAATCATAAAAACATTTGGTCAAGTTTTAGCTTTAAGACGCATTGCTGAGCCTAGACCACTTTAACTCATTGAACTGTAAAACAGCGGCCACAATCAGATCTGTCAGCCGTGTTTGTGTAACCTCACAACCACAGGAGGACTCGATTACGGCACGCCAGTCAGGAAAAGGAAACCCAACCTGTCCTAAACGCACCCCACTCCAACACAGCTATCTGTGCTGTTATTTATGGATGTTATGTTTATGACTTCGAGATCATCATCATTTGAGTTATCGGAGAGTGACGGCAGGAAGCGGATAAATCAGGCACGTGTGACCCTCGCTGTCATAATCCAAAAGTGTCAAAAGCCAGCAGAGATCTTCCTGTATGGGGACGGTTGACAAAAATATCTGCAGCAGACAGATGAAGGGTAGAGACTTTGCTACAATCCCAGAATTCACCTCATGAAGTTTTTCTTTCTGTCATTTAACATCCGCTTTTCCAAAGTGACAGATCTATTTAACATAAAACTCAACATCACTCATAGCACCGTTAAGCCAGGCTTCTGTTCTTTTGTCCTTTGATCTAACCCGTGATTGCAACGCGTACCTTGCGGTCGATGCTGGGAAACCCAACCTGCTGTCAGGAAACACCGGGTGGCTCATCAATAGACATTCACAAAACCCAATAACAGCTGATTGCCCATCAATTGAACAAAACAGAACCTAGGGTGCAAAACTCCAGTGAAAATTACACTCCAATCAAGACTGTTGTCAGATGGATGGCTTTCACCGCGGTAAACACACTGGTAATAAGCACCTAGAATCACAACAACAGGTACATATAGAGTTAGGGACTAATTCTGCGAGTGCGTAATTTTCGGATCGAATTTGAGCTTTGGATGCATAAAAAAAAATCTTGTGCAACTACACAGCATGCAACACTCTGACCGGAAGTGATGAATTTTAGTGTGTTCCGATCAAAACACAATCCTTTTAGCATAGCTGTTAAAGGGAGTCGCACACCGGTCGCGCAGCTCAGCGCCACGCCGTTCTAAAAAAAATAAAACAATGTTTTTTATACGCACATCGGCGCCAATAGGTGGCGCCTGTCCGCTGCACCCAGCTACGACTCAGGAAGTTGCTTAAATCCCAGTCGCGCCACAGAGCGCAACTCACATAGTTTAACATTAAATAACATCATATTTGTCCAAATCATTTACGATTAACATTGGGTGCTAACGTATATTTTGCATTTTGAAGTAGACGCTATCTGACTAAGCTCACGCTATTTAATATGCACTTCCGGTGTACGATACCTCAGAGTTGTCCTAGACACGACTCGACACTGCGCATCCGGTGTGCGACCCACTTTATTGTTTTATTTATTTGCATTCATTTATTTATTTCACTATAGTGAATATTTATAGATTGAAGGCTCTTGCATTGGAATGGGCTTCTCCAATAATGGCACGGAATTACAATTAAACAAAAATTTCATACGACTGCCACTAGGGGGCGAACTCTGACAGTTGTGTCCGAATGGTGTGTACAGTGGAAAGGTGGTTTATAGCTTATATGTTTTTAAAATATTAAAAAAGAAAACATGAAGTGCAATTTTAGTCATTAGTCAAGAATGCTAATGTAAGTCAGTGGTTCTCAAATTTTTCGACATACCCCCCATGTAAGGTGCAACCCTTTGTGCCCCCCCAAATAAAATGCATGACATTAAACCATCTCAAACTGAAATTTTGAATTAAACAAAACATATTAAATTACACAATGTAGTGCTGTTGGTTAATAGCCTAATTTGTCTGAGGTCTAATTACACCAAATTTATGAGGAATTAATGTATTTTATAAAATGTCATAAAACTGGGCCCTTGTACCATCCCGCACCCCCCGGTTTAAAAGCCACTGATGTAAGCGCTGGTCATGGAGTGATGGCTGTGAAAGTTTATCGAGAGTGAAATGACAGTGGATTATGGGATGTGACTCCTGGGAAAACTCCTCAAAAAATTCAATTTTGCCATCATTAACATCCATCCAACCATAATGTTTCACTGAATAATTCAATAAATTCTGATTTGGCCTGATGACCAGTAACTTGATTAGGAATTGCAATACGTTTAAATCACAAAGTAAAAACAACAGGCTGTAAGCCAAACACTCGCATGAGAAACACAATTTACCATGAATTTATAATGCGTCTACCGCCGACAAAAACCCAAACAGCTGATCAGCAGCAAAAATCAACAGAAGAGTCTGGACTGATTTCAATGATACTAAAGTGGATTATTTCTTTAATTATAACAAAACCGAGGATTAAATGGAGAGCAACAGCTTATGTTCAAAGTAAATTTCAGGGACTGAAACACACAACAACTCAAAAACACTAAACACAGAAATTAAACATGTATAGTATATTGAATTGAGTTATTGTCACAAGGGTCAATTTCTTTCAATTGACATTTATGAATCATCTGAAAGGTGAAAATAAGCTTTCAATTGATGTATGTTTTTTTTAGGATAGGATGCAATTTGGCCGAGATGCAACTATTTGAAAATCTGAAATCTAAGGGTGCAAATAAATCAAACTACTGAGAAAATCGTTTTAAAGGTGCCAAAGAATGCATTGAAATAATCTGTTAAATTGTTCTCTGATATCTACATAACATTTTTTGTCTTTATTAAGTGCGAAAATGATCCAGAGTCAGTTTTTCATGTCAATTTACAACCCTAGGAATTGCCTTTTTAATGAAATGGTCTATTATTACCTTATTTGAAAGGGTCATGAATAATAATGTTGAGCTCTGCTCTGATTGGCTGTTTCTCCTTCAGTAGCTCTGTGTGTGTGTAAACAGATCTTATTTTTGAGTCTGTATCAGATTTTGAGGAATAATCACTTGTTTGGAGATTGTTAATGGACGTTTCTGAGTGGTAAGTTTGTGTTTTTTTCAGTATGGACCTGGAAAACATGACTGTAACGTCAATAGTAGAACTTCAGCCTACATGCTAGCATATAGCATTAACTATAGCATTAACCAGTCACAACATTGTACTTAATTTAATGTGTAATTTAATTCTCGACTGTAACGTCAAAGTCGGTGTTATGTTGATGTCTATTTTCCTGTTTTTCTTTTGCATGCATGAGATTTACATAAGAAGGAGAAAACAATCGTGTTTCAGGCTCATGATATGTCATTACCATGTACTGAACTATTATTATTCATCTATGCTGATATAAACACCGTTTTAAATTCTACGGCCCTTTAAAGGCACACAAGGCAAGTCTGAGTATTATTTCTCTACTAGCTCCGCCTAGTGTCTGGGAGTAAATGCGTTCTATATCTAAGACTATACGAGACTGAAGGACACCGGGTCGGATACAGCGAACTTGCAAGTGGGGTATTCTTCCTACAGACGGTAGGGGCGGGCGAGAGAGTCTTCATTCGTCATGTAATGAGTCATTTAACCATATACAGACTTACGAAGATGATTTATTAACATAAAAATGCTGCCTTGTGTCCCTTTAAAGTTGTCCAAATAAAGTCCTTAGCAACTGCATCCACTTACAAAAATATTTTTTTATATTTTTTTTTATATATTTACGGAAGGAAATTTACAAAATATCTTAATGAAACATGAAACATAATATCCTAATGAAAAATCTATAAATTTTGACCCATACAATGTTTTGTTGGCTATGGCTAAAAATATACCCGTGCTACTCTTTTTGAGTTCCAGGGTCACATTTGTATTTTAATCCTTAATACGTAACAAAATATATACATACTGATTAACCCACGAAACACAAATGGGATCTCATCAGTTTATCGTTTACTTCTCCAACCAAGATGTGAATTCAGGTTTTTATAAAATTCTTCACAAACCAAATGATCTGAGCTGTATTCCTACAATTCTCTCATTTTAGTCTAATTTAACTTTACCTAATTTTAGGTGAAACATCAGAGACCAAATTCAAATATGCATCATCATAAACTTCAAGTCTGCTAAGTTTCAAAGGAGCAACTTTAGAGAAATGAAACATTTCTTTAAGTAAACTTTCTTCTTTAGTCAACACAACAAGTACAATGCATCAATCACTGAAATCAGGTACAACAACTATCTGTTAAACTTCATCTTGACAGTGAATGATTTGTCATTTCAACAGCAGCTGTTTCGAAAAAAATAAATATATATATATATATAAAACATCACACACTGTGTACTTCTCAGGAAGAATGGTACATGATGACTATACTACATTTCCCATGATTCTCTGTCACAGCACAAGACTAATAAACCAGCACACTGATAACCATCAGTGCACATCTCATGCACATCTTCTGTTCTTGCATTAACACAAAAAATTTGCATGAAAATGTATAAAAATGCAAAACATTAATTTCTCATGACTTCATGAGTACAAACTTCTTACGAGGCCATGCAGGCAGTGCTAATTAAAGATGTCATTGAAGTCTTGTTTGGTGAAGCAGATTAAGTGTTTGCTGGTTTGTATTAGGCCTGCCCGTGTAAACAAAACCTCCTCGACACATTTAGCAGACAGAAGCTTGCATTATTAAATTATATCCGGAGTTACACGCGCATAATGCCGGGGCCCTGGAGTAAAACGTGCTAATGTAACGCTGAGCATGTGAAAATTAAAAGAATGCGCACGTTCGTAATGAAGCCGAGCACTTAATTAAAGATGATGAAGAAATGAAAAAACACCAGAGACTCGCGCCCGTGCCAGGTGCTGGAAACAAATCTCACCATCCGATCAATGCAGCGTCATTCACGCGTTTGCTATACGTGTGACAACAAGCTTAAATCGAGTGTGTGGAAATGCATGTGCAAATGTTACGCGTGAAAAAGTCTGAGATCGAGTGGGAGGCTACAAATAAAGCACTACAAATGATTATTTTTAATGATGCACATTAGAAAATTGTAAACAAAACAGCATGCCTATCGAGTTTCACTGAATAAGGAGGTCTATAATACCTGGAAAAATGTTGCATTTAGATTCAATGCAAGTTGCATGGGACCAATAAGATTACCAGCTGGATGTAAACCAAGCAAATGTCTTTGTGATTGTAGCTGTTTATGAGAAAGCCAGATTAATATTGAAAACATTATAGCTATGTTTACACAACAGTAATATAGTAAAACAAATCATCAAATGACAAAATGACTAAAAATGCTGTATTATGCGTGCTTTTTAGAAAAGTGTTATAAACAAACAGCCAAAGCGCATTTAAAGTTTTATGTTTATAGTTTAAAGCATTGTTGTGTAAACGGCCGCTCAGATACATTACCTAGAACAGGGGTCTTCAACGTTTTATGGGACATTGACCACTTAGATGAGAGAGGCATGGAGCGGGGACCCCCTGATACTAAGACTATGTTTACATTAATACATTTATCCTTTAAAACACGTTAATTTTGCTACGTTTACGCCTTTCATTTACACTACACCACCGTTTTCGGCCCTCATAAACGGATTCATTCGCAAACGCTGCTGACCCTGTTTTAGTTTAAGAACTCAGATGTTGCGCTGCAGTGTAAATGAACGTAGACGGAGTCTTATGTAAACGAACAGCTGATGTTAACGTGACAGCGCAAGTAAAAATTATTTTATTCAGGTAAATGGAGGTTTGCAATGGAGGTTTTGCCAAAAATAGTAAACATCTACCAACCAGCTATTATAAACGCTATATCAGACATGTTTTAACATGTATCCTTATAGATAATGTCTGTTTTATATTTATGTTTGAGTATTGTTGGGTTTATATGTTGGTGTAATGTTGTTTATGTTTTGTTCAAATTTAGTAAGCTTATTACGAAAGATAGACTGTAATTTTAAACGCCATATAGGGCGTTGTAAAGGCCAATATGAAGGGAGAATTGTAATGCGTCAGACATTATTTTCGAGATTAATTTAAGTTTTGTTTGCTACTTTAAAATTAATTTTGTTTCATATAATTTGTCTCTTAATTTAAATCGATGTTTGGTTGGTAAGTTTTGTGAATATAAATTAATAAAAACAATAAAATCAACGTCAAATTAATATTTAATACTCGTTTAGCCGATTGTGTTTTTTGCTATTTCTATGTTGCACGGACATCGCACACTTTTAAAAAATTACGTCATATTAATTTTTAATACTTTAGCGGGCCACGCTTTTTTTTGGGAGAACGCGTGTGAGGGAACACACACACGCACTGACAGTGACAGGTAAGGGAAGATAAGTTATTTGGTGTTTTTCTGAAGAATACAGTCAGTTTGTACGAAATTAAATTCGCAAAGGTAAGCTATTATTAGAGTAATAAGTTATTTTACACTTTTATGCGCATGCCCAGTTACGTGATTGGTCATGTTTCATGCTTTTATGGTCGTGAATAGTGATGAAGATTCTTTTAAAAATGCCAGTATAAACGAGGATCTTTTTTTTTTTAAATGCCGTTTTAAAACGCAAATGCTCTAATGAAAACAGGGCCTAAATGTGTAAAAAAAGACATTTAAGTAAGCAGTAAGGTACGATAGGCTCCTTTATCATATTAGGCACAAAGCAAAGTGGAGTAAGCACAACTATAGACCAATCAGAATCAAGGACTGAAAATTCTGAAAAAAAAGACAAACATGCTTATACGACTGACCTTGTTTTTATGATGCCGAGGTAAAGTTTTTTCTGTTGCTACTGCTGCTTCCTAAGAGGGCGCTTGCCTTGTCTTAAGATATTTTGTTTTTGTACGGGGTCTAAAATTGCACTGCACACGGTACCTTCAATAAGCCTAGGCGGTTGCACACGTGCACAACTTTGAGAACATTGGTTGTAATGTTTTGTACTTATGCTTTACATTTTTTTAATAATTAAAAAATAAATAAAAAATAAACCTACACTTTTGGACTCATCCCCAGAAACCATCTCAGATGGATGGCTTTAAACTTAAACAAACAGAAGCATTGAAAGCGTTCCTTAAGATCTGATTTGATGTGTTGTTAAAGATCTGAATGTGCATCTCTGATGATAGTAATTATATGCCATAAGAAAGTTTACCTAAATCCAGTATTATTAGCTGTGCGCTGGCCTGAATGTTTCCAGCGTCGTTCTCCGTTAAACACTGATAAAAACCCTCGTCCGATTTCACTAAACCCAAAACCTGTAGGTTGTGCTGCTTCTGTGGAGACACAAACAACAAAACAGATTACCATCATCAGCCAGTTATTACTGTGAGAAACACAGCCGCTTATGCCGGCAAAAATAACAGAAAGAGATTAATTATGACTGGAATGGTTGTTGACTATTTATAGGGCTGGATGATAATATAATAGGACTTTTCACATAAAGGATACAAATTACAGAGCCATTAACACTGAAGCACAAATCACACATTTTCACAGAGAGACAGACATTAGATATAATAAACTATTATCAAGCCAGATGATCTCAGTTTTTGCATAAATTGTTGTTGAATAGAGGAAAAGAAAGACCTTTAAAATCTTCACATACAGCAGATTTGAGACCATAGATGTGTACTAGACAAGTTTTGATTTACCACTATTCTGAAATAATCGCTCGGTATGACCGTGTCTCCGTCCTTCATCCATTTCACAGTGGGCGGCGGTGACCCCGTGACATCACACTCAAAGATGATGTCCATGGACTCCTGGGCGTACGTGTTGGAAGGTCTCGTCAGGAACCGTGGAGGAACTAGAAAATAAATGAACAACATGCACCCGTGAAGCCGAGAGGGGTACAGCGCAATAACAAAACTACTGAAGTCTAACATCCTATCACAGAGTGTAATGCGATAACAGGCATGGAGCGACAGTTCAAGTGTTCATCTATTCATTTCCCATTACAGTTGCTATAGCAACCGCATCCGTCACAGAACAAGTTGGTTTGTGACCTCTCGTACTGTTAACAACTTAGTGTGCAGGTGATGAAAGATGTGCGGAGAGGGAACAAGAACACGAAAATAGTAAAAATAGATACACAGGTAGCTTCATCTTTGAGAAGGAAATATTTTTGTATTTTAACATCAGTTTGTGATTTTAATTAATGTTCCTCTCTTAAATCAAACTAGGATTTACACTTGGTTTGGTCTGAGATTTTAATTTGAATTTAATTGTTCTGCTTACTGTGCCGTAAATGCCGCTTAGTATAAGAAACGGTATGCTACAATAAAAGTTTATTATGCTAAATTGTTGTCACACAACCTCAGTATGCATACTGTATTTAATTCAGACGGTGACAAAGTGTTCTCTAATTACAGATGCAGAATTGAAATATGGACTGAACTGTGCACTATTGTGATCAAACACACACTCATAGCATTTCTCAAGATTTTCCTTTCATCTTACAGGGTTCCCACACCTTAGTTAACTTTAAATTCAAGGACCTTTCAAGGACTTTCCAGGTCCAATACCTTCAAATTCAAGGACTAAATGTGGGGACACATTTCAAGTGAGAGCAAGGTTACATTGTGTTACCTTTTAAGATATATTGTTACAGTTCCCATTCAAGGGAACTCGCGCTGCGTCACAGCGGTGACACTTTGGGGACGCCTCCAGGGTTAAGTGTGTCTGATGTGTATATCAAATTCAACCAATGGTGAGGCTTAATGACAAAGACAGGGTGACGCGGGAGTCAGGAAGTATATCGCTATCTGAAATATTGCCAAAGATGGCGTTACAGGGACGCAGGAAGAATGGCAGGAGAGACACAGCGTCTCGTTCCCTTCTCAGGGAACAACAGTTACATACATAACCCGAGACGTTTTCATGTGTCAAACACAACTATGCAACTATACTTCTTGCATTAAATAGATTTAAGCACTTTCAATGACCTGTATCTATGTATGTATATTTTCAAAACTTCCAAGGGCCTTGAAGTTTTTTCCCGCAGATTCACAAACTTTCAAGGATTTCAAGGACACGTGGGAACCCTGAACTTATGGGTAAGTTTAAAGTGTAACCTAAACCAGCATTAATTACGGTTCTGTCAGAAACCAGGAAAACCTCAGCTTTTGACCCGTCAGAAGACTTACGAGTGCAGACATGAAGAGATTAAAACCGTTAGTGTTTAATAACCCGACTCACATTTCTCTGAAGCAGAGAGCGGTCACTGCAGCTCTCATCAAAAAATAGCAGAACATTATTTATTCCTGCAGAGTCACAGCACACTCCCTATGAAGGATAATGATTCAAACACGAAAAATACTGCATAAAAGCTGTGTCTCATGGACGGTATAGCATAAATTACATCCATGTAGATAAATATTAAACAAACCAGCTGTATAAATCATGGACATAATGTCTGTGATGTCACCCATAGGTTTCTGAAGAGCATTTTTGAAGCCCAAAGTGGGTGGAGACGACCGGCCTCATCTTAGCAGTACGTCACTCCCAGATGACCCAAAATGGGCAAAGAGGCAAAATGTGGCCTGGTTGCTAAAACCACGCACGCCTAACTCAACAGTTGTGACAGCAGTGGCAATCCACCAGTCACTCAAGTGGCCACGCAGTTAATTATGCAGAACTTTAAGACTTTATATAATTCAAACGGATGAGTTACAAAAAAATTCACCCCCTTACAGTTGTCATGAGAGACAAAAATAATTAACTTAGTAGACCAAAACCACTTTTGTACCAGGCTGTGAACAGTAACGTTTCGGGATTTGAGGTTGCCCATTTTATTATTCTAAAAATATTTCCAGGTTCAAAGCAAATCAATGCTGTCAATTGCCGCAGAAATTCATTTCAACTCATCTCTCAGTTTGTAAAAAACAAGTGTAAACTGTGTTTACACGCATGCAGTATGCATACTAAAAAAAGTCTATGCTGCTAAACATAAATACCCATCACAAGACTACTGCAAAAAAAAAAATTCACTCAACCTTGACTGCAAATTATGCACATGGATCATGCAAAATGATGCGACAATCAATAAAATCCTGTTAATATGGAGAAAACTTCACTCACAGGAATTTCATCAGTAATTTCATCAGTAATTTAGGACCATATGAGACCCGTGCTGGCAAATTGAGTCGGAATGAGCAAATTTTCCAAAGGGATTGATTTATAATTTGACATTTCTCTATTATAAAAACTTCAAAACGATGAATGATGTGTTGGAATCTGATGACAAATGACAGAGCTACACTTGTTTGAAGTTGACAGGGTCAGCAAAGTAAATTTTGAGAAAAAAGAACAGAGTTAAAGATTTTTATAAGTTAAAAACAAAATCACAGCATCTATACCTTAAAATCATCGGTAAAACTAATAGATTTAGCACAAACAAAGTCAAAAACAATATCTATAGGAAAAATATATGTTGAATTTTTTTCTTTCTTTTGTTTTTTAATTGAGATTGAGACCGACAGCTTTAAAGGAATATTCCATTTTTTTAAAAGAAAAATCCAGATAATTTACTCACCACCATGTCATCCAAAATGTTGATGTCTTTCTTTTTTCAGTCCAGAAGAAATAATGTTTTTTGAGGAAAACATTGCAGGATTTTTCTCATTTTAATGGACTTTAATAGAGCCCAACATTTAATACTTAACTCAACACTTAACAGTTTTTTTCAACAGAGTTTCAAAGGACTATAAACGATCTCAAACGAGGCATAAGGGTCTTATCTAGCAATACGATTGTCATTTTTGACAAGAAAAATAAAAATATGTACTTTTAAACCACAACTTTTCGTGTAGGTCCGGTCCAGCGCGACCTAACGTAAATGCGTAGTGACGTAGGGAGGTCACATGTTATATAAAACGCACATTTGCGGATCATTTTAAACAATAAACTGACACAAAGACATTAATTAGTATCAGTTGACATACAACAATGTAGGAACGGTCCTCATTCTCAACACTTGTAAACACTGGGGCGGAGTTTCGCGTTCGTCCTCTGTGACCTCTTGATGTCATGACGTATTGCGTGGGGTCAGCTGGCGCATCACGACCGGATCTACATGACGAGAAGTTGTGGTTTAAAAGTGTATATTTTTTATTTTTGTCAAAAATGACAATCGTTTCGCTAGATAAGACCCTTATGCCTCGTTTGGGATTGTTTAGTGTCCTTTGAAACTCTGTTGAAAAAAACTTTTAAGTGTTGAGTTAAGTATTAAATGTTGGTGTCTATTAAAGTCCATTAAAATGAGAAAAATCCTGCAATGTTTTCCTCAAAAATCATAATTTCTTCTCAACTGAACAAAGAAAGACATCAACATTTTGGATGACATGGTGGTGAGTAAATTATCTGGATTTTTCTTATAAGAAAATGGAATATTCCTTTAAGATCTATTGTAATGCAAGGATCTAATATAATCTTATACATCACATAAGACAAAGACATAACAGATTATATCTGCATGAATTCTTGTCAAAACTACAGAGCCCCTAAGGGGACATGGAGCAAAAATTAAATAAAGTTTAGTTTAGCGTGCGCACATGAAACTATCATGTGCGCGATAGATTCACATGCGCACGCAATATTTTCATGTGTGCACGCGAAACTAAACTTGAATTTTTTTTATGTCTATATAGGGGTTGCACGGTCGTGTATATGCACTCTTAGAACGAATGTGTTAAAAACAACACATTAGTGTTGATTGTGGGACGACACACTAAATGCGTTGTCCCAGAATTCACCCATCACTGTGTTATTATTGAAACAACACATTTTGTGTTACTTTTAACACAACTTGTGTTATATATTAACACAAAATCAACACAAAATGACACATAATGTGTTAAAATTACACATAATGTGTTAAAAGCTTAACGCACAAAGATGTGTAAAATATTAACACATCCTTTCTAAGAGTGTGTGCATGCATTAGATCTGTCAGTCAGTGCGAGGAAAATAATTTTTTTTTTCTTAATAACTCTTTTAAAATCAATCAGGTACAGAACTTTATCTCTCTTTATAACTCTTTTAACACCTAGCAAGTCATGCACTTTATTTTTTAATTGCTGCATGTTTTAAATCCAACACCAAAATGTCAGACGTTCATGTGGATGGACACACATCTTTGTTTAGATTAAGCATTTAGGACGTTACACCTCTTTAAGAAAACATGCAAATAAAGATAATTTTAGATGTTAGACTATTTAGAGCATTAGGATAACTAGACGAGGGTTTAATGTACTTATTTTTATGAAAACCTCAATTTCGACCAAAATCGAAATCGATATACAATCTATATACAGTGGGTATTTAGATTCATTTTGCCAGCATGGGTCACAAATGTTTATAAGCTTGGAAAATGTATAAGGACAAACTCATATTTCTGCATTAAATCTTCTGAAGTCTCTCCTAATAATTGTTAGTGATTTAATGTAAATGTGAATTTACATGAAACAGATTTTTTTTATATATTGCAAACTTATTAATAAACATAACTATATTACGCCTACACATGCACCTGTTTGAGCGTTTTATGAAGTCTGTTCGCACACATCTGTGGCCACCTGTGTGTGCGCGTTTTGGCACAAAGTCAGGTATATTTTTACCCCATCAGAAACCAAATCAGATCTACTGACTCTCATGGGAGATTTCGCTTCCTGTGTTCAGTAACAGAGCTGTCCGATTGTGCGTCATCACCTGTAAAAGTCAAAAAAAGCCGGTGGAAAAACGTCAGAGTCTATCAGACGTGGAATCTCTCCGGTGGTCGACTGCAGCTCAGATCACCAGCAGGAGGTGAAAATAACAGACCTCAGATCAGGGATGTGACAATAATACACACATTTTGCTTCAGACAAGCAGCAAAAATCCTGCATATGCAACTTGAATCATTTTAGTTGCTTGTGGTTTGCAAAAAAGGCATAAAATCCGATGTACAAACCCGATTCAAACCACATTTAGAGCATCCACATTTAGTCTAAACGGTCAGAGCACAACATGTTTTGTGTAAGCTGTTAGTATAAAACTTTAACACAAACTAGATCCAATATTTTACTCTATATACCGTTGTGCCTTTATTTAAATGAGCTTCTGTTGTTGTCTAATATCGAGCTGGAATTACATTTACTTTTGTCATTAAGGCTCATTGTGATTGTCTGAAGTCGGTAAGTAAATGGTTATCGGCCACAGACTTGATTGCCAATAGTTGAAAATTTAGCCAAGCGAGTCGAGATTAAAACAAATCAAGTCAAGTATGAAATCATTAGTGACGCAAGTAAGATCCAATCGTAGTTAAAATAAAAAAATCTTGCATTCAAAAATGTGAGTATTGCATGCCCTGACTTTGTTGAAATATCTTCTGAACTTTTTTTTAAGCGTTTAGATGCTCAGAAACATAAAAGCTCTGGTTTGCTCTACAAAAAAAGCGGATGTCCGCAAAGAGATGAAAGTAGGGAAAAAATCTATAAAGGTTAAATAAATAAAAACAAACACATCTAGACGTGTGGTTGCACTATAATAACCTTATATTTCTCGTCAGATGTTCATAAACATCAAATGAATTGATCTAATAAACCAAATTAGATTTAGAAAACTTGTTCTTGATACACACCCCGCACGGCGAGCTCTGCCTGTATCTCACTGGTCATGTTGTTGCCATCTGCCTGGCAGCTATATATCCCAGCATCCTCCTCTGTCAGGTTGACGATCTGCAGGCTGCCCCCACCAATCACAGCGAAGCGTTCACTGCTGGCAAAGAAACGAAGAGCGATTAGGACGTGTTGACAAGCTGTTTGTCAAAGACACTTTTCCTTTCAGGACATCTGTACTGTTTTCACCATCGCAAACAGTCTCAAGCATCGAGACGGTGTTAAAAACAGGATACGGTGTAGATTTCATTTCCTCTGGATTTTCCTTTGTGTGTTGATGACATGTCCTACAGTTTGTCATTAAACTGCTGTCCCCCAATGACTGTGAGACCGGAGGCAACCATAGAGAGAAATGGTGGGTTCAGTAAGATGTGCTAAGAGAGAAAAAATCAATAGTTACAGCACGAGAGAGAGAAAGAGAGAGAGAGAGAGAGAGAGACACTACAGGGCCCATTAAGAAATCATCCATTCAAACCACCTGCATATCAATTCATCATATAAATACTCATACTGTGCTATTAAGGGAAAATTACCAATTACTGTGTTTGACTAAGGACAGATAAATGAATGAATTCTGCTTGCTCGCTCATCGTTTAAAGGTGCATTGTTTAAGTTTTAGGAGGATCTCTTGACAGAAATGCAATATAAAATAAATAACCATATTATCAGTGGTGTATAAAGACCTTACATGAAAAACTGTATTGTTTTTATTACCTTAGAATGAGCCATTTTTATCTACATACTCTGCGGGTCCCCTTATATGGAAGACGTCATCGTGCTTCTACAGTAGCCATAAGCGGACAAACTGCTTTACCCCGGATTTCCGCCAGCTGCGGAACAGCTGCAGATCGTAACGGCTCCGCACTCCGCCTTCCGCCAATACCCACCAGGTCCGTATTTGTTGCAGAGTGGCTGTGTGCTGAAGTGACGAAGACCCATGAGGTCTTGCAAATTCACGTGATGATCGGGCAATATCTAGTTCTGTCTACGCCCATTATGACGTTAAATTTTGCTGGACCAGCCCAGATCACAACACGAGATCTCGCAAATTCAGGTATGACCACGTGATATATTCATGGTTCGCCCTGCGGAGCTGTCCGGCATCCAGATAAAAAAAGAATCCCTGTGAATTTGTTCCGGAAGGCTGCGGATGGCCAGAGCTGTGACGGATTCGGAACGCAGTCAGTGGAAATACCCACATTTTGAGTTGAATGGAAACCGATTGACTCCGCAGGCGTTCCGCAGTCGGTGGAAATCCGGGGTTACAAAACGCGTTTCATCGCTACGTTGTCCCAGATGACGACATGTTTGTCCTTTGCCGGCTACCGTAGCTTCTCTATGCATTTCGAAAGGGAGGGGTGAGCTGTGGACTTAGGCTTTTTCTCAATTCCAAGAACGCAAAGAATGCACTTGAGATCTCTGCAATCTTCCTGTTGGTCACCTGACCTCCACAGATTCAACATCGCAACATTTATATGTGACAAACGTAACATTATCTGCATTATTATATACATTATTTTATTTGTGTCAATTTTGTTAATAATATAATCTAAAATTAAAAAAAACTCAATTATGATTAGTTGTTCTATGCCAATAAAACATACATTTAAATGTATTTATTACTTAAAATGTTTACAAAGAAACTTTTTTATATACATATATATGTACAAGCATATTTGTTTTATTGTAGTTAAGACGACGTAAAAAATCTTGTTGTGCGTAGCACTTCCTTTCTCCGCCATTGTTTTGCTGCAAAGACTTCTGGGGCGTAAAGCGATTTTAGCGTGCAAATCTGCACTCAAAGCATCCTTGATATTAAGAACACATCCGGGTACTTTCATGTGTCCTCTGCAGGGTTTCCCGCAGCATATTTCAGTTAAGGCGGCCCGCCTAAGCTTGGAAAACCCAACCGCCTAAACTAAATTCGCTGCAAAAAAGGCCGTCAAGTTCATCTCTGAGAATATCGCGTACGCGCATCACACCGCATTCGGGGATGCGCGCCACACGGCCAAAATGAGAAAGACGTGGTCCGGACCGTCACTGTCTGGAGGATAACTAGCCAGTTGATAAAACATCTCGAAGAATAGCGTGGACGTGCTTCACACCGCGAGCGTGCACGCACACCACACGGCCGAAATGAGATAAGACGTGCTCCGTCATGTCTGGAGGATAGCCAGTTGATAAAACACGTGTCCGTGAGAACTGTAAGTGTACTTATGTTTTGGGGTTATTCAAGCCTGTTATTGTATAAGTCTACAGTTCTTCTAATTTTAAAGTAAGTTAGCTGGTGATTTTGTTGAGCAACCTGCTAAGGTTGCCCCGCCCCTTTGATTGCCACGCCCTTGGCCACGCCCACCTGCCCAACCCTACCACCTTGACTAACAATTTTTCTGCGGGAAACCCTGCTCTGTACTTGCATTCTTCAAAATTGGAATTGAACTTCGATGGTTAATGATGACGTATAGCGAGAACACAAGGACGAAAGATCGCTAAAGAACACATATTGAGAAACCATGGTTGAAATTCACAATCTTACCACTAGATGCCGCATAAATCTACACCTTTAAGAATTTTTTTTCAAAACATTCAAGCATCTTCCAATTCAAAGTAAAAACCTGATCGATTACGCCTGAAGTATGGTTGGTATTTTACATGTATCTGAGGGTATGCGTACATTTAAACCCATAACCTTGCAAAGCATAATTTTACAGATTTCAAAACATGCGTATTGAAACAAATTGTAATGGCTCTCTTGGCCACACATTTTACATACTGTATGCATGTCCTACGCAAAGTATAAAAAGTATGCACGGTTCCAAAAATCCTGCGCACATACTAATCTGATGACAAAATTTCTGTTATGCGCACTGTATTATGACCCTTGTGTTTGTGTAAAAACAAAACTATACTTCAGGCTTAACTCAAATTACTATTTCTTTATGACACTGAAGCCGTGTTACTGTTTTAAAAAATGTTGGACTTTAGTGTGCACAGATCTTTAGAGTCCTGTTCATATTTATTGTTGGTTGCAAACGTTGATCAAATATTAAAAACAAAATCAACTTTCTTGCAAGCAGAACATTGGTCATAAATGTTTAAAAAGGAGACAAACACTCTCAAGCCGAGCATTGTAAATATCAACGGGATTCAGCAATAGAGCCAGGAGAACTTATTTTTATTATACAAGAAACACATTAAATCACAAACATCTTGATAACAATTCACCACCATTAGTGTTCCAGAAAGAGGCGTTTGTTTTAGCTGAATATGCATCTGTATATGATTTGCAATATTTCTCGTTTCATATGCTTGCAATCCACTCAGAAAATCCCGACAAACACTCAATGCTGAAGTAAGTGTTATTCCTGGGAAACACCGCAGTCCATCCGGCTGTGATGGAGTTCCTTCTGGAATACAAACCCCTGGCTATATTTTACACAGAAATTCAATTTTAACAAATGTCAGAAAGCACAAAAGCTGTCCCGTCAGGGTAGAAAACAATCCTCATTTATCCACAGCATTCCGTGGCTTTCCATAAAGCACTGAACAGCATTCCCACTCTAATCCAGGGTTAAGTCAACATTTAATTCAAGCATGAGACAAACTTTTTAATCACCCAATTATCTGTGTTATATTCTCTCAAATACTGATCCAAGACCATCTTCTTATTTCCAGATTATCACTTATTTAATTAGGAACGCAGGAACTGACCTTAGATCAGTATTACTGCATTTTAAACTGTCTTGGATCAAAGCAAAAATCTTAATCAGTAAACACACCCTTACAGAGAGCTGAAAATCCATTTATCCAAATCTTTACTCACATCCACAAACACATGATGGACAGTCCTGAAGTTGTGGGCATTGTGGGTAATCACATGATTAGAATGTATCAGGAATACATTACATCGGCCCAAAGGCACAAGAGAAGCAATTACACCGTAAATGACACAGTCTGTCAGAAATTATCGCACAGACAACTGCAATTAGACATTTAGACGCTTTCAGTCAACACTCAACGGACAGACCGAGAAAGAAACGGCCGACATTTAGGGACTGAGTGTGTGTAGCATCTTAAACAGGTCATGATTAGTCCACATCGGCTCTTTTATACGATCAATTCGATCTTTACGGAACGCATCATTTTAAATTACGTTGAATGGGAAACAGTTGAATACATTATTACAGAGAGAAGACTATAGTACTATTAGGACAGGATTAGTTTTACATAGAGAGGTGGGGAAAAGCAATTTATATCAGAGTTTCTCAGTGATTTTAGTCCCATCTGAATGCTAAATGTCAGTTATCATTACAAACAATGTCAGACTTCCTCCTTCTGTAAAACGGTCCAGAGAAATGACCCCAGGTAATACAAATCCGATGCAAATAGACCAGCTGTAAATATATGTCACTTCGCACTCGGCCGTCCAATCACCCGCATCGTTCAACGACTGATAACAAAGCAAAAGTATCATAGCAACCAAACCGCTCAGCCAAGCTTACATTCAAACATTTTTCAACTCTTGGCACTCAACACGAACAAAACTCATTGTTTTCCATTAAAAACAATTGAAAACAAATGGCGGCTGCCGACGTAAACGCCTTGGTGTGCACGCCCCGTTTAACCGCGGCTGAAATCGTCAGGCGGAAGCCAACTGTAGGCACTTGCCAGCATTTTTCAGCTGAGCGCTTTGGTTGCTATGATACTTTTGCTTTGTTTATAAGTCGTTGAACTATGCGCCGGTTGGTTATTGTGATATTTGTCCCGCCCCCATTCAATGTGATTGGACGGCAGAGTGAGAAGTGACATTGACAAGCTGAACGTTTCACCCAAAGTTGAACACTTTTCAACTCTGGGCGCTAACAGTGCTTTCATACCGCCACCGGCGAGAGCGTCAAAGTGGCCGGAAGTCATTTATTTTCAATGAGAGCCAGCTGCAAGCTCCGGACAGTTGAAATCAGATCAACTTTATGGTAATGAGCTAGGACGCAGTTTAACGGCAACCAATCGGAAGGCAGAAACGTTCGGCGGCAACCAATCGGAAGGCGGAAAACCTCTGCTTGAGAGGATTCCAGAGAATGCATTTGAGCGTCAGAGCGTCCACTACACCTTTTCTATAGCGTCGTTAGTAAGGCAGCCAGAGCTTTTATTGACACTCTCGCCGGTGGCGGTGTGAAAGCACAGTAAGAGCGGAAAAACGGCAAAGCGCCGGCACTTAACATGGACAAAACCCATTGTTTTCCATTGGAAACAAAAGAAAACATATGACGGCTGCCGACGTAAACGCCTTTGTGTGCACGCCCCCTTTAACCATGGCTGAAATTGTCAGGCGGACACCAACTGTAGGCGCTTGCCAACGTTTTTCAGCTGAGGGCTTTGGTTGCTGTGATACTTCTGCTTTGTTTATTATTCATTGAACTATGCACCGGTTGGTTATTGTGATATTTGTCCCGCCCCTCATTCACAGTCATTGGACGGCACCGTGAGAAGTGACATTGACCAGCTGAGCGTTTCACCCAAAGTTGAAATTTTTTTAACTCTGGGCGCTCAACACGGACAAAACCCATTGTTTTCCATTGGAAACAATTGAAAACACATGGCAGCTGCCAATGTAAAGCGCATCGCTCCAATTGGAAACAACTGAAAACATACGCTGACCACCGGCGTAAACGCCTTGGTGTACACGCCCTCTTAGTGATCTGAATAAAACTGCAAAACAAAAGGCAGTAAGTGATGCTTGTTTCTGCAAACATTATCAGTAAGCGGAGTCTCTTAACACTGGCAGGCACGAGTGCGTAACCTTGAAAACTTTGGACAAAAGCATCTGGTTGAGTTATGCCGTTTTTAAATGACTGTCTGCGAACCTCAGGAGCAAATCTACTCCCAGCGTGAGGAAATAAAACATGCGGCGGGTCAGAAGAGAGACAGACAAGGAGCTAATAAAAAGCATGTAATCACTTTTACACCACCACAATGAAAACATTGCCAAAGCCGCCTCTGAAATCACATCAGGGTAAACAGACCAGCACAAAAGGCGTAATAATGACTGATGGAGTCCAGCGCTGTATCCCTGACAGCTGATTTACATGCGGTGACTGTACTATCCTTTCTACATTATTCATGCAGGACCGATGACAACGGCAGAACTGAACCATTACAACAGGAAAGAGAACAGCAGCTATTTTACAAACTACTCGAAGCAATTTAAAGCATATAAACGGCGTGTGCGACTTTATGTGGTGCATCGCCGTGTTTTAGATAAGAGTCTCGTAATGATGCCACGTAAACGCAATTACACAACAGCAACGTGAGGAAGGCGCACATGCTGCATAATATCCATTTACACGGGTGTCGGTAATTACCCCGACCGAATAATAGGATATTTTACACCGAGATGTTGAATAGTGAATACTGTGATTAAGTCAGACTGAATGGATTCGGTTTGTGTGTTTCATGGAGACTGGCTTGAGTTTGCACCGAGTTTAGTTTAGCACTCCAAGTCACGCATGAGAAGCGTGAGTGCTGCCAGCGTGCGACTGAACGACGGCGAATCTGAGGAAGAAAGAGTTTAAGTGCTATCCCACAAGGCACTGCTGTCAGCTTGAACCTGTACACAACGTTTTATTTGTGAGAAAAAGAAGTAAAGAAAATTGCATTTGGTGTATTGCGAGCCCCAGCGCACGCTTCTGAATGCCAAATGCTAAAATGTTTGGATTGTAAGTCACACTGTTCATTTATTGGCACTTTATCTTGGTGGTTTGGGTTAAAAGTCCACCGCAGTGGAAGATTAAGAGAGAAAGCGTTCTGGCGCACTTACCCCTCATCAACCGGCCTCCCGTTGAACGTCCAACGAATAACTGGCACGGGATAACCCTTCATGACGCATGGCAACAACACGCTCTCCCCGACAACCTTTGCCACTGCAACCGGGCCTTGGAGAGTCTCCACTTTTTCCTCAACACCAGAGTCTGCAAAAATAACAACAAAATGTTTATTTTACAAGTACGCTGTCTGCATCCTATCGAATGTCTTTTTGCATGAGTCAGAGTTTACCAACGTGAACTGAAATTAGGATTTTTTTTACGTTTTACCTTAAAACCACAAACAAAAAAGTTTTACATGACCATCTCTATCATTTGAAACATATAATTTATTTTATTATTACATAACAGATTTGCATGAAACCTTTGCGGTATTTTCAAAATGTCGATAAAAACTATTGCGAAACGAAAGGTTATAGTATATGATTTTGTATATTTAAAGAATGACCATGTCACTTAAAAACCATGCAAACTTCAAACCTCGGGTAACCTATAAAAAAATCGTTTTTATTAGGCGTATTTTCAAGTTGCGCAATCTGATGGGTCATGGAAATGCAACTACAATCTTTTCGTCATCTTTACCTGCTGACACCTGTAGCTCCGCCTCCTCGCTGGATTTAGGCGGTCCTAGACCCTCGATTGTGCATCGGTAGAGTCCGGCATCACTTTGAGAGGCATTGCTGATGACCAGAGCTCCACTGGGTAACTGTATGACCCTGCTATCCAGCTCTACGGCCCGGCCGCCTTTCTCCCAGCGGGTAAACGGGGCGAGCTCTTCCGTCACCTCACAGTTTAGCATCTCGGTCCCGCCTTCATGAACAGACACGCCCTCCGGTTGACTGAGGAACCGCGGAAGTCCTGCAAGGACAGAATGGGTGTTACTGGTAAACTATTTAAATCCAATGGCAGTACGAAGAAACTATACAAGAATAAGAAATCCTGAGGAAATCCAGATGGAGATGAGATGCTTTGCAAACTCTGGAGGAATTAAGTAAATACACTAATGGTCTTGTCGAACCAATTAGTAAGGATGTAATAGGTGAAGAGCTGACATTAAGCTTGTTTGAACAGCATAGCAGTGGGTCGATTCACATCATAGTTTACTCGATTAATACCTTGATTAATGCTGCACCGAAGAAGTAGATTTCAACTTAGATTGATATGACAAATGAGTTTGTCTCAAAAATTCAATTTGTCATCAACTTGCTGGTTTTATTGCAGTTTAAAACATTCAGCAGTAAACAGACTTAGAAAGTTTCATTGTTGGGTGTTTAGATAAAGTTGAAAATAAGTTATTAAAGCACTATAAGCTGATTGTGTCCTGCCGTTACCACCAATAATAAATTCACCATTTTATTGATTTAGATTATTTAGAAAATACATTTTCATTACGACAAATCTGGTCAAATATTAAAGTATTAAAGTCTGTTAATAAATTTATTACTACAGAAAAATGTGATATTAAATTAAATAATCTAGGAAAAACAATCAGGATTCTCTGCGCTCAAATGCTGGGGGTGTGTCCGCTGTCGGCGATGAAACTACACCCATTCGCGGAAAGAAGCTGCTGTCTCTCTGAACTTTTTAAAGTTGCGGTTACACCAGCCGCGGTAAAGGTGGCAAAAACGCGCTATTCGCACGTAGTTGGATGCTTGAACATTTGAGTTCACTCGCTTCATTCACATGTAAAAGCCGTGCGTGAAATTCTAGTCATTCAAAAAATTCATGCGGAAATTCGCGTCATGGGAGGGGCTTCTTCGACTCCGCTGAGACTCCGCAAGCTTCCTGTAATCATGTCACTACTACAGCAAGGTCCTGATTGGTTAATGCGGTGGGGAAATCCGCCGAAGTTCAGATTTTTCAACTCTTGCGGTTCCCAGCGGCAACGTTCAATTTGCGCGGTCCGCGCTTTCCGCGCCATTCGTACCGGGTGTACCGTGCCGCAGGATAATAATCCCCGTGTAATCGCGTCTTTGCATTGACTTAACATGTTAATCACCCTTGCTTGCCGCCTCTACCGCGGCTGGTGTAAACGCAGCATAATACCGCTAAAATGGATGCTGATGATGTATTACGGTACATTCACACCGGACAAACCGTTAACACTTAACAGAAAGCTTGTCTGAAGCGTGGCCAACAGCCAATCACAGTGTCTGCAACACATGCTCCGGTCTTCCATAAACGTAATTGGCTGGAGGTGATCTGATTGGCTGACGCACGCGTAGTCGCTTGAAAAGTTGAGAAATGTTCAACTTCTGCCCCGAGCAACGGCAGATAAGTTCGGCAATGCATGACGTCACCCGTATAAAATAAATGGGAAGCGTTACCGCTTACGCCCCATGTGAACATACTTTTAGGGGCGGGGCCATGCTGAGTGGCTCCAGTGTGTCATCGAGCCACCGTTTTAGCCCCGCCCACATAATCCTGAACACAGAAATGAGGAAATTTAGTACTACATAGCTCACAGTCTTTGTAAAGCGTTTCAGCAACACATTTCTAACATTTATAATGTGTTTAGAAACAATTGTGGAGTTTAACTAATAAAGATTTAATACATATAATTGATTGTTTAAACTAGAATTTTTTGTGGGAAAACAACTATTTTACCCTGTTGTTTTGAATCTTTAGTCTTTAAATTGCTTTGAGTAAATAATCAACATCAAAAGACAAAAAAACAACAACGCATTCATAAACACCACAAAGAATTCTTCAATGAGATTCGGACACGAGAGAGCAAAGAGGAAAAACTGAAGATGTTTTTTCGCCCGTCTTTAATCTCGCAATAATAAGATCTAAGATCTTCCTGAAGTTAGTAGAGAAGAGCTTTATAATTCACACACGCTCGCTCTCTCTAACAGCTGAATGTATGAGAGTCCAGACGCTCTCTGACACACTAATGTTCTCTTCGGCTATTTACGTGTCTCGGCTGATGTAAGACCTGCTGCGGTCCAGAAGCAGCGTTTGTGTGTATGAGAGGGATGGTACGATCTTCGAGGGCTGCTGACAGGTCTGTAAATTACCCACAGACATACACACACTCCAGATATTCACACAGCGCCGTTATCGGACACAAATTCTCCGAGCACTGGAGTCTGCAGAGAAGCTTTACCCACTACAGCGAATGAATGAAACTCTTGCAGGGCAAATAAGGACAATGCACTTTTGGCAGGCAAAGCTACTGTGCGTAAACAGCCTGTCAGGAAAACGACGGTTTGTAAACGTGCAGTTAACATATGCAAACATACATTTAAAACTATACAAATACTGCGATCATGATGGCGCGTTGAAAGATGAAACTTTGAATGCAAATCACTGCACTAATAAACAAGCAAACCAACTCAGTCAACACACAGACAAATGCATGTATATTGAATTATATATGCACAAACAACACCACATGAACACACATAAGTTTTGACAGACACACTTTAGTGCCATTTGATGAAAGTATCACTATTATTGCTCAGGTTTAGGGCTAAATACCAACCTCTCCCCAACACAAAACCCCCAAGTACAGATTTCCAGCTTACATTTAGCAAACCATCCATAGCACTATCAATTGTTCCTGTAGCTCAATTCAGTGTTTGAAATGAGGGGGGCTGGGGTGGTCCTGGACCCCCTAATAAAGCACAAAAATATAAATTAGGGGGTCCCCTGGTTTTTATTAAAATGCTAAATTTAAAATTCTTGTGCTGCGCTGCCACAAAGCGATACTGTCCCAATAAACAAATCCAAAAGCTTTTTGTCTGAAATAAATGTAAACTCGAAACTATTATTTCACACTAATTTGAGGGGTAAAAAATTCTTACTCATATGGCCAAAAAATATGTTTTAAATATATGCTAAATACATTAAATATATTTTTTAATTTTACAATATTTATAATAAACGCATTTCAGGGAAACAAATACTTTTCTAATTTTACATCAAAACCATGTCCTGGTCAAAATATAGAATTTCTTTCATCGCGATGTGAAATAATTAAATACATTTAAAAATATACAAAAAATATACAAAATTTTTAAATATTTTTAAATACACACAGATGCAGGTACATATTTAAGAAATATTTACATGTGTATATACATTTTTTATATTTATATATCATTTAGATTATATAAAATAATAAATACTTAATATAAATTTTTTTTAAATAATACATGCATGTTTGTGTATTTTTATATACATAATTATTATACACAGTACACACATATAAGATGTAAACAAAAACTTTTATTCTGCAAACGATTGGTCGCATTTAATCTTTTGCAGGCCTAAAAATTTTATTTAATTTTTTTTGCTGCATGAGTAGGACTCAAGTTAGGGGAAATTTTTTTTTTTTTATTAAAATGTTGATCCAGGACCAACAAAAAAAAAATCACATCTTATTTTGTGAAATAATGGCGACCTTATAAGGATGGGGGGTAGTTAGGGGACACAAATATAATCTTTGACAATTTAAACACAGGTTCAATTGATGCTTCATGGTTTCAATCCCATAGAACACATGATGAAATATAATGTACAGCTTTAATGCACTGTAAGTACCTTTGGATGAAAGCATCTGCCAAATGCATAAAAGTAAATGTAAATGAAGCTTTTTACATTTCGACTTAAAAGGCCATTTCTTGCTAAAAAAAAATAGGACTTGAGGCGGCACATACTAAAAGGTTTAAATCGCATCCTCTTCATCCTTCTAGGAAGCATTTGATTGGACAAAACAAGTGGGTGCGCTATGAGTCATCAGTATTTGTTTCATATTCCCAGTCTATACATTTTAAATGTGTCAGTGTGGCTGAGAGACGACATCAAATAGGAGCTCTGTTGGACTGCTGGCTTTCAGAAAGGGAATACTTCAAAATCCCTGCACACCACCAAACAAAACACATACTGAGAGTGAAGCTGCAAGTACATCTACCACAAGGACAGACTCACTACAGAGCGCATGAAGTAAATATGCCGAATACAGTGAGAGCATGATGCTTGAAAAAAAGAGGTCAGCTCTCGATATCTCACTTCATTCATCCCTGAAGTGACAGAGAAAGACACCAGAGGGAGATCATTAAACACAGCTAGAGGCGTCTACAGCCTCCAGACAGATAAAACCATATATACATCAACACAACAGAAATACAAATACACATACACCAGACACAACAAAACCTTAAAGTAATATTTCTCTCTTTGGTTGACATGTTTGCATCCATTTTGGAGACGTCCAGGATTCCTACTTATAGACAGCTTAGGAAAAAACAGTTTAAGGCTTCACAACACACACATAAAATCCAACATCCTACTGATAACGAATATGTAAATATAATACACATTTGATAAGTGAAAAGTATCAAATCTCTTGATTCCTAAGCTGGTGGCGAGGATTGAAACCATTTCTTTATTTCTCTCCCACATTCCGCTCGCACCAAGGAGACAAACAGAAAGAGACCCCTCATTCATTCATTTCATGTACCCTCCAAAAACATTTGCTCCCAACACCCCTGTACAGTCCCGCTGACCACCGTGTGTCCAGCCATCCAAAAGAAACAGCAGACCTCACACACAGGAGAATGTAAACATGACAGGCGCTAACAACACCCCCATCCGAGACCACACAGCCTCCATTCAGATTCATCACACAGATCAGATCAGCCAGGGCCACACAAACTGAGAAAGAGAGAGAGAGAAAGCGAGCGAGAGAGAGAGAGAGAGAGAGAGAGAGACTACAGCAAACAGTCATGTTTAAACAGCCGCTGAATTGAGGGGTCGAATTAAGATCCAACCCTTGTTTAACAATGGGAATAGGGTTAAATATATTAATTAAATTTTTTACATTTTTGAAAAGTTCACTCAGTTATTAAAATTCTGTCATTAAATTGTCCTTGTTGTTCCCAAACCTGTAAGGCCTTCATGCGAAATATATAAAAAATGTTATGCACTTTGCAGGGCTCTACTCTAACTTTTTGCACTGGTTGCACTGGTGCGCCTAACATTTTTTCTTAGGGGCACCAGCACAAAAGTTAGGTGCACCCACATTTTTGACCACATCGCATTTATAGTTCACTCATAATTTAATTCTGTCATAATTTACTCACTCTCATATTGTTACAAACCTGTAAAAACGTAAGTGATGAGGCAAACGACAAAGTCAAAAGAGAACGCACAAAATGCTAATTTTTTTGCATCTCTCATACATATACTAAAACATTTTTAAAGAATTGAAGCGAGGGCTGCTTTGTTTACATTTTGGTCACTGAGGGTCACTAGCTTAGAGGTCTTCTCGGGTACAAATAAATGTACCCGCCCCAAAATTACCCGAATCACTTTATACCCGAACCCGGCGTGCATAAATAATTTTTTTTAAAGAAAGACCAGACCCGAGACAAACCAGAGAAAATTAGACCTGAACCGAACTGGCATTTTTTTAACCTGACTAGACCCGAATGTAAACGTCAACGACCGACGGGTGTGCAGTCTGCAGCCCCGCACGCAGCAGTCAGACAGAAACCTTGCTGGTCTCGCAACCAATTTGGCAAGCTGCTCCATTTGTTTTACTTTGTTATCTAAAAAGGACACCCAGGTAACCACTAAAATACATTTAAAATTGACTTGCATGTCTGTCTCAACGAAAATTTACCTAACGTCAACCACACAATTTGACAAGCGCTCTTGGCAAACGGAGGAGAGTTTGGAAAAGGACATTGACGTACACACGCGAGAGAGTTCGGGTTTTCGGGTTCGTTCGGCAAAAAACACATCCCGACCTGATGGCGCTAATAATATACCTGACCCGTTTCCGAGGCACACGTGAAACTTTTAGACCCGAACCTGATCGGGTCTCAGGTCAGACCTCAGGTTTTCCGATATAAGTGGACCCGTGAAGACCTCTACACTAGCCTTTTTCTGGTTTCCCGTTTTCAGTAACAAAAACCAACTACTGCCACCTGCTGTTACGGAGGCGCAGAACGTACTACGTGCTACTTGGCCATCGTCATTTTGGTGTCAGTGTAAATTTGGCCTTCGACGTAGTCAACATGCAGGCGATGTGAGTCAACCTAACAGTCGCTACTTGGTTGGCATCGGTTTGCTTTGTCTCTACCCTTCGTGGTAGACCAAAAATCTTCTTGACCAACAATTAACCTTATTGTGCACCACTTTATCAAACTGCGTCATGCTAGGTTTGGCATCATCGACATCAAACGTTTTGAATATGTGCAAATAAGTTTTCAGCATACATCTTATGGCTTTAGAAGAGTCGTATATAATTGCTGTAGTATATAATATGGACGGCTTTTATGATGTTTCTGTGGCTGTCTGTCTGCACTCATTATGTGTAATCTACATTCATTATCTCTCATGTCCTACAGAAAATCATACAGGTTTACACTGACTGGAGGGTGACTGAATGATAGCAATTTTCATTTTAGGTGTTTTAACCCTTTAAGTGCTTTTGAATCTGATGTGAAGTCATGAAAAACTAGATATAAAGATGTAAGAACAGAAATTTTACTTTATGTTAGACTTCAGACACAATGAGCTTTTTTACAAGCTATTAACACCGTAATAGCATTTACTAATAAATATTCTTCATGCCCTTAAACCAAACACACAAACACATACAGGTGTGAGAAACAACAGCAGCACACTGTTGAGGTGTAATGAGTCTGTGCTCGAATCAATACATGTGCTTCACTAATGCAAAATCAATCACAGGAAGAGGTGCCATTGTTGGCAGACGAAGCTAGAACAAACAAATCTTGAATATAAATGATCATGCTACTGCGACAGCCATTGCTATGGCAACAAAAGGCATCTGGTGCACATGTGTACGACACAGATTTGATGCATAGCGTGTGTTTAAATGCACACACAGCAAGCTTTCGTTTCTAGACAAGTGACTTTTATGCGAAATGATTCTAATGGGCCGGTCCTTTAATGTTCAGCTTATTTTCTTAAAGAGGAATCATCAAAGCAAAGCGACCCTAAAAACTCGACCTCTGTGCATTTACATGCTAACAGGACAGAAACAGTCAAAGGAGGTTGGGGTGCAAATGCACACAGTGAACTGCCTGCGGTCATCTGTAAATAAATCCTGAAAACAAAACGAACCGCTAGCGGCAAATCTTGAATAACATGACTGCATTAATTTTTTATATTTTAATAATCTCGCAATGTCAGCAGCATAACGGCATGTATGCCGTGTTTACACAAGAAGTTAATGGAGCTACGGAGGCCATTGCATGCAGCGTTAATTCACTTTTAGTGTTAATGGGGAAAGCATAGAAATGTTAGCTTTAAAAAGATCCAGACACATTAGCTGAGAGCAGAGAAAGCTCATGGACACATGGTACTAAAATCCTCTTTCTGAAAACCACAGCACCTTTCTGAAAACAGAGACCAGACGTTGTACGCCTAAGGGGTTCTGATAAAGGTTTTGTCACTTTCTTGATCCTTAAATGAGAAATTTATGTACTAAGGTTAGACATACTGAAATGTTCTGGCTGGACTGAACTGCAAATCATCGTCATAAATTTGATGTTATATTATTTGGCAACTTCTTCCACTTTTGTACACTACACTAAAGGCTGATTTATACTTCTGCGATGGACGCTACAGCATAGCCTATAACAATGTGTCAATTATGCAGATTGACGCACCAAAATAAAAACGATCAAGTTACGAAAGAGCGCTGTGCATCTAGTTGTAAAAATAACAATAAATAAATAAAAAACAATAAAATAAAAAAAATTGGACTGGGTGCAGCTTTTCATACCCTGAAGAACAGTAAATAAACCGTATTAAACTGTATTTGTGATGTGCAACACCCGCAGGTCAACTCATTAAAGTCGTGACGCTGTAGGAAGTTAAAGATCATGAGGAACATGAGGTGGAGATCATCCAGTTTCATTAAAGTCCATGATGAAGGTCGGATCTTTCAAAAGGTCACAGATCCTCTCATAGCGCCAGCACACAGGTCGGTCTAATCGTATCTGACATCTGAATGTCTGAGAGAACAGCGGATGGCTTTAACACTACATTTTGATGGACGTGAGGTGAGATGAGACCGTGAGCGATAAAGGTTAGGCGTGTCATCTTGAGCTGGGAAGTTGATATATTCCTAGTCCAGTCCTCAAAGTCCACTTATAATTGATTGATGACCGAGTTTGATAAAGAATCTGACCTAGGATCAGTGCTGCTGAATGTCTCCTTAATGAGGGTAAGGAAAATTTTGAGACTGACAGCACAATGATGTTACTTTAGACATAATGAAGTCCAAAAGGCTTCTGCTGGATTTTGGGACTTCACTGAAGTGGCAGAATGGTCCAAACTCCAAATTTATTCTGGTCAAGATGGTGTAACATCTTTGCAATAGAGCTTTCAATAGAGTAAATAATGCGTAATTTAAAGTTATATTTGCAGATCAAACCGAATATTTGTGAACATTTGTTGGCACAAACCCTGCCAATCCAGTGATTCAGGGCTCCAGACTAACATTTTTCACTAGGAGCACAGTGGCCCCCAACTGAAAATTTTAGGGGCGCAACCAGAAAATTCAGGGGCACACACTGTAAATCAACACGCTAACCAAATATTCACATTTCTACTAATTTCCACTGTATTACTAATAAATACTTTAATGATAGATGCAGAAAGTACAATGTGCTGTTTCAAATTCAGTGTCACATTTTATTGTGCACTTTTGGAAAAAAAGGTCAAATTTACTGGTTGCACATGTGCGACTGGATGTAAAATTCAGTGGCACACTCTCAAATTTTAGGGGCAAAATGCCACCATTTGGGGGCAGTCTGGGGCTCTGTGATTGGTTCTTTCTCAAGTGTACACAACATTAACTTGGTATCTTGCAAGCATTGTTGCTAGCAAACAAACAAACAAACTGCAAAAACAAAATTGTGTGGCTTTTTTTCCCATAAAATCAGTCAATCAGAGCTTTGCGGATCGAGAAAGTGTTTCTGATATTGTGTGCGACAGGCAGCAGATGCTCAGTAAAGTGACTGTGTGTGGTCCATCTGAAGTGAGACTACAGGAGCTAAAACCATCAAACTGTTAAGTACACTTTATGGAATGCAATTACCCCAAGTCGTTCCAGTTTTCCTGGTTTTAATTGCTATCAGCTCAACACACCCGAGGGAACTCTAACACCCTGAGAGAAATTCAAGCGAAAGTTCTCAATAAACAACCGGAGTAAAGTCCTTTAATCAGGTTTAAGAGAGCAGAGGTTTATTGAGCAGAACGGCTGAATGATGGAACCAGTAAAAAACACCAACATAAACACTATTAACACTGGGTTTTGCTCTGTCATTGAAGCTTAACTAGTTCTGCATCAATCACACATAAGGGACCTATCAACTTTCACCAACCGATCAATGTCTGTCTAACCTTTATGACGTCAACAACCTTCATGATGACATTGAACTTGCAGCAGTTTGACATGAGATGACCTGGAAAGCAGGTCAACATTTTTGAGAACACCTCAGTAGGAGGTTCAAAGGTCTGAGAGACAAAGAAAACAAGACATCAGTAAACTGCACATTTGAATTTTCGCCGTGGCCCACACGGTTTAAGCAAATCAGAAACGAAAACGCATGAAAGTGTAAAGATGAAGAATCATATTATACCAGACAGAACCTGATGCACAAGGCAGGTGATGCACAAGAGAGCTTGAAATGTTCATGGCTAATGCAAGACCACTCGTACAGCAAATAAACAAGAAATGTAATGGATTATTAAATTACAAGTAAAATGTTATGCACAGTCAGAACTTCTGGAGGATCTAAAACTCAATGAAGTGGAGGTTCAATAAAGTAAAGAGAGCGAACGGACGAAAAACAAATGAAAAACAAACAAAAGAATAAAGAAATAAAGAAAGAAAGAAATGTTATGAACAGTCAGACAGAGCTTCTGGAGAATCTGAAACACAATGAAGTGGAGGTTCAATAATGTAAAAAGAAGGAACAAACAAACAACAAACGAAGGACAAAAACCGAGCGATAAACAAATGAACAAATAAAAAGAAAGAAAAAGAAATATTATGCACAATCAGACAGAACTTCTGGAGAATCTTAAACACAATGAAGTGAGGTTCAATAATGTAAAGAAAACAAAAAAATGAAAAAGAACAAACGAACTAAAACGAACATGCAAACGAAAAACGAACAAACAAATAAAAAAAGAACAAATGAAATACGAACAAATGAATAAAAAGAAAGAAAGAAAGAAAGAAAGAAAGAAAGAAATGTTATGCACAGTCGGACAGAACTGTTGGAGGATTTGAAACAAAATGAAGTGGTGTTCAATAATGTAAAGAGAGCAAACAAACAAACTATGAACGAAGGACAAAAACTAAACGAAAACCGAACGAAAAACAAATGAACAAATAAAAAGAAGTAAGAAATGTTATGCACAGTCAGACATAACTTCTGAAGAATCTGAAACACAATGAAGAGAAGTTCAACAAAGTAAAGAGAATGAACGAATGAAAAATAACGAACAAACTAGAACGAACAAACTAAAACTAACATGCAAATGAAAAACAAACAAACAATTGAAAAATGAACAAATGAAAAAAAAGAAATGTTATGCACAGTCAGACAGATGTCTGGAGGATCTGAAACACAACGAATTGAGGTTCAATAACATAAAAAGAATAAACAAACAAACAAAAAAATGTACGAGCGAACGAAAAACAAACAAACGAAAAACAAACAAATGAATAAAGTGAAAAGAAAGAAAGAAAGAAAAAAAGAGAAGGAAAGAAATGTTATGCACAGTTAGAGAGAACTTCTGGAGGATCTGAAACACAATGAAGTGGAGGTTCAATAATGTAAAGAGAACAAACGGACATAAAACGAACGAACAAAAAAATAAATGAACGAAAAACGACCAAACAAAAACAAACGAACGAAAAAAAGAATATCTCTATAAAAGCACATTTCAAAAATTAACTGTGGAACTTTATAATTGTTTTTTATTAAAAATGATGGTGTGCCATTAATACATGAATGCTTAATCAGTCTAGTATCTATCTGTTTTCAATGCAAGTCTATGGGATTTCTGTAGACAATAACAATGCAGTAATGTTTGTCTTAGTAAACAACACTAGTAATGCACAAAAGCTTAGAGCACCTGTGGACACAAATAAACAACTTTTGTTTCTCAAGGACACGCACTACATCACTTTAATGTGCTTCAGAGCGGCCTGGCTTCAGGGCACAGAGTTGAAGTCGACCTACGATCAGAGTAACCGGCTTTAAAGAAAATATATAAATTTTTAAATCATCAGCAAAAGTAGCAGCTCATCCTTTCCTGCGTGGCCGCAGGCGCGTCCTTCAGCTCCCATAATGCATTTCTGTCTGCTTTCATTTTACGACTGGTATTCAATAAACACAGCAGAGACAGTGGATACTACAGAGCAAGGACATTTTATGACTTCCACCGCAGACAAAAGAGAGAAACACCAAAGGATGTTTAGGTCCATCTCAAGAAAGACATCTATAGGTCATATGTGGATTTAAAAAAGATTTTGGCATTGAAACATCACATTTATGGGGAGAAAGTAAAGTGACATTAAATATTAAACTAGTATGAGATTTTAATCACAGACAAAAGTGCACACATCACATTTCATATCTCAATATAAAAGCCCAATGTGCTTTTGATTTGGGGTAAAATGCAAGCCCGATGTGTTGTGGTGAGATTAACCCAGTTAGCACGCACATCTTCGCTCACACATCTTCTCCGTTTCTGCAGACAAATGTGTTTGCTTGGTATATAGCTGCAGGTTCGGTCGACAGCGTGAACTGAAGCCGAGCGCCGTTGTCATCCTCTTTAGAGAAAAACACAAGACAGGCTGTCACTCGGAGAAAAAGAGAGAGCGAGTGTATGTGTGTGTCTAAAGAGGAAGACGACACTATGAAGTGTCACTGCCATGTCACGGCAGTCTTTCCTGCTGAAATGAATGAAACGTCCATTAGCATATGAAATAAATGTTAGTACACTGTCACTAGCAGCGCCATCTTGCTTGAAATAATGTCCTGTGAACTGTGAAAAGCACTGAATTGAAATTGTGTGTGTGCGTTATACAGACTGGCTTGAACTTTCGGTGTAATGACCCTGGGGATTCTCCGAGTTTGCTCGCCGGCCGACTACATCTGACAAAATGGACAAGCCATTTAAGCCTAAGTTAGTGTGTGTGTGTGTGTGTTTCGGTGTTGTGCAGCTGCATTAGCGCTGTATCCTTGAAAAATCACATTTATTTCTCTAAGAGTGTTCAAACGTCTCTAAACCATTATACCAACTAACAGCGCAACTAACATTGTATTTATTAAATTTTGGCTTGCAATTCATCTCAAAGTGTTGACGTTTAGAGGTGTAATACACCCTCCGATCTCAGAAAAAAAGTACAAAAGATGCCACTGGGGCGGTACCCTTTAAAAAAATACACATTTGTACGTAAAGAGTGAATATTAGTACCTCAAAGGTACATATCTGACCCTGAACCACAAAACCAGTCGTATGGGTATATTTGTAGCAATAGCCAACAAAACATTGTAGGCAATATGGGTCAAAATTATTTATTTAACTTTTATGCACTAAATGGCAGTGCTGTGATTGGATAGTGCAGATTAAGCGGTGGTATTATCAACAAGGGGAGCCAAATTTCAATGACCTATTTTATCACATGCTTGCAGAGAATGCAGGGTTCCCACATCTTAGTTAACTTCAAATTCAAGGACCTTTCAAGGACTTTCCAGGTCCAATACCTTCAAATTCAAGGACTAAATGTGGAGACACATTTCAAGTGAGAGTAAGGTTACATCGTGTTACCTTTAAAGATTCATTGTTACAGTTTCCTTTCGAGGGAACTCGCGCTGCGTCACTGCGGTGACATTTTGGGAACGCTTCCAGGGTTAAGTGCGTCTAAATGTGTATATCAAATTCAACCAATGGTCAATCAAAAGCGAACAGTTTAGCATGTGTGCTTAAAAGGCTAGATATTTTATGATATTATCCTATACTACACAGGTAATATTCTTTTTTCCAAAAAACTTCTTGCAGGTTCTCCCGCAGCACTTTGCAGTTCGGGCGGCCCGCCTAAGCTGGGAAACCCTACCGCCTTAACTAACACATTTTCTGCGGGAATCCCCTGTCTTGCAAAAAATAGATTCAAGCACTTTCAATGACCTGTATCTATGTATGTATATTTTCAAAAACTTCCCAGGGCCTTGAATAATTTCCCCCAGATTCACAAACTTTCAAGGATTTCAAGGACCTGTGGGAACCCTGAGAATGGTTAACCAAAATAAAGTTACTGGGTTGATGTTTTTCACATTTTCTAGGTTCTGGGGACCCAATTATAGCACTTAAACATGAAAAAAGTTTTAATTTCCATCTACACTATATTTATTTTTCTCTTTTTTATTAAGATACAAACAGAAAATACAGGAAATATGTACACAAAAAAAAAAAATTCTGAACTAAATGTCTTCTTCAGGCATCAGTTAGTATTTAGTGTGACCTATCTTGGCACGAAACACATCTTGAGCTTTTTTGAGAAGACTGAAGTCTTGAAGTCATTAGATTAGAATTAGAAATAAGGAGTTAATTTAATTTAGGTTTAAGAGATCCTGCAGTTGCCTGCTATTGCTCAAGTGGAAGGGGAGTTTACCTAATATACTTTACACTTCAGCTTATACTTTTATACTATTTTTAATACTACATATACATTTTTCCTGTATTTTCTGGTTGTATTCTAATAAAAAGACTAAAATAATTATATGAGATCACTATACTTTTGCAAAAACAACTAATCTAATGGTGGCATGGTGGCCTAAGACTTTTGCACAGTACTGTAGATAAAAACTTTATTTTGTGAGTGGATGCAGTTCCTAAGGACTTTATTTGGACAACTTTAACGAGATTTTCTCAATATTTGCTTTTTTGCACCCTCAGATTCCAGATTTTCTAATAGTTGTCCTATCCAAACAAGAATTGACCCTTATGACTAGTTTTGTGGTCGAGGGTCACATATTTGGATCTCAATACTAGGAAATACAGCCTATTTCCTAGTAAAAAATCTAGCCCACGTGCGCAACGCGTCAGAAGTCCCAGGAACGTTGAACTGACAACAGAAAAGAAATGAGAGACGCTCTTCGGTCTTAATGTGGTGTAATGCACTGTTGCTAATGCTGTTCATCTACAGGCCTGAACATCCTTCATCAGCCGGAGACAAGCATCCTTTATTTCTGCCGGCAGCATATGGAGTCTCTGTGAGAATTCACTGAGAGAGCTAAAGAGAGAGATTTGCTTGAGATGTTTTGCAGGACGAATGTTCCCTAAAGGGCAGAAAGACGTGCAGTACAGATGTGAAAGAAACTATCACATGTTTGAACTACGCTTTACTCAAGAGTTGAAAGACCTGCCATGAAATTTTCTCGAAGAAAACTGTCGGATTTTGCGCTGTCTGACATATTCCTGAATAGGTTAAATAGCTATTGTAATTGACTACCAGTTAACCTGAACCAAACAACATGTGCAGCTAAGATGTCATCAGCCGAAAAAAGGTAAAGAAGCCATTTCAAATGAGAAACAAGTTGTTTTTTAATGAAAATGTTTTAAATAAAAAACACGGATCTTCCTCTGAATAATTTGCACTGATCAATAGTTTGCAAGAAATGTGTATGAAGAAAACAAACAAAAATGGTTTCTTATCTCTTACACTCAAGTGTCTGCCGCAGGTGAACCCATTTGATATTCATACTTAAGTTAGAAGTACAGTTCAGCTTTTACAAATACGAAAGGGTCAGCGTACAGATGCAAATTTAGGCATCAGAATAGTATGCATGCACTATATGTGCACCGCCAGATTTTAGTAACCACAATTACTTTGTAGGTTGTGTAAATATCTACAAAATTGAAACAAGTTGCATCAAGATGCACTACAAAATGCAAAATGACCTATGAAAATAAGTCTAGTTTTTATACAAAAAATATACAATTTAAATAGATTTGTGCTTAAAAACAATGGGGTAAGAAAAAATAAGTTTACTTTTATATTAAATACTTAATTCAAGAAAAAAATCTAGAAAAAATTTCTTAGATTTTTATCATTTTTTTAAAGCACAAATTCACATAAATTTGATATTTTTTGTCTAAAAACTAGACTAATTTTCTTAGGTCATTGTCCTCATGAAGAATATGCATCTCCAGGGTTCCCACACCTTAGATAACTTCAAATTCAAGGACCCTTCAATTACTTTCCAGGTCCAATAGCCTAAATTTCAAGGACAAAATGTGGGGACACATTTTTAAGTGAGAGAAAAGTTACATCGTGTTACCTTTAAAAATACATTGTTACAATTACCTTTCGAGGAAACTTGCGCTGCGTCACTGCGGTGACACTTTGGGGACGCCTCCAGGGGTAAGTGCGTCTGAATGTGTATATCAAATTCAACCAATGGTGAGGCTTAACGACAAAGACAGGGTGACGCGGGAGCCAGGAAATATATCGCTATCTAAAATATTGCCAAAGACGGCGTTACAGGGATGCAGGAAGTATGGCAAGAGAGACGCAGCGTCTTGTTCCCTTCTAAGGGAACAACAGTTACATACGTAACCCGAGATACAAGGACACAAAAAAGCATTTTGGTATGAATCAACATTCGCATACAGAAGATAAAAGCATTTAAAGTGAACAGTTTAGCATGTGTGGTTAAAAAGTCTAGAATTTGTATGATATTATCCTACACTTCACAGGGAATAATATGGATTCTTTCCAGAAACTTCTTGCATAAAATAGATTCAAGCACTTTCAATGACCTGTATCTATGTATGTATATTTTCAAAAACTTTCCAGGCCTTGAATCCCCCCCAGATCCACAAACTTTCAAAGAATTCAAGGACCCGTGGGAACCCTGATCTTGATATAAGAATCTTTGATATTTTTACCAAAAACAAGACAAAAATCTAAGAAAGTGTTACACAAATAAAGATGTTGTAGCACCGTGCATGTGTGTTTCACCCGACCCAATGACCAGAATGCTCATCTAGACCTTTCAAACATAGATACTGCTGTACTCAGCTACAACAGTAGAACAGTAACATACTGCAATTCTCAAACATTTCTTTTACTATTAGCAACATACAAAACGATAAACTTGCAATTTCTACCGGTACTGAACCACGGCATGTGCACAGATCGATACATTACACTGCTTCAGAGTAAAATCAATAAAGTATAAAACTGCAGAATAACATGTTCAAGAGTTTATTAACTGAAATCAAACAGCCACAGTAAAACAAAATACATCAAATATTATTAAACATCTCTTTGAAATATCTCAACAGCGTCTTCCAAGATAAAGGATTTTAATATGAACTCAAACATCTTAGTAAACTTAATGCAGCTTTGCTTGCTTTAACTTCAGTTTTACAGTAAGAGAATAAAGTAAAACTGGAGTGTTAAAACTCTAGGGTGTCTTTAAGGAAAAAGAGTTTCAGTCAGAGCAAACTGTGAACTACAGGCTGATATCAAAACCTGCTGTTCAAACACACTTTAATCCTGCTGTTAGATTCATGGCATAGTGTGAAGCTGAGCCACAGCCCGCTGACTTGAGGTTCTGTCAGGAGAAACCACACTTACAGACTGCGACCGTAGAAAACTGATTCTAGATCAGCACTTTAAATAAAAAATATTCATCCTACATACAAACACACACCATCAATGTCTTATCAGTCTTGTCCACAGCTGTGATTTTGACGAAAAAGTATTTATATAGGCCTAAGCTCCTTTGTGTTATTTGTCCCTTCAAACATGTGCTGTTTTCATACCTGCCACCGTAAGTCTCGCCGTTCGGCTGCTGATGGTGCCCAGATTGTCGATGGTGGCCACGCACTGATAAATGCCCTCATCGGGTTTGTTGTGTTTGGAGTGGACCACCGTACTGATGAGCAGAGAGCCGTCCTCCAGCTGCCGTCTCCGGTCATCCGCTGCCAGGTTGAGGAACGTTCCGTCCTTCTTCCATTCCACCCTGACCGGAGCGTCGCTGATGGCCGAGCAGTTCAGAATGGCCGGGAGGCCACGAACAGCTAACGTGTCCATGGGTTCCACGGAGAACCTGAACGACGTGAATCCCCGAATGCCAACACCTGAAAACAGAGAGCAAAGTCTTGTTAAAAAGCAATTTTGAGTTATACAAATCATTGTCAAATCCTGAAACTAGTGAAATTTAGTGAGACTTAGCAACCAGTCAGTGATGGGTCATCATTTGTCCAATGTAAAATCTGAGACAAAAGCTGTTGAGAATGAATGGTGATAATACAGAAATCGGAAAAAAAAATTCCCAGAAAAGCTTTCACTTTGTTCCCTTTGTCTGGTAAGTGATTTTCATTTGAGAACATTCATAGGTCAAAGTCTTTACAAAACTGCGTTTCCGTTCCCTGGTGTGTGGACGTAAAACGACGAGCAAGAATAACTCTGGGAAAGGTGACATAACAGCTTGATGTGTATTGCAATGTATAATTAAAAGAATATTACAATGTTCAGATAGCGATAATGGCCAATTATCTGCACCAGTGGTGTTGTGCAAAAACAATTATGACAAGACGTTTTGTAACGTAGTAAACAAGCTGTTTCTTACTGTAATTACGTAGGAAATGACAAGCCTCGCATGTTCGACACAAAGCGCAGAATAATCTCAGAGACGAAGCCAATTTGTTTGTTGCTTACTTGTCATAAAATGTAATTTGGTACTAAAAATATTTTCCTGAAACATAAAAACGTCTATATTATAATACTGTTCATTATCGTCTTTAATGAGCTCATATACTTCCTTAATTTCCGAGTATAAACATCTAACAGTGAACCAACAATGAAGCCTTTACTATGATTAAACCCGTTTTTCATTTAAAACTCAGAATAACCTTTACAAGCTCAAAACAACACTAATTTTCGGATTGAGATAGAAATGAAAGTCCCGTTCTGGCAGTTCGGGAACTATTAAAACTTCACATGCAAACTGCTCTCTTACACAAAGTTTTGTTGAGATGTAAAAACAAACCTAAATGATACAAAAAGCTTCATTGCATGCTAAATGACTCTTTGTTAGGCTCCGCCCCTCTTAAAAGATACCCCAGACAAATATCAAAATTACCTCATGATTTACTTACCCTTAAGCAATCCAAGATGCATATGTCAATCATCTTTCAGACGAACACATTTGAAGTTATTTTAGTAAATGTCCTTGATCTTCCAAGCTTTATAATAGTAGCAAACAGGGATCAGGGAACAACTTCTGACTTCAAACCCCAAAAAGTGCATTCATCCTTCACAAAGGTAATCCATGTGATGAGAAAAATCCATATTTTTTCAAACTTTATAAACTGCAATAACTAGCTTTCATTCACAGGGCCATCTTGTACTCAACCAAGTTTTACAGTCCAAGATGGCGCTCTACCGGAAGCTAGTTATTAAGTAGGGGGGCATAACGATTAATCACGATTAATCTATAGCAGAATAAAAGAACGATACGATACAATGTATAGTGATATGATACGATACAAAATGTTGCATGTTGCGATACATTGCAATACTTTTTTATCAAAAATGTAAAAAAAAGAGCTGAATTTTATATTTATGTATAATTTATATTATATATAAATACTTAAAATATAAAAATATTTTTTCTTAAAATTATAAGTGCATGTGTGCATATTTATATATACATAATTGTTATACACAGTTCACACACATATATGATAAGCTTTTATTCTTCTATAGATTAATTGAGATTAATTGTTATGCATCCCTACTTAATAACTAGCTTCCGATTACGACTGCATCTTGGACTATAAAACTTTGGTGAGTACAACATATTTTCTTACAGTATCACATCGATTACTCGGAAAAAACCTTGATTAACCCCTTGGAGCCACATGGATAACTTCTGTGAAGAATGGATTCACTTTTTTGAAGTCAGAAGTTGTTTTCTGATGCCTGTTTTCTCCCATTATAAGCTTGGAAAAGCAAGGACATTTACTAAAATAACTCCAAATATGCTTGTCTGAGAGATGATGGACATATGCATCTCTGATTGCAAGGGGTAATTTTGATATTTGGCAAATATCGCTTTAAAAACAGTACTGATCCCTAAACATCCAACAGGAATGAATTAGATGATTAGAAGAAACTGTTAAACTACGTCTAAATAAATGCAAAGACTGTGAATCAGAAGTTTTGAAAGATTTGAAAGTGATCAAAACTAATAATAAGGGTGTCACGATTTCGATTTTAAATCGAAATCGATCGAAATTAAGGCACAACCTAGAACTTCGAATTAAAAAATGGGATTGTCGATGCTGCCACGCCCCCATGTCACGTCCGGTCGGCTTGCCAAGCGGAGGAAAAAAACTCTCAGAGATTTATATTTTAAACACAAGGGATGTATTGCTACAACTTTTTAAAAGGCATATCATAAACAAGATCTGACTTCAGACTGAGCGCAGCTCTCTGCACGTGCACGAGAGTGAGAGAGGGGTCAAGATGCAGCGGGTTATATTTTAAACAAAAAAAAAGGGATTGTTTGCCTCAGCTCGAATCAAACGCATAAAACTGAACAAATACGTAAGGATTACTACTTTAGTTTATGTTTAGACTTCGGACAGATGCGAGTGCACGTGAGACAGAGAGAAGCGCAGATGCTCATGACGCGGTGGATTTATTTCAGATGCTTGGAGTCCAAGACGCACGCATTAAGTCCAGGTGCGTGCAAGAAGAAATCCTTTCTCTCCAAGCTCTATCGCGTAAAGTGAAGCCCACAAACCATGTGAGGAAAAGCACGCAATTTGCATGTTAATGTGAAACTATAATAGTAGTAATAAATAATAATGGCATAGCATTTTTTGTCTTTCAAAAAAAAGAAGTAAAAATCGAGGATCGAATTGAATCGTGACATCAGAATCGAAAATGTAATCGAATCGAGGATTTGGAGAATCGTGACACCCCTAACTAATAATATAAGTTACGTTAGTTTATCTAAAAAAAAAATGTAGTATTATGTTAATAAGGCTGATAATATTGTGGACAGCAAAGACAGGATTGGTCCATAATGGTTTCAGGGTGGAGCTAATGAAAAGGTCAGCTGTAGAGAAGCCAGCAGGGTAACATTTAGACTAATGGTGGTTAAATGTGCCCGTGCGCTGGCAGGGTTTGCAGCTTACTACAGGTAATCGAATGTGGTCCAGAATTGCTGCTGAAGAGCTACAATGATGCATCCTTGACCCAGAAGCCCCGGGACAGGCAGAAAATGAGGCTGTTGGGTTGATATGTGTAAGCTGTTAGTCTGAGTCACACACATGGAGGAAAACGCACTTCAAAACAGCCTCAGTCAGCGAGACCTTTCAGAAAAGGGCCAGAGCTCTCTATATAAACAAAATACTACAAAGTGAGACCATGACAAGCTGCAGTTTGTTGGGTGGAAGCGTTGCATCATGGGAAGGTGTGCGAGACCGGGCAATGGTGGCGCAGCAGAGACGGGCATGAAGGAAAACAGAACGGTTAGGATGCAATACAAGCTTGGATCTGCCCGTCTTTGAAGAGTCTCCAAAATCTCTGAGTTTGTGTCCATCAACACAACCCGCTGACTTTTACATACAATTGATCATTTGAACAAAATACCAATTCCATACTACACAGTGGGCGAAAAGCAGTAGGCGGGGCGAGTAGTATGTCCAAATTTATAGTATTCGAAAACCAGTAGACGAAAAGTATCCCGAATGACCTACTACTTTCGGCAAGATCCCAAAGTGTTCATTCGATGGATCCTTTGCTATCCCGTGATCCCCCAGGAGAGGAGTTATCCAACGAAGACGATGTCCAAGGGATGTTGTATTATTAAAAAATGCCAGAACGCGGCATCTTCATCTAATTCAGTACCTACTGTCACAGTATACGATTTCGTATCAGCCCACGCTATTAATTTGGAGTTATGTGTGTAGTGCCTTTACATTTACATATTTTACATTCAGGGATTTGGCAGATTTTTTTACAAAGCTACTTACAGTGCATTCAAATTGGGATCGAACCCATGACCTTTGCATTACTAGCTTAATGCCCTACCAATTGAGCTACGGGAACAATAGTATTAGTGAGACAAAACAGAATAGCACCACGTGCCCAAACCCAGGCCACTGGATAAGCACTGGATGTTGTTATGTTGGACAGGTGTATCTAACAATACTACTGCCCCTTGAGTTCCCTCCCAAAAAAAATCACATCATAACCTACAGTAGGTCAAAAGTTGACGTATTCGACAAAGTGTCAAACTCTTGAAGTATCCACACAATAAACTTGGATTGCAGAAGATGTTATAATATTGATAACATGACAACCATCACCATGAGAAAACACAATCATCTTCTCTTTAAAACTTGAAAGCATTCAACACAAAACCTACACAACAGTCCCTCGCCACCTCTTATTGTATCGCTTTTCACTTTCTACCCGATTCTAATTAGAGACTTTCTACTTTCATCAATGTTTATCAATCTCGTTTTATCTTCCAAAGGCAATATGTCTTTTCATTTTGATCTGAAGCTTTAGATAAAACAAAATTTGCCCAGCGAACTAAAAAAGCAGTACAAACATCAAACACAATGAGGGTTTGAAGAAAGTTTATGTTGTTAAAAGCTAAGTTAAATCAAAAAGTGCAGTAGTCTACCATAAGAGCTCGACAGGTTATAAATAAATGCTTCTCGTCAGAAATCACAGTCTGTGAGGTATTAGCATGTTGGGATACTTCAGATGTAAACTATCTACATAGACAAAGACAGGTGGATGCTTGAGGTCAATAAAAACAGGGCTCATCTGGGCGGTGTAAGGGTTTCTCCCCAAGGACTCAATTTCTACCACATAAAACATAGAAACAGATGATCCCAGAGGGACAGACATGGGATCTTTTCCCTCTGGGATCATCTATTTGCATGCATTTCACACCTCCTGCTAACAAAGCAATAATTTTAACCCAGATAATCTATTAATTAAACAGCTAATTAAATTTACTTTAAATGCTCGGTTCCAGAAATGTACGTTATTTCTTTAAGCCATATTTCAATAAACTTTACCAACATTAGGCAAATCTCTTACAAAACATATTTGTTGCCTCAAGCATTAAAACATTGTTTTCGATTATTGTCTGATATGATGGATATTTACACTATCGATGCAAAAATACACTTCGGATACACTTGACTGATATTTGACCCTGGACCACAAAACCAATTATAAGTAGCACACGTAAATTTGTAACAATAGCCAAAGATGCATTGTATGTGTCAAAATTATTGATTTTTCTTTTATGCCAAAAATCATTAGGATATATATTAAAGGTCATGTCCATGAAGATATTTTGTAAATTCCCTACTGCAGGGTTTCCTGCAGCACTTTGCAGTTTCGGGCGGCCCACCTAAGCTGGGAAACCCTACCGCCTTAACTAGGTCGTCCAAAAAATAAAATAAAAATTGCTGCACAAAAGGCCGTCAAGAGCATCTTGGAGAATAGCGCTGACGTGCTTAACACCGCGAGCAGTTCTTCACCAATCTTTGCGCTATCTATCATCGTTCGCCAGACGTTCTACAACATCTGCTTCAGTTTGTGTTTAATAACCCTTTAGTTTCACTTCATCACACAGCTATTCCCGTTAGAGGTATCTGCTAAAAACATTTAATTCATTAATAATCTTGTATGTGTTTATTTCCTGTTATGTTTCTTCAAACTTATGTTTTATTTGAGCGTTTTAAATAAAAATAAAAAAATGTCATTATGACGCGTACGCCTCGTCCCTTTGATTGCCACGCCCAAACGAAACAAGTATAATTTTGCAAATTCAAAGCAATGTGTAACTACACTGAAGAAGCAAAAATATATAAGTTTTGAAGTATTTTGGATACTTATAGTCACCACAAGTCCTATAGTTACATTTGTGTTATTTCATAATTTAGATATTTTTTCTATTATTATGGAACGTGAAAAAATATAAATAAAGAATGAGTAAGTAATCCTTAACTTTTGTCTGTTGCGGTTTATAAACCTTGTTACTTACAATACCAAAACTATAAAGGAAAATATGAAGGATATTTCAAATAAAATATATAAAAAAATAAACCGATTGCTACCTACTGTTTACGTGGCCCAAATTAATTAATACAAACACAGTAGACGTAATCGAGAAATTTAAAGTCTACGAAGTCTATATTTACTGACGCTCATCTCGAGGCAATCGTATGTATATATATATATATATATATATATATATATATATATATATATATATATATATATATATATATATATATATAAAAAAAAAAAGAGCTGGCTGTAGGGTAATTGATTATGGCAAGTCAATGAGGGCAGACTCTTTCTGCCCCATTCTTTCATCACTTACCCGGGTGAGAGAAAGCAGTCAACCCATGGGGGGCATTATGGGAGCTCTTAGAAGCATGCGGGGAGGGGGGTATGGGCCTGTCAAATCATTTTCCCCTCCATCGAGCGAGGTTTCAACGGTCTTCAAAAAACAGCAGGAGGGGGAAGTCACTTCTGGTCCACTGACACAATGACACCATTCAAGATGTCTCTGACAAAGTCTTCGCCATTAATCAAATTACAATATTAAAGACCCACTGTTATAAGCAAACATGGCAAAGGCTCAACATTGCGAAATCTTGCCCCCCGCTCAACAAACCCACTTTTTCTGTTTATTTCTAAAAGCCTCCACGAACCCTGGCAGAAGGAGACGTATAGAGATTTCACAACGTGGATCTCGGCGTATAGCGTTCCAGACCAGAAAATGCTGATCCAGACATGTTGGTTGATTTGGAAAACGTTTTCGGATTCTTCCACCTTTAGTTCAAACCTTAATGCATATTGTGGTCTGAAACAAACGCGAGCGCCGAGGAAAAGTAAAACAGAAATTGGACTCTGCCCTCTACATGGCCTGCAAAACTTTGTTTTTTCACCAAGACCCTGGAAAAAAAATCCAAAATCCATCTCGTCCCTAAATGAAAACGGCACAAAACGTCTCTCCAGCGACTCGTGTAAGACCAGGGCCAAGACAGAATTGATTCTCCATGCCATTAGCTTGCCGCCAAAGAGGCAATATAAAAAGCGCAGCAAAACAAGCTCTCAAGCAGTAATCTGCACCGAGACAAAAGAACAATGGCAATAGGAAATGGTCCGTAATGATGACAAATAACAGTTCGGGGATCAATGCATTTCTCAGGCTTTCCTCAGGGACGCTGAAGATCTTGTGGAGATATCTGCTGCATTATGGCCACTTTGCAATCAAGACTCGAGATGAGCATTAAAATGCAAACAACTGCATCCCTTTATAAGTAAAAAGTTTTGATTCATTATTCAATATTGTGCCAGTGTCTAAACACCCACATCTAAGGCTTCAGAAGATAAAGGTATAAAGATTAGACAAGAGTATTTGTTAATTAAAACGAATGTAATATATAACGACAGATGTGTCTTTACAGTATTGCAAGATGCCTTTAGCTATGAAATCAAGATTTGAAGTGTTGAAAATCCTGCTGAGAAAGGGCGCTAAATCAGCAACATGTTTATAGCTCATGTCCTGAAAAATAATACATCAGGTTTAATGGGATAGATATTTGAAGGAAACTCTATCACCCCCTCGAGTACTGAGGTTAGTTACCACCACAGTAACACAGGAACCTTGCCAACACATTTGTCTGCATTTGTGCATATGCACAGAATATGTATTTTATCTTTGACGTGATAAATGATCTTTTACTTGTTGAAACGAGTATAAGACAAAATCGCTCAGAGCAAACACATACAGGTATTAGTGGGTAAGACGCACCAATGCTGCTGGTCTTTTATTTTATATCCCTCTCCCTCGGTCTTTCTCTCTCCTCATCTGTCTCCATCTGTCACTATCTTTCTTTCTCTCTCTCCCTGTCTCTCTCTGTCTTACTCTCTCCTTTGGTGAGCAAGCAAGAAAATATTTTGAAGTCTCACCTACCTCTGTGCAAAGATTGGATGGGTTTATTTTGTGAAAACTTTGCCTGCAAGTTTTATGGCCTGTTTATGTCACTGAGGGCTGAGAATTTTGATCCCTCAAGATGAAAATCTTTTCACAAACGGTGACAATTTCTTCTGTAAGGATTAAGGGAACTAGGATGTTGGCTATATGTAAAATCTAAATCTAAAGAAATAGGTCTCAGTGTGGGTCTTTTATAAGTCAATATATCAACTTGAATAAGCACATTAATATTGTTAAAATGTTATGGTAATAACTTTAGAGTACACATACCTGCTCTGCACACATGCATGACATTTATTTGAGAGTGCTTTATGGACTGCAAAAATATAAACCTCTTTATTTAAAATTTGAGTTTTCTGCTCAATCCTTGTCAACAAACCTGTGGCAACACAACAAGACCACAATGAAGGTTCTTCCGAGGGACACAAGCACTTGGAGGGACTATATGAGGTGTATTGCACTATATTCAGAGTATTGCATCGCCATGGCAACACTCTAATGGTGACTGACACTTCAAACCAACCAATAAGAGTATCCCACTGGGAATGCCCCTCCCTATCCTCCTCCTTGGACTAACGAAAGACATGACGCCTCAGGCTTGTTTCTCTGTCAAGATGACAATCAATTGACAGTACTGTGGTGGAATACCTCAGGGCTCGCTATTGGGCCCTTAACTGTTAGGGTCCCCCGTGACTAACAGGTCCTGTGCAGGTACTGTAGAAATGTGCTGGGATTATTCTTATAGTACAGTATTTTGTGTGTGGGTCGAGGTCCTGTTCTAAAGTTGCAGTTCATGTTTGTGAAAAAGAAGTGGATTGATTTATCACATATGCCAATTAATCAATGCAGCTTCGGAGCGCTGGAGGACAAAGTAAAGCAGGACAGCCAAATGAAAAAACAATTCCTTCACTGTGTGAGTTTGGTGCCAAGTTTAATTTTCAAGAACCTCCTTCAGTTATTCAAAATTTTACAAATATACAAGGGAATTAGTTTGTTAAAAACAAAGACATCCTTGCACGCCGTAAGTCATTGCTTTGGCTTACGTTCCAAAAATTGTGGACTCCAAAGGAATTCTGCAAGGGCTGAGGGAAGACTTTGAGACCTACTAGAGTATGCATATCTGTCAGTACTGCATCAACACTTATTGTCTCAAAACTCAACAGACAACCCTCCAGATAGAGACCATAATGCATTTAGACGAGGAAAACTATTGGAGCCTTGCTTTGAGATGTTCCCCCTTGCAACGCTGAATAAATTTTCAAGAAAATGAGCCAACTGGCAATTAAAAGAGTAAAAACAGTAAGGGGGGATGCATGGTTTATAGTGCTTTCATTAGCCCATACTTCATAGATCCAGTGTGCAGTTTAGACATTGATTAATGAAGAGATACCACAACTCTATTAGAAAGCTGCAAAGACCTACAAACACACATATATACGCGCACAAATATACACAAACAGCCTTCAGTGTCTGAGATTGATTACGCCAATGAGTTCAGTATCATAAGCAGCTGCATCAATCAGCCTGCCAATAAACAACCAATAACCTGTTTATCATCAATACCACATCTAACACTACTGACTTTGTTCAAGTAAATAGTGAGCCGGTTCTGCGGCGAGCGCACTGCTAAGGTCAGCAGAACTCAAACAGACACTGCAGAGGTTTAATGACCTCCACCACGCTGTTCACGGGCCAAAAAGATGTCAGCGCCGCCAGAGGAATATAAACACACTTACAATTCAAGACCATCTCATCCAGCAGAGAGTTAAATGCTATTTCACTTAGCAGGCAATGTGCAATGACTAAATAATTGAAACCAGACAAACGAGGAAAGAAAGAGACGCATCGCATTTCTGCTACTAAAGAATCTTCTCCAACACTTTCCCGAAATCAGACATTTCTCTCTCAAAGAACTGAAGGTAGAAGTGAGACATTTGTTCCTGATGGGTTTGATGATTTTTAAGAGTATTATTTTTTTTCAGTAAAATCCTTTAAAATGCTTTATCTGGCTCACGCATAGAGAGATAAGGACGTGAGATGGAGAATGGTATGATAAAGGTCACTCAAGACAGAATTCAAAATAAACTGGTGAAGACTTTGGGTAAATACAGAAACGGCAACCTTTTTTAAATAGGGGTGGGCATTAAATCGCCTTCCATTCTCATGCGCATATCAACAGTAAAGCCAGTTTCATGATAAGTAGTAGATCGCCATCACATGCTTTCAGATGGAGCGGCATTTACTACACAGAGGTGTATTTCACAGAGAAGCTCGGCAAAATCGCATACATTATTAAAGGCGATTTGTCCATGATTATGAACACGATTTTGCCTAGATTCTCTGTGAAATATGGCTTTGTGGAGTACATTTTTCCGTGATTATGAACACGATTTTGCCTAGCTTCTCTGTGAAATACGGCTTTGAGTAGTAAATTTGTTGGCGATTATGAACGCGATTTTGCCTAGCTTCTCTGTGAAATATGGCTTTGTGTAGTAAATTTGTCCACGGTTATGAATGCGATTTTGCCTAGCTTCTCTGTGAAATACGGCTTTGTGTAGTAAATTTGTCCACGGTTCTGAACGCGATTTTGCCTATCTTCTCTGTGAAATACGGCTTTGTGTTGTAAATTTGTCCACGATTATGAACGCAATTTTGCCTGGCTTCTCTGTGAAATACGGCTTTGTGTAGTAAATTTGTCCACGATTATGAACGCGATTTTGCCTAGCTTCTCTGTGAAATACGGCTTTGTGTAGTAAATTTGTCCACGATTATGAACGGGATTTTGCCTGGCTTCTCTGTGAAATACGGCTTTGTGTAGTAAATTTGTCCACGATTATGAACGGGATTTTGCCTGGCTTCTCTGTGAAATACAGCTTTGTGTAGTAAATTTGTCCACGATTATGAACGCAATTTTGCCTAGCTTCTCTGTGAAATACGACTTTGTGTAGTAAATGTGTCCAGGATTATGAACACGATTTTCCCTAGCTTCTCTGTGAAATACGGCTTTGTGTAGTAAATTTGTCCACGATTATGAACGCGATTTTGCCTAGCTTCTCTGTGAAATATGGCTTTGTGTAGTAAATGCCGCTCCATTTGAAAGCAGGTGATGGCAATTTACTACTAATTACGAAACCGGCTTATGCATAGGCTGTGCGTACCTCTGTGTAGCCTGACAAACACCACGCAAAAATTTTAACAACATGTCCGTTCTACGCAGACCCCAAGCGCTGTGATTGGTCCACTAGAACCCCCCCGTCAGATAAAAAACTGCATCGCATTACTTCATAGGCATTTCCGCTTGCGACGTTAAGAACAAAGATGAGCAAAGTTGAGGAGTGATTTAAATCAAACTGCAATAAAAGTCGCTGTCTATTTACCTCCATCAATGCTGGTCTTCTCTTTTTTATTTGTGGGTTTACTGGCCAAGCTGCTTCTTCTTTGGCTGTTGCATTGCCACTGTGGTGATACTCCCTACTAGTGGTCTGCATGTGTAATTGCACGTTGCCGTAGACGACGACGCTGTAGCCTTCGGCGTCGAGGCTACGCTGTATGACTTGCACACAGCTATAATGAGCTCTTTAAATATTTCAGTTCACAATAGAAGGTTGCACTTTGGGATACCATCGCTCCATGCAGTGCGCCCCAGTTGTATACTGCACATTTCAGCAAACAGATGACTTTGGTAAACAAACAATTCACCAACTGTGCACACAGTATGCCCAAAGCGCGCTACCTTTCAAAGATAGCAGGTTGAATACCATTCCCAACATGCCCATTGTTTACAGCAGCTACATACCACAACTCTCAGGGTTACTTTAAATAGAGACAGCAGAAACATTTCTCTCAACCTAAAATAGCTGTTTATATTGCGTGTGTAACTCAAAGTTGAGGGAATCGCAGTTTAAACTCATCAGAATGTTGTCAGGTGCACAGCGACCCTCACGATTGACCCCAGCAGCTGATATATAACAGCATGTGCATTTGAAAGTGTGTATGTTTAGGGTGAGAACATGTTAGCAGCAGGTGCAGTACAGCTGAACACAACACTTGCAGTATATATACCAGCCTGTCTGTGACATCTGTGCCACCAAAATCACTTATAGTGTTACGCTGTCTCAAACACCTGAGCTATGTGTTGAATAGCCATTACATGCTGTATGTTTACTATGCAACGTATGCAAATCTCCTACTACACCAGGATGACCTACTACATTTGCCAAAATGGTGAGTATGCAACCTAAGCACACCGTGTGAGATACCGTATCCCACAATGCAATGCGCAGGACTTGACCTTCTATTTACAATGCAGCCAATTATCTCTCTCATAACGTTATAAAAATTATAATACAAAATTAGCTTTAAGTTTAAATACTAACCTTGTCTGTGTGAAGTTTTATTGAGTAAGCAATTTTGTCACCCCAGTCTAATGTGAATACGTATAAATGTCTTGTGGCTATACTTTCAAATCTGTGCATATTTCATGAAGCATTCATTTCCGTGTAAATCATTCATAAAGCCTGTCTTATGCGAACTGTCGCGCTCTATTCAATGTAATAATTTACATACGAATGGTTTTACAAACCATTTAAACAAATTATTTCTGCCTGTAGCCATGACTGATGCTCAGTGACAATTTATCCATATGAAATCTCTTGCACCATTGACTTTCACTGTAAGTGCATTACCGTACACGTTTGCTTGTTTCTATAAACTGAACAGAGAGTCAAAATTATTTTCTGTGGTAACTGAAAGCGTGATCTTTTATAAGACATACGTGCTATTAACTATATTAGGGAGGATTGCTGGGCACCACACGCTAAACTCCTCCAATGAATAATTGTGCATTTTATGCAAAATATGGTTTCACATACAATAAAGAGGCAGTATGCATCATATACTGTGCAGTGTCAACTAATACTTCAAACCCTGTCATGACATGGCATATGTGTGCACATGCAAATAAATTTAACGTCCTCCCAGAGGTCATCATGCATGAGCTACACCCTTCAATCTGTGCAGCCAATATGCTGCATGAGACCTGGACGTGTTTAGCGCTCTATAGAGAACACAGCAACAGACATACATCACTGCCTACAGAGCTGCAGAGATGATAAATCAACCCAAGAGAGAGTCTAAGGGCCTGACTCCAGATCAGTGCTAAACAGATGGGCAGCCAGCCTGCAGGTGGAACGCCAATAAAACTCGTCAGAGTCGGAACGCTGACCTACAAAGCGTTTTAGCTCATTTCCACGTGCTTGCAAAGGTGTGCAAGAGTCCATCTGCAACAATATCCGTTCTACTGATTTCATCTCAAATTATTTATATAACGTTGTGAATACAAACTACTATCCAAACACAGACCCTTAGATAACCCAGATACGAGCATAAAAGCATCAGGGTCAATCTAACGCCGGCATGTGCTATAATCTCTGAATGATATGAGCCGTATGGAACAAGTTTTTAAAATCAAATGAATCTCACAGTTTAACTCATCCAGGCATAAGTCTGTGGTCTTGACCTGCGATACTTCAGAGAGGATTTGGCTTACGGACACATGCTGATGAGTTCGGATTAACCGTTCCCTGGATTCATTTACAGAGGGTATGACCTCCGCCTGGACCGGGTGCAGATTTAATCTAATAAGGCCAATAGCAGAAAATGATCCAGGACTTCCTCTCCAAAGAGAAATGAGGTTATCGGGGCAATTCCTTTATTCATCTGTGACCGCACCGGACGCCTGCTGATTAAAAATCTGAACCTGATATATAATCATGAGATTGACTTGAGATTTTGTGGATTGAAAGTGACTTTGAGCTGATTTGGCAGAAGCATTAGTGAATATTCAGAGATTTGTGCAGTCTTATTTTTTAAGAGTTTTTGTGGGGGCGATTCAAACGCACTGCAGTCATCCGTGGAGAAAGAGAGACTGAAAATATCACCAGTAAATCCCGTCCTAAAGGGCACCACATGAAAGATGCTGTCTAGAGAGCAAAAAAAGAAACGATGAATTCAAACACATTTTAAGTCTTATTGTGCAAGATTTCTCTTTATTCCAGAGTATAAATGGATTTGCGATCTTTTTTTAAAATGTCAAAAACCAATTCGCTAATTAAGGATTTCTATTTCTGGATGAGGTCATCGTTGCACCCTTTTAACTACTGATGCACTGAAAATAAATTTCTGGGCCAAAACCTAAAATTCTGGATACACCAACCTAAAATGACCAAAAATAATTGTAATAATATTAGACTTTGTTTTATTATGATAGAAGCAGTGAGACTGAAATCTGAGAAGCGTAAAGCCATTTTTACTTTTGCCAAAAACTGATAATGGCATTTTCAACGTCAGAAATTTTGGTGCATTCCTACTAGGGATGATACAATAGATCATTGATTAATTGTCTATAATAATTAAATAGATAAAACTTGACGATTGTCAAAAAAAGCAAGGTCATGCACGTGTGTGTGGCGCCTGCCAAACCATATACAGCAGGAGAAAAAAAATGAAGCAAGCACGCAGAAGTTAAACTAGCCATGATCTCAATGATGTTCAATGCCAAGCAAAAACACACCTGGCTTTTGAACATCACTCGAGACGAGGTTGGCTGCCAACGGAAAGCTGCACCGAATGGCATCCGCAGTGGTTCTGATCAGGTCCGATACAGAAAATGCAAATACGGTTAGCCTACTGAAAGCAAGGACTAGAAAATAACACTTGATGATAATGAAACCTTTATGTGAGGCGGAGTTATACATCATGTCTATTATATTTCATTACGAGATAAGTTTAAATTGATGATTTTATCAAAACACCAACTACATTGACTCATTTTACAATCCCACTAGCATGTTATTTGGCATTTTGATTGCCATTTATGCACACTTTTATGTTATTGACTTTATGCCACTGCAGTAAAGGGTTATTTTCACTATTACACTTAATAATTATTCAATGGATTGATCGTTAAATTTAAACGATCATCGAATATGGGGAGTTGCGTAAATTGACATCCCTAATCCCTACTTTTAACCCCTTCTCCTTTCTGATATGCAATTCTTTATGGATAAAATCTCATTTCTTGTTTTCTTGAAATGTTCCCAAGAAAACATTGCTTGATAAATATGGACAGGTGAAAGCATTTTAATATTACACCTCAGCTTTAAAAAAAACACAGAGGTTTTTAACTTCAATCTGTGAAGTGTTCTTTTGCCCTTCTATTGCCTTACTGTTGATAAAATATTCAACGCTTTAGAAGAAAATGCACGGCTCTGTCACCTCCAGCTACGTTACAGAGAGAGGAAAAGCAAGTGATAATGAAAAAGAAGCTGCGGTCACACGAGACTTTCAGCATGAAACATTTTTACAGATACCCCTGTGTATATGGGCAACAATCGGATATGAGATCATGCGACAAGGTGTTTGGTTTTTAATCCACACATTATGGATTCAGACTCACTGTGACGTACATATCTTCGAAACAGTATGTTGTTGCCATTCAGCCCCAAACTCTTTCTGCTGTGGGTTCAAGCCCGGGTGAATCCATGATGCATGTTGTGTCTACCAAACGAACCGAAATTCACTGGGGGAAACCTCAGCATACTCCACGACCCCGTTTTGACCCGGGGTAAGTTCAAGTCCTCATGTCTGAACTATGAGACCTCTTGCTGATATAAATTATTCATTGATGCCCTGCACTCTCTGTCAGCAACTAGATGGTAGATGAGATGATATTTATGGAGCCCCCGGGGCCGACTAGGAGGAGGGGACGGTTTATGGTCCGGCTTTTAAATGTTACTCTCTAATCTGAACTACTTAAAGAAACACAGAGACTTCCTGATTCTGACAACAAGGGAAGCCTGCTGGGAGAAAGTTAATGAAGTTAACTATTATACAGACACAATAACTGTTACAAGACGCCACTTTATACGACTTCCAGTGTTTTAAGTAACACTTTTTATTGGCAGAGCCTCCCTACTGTGACTGCTTAACTAAAGTGAATGAAATCAACCTCTTTTGGTGTGTAAAACTTTAAACACTGCCATAAAGACCATGCAAGATATGTTAAAATCATCACTATTACGCAAATGTGCATATCGGAATGGTTTGCAATAATTACATGATTTAAATACTACAAAAAAATTATGTAAAGGTCATCATAAAGAACAGGAAGACTTAGAGAGATCAACGCTTTCTTTCTCCCAGATAAAATGTGTGAAATGTTTTAAATTTTAAGTTTTTAAAAATACTGCAATTTAATTTGTTTTTACAAGCTTAACACATTATTGTATATCGCACTGCATATTGCATTTTTGGCAAATGCAAGGCTAGCATGCACCTAGCAACAAAGCATTGTCAACCACATGACTTGTAAGGGCTTATTATAGTTGTGCGTAGGTCCTATGGCGTAGCCTCGACACCGTAGGCTACGCGTCGGTTTTCATTTATACTTCTGCCTCGTCGTGCGCGTCAGCGTGTAATTTCACATGCCGCGCGCTAGTTGTTGGTCCATTGAATTTTATTCGCTAGCAGAATTACATATGAGGAAAAGGACACAATAAATAGTGTGGGATTTTTGGGCCGGTGAGGGAGGGGTTCTAGCGGACAAACTACCTCGGTCTGCGTACACCTGACGCGCTGTAACATTTTTGAAGAGGTATCAGTATCTGTGCTACAAGTACATAATCAGAACGCGTTTTCAGCGCAGCTGGAAACATTATAACCCCAAAAAGACTTGAACCGAGTGTTGTTTAACAGATGAAAGTGCTACAGCACGCATATATAGGCGCCGGTACCGTGGGTGCTTCGGGGCTCGACTCGAGCACCCACCGAAATGGCCAAGCACATATGCTCAATTGTTTCACATTTGCTTCACATTTCGAGTCTAAAACCACGCGGAAAATTGATAGTGCCGCTTTCCTCTTTCTTTTTAAATAGTGTGGGTGCTCCAGAGCATCTGTCGTTGCTAAGTAATTTAACCATTGTTCGACGTTGTGACAAGCACCCACCGGCGGAAAAAAATTTAATGTGGAGAAGCGGTATAGGCAGTAGCAGGTATAAAAGTTAATAATGTATAAGTTTGTGACATGAAATTAAAAGAAAACTGGAAATTTGGCCCCAGCAGAGAAAACTAAGACAGACCATGGACATAATCAACCAAAAAAACAGCCGAAAAGAAAGTATGATGACTTTTTACATTTGCACATTTATTTTCTCTATTGAAAGTATTTTTTGCTGTTATGTTAAAATATGATTGTGTTAAATGTGATTACATAAATTTCAATAAGTAAACTTAAAGCTGTTGATTACCATTTTGTTGGGGCGATTGGGGACAGGTGGGGCCCGAAACCCTTCCCTACCTCCAAAGTGGGGAATGACAGAAAAAGTTTGAGAAACACTGCACAAATTTCACAATGTTGGTTTTATCTACAAATAGTGTATATAATGTTGTGTACCGTATCATGTATGGTCTACAAAATGTCCTATCTGTAATATGAAGTGCAGACCGGGTAAATGTGATCTCCACTGTGTACCTGAGCGATGAGAAATCAAACGTGACTTTACAGACAACCTCTGAGGAGCTCAAATCAGCTGATGTATTAATACTGCACTTCAGGTCGAAGGGAGAAAATAAGAAAAAGGAGAGAGAGAGAGAGAGAGAGAGAGAGAGAGAGAGAGAGAGAGAGAGAGAGAGAGAGAGAGAGAGAGAGGTGCGATAAAAGAAAAATCCCAAGAAGATCCATAAATCTTTCAGGGCACAGTGTTCGCACGGGTGTTCGGCAAGAAATTACACCATGTTGAGTCAACACAGAAAAAGAAAGTACTGAAGATTTATGCCACGAAATCTCTGCTTCCACCATACCGCTATGAGGATTCACACAACGACTGAAAATTACATATCTGGATGAGAGTCTGGATGTTACTACAGAAACTCATGTCTGGTTTTGACATTCCAGGATGCTCCCTGACCTGGGAGGAAAGTTTCCAACCCTTGTATTTTCTCATCAAATATCTTGTTTCATATTTAAATATTAAAGGCACACAAGGCAAGTCTGAGTATTATTTGTCTACTAGCTCCCCCTAGTGTCTGGGAGTAAATGCGTTCTATATCTAAGACTATACGAGACTGAAGGACACCGGGTCGGATACAGCGAACTTGCAAGTGGGGTATTCTTCCTACAGACGGTAGGGGCGGGCGAGAGAGTCTTCATTCGTCATGTAATGAGTCATTTAACCATATACCGACTTACGAAGATGATTTATTAACATAAAAATGCTGCCTTGTGTCCCTTTAACCGGACAAAAAAGTAAAAAGTCGAAGGTACAAAAATCACTTTTGATAAGTGACTTTTTATCAATACAAGAGCGTGAAACATTTACGTGAATTCTCAACGGGCTGCCATTGTTAAACGTCCCTCTGTCTGGATTACTTAACGTCTCCGTACGGAGGCATTTGAAAGATGCAGACGAAAGGTGTATAAAGGTTGGATTACCGCGTCATTACAATGCAAATAGATTTTGAAGGTGGGCCGTCGTCATGACAGCGAGACAGTGGCATCGCGCCGCTCAGGGGAATACGATCAGTAACTAAATTAATTGGATGCAAAACGCTTCCTCAACAAGAGATCCGACCCTTTGAGATGCTCACTAGGGAAAGCACGAAAAACGTGGAGTGGAGGCGTAACGTGAGAAAATAGGAGCATAAACAAACACTTGCGGCTGCATAACAGAAATCTATTTGGTCACACAGGGTGAGCATGAGGGCACAGTTTCATTTTGAGAAAACACGCACTCTTTTTCTCTCTCCTCAAAACGAATGCCAGCAATGAGATTCTGCCAGGACATGTTTAAGAGCTGAAACGCATTCTCCAGCACATACACAACCTATTCCAGGACGGACTGGCTGGCACAAATCCTATGCTTGTCAAAGATAAGGTTACAAAACCAATATTGTCCTGTGCATGGTTATCTTGTAGACTGCAGTAACTTTATTACATGCGCATTCACTGCAGGAAATTCAACATTGGTTTAGGCAAGGTGAAGCAAACTATTATTAACTAAAAATGCATTCGGTGTTGCAACGCAATTTTTTTGTAAAACGTACGTGATTGTACGTGAAAACACACATGCAGAATCAAACATGCAAAATCAAATGAATGCCATCCAGCATGCAATACTACAGCAACATTCATTTACTTTGAATGGGTGTGCCTACAAAACAAACAAATGTGGGAGTCTTCAAATAAGCTACCAGCCAACAGCAAATTATGGATTCAGACGTTGGATTTTCTGAAAATAATAATAGTTTGCTTTTGAGGAAAGGATGACAGCAACAGTGACAGATGATGTATATGTCGTTTAAACAACTTTGCTGAATATGAACACATTAGCTGCCATGTTGAATTTCATTTATTTAAAGTTTTATGAAATAAAACGTTAACAATTGTAATTTTCTTTAATCTCTAAAAAGTATTAAAACTTCAAATATGTCTTTTATATAGTGTGTTGTTGAGCCATGGTACACATGTATATAGCACCACCTCCATCTCAATTTGAGCCCATAAAAAACCTTTTCTAAAGTCCTGTTCATAAAAAACTGAGGATTAGGGCTGTCAAAAGATTAATCACAATTAATCGCATACAAAATAAAAGTTTGTGTTTGCATAATATATTTGTGTGTGTCAGGGTTTCCCAGAGCACTTTGCAGTTCGGGCGGCCCGCCTAAGCTGGGAAACCCTACCGCCTTTACTAGGTCGTCCAAAAAAATCAAAACATTTCGCTGCACAAAAGGCCATCAAGTGCGTTATTGTATTAGTCTACAGTTCTTGGAAATTTAAAGTAAGTTAGCTGGTGATTTTGTTGTTTAAGCAACTTGCTAGCTAGATTGCACGTGCCTGTTGATTCAATATAATTATTGTTGCGCGCTCTTGCTCACGTTAGTTATGTGCATTATTTACATGCTAAAGTAGTTAGATAGTAAAAATATTTAAATTTTCATCATGACGCGCATGCCCCGCCCCTTTGATTGCCACGTCCCCGGGCCCCAAAAATGTTATCCAGACAAATCAGGCCGAGTATTAGACATGCAATATCTTCCTATGCAACAGTCAAGGATCCACGATAAAGTTTTTCTTCTGCAGACACAACAAACTCATTTCTCCTGTGCTGTAAAGCCCGTGATACACTGAAATGGTTTTTGGCTGTCCTAGACAAAAGATTGCCATTGTGAAACAATTGCGATTTCTGTGATCGTGGCTCTTCATCGGTGGCCCTATGTCGTACAGTGAGAGAGGTTTAAAGACAGCTGTTTTCCCGGTGTTACGTACAAAGATCGCCTAATTCAGCATAATCACTGCACAGTGTGTTTGCTGCTACGACCTATTTGTTTACCACTAGCGCATGCTGGTGACGTTGTGCTAACGCGTGACACAGCCATCGAAGACACTTGTCATACCCAAGTTTAAACTATTAATGTCGCACAGTGTGATAAGGTAATGACCTTAAAGGAGTGCAAAAATCCTGCAGTGTATTCCGGGCTTTAGAGGCAGAGTTATTAATTAACACAGAATTGAGAGTTAATAGGCGCTCAGAGTGAACTCTTCTACGGTCGCCATGGTGACTCGAGGCTAAAAGGACCAGCAGGGAGCAGAGAGCGTGGTGGTACCCGTGCAGAAAGTTGGACCCTGGACACCAGTAAAACCTCAGGGCTGACCACAAACAACAGGGGTCTTCATTAAGAACTGACGTGTGGAGACTTCAAGCGTACACACAGATTTCATTGTGAAGAATGATTTCTGGAGAACTGCTCCCAGTGTCTCCCAACATAAACCCTGAGCATCAACCCGAGGCCTTTTCTACTGAGGAAAGCGTGTAATTCATCCTCAAATAAATAAACCAGAGGCAACAGCACTGCCAAAGGGCTCCAGATATATTCCCACATATCAAAGCAAACATTAGAGCCAGACACAAGCGCTGCTGTCCAATAACCTCGCTGGTAGTGAAGACGTCAAGTTGAAAGGAAAACTTTTAGACAATACTACAATGCAACCATATTTTTTTGTAAATATGAAAGTAACAAAAATTATTAAGGCCAGAATTGAAAAATTCAGACTCGAAATACTTTTCAAATGTTGGTTTTAGGGGATGGTCTTAAGGTATTCTTTAGAATAAAAATGGCGTGCATACATGCGGACGTGTGCAACGCGAATGTGCAACCACAAACTGCAAGTCTGGAAAACACTGGTATTGTGTTTTTAATTCTCAGCCTGTGAATGTTTTTTTACCACTAAAAGGGAGTTTGAGAACTTTTACAACAAAGCACAGATGACAGCAGGTTTGCTCGAGACAACCCACAAAGGTAAAGCTAATCTTGCATTTAGAGATGACGTTGGTAGTCAGACCAATCAGTGATTTACAGTGTTTTCACGTCACGTTTTAGAATCAGCTCAGCTCACTCAGAACCCTAACCAAGGTGGTACTAAAAAAGTATTGGGTGCTAAGTACGGTACACAGTGAAAAACCCCCAACCCGAAATGTGGGGTAGTATGCAATGAAAAGGGCCTCGTAAAATATGTACGAATTGCCATGAGATTGCGTTGGTGTAAGAGTGATTTTACCACAGTTAAGGGGAACTAATTGACTGTAATGCCTTTCAACAACACTTAACTGAGGTAAAAACACTGTTATTAGGTAGACACTCTGTCTTTGAGAACATTAAAATTCCCTTCACAAAGTCACAGCACTCAAAAATAAGGGTCAGTCCATCTCAAGCGAAACAGAATGAGCCGTCCTCTCCGTGCATGCACGAGATACCGATTCACTTCATATCGGCCCTCAGAGCTTCTGTTCGGTCGAGCGCCTCTCGGTGCCGTTCTGAAGTGAGCTCTATTTTCCTAGCGACTGCGTCCGATGGGAAAAAAACGTTGGAAAAAGAAAATCGAGCTCAAGTGAAGTGAAGAGTAGAGGCTGAGGGATCCTCTCTGAATAAACTCTGAGTTCATCAATGTCATTTGATGATCCAAATGAAAGCTCACGCTCTAATAACCGAGTGGCCGAGATGGAAGAAAGAAGAACAGAAAAGAAAAGGCGGACACGATGATCCATTTTTACCGTTTGTAAAGAAAATGCTCATGATGAGATTTCCCTGTTAAGCTTCAGTGAGCATCATACTGGAGAAAAACACGCTTGAAAATGCTTTTTCAACCACAACACACAAGAGTCAACAAAAATCACCAAAATCTCATCTCGCATTTGTCATCTCTCGAGTTTCAAAGCAAATCAGAGATTTCAAAATGATTACTCAAAGTCTTCTAAGATCAAAACAACTGCGCCTTACTTCATCAATAATTGACACGTTTATGTCTTATCTTTATTTTACTTAAAAAAGACATTTAAGAATCAGAACAAACTGACACAAGAAACCTAACACCATTAAAGAGCAATAAAGATTTACACTGTGTAATCAAAGTCCCATCTCTGTGCTTTGTGGGAGGGCTAAAGTAAAGAGATCCCTAAACATCAGACCAACACCTGCTCTTACTATACAACAGACTGTGTGTGTGTGGTCTGCCTTTATCAGCTGTATCAACAGAGATACACTATAAATGAATACTACGCTGAATCACTCATATTTAGGGCTGGAAATTGAGATCTGACAATAAGCAAACATCTTTTATACAACCAAACATACAGCACGACCAAATACGGCAGCGTTTTCCGAAAGTTAGAGTTCAATGGTAACAACGACCATAGTTAGCTAACGATGCTTTTGGGAAACGTACCCCAGTTTAGTCCAAAACACACACAAAAATTATTCTTGTGAGCCAGTTAAATAGTAGGTTCATTATTCATAGGTGTGGTTTGGGCGTAACGTCAAATAAACCAATCAGAACGCTATCCAACATTCCCTTTAAACGCAAGGGCGCAAGTTCCATGGCGGGTTGGTATTATTATGACGGATTTACCAGGCGCACGCCAGGAGCAGTTCACAGCCGAGGAGACCGACGTTCTTGTAAGAGCAGTCAAAGGCAGAAAAGTTGTTTTGTATGGGGATAGGAGAAACCCGCCCAAATCAGCGTCGGTTAAACAGGCGTGAGAGGAAATAGCCACAATTGTCTCATCAGCTGGCATCCCCATCGTTGCGCAAAGCGCTACAATGATGTCAGGAGATGGGGGAATCCCAAGCTTGCCAGCATAAATCGGGCACGCCGTGTAACGGGAGGTGGATCTGCCTCTACACAGATCTGCGTCCACCCTCACCGCTGAAAGGGTTTGGGGGCTTTGAAATCGGACCCAAGAAACGCAAGCAAGGTCCAACCCCAAAGAACACTTACAAATCCAGTTCACATACATTAAGGTTTCTTATGAAAACATTTTAATTATTATTTACATAAAATAAACGTAATACAGCCACACAACAAACTTATGAAAATATTTTAATCGTTATTTGCATGAGAATAAATAAAAACTATCACCACAATGCTCACCACTATGATTCCCCTTATCTCATGTGTTAATATTTTTTATTGTAACAATTTATGATTTGCAAAAATAACTGTTGCATCTGTGTAGATTAGATAAGCAAATTGTGTGCGCGTTGTGCACGCTATACATTATGGTCAAGCATGCGCCCTTAAAATAGCATAATGAACCACGCGCAACGCGCCACTGACTTTAGACTAGTTTTTTGGTCAGCGGCGCAAATTTTTTTTTAAACTGCAAAATAGCATCAGGTATGGTTTGCGCCGCAACACGCCTCCTTTTTTGCGCTGAACCACCCAGGGAGCGCAAGTTCATTCCCTAGTTGGCCGACGTGCATCTGTGGAGTGAAAAACCCGCTGTGCGCCGGTGCAAAATACGAATGATACATGCGTCACTGACAAAGTCAATTGCGCTGGGTGCAAGATAGGGCCCGAGGTGTTACTGGGTCGTGTTTAGTAACTATTTTATAGTCTACTCATTTTATGTCTGACAACAGAACTGATATGATGTAAAAATAGCATTCAGTTGTGTTAAAATGCAATATAATGTGACAGATCAAAGAGTAGAAGTGAAACATATTCCAGGTGCCAACACTCGATCAAACGCAAACAGGTGATGACGTCACATATATGTTAATTATATGACGTCATCACCACCACAAGTCTCTCAAAATCCTGTGGAAAACACTGCAAACATTCAAATAACATTTTTTCTATTCGAATTATTATTGCAGATCGAATATTCGACCATTCGTGCACAATCCGTAATTTCCTAAAGAGTATAAATACTGTAAGCAGAGAGCAAACACTTCACCTTTAGCAGAACTGTTCAATTCTTTATGTTTCTAAACACTCGATATAAAGAGACACTGAACATAGAAGTAAGAGACTGGAAAAGAGACCACTATTGAAGTTCACCAACCCTCTCTGGAATTAAAAACATACTAAGAGAAGTGTGTGTACATGAAAATAAAAGACACGTATGTGCAGTAGTCTCCTGGCACAGCGAGAAGACTCCCCATCCTCAGATTCCTTCATCTTTTAAATATGGTCTGTCCCAGATGAGCTGGCCTTTCTTTAAGATCTCTACAGCAGAAAAAAGCTAAAAGATAAAAGCTCTGCTCTCCCAATGATTTCTCCAAACAATTCAGGCATCTGATCTGGTCCACCACAATGCACCTGGATCCAAAACCAGGAACATTGTTGTATATCTTTATAAAACAAATCATGAGTTCCTAAATTATTTATTAAACAGAGATCAATAACAGCACAGAGGTCTGAACTTGTTGATTTACAATGTTTTTTACAATGTTGATTCTGATATAAACAGATCAAGGTGGCATATGGCCAATGTTATACTACTGAATTGTAACAAATTAAAAACTTAATTGCTTTAAATAAAAGAATAATTAAAGGTTTATTCACATTGGCAGTCATCTGCAGCAAAAACACATGGAAGTCATTTATTTTCAATGATTTGAGGCAAAATGAGTGACAGCTGCCAATGGCAACATCCAGCTATGCAACCAAGAATTTGAACTTTATTCAAAAAGCATGTCTACCAATGGCATCAGGGAGAAAAACAACATACCAAAACAATTACATTCACATTTAATATACACGACACATGACTGGAGCCTTAAGGTAAGTGAGATAAGATGAAACAACCAAAGCTCCTGCAGAAACAATGCCAAGACAACAGCTCGGTCTCATTTCTCTCCTGATAAAACAACAGTGACATGAGAACAAATCAACCTTGCCACAGCTGTATCTAAAATAACAACAGTAAAGAGACTCACAAACTGAGAAAAAACCATTACCATGTTTCAATCCCCGTAAATCTTGCTTTTGTATTTTACCAGAACGAAGATTACCGTCCCCAGATCTTGAGAAAATAAAACGCCAAATTTCTATCCCCTAAGGATCAGTAATTTCCCTATACACCTGCTATTGATTCAAACAGCACCAGCCAGCCCACACAAACAGCAGTTTGCATCCATTTCTGACCCCTTAATCTGATTTGATCCGATCGCAATGCATTTTTAACTTAGTTTACACTTGTTTTTAATGCAAATGATCCAATAAGGATGTTAACAACAGGTGTAAATGGAGTTTATGGACACTTCAAAGAAAAGTCTCAGTATGATGTTATTCTTCAGAACAACGGATTTTAAAACAACACCAATTAACGCTCCCATCTCAAAACAAGCAAACCCGTAGGGACGTCTGAAAAAAACGTTTATAACACAAATACTTTCTCACTGTCCTGTGTTCGCTCTTCCCTACCTGACCGCCATCATTAGCTTGAGAAGGTTAAATGGATTCGTGAGGTGTGAAGAGTCCCTGCGGATCTAAACTGGGTCAGTGGTGAGTTTCGGTTTAATATAGGCTCTCTGCTGCAGGTTTTTAATTGTGCTGTAGTCTCTCCGGTTTTCATCCCAACAATCTTTGATTAGCTCTTATTTTCAAGGCAATGTAAATTAATTTCCAACAGCGCAGCAACTACACATCCTTAATTAAAATACAGCTGAGGCATTAGGAAATAAATAACCGATACCAAACAAAACAAGGAACACACGCCGCTTTCCTCTTAACTTGCGCAACTGTTTAGTCAACACGTCTACTTGTGTTTAGATTTGTGAGGAACTTATGTATTAATGAATCAAATAATGCTTGGCAATTTGGGGATCAAGTCAGCATCAGCATCTACTTAAGCCCAATTTATACTTCTGCATAGTCGCGTATCTTACGCGATAGCCTGATATGCACCTCCCCAAAAACGTAACGATGCATATAAATTCTATGTGGACCACAAGCGCTGTGATCGGTCTGCTAGAACCCCTCTCTCAGCGATGCTTTTTTCTTCTTCATTTTTGTTTGTGACAGTAAAAACTAGGGTCGTGCAATTAATCGTTTTTGATTGAAATTTTTGATTTAAATAATTACAAAAACAAGGTAAAACAATTATTGTGCAATTAAAATATAAAATGCGTGTTGGACTGATGTGTACTTCGAAGGCACCACGCACTTTGGCACATCTAGCCTATGCAACATTTACTTTATAAACGTTTTCATCGGACGCACGTGATACACGTCTGGATCCGAACTTTACTTCCGGTTTCGTTTTTTAATGGTCTGACTAGTTGCTAAACTGATATCTTGAACAAATGCCTCCTCGAAAATAACAAATATTTTGGTTTCCTAGGTAATTTATGTGTTGTTTTTTTGCTTGTTATATAAATAAACTACGTTTAAAGAACTTTGTTGTTGTTTATTCTTAGCGGAGCTTACCGGAAGTTACGTGCGGACCGCGACAGCCGCTTGTTTATGTTGTTACTGCTGAAACGGTCTATAAAAAGGTTAAATAAATGCATTAGTTATTGCGTAATCACGCTCATTAATCGTAAATATGATGGTTTTTACCAAAATAAATTGCACGGGATAGTCACACGCATCTCGTCAGTAAAGCCGGTTCCTTGATTATTAGTAAATCGACATCAGCTGCTTTCAGATGGAGCGACATTTACTACACAGAGCCGTAGTTCACTGACAAGCGGTGAAATATATCATTAATAATCAAGGGACCGGCTTTACTGACGTGATGCGTGTGACAATCTCATGCGATTAATCGTGCAGCCCTAATATTTAAAACTAAGGCTGTAACAAAAATTGATGCTTAGTTGCCGCCAACATTGTTGATGCTTTTCCAACAAAGTTCACACAAACTGCTGCTTGTTTATTTTTTGCCTTGATACTGCCGATTACAACAGTAACATGCCAATCAACACGGAGATAAGAGGTCTGCATGTCGACACGGACAACAACGCAGAAGTATAAACAAAAACTGTAAAATACGGCGAAGAGGGTATGGCTTAAGTATTATGCAGAAGTACAAATCAGGCTTTACAACGATTTATGATTGCTTCAAAATATCTTTATGACAGTCTGCCATCTACTTCCTTATAAAATATGTAGGGGTAATCAATAATAACTGATAATGAAAATAGTGTAATGTCACAGACTAAACTAACACATAATAACATTTGTTAATCAGTTTTCATTATTGATTTATATCAATTAATCGATTAGTTGTCGCAGCCTTAAAGATTTTTTGCTTGATTATCCATCCATTCACCATTAAATGTCAACCACTTATGCAGATGGCCCACATCATTTCCATATAAAATGAAAAAGAGTTTCCCCTAGTTGATATCTTTCTTCTTCATCAGCGCAGGTCAAATGAGTATCTGGATGGTGCATGCTGGGTGGATCATCGACGTACTGTAGCCCTCATGAAAACCCCAGGCACTGCCTGTCTACAGCTTCATTTTCATCTCAGTTTTTGCTCTTTTATTTCTCCCTTTCACCTGTCTGTGACTGCCCTTCCATTACAGCTGCACCTTTTCTCTTCCTCTGCGTGTCTTTTATCTCGTCTCAGCAGGTGCTCGGAAAGACTTTAAAGAAACGTATGCTCAAAAAAACCCATCCTCCTCAAAGTGAATGGAATAAAGTACTCAGGAACTCTTAATAAACTGACATCTCGGCTATCTATCACTGTCGTCACGGTAAAATTGCACAGGGAAAGTAAATTGTTTTTTCAGTAGATAAATCCATCATAACATAAAAAAGAAAGTATAATCCAAGTGAGAGATTGTAGCTTCGGGGTTTAACGGAGGGGTACACGCATGTCAGGGGCTCAAAGAAAAGGTTTTTAGCGAGACCTTCAACAGAGACATCAATCAAAGCATTCACAATTCAATTAAGAAAATAAATCATGAGAAATAAGCAGCGTATTTGGCATTTAATGACCCTGAAGGGCTTTAACAACAATGTGAAATGACGTTCGCAACCAATTTCGCTTCCATACTCCGACGAATGAAACAGCATATTAAATGAGGGTAGACTGATTTTCCCTACAGACGCCGTTCTGATGATGTCAGGTGAAATGGAAAACTGTTTTAGGGGTGGAGCTAGTTATTTATTAAATATTGATATACGCGACAACACACACAATTTCTTTATGGAATAAGATGCACCAATGAATTATTTACAGTGAAAACAAAATGTGAGGTAAAGTAGAGGACATTCAAGAACTCATCAATCGAGTCCGTATGGCAGGAAAAACGTGAAACGGGATATCAAAACGTAGGCCAAGCGAAAGTTAAACTAGTTAAATAACCAATGTTTCATCCACCAAAAGTACTTTCAGGAAAGTCATTTTCATTCAGCAATCATTTTTCAGAGTAGAGGGCACCGATGACTGAAGCCGTTCATTTTACCATTTGCATTTCAAAAAAAAAAAAGGAAAAAAATCACAAAGTCGCATCTGCACAATTCCCAAAGTCACGCAAGGCTGCAATATTTTCAACACCCACGTAATGCAACAAAAAGACTATGACTCACAGCGCGAGCTGCTCTCCTTTGGGCTTTTTGGGTGAGATATCATATAAAGGAAGGTTAAGCACCTAAAACTGAAATCGTGAGGCTTCAAAACCATCTGCATATAAAAGCCTCCTTCTCTTCCTCTATAAACCACCTCACACACAGCTGAACAATCCATAAACACACAGCGAGCACAGCAATGACTAGGAAGTATCACGGGACAAAAACAAGCCTCGTACCCCAGTGACAACAAACCGAATTGGTCACGGCCAATCATCCTCTTTCTAACAGAAGTTCTTGTCATCAATCATGGCCTCAGATGCAGAAAGGGGGAAAATAAGGGGAAGCGAGCGCTTTCCGCAGGTCACCAGGGAGCTGTACACGTCTTTAAATCACTTCCATCGCTTTTCAATTACACGCTGCAATTTACCGTCAGGGCCAATATGATGACAGAGAGCGCAACGGCCAACAGAAAAAGAAGATGGCAAACACAGCAGGACAAAACAGATCCAACACTTCAAATCTTATTTTTGCATAGGAGGACAGCATCATACTGCACGAAACAAGGTCATTTTGAGACAGGATAGGAAATATTTCAGTCCTTGTCAAAGTGTTTTTTGGAAAATAACAAACACAAAACTGTGCCAACAAGTCTTGAACAGATGCCATTTTTAATGTGACACTAAACGAGGTTGTGAAGGACAATTCTTTCTGTAAGCTATGAACATTTTAGCATGATGTTGCTTACTGCTCGGTTTGTTTTTCCATTGAAGTTTAGTACCGCTACAAAGTGGGTGGGATTATAGACTTATCGTTATAGTTGCTCCGCCTCTACTGCAGTGACATCATTGCAAATGCGACACACACACACACACACAAACGCACAACACAGCACCAATGGAGCATTATTGATGGAATAGTGTTTTTGATTCTCGGCATGTGGATATTTTTTACTGCTATAAAGGGGAGTTTGGGAACTCGTACAACAAAGCGCAGTTGACAAAATCACTTGGTTTGCTCGCAACGGTGCATGAGAGTAAGCTTATCTTGCATTTAGCAATTCTCCCTGACCAATCAGTGATCTGCAGTGTTTACACGTCACATTTTAGTATCCGTACAGCTCATTTGGAACCTCAACCGAGGTGGTACCAGAAAAGTACTGGGTAGGTACTGTACACAAGGGAAAACACCCAAAAGTGAGCCGTACCGAACTGTACCATGCAGTGGAACATGCCAAAAGTACAGTCCAATAAATTATTATTGCAATATTTGACAATTAACCAATGCATTAAATGTCACAACTTACACATGAATGGTTTAGCAACTGACAAACATTTCTCAGCTTGATTTTTACAATGAGATTTATTAAATTGACTATGTTTCTATGTAAATCATTCAGAAAACCATCTCGTGTATGTTTTACATTCAAATCAACACACTGTGCAATTGTTAAATACAGTACCTACCTTACTGCTGAAACACAACAGAACGAATTCTTGCAGAAACCGTTGAATCTAATAAAACTCATACAATCCCTATCCTAGGTCTTTATTACAGACTATGCATCTAAAAACCTAATGGTCTCCATTCAGTACACAAACAGAGTACAGCCGGTGTCATATTTACACAGCAGTTTAGACAAATGAACAGCTCTTCCTATTGGTTTCCTGCATAACACATGATAGCTTCCCTATAGGAAAGCCCACCAATATAACCTACTGTGGATGTGAGCAAACCTCTGCATACACAAACAGACTATGAAAACCATTATGGCACTTTAAATACATAAAAGGTAGATGTTTAGCCCGACTCGGATGAAGGTGTTTAAGTAAACCCAGATCAATCTTACAGATTTTTAATATAGGTTTTTGGTCTTAGTGTATGTGACACGCCACTAGGCAATTTTATTCCTAATCTGCTAGCAAAATGTTATCAGAAAAATAAAACATTTTCTATGCTACAGGTTTATATTTAGCAGCAGACATTGTTTTAGGTTTCTGTTAATTTAATGCTGATTATCACTAATGTAATAAAAGTTATTGTGACAATTAGGTGTGGGCGATATGACCAACATCTTATATCATGAGAACAATATGCATCACAGTAGAGTTTTCTTTTTCTTTTAATTGGGTTTTTATGTTATTCATTTAAACGGAACCTCCATTTTTTGCAAATATGCTCATTTTCCAGCTCCCCTAGAGTTAAATATTTGATTTTTATCATTTTGAAATCCATTCAGCCGATCCCCGGGTCTGCCGCTACCACTTTTAGCATAGCTTAGCATAATCCATTAAATCGCATTAGACCATTAGCATCACGCTCAAAAAGGACCAAAGAGTTTTGATATTTTTCCTATTTAAAACTTGACTAATCAGATTCAATGGATTATGCTAAGCTATGCTAAAAGTGGTAGCGGCAGACCCGGAGATCGACTGAATGGATTCCAAAACGGTAAAAATCAAATGTTTAACTCTAGGGGAGCTGAAAGAATGAGCATATTTAAAAAAAAGTGGAGTGTCCCTTTAAAACCAAATAATTTTCACAATATTATTTCTCACAAAAAACTTATACAAGCATAAAAAGATATTGCTCAACCGTGATAATAGCAAAAAGTGTTACCCATGCAATATGGGAAGTTTTTTATCTTAAATACAGTACGCTCCATTAAGGGTACAGAAACACATTTGGTACCAGTATGTACCTTTGGGATACTAATATTCACTCTAATACTTTTTCAAAAGGTCCCGCCCTAGTAACAGCTTTTGTACGGTTTTTCAGACTGGAAGTGAAAAGCATTGAGAATTAAAAATGCTTTCATGTTTATATTAGTTTATACTAGTGTAACATGCTTGTCAAGTATGCAACGCATACTTGAAATGTGACCTCTCTATTTAACCTATTCCAGTGAGTAGTGAACAATAAACTGTGTTTCATACATTAAGACTCATTGCAAGATCAAGGGCAAAGCTGATGAAGTTCACATCTCATGCCATTTCATTACAAACCACTTTGTGTTCGGCACAAAGCAAACGACCCACGGCTAATATTCACAGTCACCTGCTCGTGCCCGGGGGGAGCGCATGAACCGGCGACCCCGGTTTGTTCAGGGCACAATTTTTTATCCCTTAAAAGGCTCGCACACAAACCCGTCTTAATCCAGCTCCGAATAAATGTGTGAGGAGAATAGCGGGAATCTTGGTTAATTATCAAGCGCCTGCTGTCACAACCATCAGTCTCTGTGACACGGCTGCCAACGGCACACACTCACAGGCTTATTAAAGCTCGTGTGTACGTCTGTTTAATTGATGCCTGCACAGCAAGGACCGTGGCCTGAGAAGCGAGAGTATATAATATAGTCAATGATTAAATCATACCCCGGCCTTCATGTACTTCAGCAGACCGAACGAGGGGAAAAACCAATTTATACGTTTCGTCCAGGGGAAGGGTTCATCTGCATCCCCAAGGAAGAATTCATGGAGTCTGTGACTGTTTGACGGATGTGTACTGCCATTATTACACCGCATGTATCGCTGACACGCCTTCAATCATGTCTAATTAGAATAAACAGCAATTTCTTTCTGACACTAGGCTATGAAATGACAAGAGTGGTGGATGGGTGCTTTTACGATAAACCCACGTAATTTGCAATCTGCCACTACTTGCGGATAAAATTAATTGACTTCCTAACAATAAAACAAGGAAAACTAAACTATTATGAAATGAATTCCCATCGGAAGGCCCATACAGAGGTTTCACCTGTCATAATTCATAAAATCCCTAAACACCTTCGTGTTGGCTTATTAAATATTTTGGATAAGTGGTTAATACGTTTAGCGCAAATTTTAAATCCACACCACAGACTCTCTGAAAATTATCATAGAAAAACTTAAAAAAACACCTTTAAGGTTTCGCCGGGGACTAGTCATTGATGGGTATTCTAATATCTTAAAAGGGAGGCGTCCTTGGGGATCACAGCAGGAACTTTAAGTCTGCAAGCAGAGGCCAACTTAATCAAGATGTATTTTACATATCAAAGAGCGATAAACAGCAGTTTCTTATTCATAAAGTGCAAGCGATTTAACAGATAAAGTTGCTGCCTTGCTTGGTGTTGTGTAAAACTACAACAAAATCCCCAAAACTGGGTCAAATTTTTAAAAAAGTTTTTAAACTTTTAAAAACACTTAAACACGAGCCTGTGGCAAATAGTGATTCATAAACCTGTGTTTTAAAACGCCTGCTACGTACTACCTCATCCCTTATGTGTCTATATGAGGTCCAAAGCCAATTTCATCCCTGACGACCAAAAGAGCGACTCGTCCATAAAGCTAATGAGGAAGAAAGACCAGTATATCATTTGCCAGTCATCTCTGAACCCAAGTGCCTTTTATAGCAGCACTACACCTTTCTGTATTGCACAATATGAAAGGACATTAATATAAGGTTGGCTGCTCTTTTAAATGCATCATTTGAAAGAGGTTAGACAGCATTAAGATGGAGTCATATTGGGTCTGTGGCCTCGTTTAAAGTATAAACTACATTTAACACAATATTTAATAGATGTGTCGGATAGTACCGAGCATTTTTACAGAAAGGTAAGCAAGTACTTTGAATAATGGCAACACAGAAAATCCCTGCCCAGCTTCATGACCTTTGTTTTTCGAGTGAGGCATCCATTAAATTAGGCCAAAGTGTTCAGACCTATAAATGGCCAACTCTTGTTTCAGCAGGTTTCTTCAAAAAAGCAGTAATTTCCCTTCCCTACAAAGACTGAGTGAACCGATATCAGCGGGAGGCTTGCTAGCATGTGGTCTATAGAGCTGGAAAATTCTCTCCATGGTAACGAACCCTGTACCTATCAATCAGAGATCAATTACCGCATACTGTATTGCCCCAATTACATATGCAAACATTTTTAGGAAAAGTTCTAAAGTAAAGGTTTGATTTTGCAAAAGCAAATACATCTTTAATGTCTAAATATATGAAGTGCGTCTGACATGTTTTCTTGAAAACAAGTATTTTTTATCAAGCTCTTGTTTAGGTTCAGTCATTTCACTATAATGGCAATGAAAAGGTTATTGGCACTCATTAAAATGCCTTATTTTCACAAACCTCACTTTTCATTGGTATTTGGTCATTTCATTGGTATTTAACAAATTTCACTGTTTTTCACTGCAAAACCCTCTAAGTACATGCAAAAATCTCCATCTGTATAAAAGTCTTCAGTCACTCTTCATTATCCTTTATGAATAATGGTAAAACTAACATAAATTATGTTAAAATTGTAATATATTCTGTAAACCAAAAACTTGCATACTCAAGCCATTGATTATTAAACAAATTTTTTTTTTGCACTTTGAGGCTTTTGCTGAAAAATTGTTGCGCTATTATTTCTGAATGGCCTAAGGGACGGGATGAAGTGGATTTGAAGCGAAAGTTTCTGACGATGTACCGTACGTGCTGAGTGCATTTGGTCAATATCATTATCTAATTTTTGACGGAGTGGGCGTTTAGCGACTTTTTTATCTGAGCTCTTCAATTAAAAATATCTAAATATGTAGCCCAGGTAGGCCTGTCGCGATAAACGATAAATCGATTAATCGCACGGTAAATAAAATGAGCTCGATCATTTTTTTAGGCCGCGATAATTCACATTTGCATGCTTGTTTGTTTTCCTTGTCTCTCTCTCTCTCTCTCTACCAAAGAGACTGGATGACCGCTCCGTGCAACGAGTGACAAGGAGTGAACCCTCGTCAGTCATTTGTCAGTCGCATGATCTGTGTGGGGAGGGGGGACTCCTGGCGTAGCCTATCACAGTAGGAGTACTGAGGAGGATGAGCGCCGCGTGAGAAGTGTAGCAGGAGAAAACACTAGTTAAGACGAGAGTTGGAGAAAAAGATGGATTTACTAGAGGCTGTTTACACTTGTCATTAACATGCGTTTTTATCGATCGGATCACAATGTTTTACGTCTTTTCTGACTTTTCTGACACAAGGTGAACAGTGCTATTTTAGCCTTTCATTGATAAACTAAAGCGGGTGATCTCCGCAGTTTCATTTTGCAAGCGTGTGAAAGTTGCGCGATCTTATTTCATCAATTGCGCTGAAAATTCAGAGAAAGCTCTAACATATAAACGTACAAAACACTGTGCAGCATGTATACTTGCTAAACAAGCAGCGGACTCCGACATAATATTAGTTTGCGTCCATATAAACTCATAATTACTCCCGCTGGCGTTCAAATGACAGCGGAGAGACTCGCCCACCGTCTCACGGACCGTCCCCTCACAGTATTCAGCACAGAAGCGGTCGAAAGTGGACAAAAGAGACGGATTTAAATACCAGGTGTAAATGTGATATGTCTCTCTCGTCCACTTGTGATCTGATCAAAAACACATCTTGATACCAAGTGTAAACAGCCAAGTTTCAAAACCAAACGCTACAGCTGCAGTGTGGGAGTACTTTGGATTTAAACCTAATGACCGAGGTGAACCACTAAACCTGACCGAGCCGTTATGTCGCATTTGTGGTAATAACGTAGCACTTAAAAGTGGCAACACGACAAACATGCATATGCACCTAAAACGCAATCATCCTGTTATTTTGTTCATTTCTTGTGGATATTTAAAATGTCTTCCAGTTCCAGTATTACTTATTGTTTAGAAATAAAAGTTTATAGATCTTTGAAAAGGTGTATCTGCATTATTATAATGGTCCCGGAGCATCAATGTTATCGCCTATCGCGATAAATTCCGAGGCAATTTATCGCCTAGCAAAATTTGTTATCGTGACAGGCCTAAGCCCAGGAATTAACAAGTCTCTATAGACTAAGGCTGCACAATTATGACAAAATCATAATTGACAATTATTTACCTTGATATTGTAATTGCGATTCTTATTGCCAATTAATAGACTTTACATTGACGTTTTAAATTGTTTTATAACTTTCGGTGAAGCAAACGCATGGTAAACATCCAAAACTAAATAATATAATGTAAATAACAGATAATTATGGAAGCTATGTTGTTAGTAAAAAATTTGAATGGCTAAAGAACACGTCAACTGACCAATTTTAAAATCTCTGATTCACCACTGTATTTGGTGCCCAAACATACTGCCAAAATGAGTCAGAAATGAGCAAAATTGACAGCTGTAATTGAGGCTTTTGGTGATTATGTAAGTGTTTTACTTACTTGTAATTGTAATCCCGATAAGTTTTTTGATTAATTGTGCAGCCCTTACTGTAGACTGCCTTGGTGGCATAACACCACAGACTTTATCTATAGACGGTTTCAGCAGTAACAACATAAACAAGCGGCGTCCGTGGTCTACACGTAACTTCCGGTAAACTCAGCTAAAAATAAATACAACAAAGTACTTTAAACGTAGTTTATTTATATAACAAGCAAAAAAACAACACGTAGGTTACCTAGGAAACCAAAACATTTGTTATTTTCGACGAGGTATTTGAGTGAGACCATTAAAAAACTGAAACCGGAAGTAAAGGTCGGACCAGACCAGTCGTATTGCGTCAACGCAAGTGCGTCCGATGAAACGGTCTATATAAAAGTTTCAGCTGGCGTCAAACGTATTTGCAATCGACATTATTCCAGAAATTTTATCGATAGTGCTTCTTCTGAACAAAAAACATTTTTCTTGGTGTCTTTACATAGACAGGAGGGCTACTGGTCTGCTAGATGAGACATTTGATGCACATGAGCACTAGACCCATTAGCAGGTAGATGAGAAATCAGGTGGTGAAAGGAGCCCAGAAGGTACACCATGATCAAATTAAACCAATTAATCACAGTTTTAGAGACAGCTAAGCTTCTCTTACATTATTCATACCCTCATTCTGCATGACCCAATGGGAGAACACCACCATCTACTGAAGGGGGCGAATTTCTTTTTGGACACAGAACAGATGCCCGGTTTCTCAAGACAGATTATCAAATGATCAAGATAATGATGCAGGTGTGGAAGAGCAGAGCATCGGCTAGGGCACTTACACGCTAGAGAAATCACGGACCGAGTGTTTGTGATAAGAATGCCGAAAGACTTGAACCAGTCTGAAATCAAGTGAAAATATTGCGAATTTGGACGCCTGAATCAACCAGACAAGCCTCTATAGAAATTTTCCCTGGTCAACAGATGTGTGCAATTTTTAACACTTTCCACCTCTGGATGCATGAAAGCAAACCAAGGATTTGTGTGGTATGGTATGGTATGGTGTGCTTAGTTGTGAACCAGTGATGTTTGACTAGGGACTAGTTGAGTTATGTCTTCTGCAGGTTCTCACAGACTGCTGTCAAGACCTTCAATTCACATTTAAAGCAACATATCTCCATCCTCACAGCATGGGTCAAACCCCTCAGCAAGGTCTCTCCTGGCCTCATTAAACTGATGCCTTCACCATCACCACCCTCAATCTAAACATTCTTTACAGGCTAGTTTAAAAAGAAGCCGGAGAGGTGGTGGAGAAGCAATAACTACCAGCAAGTTGTCTATTCAATGGGACCATGGCAGAAATAATCAAGACTGACCTCTGCCTTTCAGAGCACTGACCTGGCTCAGTAAGACGCTGGGAGTGAAGCTTTGCCTTGTCAAATGGTGTTTTTAAAAGGACAAACATGTCTTCTCACTGCAAAGAGCAACACTTAAACAAACTCCGACTGGAATTTTCCATCCATTCCACAGGCAAAGATTCATAAGATATCAGTGGTTTCTCATGACCAAACCACAGGACTTCTACACATGCAGACTAAAAAGGATCCGGAGAAAATTCACTTAGCATTTTGAGAAGCAGATTCAATTCAATTTTATTTATATTGCGCTTTTCATAATTGTTTAATTGTTTCAAAGTAGCATTACATTTATAAATCAGGAGAAAACACAGAAATCTCAGTGGACAACATAAGAAGAAGAGTAAAGCAGCTAAGATTAAAGCTGTACTAGCGAGCATCGTAATAACGTAGCATAATGGGGCAGTTTCCCGGACAGGGATTAATCTAGTCCTAGACTAAAATAAATGTAAGAGCTGTCCAAAGTGAAAACAACTTGCACTGACATACCTTAAAATACATCAATGTGCTTTGTTTTGCCTCAAAATGCACACCAGTAGTAAGGCAAGTTTGTTCAAACAAGTTATATTTCATAATTAAGATATGGTCTAGCCCTGGCTTAAGCTAATCCCTGTCCGGGAAACCACCCCATAGAGTTCAAAGTTAAGCCAATGTCAGCCGATCACCCAACGCATGTTCTTCTATTCTATCTGTTTTTTCCATTTAATCGTTAAGTAAAAAGCAATTTAAGACCAATGTTTTGTTTTGTTTCATTCCATCACTGTCCTTTGAAGACGTGATTAAGGCATTTAAAATTCGTGAATTTGTTTGCAAGTTAGTAGGAAAACTTTTCTGTTAAATCTATGGACAAGCTTAAAAATGACTGTCTCACTGTCAGTTCAATTGTACTTTTCAAACCCTAATCTTATTTGTTCTTAGCATAAAATATAGATACCACATCCAGTACTCAAATTATTTACACAATTAAGTTTAAACAAACGCCCAATCTCAATCAACAACTGAAAAGGCTGCACACACAAATTAAAAAACTGTAGAGGGGTCTAAGAAAATATTGATACATGCGAGTATTATGATATATAAAAAGCAACATGGATGGATATATATTTTTTTATAATACAAGATTCATGGAAGTTGTTTTGTTTGGAGTTTAGATCCAGACCATTAGATTCTTCTTATCTTTGAACTCAAACAGTGATAAAAAGTACTAACAGAGGGACGCGCCACAATTTTTTTTGGCAAGGTTTGCATATGGTAGTGTGTTCTCAATGACAACTTTCCTAAAATGATATCCTATTATATTCCCAAAAGAGGAAATATCCCAATATACCGCCTCGCTTAACAGTAGGGTAACATTGCAATCCCTGTTTCATGATGCATATCATGAGATTTGTGCCGATAAACAGCCCTAAAAACGTAACAACAATTTTGTCTATGTATTAGGGATGCACAGAATTCTCGGCAACCAAAACAAAAAATAAAAATCTAAAAAAGCATCTTTCTCTGACACTTTAAAATGCTTCCATACCGCCCATATGTTTACTGCATTTATTAAGCGTCTGCGCCTCTTATGCTGCGTTCAGACCAACTGCGGTAGAGGCATCAAGCGCGAGTGATTTCAATGTTAAGTCAATATGAAGATGCGTTGGCACGAATGAGGCATTTAGTGCGGCGCAGTAGAAGCGATTCTGCCTCATTTGCAGGTCTTTGGTAGCCTGGTTAGCCAGACCTACATCAAGATGTAAGGTCTGGCAACTCTTCACACAAACGGCTCAATGCAAGGGGCGGGATATAAGGTTGTCCCTCAAAATGCCTCTGCACGCAATAGGATAGCGCTATGACCAATCAGAGCAACGAAGAAGGTGACGTAGTTACCGTAACCAGTCGGCAAAACTCCAAACACATCTTTCTTGCTTAAAAAGGACTTCAGTAGGGTTATTTGCTCTTCTCTCAAAGAAAAACATAAGTCTAAGTCCTCCAGAGTCGCGGCCAAAGCCGCTTCAGAAGAAAGCTGTTCGCCAGCAGCAGCAGCCATTCTTTGTTTTCAAGTAGGAACCGTTGCAGCTCTGTCGTCATCATGTTAAGCCCGCCCCACAGACGCTACACACGATGTGATTGGCCTGACCAAATTTTGGTTTTTGGAGCTGTTAAGTGTATTGTGAGTGCCTAGACTAAACCCTGGCAGCAAATATATTTTGCGGCCGCTAGGGTGCGTCTAGATTTCTAGGCTAGGTCTTTGGCAGAAAAACACAGCAGTCGCAGAAGCCCCTCCCATTATGCAAATTTCCACGTGAATGTCTCGATGACTAGAATTTCATGCACGGTTTTCACGTGCGAATGAAGCGAGTAAACTCAAAATGTTCAAGCGGCAAACTAGACGCGGTAGACGCGATTTTGACGCCTCAAACGTGGCTGGTGTGAACCCACGGTTACTTTAAGCTGGTTGTTATTGGATCGTGTCACCAAAAACATTATTGTTCGGTAAAATTTATTCGATCTTCACTTATTCGGTATTCACCAATTAAACTACTTTCGTCTGATCAGTTTCAGTTGCTGAACATTTGTGTATTACAATGTACACGTTTTTCCTGATGCAGCATTGCATTTAGCAACACAAAGATCACACACACTGATAAAAGAAATGTTAAACTGAACTAATTGAAAGCACTATAAGACGCTTTGAAGCATCTGGCAAATGCATAAATGTAATTGTAGTGCTTTTTTAACTCTGAATCTAGAGGTGAAGACTTCCAAAACTGCTAAGCAGCCAAACCCTCTGTCGCCCACTGCCAGTCCCACTTAGACTTAAGCACACAGATAAGAAACAGATCGTGTTTTTCTGTCAATGTGCTGTTTCATCTTCTCAGGCAGCTGTAGGCATTGAGAAAATGGCTACACGCATCGCACAGCGGACCGAGTGTCTATGCGAGATTCCCAAATTTCCCCTGGAGCCCTGTAAATGAGATCGCACTGTTGATATCCCACTAGTAGCTGCAGGGAGGGGGTCAAATGCATGCGGTAAAATGTCATTCAATCATTCGGCTCGACATTGATGAGGATTAAGCTTGCTTTCAAGATCACAACCCCCCCAACATCCCCTCTCTCTCCCCACCACACACACACAGCTAATGAGAGATGGAGATAGCTACAGATGTCTCCATTTGCGTCGTTTACCTGCTGTGCCAAAAGCAATTATGCAGAGACAGCATGATGATTGTGACCAGTCCCTGCCATTCTCAGGGTGGCATAAGAGATGGCAGACTGTTTTTCTGCTGATAATCTGCATTTTACACACGACTATAAAGCACAAGTCTCGAGGCAGAAACACAAATGAAGGGACAGGAATATTAAACAGAAATGTGACATGCACAGTGCTGTCAACAATGCTGTATTTCTAATGATAGGAAAGGTCAACAAGGGTTATCTTGAAGATCATAATTTTGAATTAATTCGAAATCCATTATTGTTAAATTAGTTGCTTTTTAAAACAAAACTAAGATTCAGTATTCAGACTTTCTCATCTCATCAAGCCAATGGAAAACTACTTTGACGAATAGGGGGACTTTCATCAAGACTTGTGGCTTGGCGTACGAAGCAAACAATTTCATAAAACTTTTCTATTCCATGTAAACAATCTCTAAAGTTATTTGTAATCCAAAAAAAAAAAACTTTTGTACAAAAGTGGAAGGGCAAATTCAGTTTGACTAGACTTCCCGACCACGTTTTCCCATTGAGCCCACAAAAAATACTTAAACGTGTTCTGAATAGCAAGAGACGGCTTGCGGTTTGACTTCAGATGCTGTGTCAGGTTCAAAACAATTACTGTGTTTTTTTAAGACTCTTGCATTCAGTCTTGCATTTTACAATTGTGAACAGTCAGTTTATGAGCGGAGACTATCTTTGAGCAAAGACTTGTGGCTTGGCTTTAAACTATAAGTCTGAAACCTCAGAGAAATGTGCTTTCGAATAAACAAAAAACACGTTTTAAGAGGCACGCCATAATTAGTAACTTAACACTGCCTAAATGTATAAATCCCCATTCCAGCCCTATCCGGGATCTCTTACAGCAAAAGTGATAACCACAAGCATTTAGCTTTCAAAAAGTGATTTATACATAGAAATGTGAAACTATGATGATCTGAATCATAAATTTAAATGGAAAATCCACTTTTCAGTTACATCTGCGAATGGTAAATATCTCCTCTGAAGCTGTACTTAATGTGACTTTGGTGTAGTTTTTCCAAATTCACCTCACGGCAATCCCAATGGCAGTAGGTTGGGGTGCTGATCTTCACATGAGTCAGCCTGAAAATTCCCTTTCATCATTCCCAATAGTAAAGATTCCCGGTCTGGACCTGACCCTGGCCACACCATCATCAATCAACCACTGCCCTGTCTGCACTTTTCCACAATTCTTCCTATAGGAAAGGTCAAGAGCGATCTCATCCCTTGTTCTGCTGAAGATGGATGAATGGGTGGATGGATGGATGGATAAATGAATGAATGCATGGATGGTGGCTTTCCTACAAGTGCTCTCTATTCCAGTGTCAATTTTCCAACACATGCTGCTGCATTACTTTATAGGTTAATGAAACATTTCCTCCTATTAGAGTCTGTTTACCTAGTTAACATATAGTGTATGCAACATTGTCCATAATGTAACCCTTATCTTTATACACACATTAACGTACACTTTTACAATAAAGACCTAAAATGACCCACAATACACAGATTGGTTGAAATGAGTTAGTACATGGAAAAACGGAGTTATCTGGTTAGCGAAGAGGCAAATTGTTAAACGTGATGGGATTGGGAACGGGGCGCTGAGGATCCAACGACACCGACTCAACTTACCTTTATTCGCACCGCCGAACTGGAAAACGGTGAGACCCGTGAACAACACGAGCAGCCGTGCCCCCCGCTCCGCCATCACTTTCTGAGGTAAAAAACACACAAAAATGCACGCGAGTTATCCAGCGCGTTCTCTGAGGTAAAGTTTGATTGACCGCAACCGGTCGAGGTGCTTTATACAAAAATAACGAACATGGTCCGCGACGGGCAAGACTTCGCGCTCCTGCGGCGCCAAAAAATAAACATTGAATTCTCCGGTAAGAGTCAAAGACGAGAGGGCGACGGGTCCGGGTGTTTTCTTGAACTTAAAAAGCAGAAGGGAGCTTCTGGATGAGGCATTAAGTCAATCCACAGACGCCCGGAACGAGCCAAAAACGCCAGCGGCTGCAACCGGGTTGTGGCCCGTTAAAGACCGACCCGGCGTTGCGACGGTAAGACACGTTCAACAGCTTTAACGGCACGGTTACCGCAGTGGAGTCTCCAACACGAGCAAACGTGTGCGAGTGGGCATCAGCCTGTGAAAATCAGGAGTGGATTCTCAAGGGATTATGGATTCAGAACGGGAAAGCCAAAAATCACAGCGTGAGTGACGCGCATGCGCACGCTTTCAAACTGGAGTTGCAGAATACTTAATCTACGTTTCTGTAGCCTACTTACTTTTTACATTTGAATCAGGCGACATTTCAATAAAATATTAGTGACATAATTGTAAATAATTAATGATAGATAGAATAAAGTATCTTTCATTTGATATACATACGTATTCCAATTTCTCAGCATTTTGTTTTGAGAAAATATATGTATGCCTTTTTTTAGCCAGTTAAATCACAAAAGCCTTTAAAAACGTGCAAACAGATGTATTTCCCAGTATGACTAGCTGTAGATTCGAGTGCCATCCGCTGGTTTCAATGCTGAATGACATCTGGACGCAAGATAACCGGGAGCGCGCAACAGCGGCGATTACGCGCCACATATCTTTGAAGCTTGCAAACACGATTTAGCCTACTTTTAAAAACAAATCCGTAATTCAGGATCATTATATGGGGAAAATGTAAACAAATGTCTTTCTCTGTGGATTATGACTTTGTTCTTTTGGCAGTAGATAATACAATGTTGGAGAGGAATTTGGCTTGACAATGTTTTAGTCAAGGGCATAGATTTGCCTAATGATAAGGGTGGATAAAGTGTACTTAGTTTTCATTATTGAGGGGTTTTCTTTCTAAAACTATGAAGGTTTTATATGCTATTGTGACGCATTAAAGCTGCAATCTGTTAAAAATAATCAAATATCAGTCATTGAACATAAATTGAAGTACAACATAAATCAGTGTCTAACCATCTCCTTACCTTACCTCGATTCACAAACTTTTACCTCTGGTTTCATAGACAAGGCTTAAGATTAGTCCTAGACTAAAACACATAATTAAGCTGTCTCAAGTGATAATAACTTGACACATCTTAAAATAAGCCATTACAATTGATTTTTCTTAAAATACTTACCAGTTTTTAAGGCATGTTTACAAAAGATGCTTAAACGTCTTAATTTAACTAAGGCCTAGTCCTGGCTTTAGCTAAGCCTAGTCTGTGAAACCAGGCCATAATGATTTATAATTTAAGTTGTTGGGTCTGACTTTATGGAAAGTGTCGATTTGACATGAACCCATGTAAACAGATGCGTGCTATGTTTCTAACAGAGATGAAGAGATGCAAAAGTTTTGGATTACATCTTTACGTTTTTTTTTCTGCTACACTGTTAGACTTTTTATTGTATATATGCTGTAACTCACTGGCAACTGCCCCATTACAGTACCATGTTTTTTACAATATGATGCCTTTACAGCAGTTCCGCTTTACAGTATAATTCCCTTACTGTAACCAAGTTAAAAAATATATATTGCCTTGAAGGGGAATTGTACCCAGGTCACCCATGTCATAGGTCACTAGTGTTTTGAAATCTTGAGGTCAAATTCAAATCTGACGATCAAGCATTTATCATAATCCGTTTCTTGTTTCTATCTACAATTCTCAATAAATTATTTACACTGCTGAAAAACAATTCACATTTTGAAATTTCCTTCACTGCTAAAAGCTTATGAAATAAAATGTATTTCGTTTCATAGATATATTTTATTTTTTCATTTTATATGCTTTTATAATTCACTGTTTTATTCAACTACAGTAGCACTACTGCTGTTGTTTTACAGCAGTCTACCGCAAATTCAAAACATACATACTGTAAATTAAATGTTAATACCCATAATGCAATGCATATTAATGAACTGGAAAAGAAAATGATGGTATTTTACTGTGCATTTTGTGGTAAGTAACTGTAGAAATTACAGTTAAGTCTAACAGTGTAATCCATCACGTTTTGGCTGGATGTTAGCAGGGCTGCTGTAGAGCATCATGTAGACCCATTGGTGTAAATAAGAAGAAGACATCACTTTTTATTTTTATGTACCTATTAAATATTGGTTTAAGTGTTTAAAACACATCCATATGACCTTGGTAGACACGTTGCAAAAGAAAATAAACACATGTGATTACTGTAAAAGTTCAGGTGCCCTTGAATACAGAAAATATCAGTAAGAAGCCTACACAACTCTTGTTTTGTGTGTACTTACAGCAGATACCGGTGTATGAGTCATACAAACTCAATACACTTGAAGTGTAAAAAAGATGTCAGCTGTAATGAAGATAAAGTTTCTTAAAAATTCCACACGCCAGCTGTACAGAGGCTAAAATGTGGCCATGAATGAGCTCAGCTGGTTGTGTGTCATTTATCAAATTTCTTTTGAAAAGAAAATTTTTGAAAGCTGTTTTTGCCTTTGTGGACAGGAAATGGTGCATAACTTAGCTAAACCTTGACGATTTTAATTATGTCCTTAAGTGGTCAGAGATACAAGCTTGCAACGATCGTGAAAACACTTTGCATTTAAAGGGGTAGTTCACAAAAAAAGTAAATTCTGTCATAATTTTCCATTTATTTTTCTGCTGAACACAATTGACAATATTTCGAAGAACGTTTGTAACTAAGCAGATCTGGGGCACCATTGACATTCATTGTATGAAAAAATAATACTGTAGAAGTGAATGGTGCCCCAGATCAAAATATGTTCATTTGCATTCAAATTTATACAGGTTTGGATTGGAACAACATAAATGATCACAGAGATGTCATATTTTTGGCTTTAATGTATTTACATTTATTATAAGCATATGTGCTTTCAAAAGTACACAGTTGTAGCTAAAGATACATATTAGTACCTTAAAGGTACATACATTATTAGGGTACATATTAAGAGTTTTATAAAGGGTACTGCCCCAGTGACAGCTTATGTCCCTTTTTTGAAAGTGTGGGTTTAAACCAATAACCTTTTGTCCTGCTAACACAACACTTTCTCAGGAGCACACTATTATTATTACACTATAACAATATTATAAAACCACACTGTAGCGTATATACCATGCAACTAAAGAAGCTGATACCGTCAAAAATGACTCTCGGCTGAACCTATAAGGTACAAGGTTACAATTGTGATTAAAGAAACTCATAAAACAGACAGATTCCACTGAGGATGATGAAGAAAGACTGCATAACACTGCACGCTGAAGTCTTATGAAAAATAAAACTCTGTAGATTGCATTAACAGTCTGAATTTGCAGACTAGCAGTGGAAAAGAAAACAGCTTGTGTGACTCTACGGTGTAGAAATAGCTCCAGAAATCTGACAGATGGAGAATCGACACAAAAACTCAGTTTATTTGCTGTCAGAGCGGAAAGCAGGAAAAGATGTCGTTTGAAGACAGATGCTGTACAAGATGATTTTCATCTGAAGTGAACTAAGGCAAAAGTAGGAAATGAGGGCAGTGTTCGGAATGGAATAATAAGGTAAACTACAAAAAAGTACAGTACTAAACTGGCAACTGTGGTTGTATAAAAATCACAGTGAAGTTATTTTATATATATAAATATATATGTTTTATGTTTAATTCAAATATTTAATACAACTACATGTATTGCCACTTCAGTACTGTAAAAAAGTGGAGTGCCGTAAAAATACCGTAATATTACAGGCACAATAAATTACAGAAATTTTCTGTGATACAAAAATACATATTTCTGTAATTTTATATTAGTTAACAGGTTTTAATTATGCATTTTTACACACTGTAAAAAATTAGCTGTAATTATGCAGCTGGTTGCCAGTAACTTACTGTACACGATAAAAACTGAAAATGTTTCATGTTCATTTAACTTTGAACAAACTGTTGCCAGTAAATAACATAAGTGTAAAATCTACAGTAAGTTACTGGCAGCTAGTTGCCAGTAATACCCAGTAATACTGTAATTTCTACAGAAATGTTTTACTGTGTGGCATTTACACTCATGTTTTATAAGTGCATACTGCACGGTATACAGTGCTTTGCATGAGGCTGTTATTGTATAGTTTTATTCTATTAAGATAAAGACTTGTTTATATTTACATTTATTTAACTTTGAACAAACTCTTGCCAGTAAATAACATAAATTTAAATCTACGGTAAGTTACCGGCAACCAGCTGCAAGTAACACTGTTTTTCTACAAATTTTTTTTTACAGCATGATGGGCTCAGATGCAAAATCAGATAAACATCTGTCAAAAAATTAGATAAAGATAGTAATCGAATGGTCTCGGCACGTATTCGTTCATCAAATAGCTTTGTTTTAAATCCGCTTAATCCCGGCCTCAGACCATTCAGAAAACCAGTTTGTATAAAATCCATAAAAAACGCTAATTTACAAGAAAACATGTCGGACGCACTTAGAGGATTTTGCATCTGAGCTCTTTATATTTATTTATTATATATAAAACAGTAGTATGCTATATATCAGGGGTCTCCAACCTTTTTGTGAGAAAGGGCTACCACAATGGATAAAACAATATGGAAGGCTACTTTTTTGATATAGTCTTCACAAAACGTTTTTCATTTACTTGTTGATTTTATTTTATTTGTTGATATGTTTTATCATTACTTAAAATGTCAACATACAACTTAATATAAAAAATAATTAATAAATATTAAAATTGAAGCTATTAATAGAATGTGCTTTGGTGGGCAACCCACAGACTTTGTGCGGGCACCATGTTGAAGACCACTGCTATATACAGTACAGTACAGTACTACGTAGTACTATGTATACAGTAAGAATAGTGTAAACTAACAGTATCAGTTCACCTGGCCTCTCTCTTTATATAGGTGACGGGTGTAAATCCCACTCTGGCCAAACTCCCTGGATTATTACGGATTACTGTGCAGTAAGAAAACATAACCAGATTTAATGTGATCAGGATAAGATGTAGAAAACCTATTACATGGAGAAAGATAATAGTGTTTGTGCGTGAGAAAAATCTCAAACACGCATTACTTACACGCATCGGTGCACAAACCTTAGACAGAAAATGAGATCTTTTGATTGATATTTCAGGTGTTTCTCCTAGACAGCATTAGGTTTATTTAAAACACACTTCTTCACACTGATTTGGTTATACAAAGACTTAATATACTGCACGTATCACTTTGGTCACCTTGTATAAAGCGCAGCCAAATCTTCATTTGCTATCCACAGAACAAAGAAAATAATGCATTTCTATCCAAAATAAGGTTTGCGCCTTGTAAACCATGACAGATTTTTTATTACTTTTAGATCTCCTCTGAGTTCATAATCTCACGAGTTCATGACTGCAAGTATCTTTACTCAGTACTCGCTTTGAATCAGTCAGTCATTAAATGCACAATGAGAGGTACAGGGTGGGGGTCTCTGTCTTTTCTGGATTGGGTTACTGACTAAATTAAATAAAGGGAAGGGGGCAGATTAAATTTACACTGGCTGCGGTCTCCTGTCGTTAATTATACAGAGTGTAAATTTGGCACAATAGAGTCGGCACCGATGCGACCCATCACTCAGACAGCACATTCCCACCCTCCGGTCATGTCCCCGGAAAACTCAGTCAACAGAGGTGGGACACGGAGATGAGACCCTGTCCATCAAACAGACTCAGAGGACATGCAATTACCTCTGTGATAATGTAGGACAGTTCTCACCCAAAACTGATTGGATTGTTTCCCGAATGTTCTCGTCCTAGAAAAATTTAGATGCCAAATGAGGTTTTAATCTGTTGTTTAGGCATTTGGCAGACACTTTTATCCAAACTGACTTATACAGTGTATGTGTGTTCGGGGTCGAACCCATGACCTTTGCTAACGCAACAGATGGACAAAATGGAACCAGTGTCCCGCTAACTTCAAGGGTGGCCTACAAAAATACATCATCCCTGCAGCACTATTAGCCATCTTGTTAAATTTGTACAATTTGTCATGAGATTGCATTGTATTGTCATGCCATTCTAGATCAGGTGAACGTTGTACGTTTTACCGCTGTACCATCAGAGGTGGGTAGTAACGAATTACATTTACTTCGTTACATGTACTTGAGTACATTTTTTGTGTAACTAGTACTTTTAGAGTAAATTTAAGGATAGGTACTTTTTACTCTTACTCAAGTACATTTCTAGTGAAAAAACTGTACTTTTACTTCGCTAAATTCGGCGGCGTTACTGCGCTACTTTCAAATGGTAATAATTAATGAATATATATATTTTTTAAACTTTATAGGGCGTGTTCGAAAGTTTCGCGAGACAGGATGCCTGACCCTTTAGCGCGCGCGACCGCGCGGTCACCCGAACGCGCGCAACCGCGCGTAGATGATAGGAAAAGCAGATGAGGGCGCGTGTGCGTTGTGCGAGATATCGGAGGCAGATTATGCATGGCGGCTTCAAGTTCGGTCTATGTTTTCACTCCAAGAGGTCAAAAAGAATAGTTTCATGATGCGATGCATGCTTTGTTCAATGAACGAGCTGACATCTCAGCTTACAGGAATTCAAGATCCAACCTGAAGTAAGTGTCACAGTATTGTCTACTTGAACACTTTTAATGGTCATTTCACACACTGTCCGAGTTTTTTTGCCATATGCACTCTTGTGCATGCGATGACAAACCCTAGTGTAAGTTAAACCATACAAACAGCACGTTCACATCTGCACATTTCCATATCATTTCCCCACAACTAAACAAACTGAACAGCATAATGTAACGACGTCTTGCATTTATACACAAATCCGGACACCTCACCAATGTGTAGAAAATACATTCAAATAAAAACGGGATTGTATTTTATTTAAATCCTTCTTAGAGAATGAATGAATAAAAATAAAAGAATAAAGTTTGATTTTAAAGAAACATGTATATTATATATTATACTAAATGTAGAGTTGATTTGCACAAACAGATAAGTTCCATATGAAATTCTAAAATGATAATTTTTATTAAGCTTGTGTTAATGTTCAGTAATTGCACTTTAATGGCAATGAAAATAACCTATTCATATAAAAACATGATAACAAACAGACACACACATTCTTTTTTGTTTACTGTTTGCATGTTTAAAGGCAGATGCTGACAAGTTTGTGTTGAGAACATGAAATTAAATACGGAGTTAACCGACAGAAAATATCTGTGTGTTTGAGATTTTTTCTCAAATGACACGTTATGTGATAATGTACCCATTGCAGGACTGAGATAGGCTGCTTTACTTGTATATAAGCAGAACAATGAGACTTTTAAGGAGAGGTTTGTGAAAACCCTCCAAGTAGTCTGAAATTCAGTGCTTTTGTGCTACTTCTCTATCAGATCGGAAGTAACGAGTAACTAACTACTTGAGTAGTTTTTTCATCTAATACTTTTTTACTCTTACTCAAGTAAATAATTAGATTGATACTTTTACTTTTACTTGAGTACATTTTTGTATAAGTACTTGTACTTTTACTTGAGTACAGATTTTGGCTACTCTACCCACCTCTGTGTACCATAAGTACGATTTCGGGCCGTTTGTAGTATTGAGGTCAAACCAACTTAAAAAACAGTAACTCTGCCTCAATCCACCGAGCTCACAGCAGGGGTGGAGCCACAGAATAGTAAAAAATCTGACTCAAATCCTCACAAAAACAATAACTTCAGAGGAGGACAAGCAGACACAGCTCACAATCCTCCACAACCAGGGATGCAGGCCTGTTTCTCACATGAAAAGACTCGCTCACTACCCTCCTATCAGCCAAGACAAGACGCTGTGAAGTCGGGGATGAGTCGGGTTCACGCTGCGCTCCTCACTGCGAGCGCTCTGAACTTCTTCTTACCGGGCTGGAGGATTCTTCACGCTCCTCTCGCTTTAAACACTGACATCCGGCCGTAAAGTAGGCCACTCGTTTTTGTTATGAAAGACCTAAGATCCAAATTGACCATTGATCCAAATGCATTTTTTTTATTATTTGTGCATTAATTATTGATGTGTGTTGTTCAAAAGAAAATGTCTGTCTGCTTAATCTTTCAGCAAAGTCCTTTTCTTATCCAGATAATGCAGGGCCGCACCCACAAGAGACATTGGGGGGGCATTTCCCCCAATAACCAAAAATAACCATAAAAATCATCATAAGGAATATACTATGAAAGATTTGAAAAAGAAGCTTGATCACTTTGATATATTTTGAGTGAAGATACTCTTGGGTAAACTTGAGCCTCCTTGAGCCATCCCGGTCAACAAACCTCAAAAGTGGATTCAAGTGTGTCAGAAGAGGAACGAATGGGCAGTTGGCACTTAATGACAGAGACGACTATAAAAAGATTAAGGAACAAATAATAAGGGCGATGTGAAGCTCCAGAGCGAGAGAGCTCACTGTGTAATTTAGCAGCATGTATATTTTAGTGTTTGCACGAGGGCGATCTCGCGAGTGTCTCGAGTCTTAAGCCGCAGCGGGGGGCCGAGAGATGATGAAGGTTGTTTGTGAAAAGACGGGCGTTTAAAATGCCAGCGCACTTAAAAGGCTCGAACTGAGTGGCTTTAAAGGGCGCTGCGCATTCTGGCATATTCTTAAGAAGATTCGATTTAATTGGCCTTCAGAGATGCCGGGATTACCCATAATTCTGTCTGTGCGACGCTGATAAAGGAGGTTTAACTCGAACAAAATGAAATCGGATTTAGTTTTTCTTTTTTAACGGGTGTGTTTTGGTAACACATAAGTATGTAAATGTTGAAAATGGACAGATTATACAGTGTTGTTATTATGGTAATTAACCTGTGCAGAACCTTGTCAGTCTGGATGCAGGAACTGGACACTAAATCTGTGTCCTAAAGCTCTAAAATGCTGCCTTCTGAGGCAGCGTTCCAAGACAGGACGGCATCAAGTCACGTCCGAATTCAAAGTTTGCTTTACTTTATGACTCCTGAGATAACTTCATCGTCTTCAACTCATAATTCTATGAGTGTGTGTGCGAGGGGAATGTGATTGGTTGAGTTTAAAAAAATAAAATGGCGGCCAAGAAAGTGGGTGGATCACAATGCATAGAACAGACACAGATGCATGCACATACACAGAGAGAGAATCATGTACAATCTGAAATGCATGCACATACACGGACGGAGATGCATGCACATACATGAACAGAGATGCATGCACATACACAGACAGAGATGCATGCACATACACAGACAGAGATGCATGTACATAAAGGACAGAGGTGCGTGCACAAATTGAAATGCATGCATATACACAGACAGAGATGCATGCACATACACAGACATAGATGCATGCACATACACAGACAGAGATGCATGTACATAAAGGACAGAGGTGCATGCACAAATTGAAATGCATGCATATACACAGACAGAGATGCATGCACATACACAGACAGAAATGCATACACATACACAAACTGAAATGCATACACATACACAGAGAGAGATGCATGAACATACACAGACAGAAATGCATACACAAAGAGAAATGCATGCACATGCACATACACAGAGGAAGAGATGCATGCACATACACAGACAGAGATGCATCTCTCTCTGTGTAAATCACAATTGAACATCACATTTCTGACCAACAATTAAACCTGGCATTAACTGTACCATTTCTTAAGCTCAAATTGAACTGAATTTTTAGATCGTTTCAGCTACTGCACATGCGCACAGGTTGGCAATGTACAGAGCCACTCCTCCAGAGTCATCAGTCTTTTTTGGCTTTTTTAACTGAAAGGCAGAACCTCCATAGTCAAAGGGGTCGTATTGAGCATTGTATTCATTACTATTTAAAGTAACAGCAGTTCTCAATCATGTTATATTCAGTATCTTTGGTGCCATACAGAATAAAAGCCTAATGCAAGAATACAGAACCTTAAAGTTACAGTGAAGTTTTTGTGAATGGGGACTGAAGCTGTCAGCCCGTAACATTCTCAAAATGTCCTCTTACGCTCCACGGAAGAAGTTCTTACGGGTTTGGAGCGACATGTGCGTGAATAAATGATGACACTGTTTTCATTTTTGGCTGTAAAGCTTTTTTCCACTTGTCTTGTCTTATTTTTCCCCACTACTTTAACATCTTGAGTCGTCACACTCGCCGCAGTCGCCTCTGGCTCCTCGTTGGGGGCTTCAAACATTAAGCCATGATTTTCTGTAAAGCTGCTTTGAAATATGTCCATGAAATATGTATGTGAAAAGCGCTACACTAATAAAAATGACTATACTTGTCGTTTTATTGTGGCATCCCGTTTAAGACTGTATTAGAACTGTAAGGCTGTATTATTTAAAGATTAAGGGAAAAAATTATGCATTGTGCAGCTGTTTATGGACCCACTATTGATCACTTTATCAATGTTATTATTCATAAATCATGAATAGCCCATGCACACTTATCTGATCCAGACTGAACAGCAGTTTGGATAAAAGCAGATGTGCAGATCTATATGTTCAAGTTCTACTTTAGATCTTCGTCGTGCACCTTATGCAAACAAAATGTTTACTTGAATAGTACACTAACAGATATTCATTTATTTAGGAGACCCCACATGATGGCAAGGACATCAGCTGCATCTTTAAATTCCCTAACAAGTGCACTAATTATTACACAACCCTGCAGCTGTATTCAAGTCTGTCTGCATTATTTACTTCTCAGCTGAATAACAGCAGTGTCTTAAAAATAGTTTAACCAAAAATAAAAATTCTGTCATTTACGCTCCCTCATTTCTCAACCCTTTGTGCTATCATGCATGAAAAACAAAATGAGAATTTCTGTGTAGTCTTCTGTGTAGTGCTTAAAAGGAGTTTCCTTCTGTGCAATATAAAGGCTTAGTGGATGTTAAAGGCTCTTTATGGACTATATAGCCTCTGGAGCCTTTATTTTTAGTGTAATGAAAAGTCTATAAAACTTTTGTGTGTGTTTTTAAGGTGAACGTATCCAAATATTTGATGATAAAGTGCTGTGTGGATGTGGTGTTTTATAGGTCTCTGTATGGCAGTTCATTAGCTGTATGGTGAGATTTGAGGGGTAAATTTGATGATGCCCTCACAGACCCACGGTGGGGTGTTAATGAGCATAACGCTAACGCTCAGCGGGGTCTCCTCTGCTCTTGAGGTGCTAAATCTGAAAGGGTGAAGGGCAGATACGTCTCTACGGTGCTGGACAGAAAATACAATTGAAGAGCTCAGATGCAAAACTCTCTAAGTGCGTCTGATATGTTTTCTTTTCCAAATAAGCAGACTCTTTAACGGATTCCTCCAAACTGTTATTTCTGAATGACCTGAGGCCAGGATTAAGCGGATTTGAAAGTATTTGATGACTGTATAATACGTGCTGAGAGCGTTTGGTTATATCATTATCTAATTTTTGATGAAGGTGCCGTTTAGAGGGTTTTGCACCTGAGCTCCTCAATTATCCTTAAAGGGCTTTCTGCAAGATTTAAAATGAGCATGCTGGAGCTGGAGACACATTCTTCGGTTATACTATTTTTGATATCCTGATATCACTGTGGTATCACAAAATATATCTGTAAAAATGGTCTGTAAGGTCACATGACCACTCTCTCATCACTCTCACCTTTGATTTTGTTTCACTGATCTTTATAGATACAAAAGAGAGCATCTGGCAGACATCTTGTCTAACAATGCTGACTCACTCCTCTATTCTCACAGGAAAGATTAAAGGTGTGTGTGTGTCTTTACCAGACAAGCACAAATTTCCCCTAATGTTCCTCCACTTGGTCTTTTATAGGTCTAATCTCTTTCAGGTTCCGTCCTGCCTGCGCTATTGATCGTGTCAGCGCGGCGGACACGAATACACGCCGGCGTTTGATCTGATATAGACACACGCACTTCAGAGCAAGAGAGGAAAATTGATAGAGAATTCTTGCTGAGGGCAACTTAATTCAGTCTCAGAGAAATGTGTAGAGCTGTACACGGTTATGGATCACTTTGATACTTTGGGCAACTTAAACGATGTGGACATTTTCAATAAAGTTTTCAGCACTAGATGTATAGCCTTTGCCTTACACAGTAATTAAATGCTTCCTTGTTAATAAGTATTACAGTAACAAAAATAAATAACAATAGATTTAATAAAATACTTTCCAAATACACGGAAGCAGATAAATTAACATACACAGAGAGAAATGCATGCACATACAAAGACAGAGATGCATGCACATACACAAACAGAGATGCATTCACATACACAGACAGAGATGCATGCACATACAAAGACAGAGATGCACGCACCACAGAGATGCATGCACATACACAGACAAAGATGCATGTACATACACAGAGTAAGATGCATGCACATACACAGACAGAGATGCTTGCACATACACAGACAGAGATGCATGCACAAACATAGACAGAGATGCATGCACAAACACAGACAGAGATGCACGCACAAACATAGACAGAGATGCATGCACAAACACAGACAGAGATGCATGCACAAACATAGACAGAGATGCATGCACAAACACAGACAGAGATGGATGCACATACACAGACAGAGATGCATGCACATACACAGACAGAGATGCATGCACAAACATAAACAAAGATGCATTCACATACACAGACAGAGATGCACGCACAAACATAGACAGAGATGCATGCACAAACACAGACAGAGATGCATGCACATACACATACAGAGATGCATGCACATACACAGACAGAGATGCATGCACATACACAGACAGAGATGCATGCACATACACAGACAGAGATGCATGCACATACACATACAGAGATGCATGCACAAACATAAACAAAGATGCATTCACATACACAGACAGAGATGCAAGCACAACCATAAACAAAGATGCATGCACAGACACAGACAGAGATCATGATGCATGCACAAACGTCCTATAAATACCTGTCAAAAATGTGTAGTAATTCAGTTTTACTTTAACTTCTTGCTTGCTACCTCACTTTTCTATTATTTCTAATGCTTTTTTAAAAATGCTGTCCTCATACAATCTTTACCTACAGTATGTATCCAACAGGTAAATAACATGTTGATGCAGTTTTTAGAAAAGACAATGAATCGCTCTACACTACAGAGGCTGCAAAAGCTGTAATAGCAGTAATTGACCGTTAACCTTTACAGAATGTGAATCTAATGGAATCCAATAATGAAGGCATTTCAGGAGTTAATGCCTGTGAATGTCCTCATCATTTCATGAGCTCTTATTCACAGACTTGCTCTGAAAGCTGGCAGGTGAATAGACGCGTTCATCATTTTTCATGACCCGTGCCAGCCTGAAGTCTATTATATCTGCAGAACGACACTCGAAGGGTAAATTTGCTCGCGCAGGTCAAAACGTTTCTGCGGTGTCAAGTGGACAATAAAGAAGAAGAGAAGATGAAAGCACTTGGATACGTTGCGGGAGAAATGTGGAGAGCCGTTGATGGGCTGGGGTTTGACCTGCTGCTGAATTCATAAAAAGCTGAAAAATTTATTTTCATTTCTATGAGGAGATAATGAGAAGTATGACGCTTGAATAGAGCAATGCACTTACACACATGCACACACCAATGCTTATATGATGGCATATAACTACATTTATAGAAATTTGAATGCTAAAAAGATATCTTTAAATCATGCAAAAACAAGCAAGATCAATCCAACAAACAAGTTTATGGTCTAATAGGCGTCCGAACACTGCCCAGACGTCTAGGCTAAAACAAGGGCTGTCAGAAAATGTTATGAAATGGGTGAACTATCCCTTTAAGACTTCTATTTGATTGTGTTTTTTGGGGAGGTTATATTTTGGTGCATGAGAGCCTTAAGGGAGTGAAGAATGGCCTGCATAATTAAAAAGATACAAATGAAGGGAGCACATATTGATTAATTCATGATGAAGTTTCAGAGAGATTAGATTAAACGGCGTTTGATCATAAAGAATTGACGTTAAAGATGCAGCACTAATCCATCTGTTCAAGCGAGTACCGACTGCAGAAATGATGGTGGGAAAGCTTTTCCTGCTTAAATGTTGTGCTTTAACTACAAAAACACCTTCAAATCTGCGTTAAATCACATTATTATTTACTCCCAAACATGCATAATGTTCTTTTTTGTCTGTCACCTTCACTAAAGAAAAGAGAAATAAATATAATGAAAGTATATGACCTATATGAAGAATAGACTGATCATACAATGAAACTCTTTGTCTTCACTTTCTTATAAATTACTGTGAACTTTTATGTTTGGGTGAATTATTCCTTTAAATACATTATCAATTAAAATTCATCAGGAGATTGAAAATTAGGTGACAATCAGTAGAGAAAAGAAAATCATTTTGCAAGTTGCATGGATCACTTATCCCATCATTTGGAGCCATTATGGTGTAATTATGTTGTTAGGTTGTGGTGAAATGCTAGACGAGACTGGAAAGAAATTAAACCTCAAACAGATGATGTGAGTTTGACCCTCAGCTGCTCGCTTTCTTCATAAATAAGAAATTTCACTGGGGTTTGCTGCCAGAATAATCAAAGTCTATATCCAAAGTTTGACATCAATTATTCTGACAATGAATTTTATAAAATAGAGCTGAGGAAAATTCAGTAACCTCACACTTCCTACCAAAAACCAATGTCAAATATTTCCAAACATTTTCATTCATGCATTTGGCAGATGCCTTTTTAAAATGACTGTACACATTTGATCACCCGGTGCGAAGCTCCACCAACTATTGGCTTTAAAAAAGCTCTTCAATTATACACTACATCTATATTTTTTACAGCCTATAGTTGTCTCAGACGACGACATGATTGTCCTGTGATGGCTACCATATTCGTTTTGAAATTGAGGGGTGAGCTGTTGATTGCAATTTTCAATCTCACCACTAGATGCCGCTAAAATTCACACACACCACCTTTAAAATAGTAGACAGAATTGACTTGCAAAACCAAGTTGTTTTAACTTCATGCTGCATATTTTTTACAGTGTAAGAATGAAGCCCATGATCTTTTATACTGCTAAAGCAATGCACTACCAACTGAGCTACACATTTTACAATTGAAATGCATGCATTTAGCTGTTATTGAAGTATATTGGATTAATTTCCTATTCCCAGTATTTTGGCAGTATTTGTTTTTGAAATTGAAAATGCTTTTGGTGTCCGAATAAATTGTTTTACATTGTTGATGTGCACACTTGGCAAATTTTTCTGGTTATAATTCTAGATGGTTTCTTTTCTTTTAATTTTTATATATTTTATTTTGTAACTAATACTGGTGTTTGAAATTTTTGTAAGCAGCTAACCTCACATCACTGCTTCAGGGTCTAAAAAGGTGAAATTACACAGCAGGTAAATGAATGCTGTGAATAGCTCAGTGTGATTGATATGAAAATGTGCTTGTGAAATATACCTCGGTCTCGGTCCCAGATGTGAGCCGTCAATAGAATAGAGAAAAAAGCAATCTTTTATTTTGCACCTGTAACCTCGGAGAGATTTTTCTCACCATGAGAGTTGCATTGAGCTACCTTGATGTGCTGGTATGAGTCAAGGAACTAATATATATATATATATGATGATAACTTGAATCTGTGAAAGTGAATTAAATGCTAGAGGACTCCTCTTAATTCAGTGTCAAGTCTTTAAAAGCATCTGGATTAAAGCACCTGCTAAATGCATCAATGGAAACAAGACTGATGATTGTCACTAAATGTTAAGGTCATGAAAATACTTTGCTTATTCGAAAAAGAAAATCAAGCCTACATTTTGTTGTTTTATCGCTTGGTCCATAAACTCATAGTAACAGGTTTGAGCATAGTTATGTTTAACTTAAGTCACTCGTGAGCCACAGGCCAGCTTGACAGGTATGTGTTCAGGACACCATCAGTAATACCCTCAGAGGTCATAATCTAAAATTTTATCTATAGTGATTTCTGAATTAGATTTTAATCTGTTTCTCAGGTCAGGACTCGAAGGGTTTAACTTATTAAACTAAACAACCTGCAATCAGAGAGGTCTCATTTTACATTCTGTTTCAATGTGAGCCGAGCAGAAAGCAATCTGTGCCTCATGACTGCATTAAACATATCAATCTGTTATTTTACAGACCACAAGTTCATACACATAATCCCAGACTATCTGCTGCATCCTTAAATAATGCAGTCTGGTTAAAAAGCCAGAAGATGAATGCACATACACAGGCTGTGATAAATACACATACAATGGCAAAGATGCATGCTTATACAAAAAGGCAGACAGATGCACGTGCAAATACACAGACAAATGCACATACACAGAGAGAGAGATGCATGCTCATTCACAGACAGACTTGCATGCACATACACAGATGCAGAAGCAAGCAGCTCATACACAGATGCAGAAACATGCACTGACACAGATGCATGCTAATAAACTGATCGAAATGCATGCACGAAGTTAGAGATGCAAACACAGACAGAGATGCATGCACGTTCACAGACAGACATTCATACAAATGCACAGACAAAGATGCATGCTTAAATAGTTGTTGAAGAGTTCATACACAGATGAAGAAACATGCACATACCCAGACGCAGACACATACACAGAGACATATGCATGCTCATTCAAAGACAGACATGCATGCACAAATGCAGAAACATGCACAGACACAGATGCATGCAAATAAACTGATCGAAATGCATGCAAGTCAAAGATGCACACACAGACAGAGATGCATGCACGTTCACAGCAACACATCCTCAGACATTCATGCAAATGCACAGACAAAGTATTATTTTATGTATGTATTTTAAATATATTGTGGCATTTAAAAGATTAGTTTTAACTACTTTCAGTTATAAATAGATTTTTGCTTGGCAACATACATAAACGCACACGTGTCGACATCTAACAGTGACTTGTTGCTATGTGTCACACTTTCTTCTCACCTCGAAAAGTTGCAATTTGTCACACGTTGTTTTACTGTATCACACACGCGCGCACATACATACCTTACTGTGACAGAGGTGCTGATATTCATTACAACTCAGGTCCCTGTCACACTTTGATATGTAACCAACACACAGATTAATGAGGACACGGGTAGACACAACCACTAATGATCCACACAAACTCTCTGTCTCTCATCATCACACACAAATAAAAGTTTACAGTGATATTAATACTCATCTGATATTATTAACACGTCCCTGATTTGTGATTTGGTTATGATTATGTGATTATGTTATGATAGAAGAAAATGTTTTGAAAAAATGATAATAAAATGAAAATTTTATTATGTAATACAGTAGATAAATAGATTATTAATTTTGTCATTACATAAACAGCGACTCACACATTCTTCAGATGTTTTAGTTAGAGGAACATGATTGTGATTGAATAAAGACTTAAAAGATTCATTATATTTGTGTTGGCTGCTTGCTATTGAAAGAGTCTTTAAGAGTCAAATTAATGAATCTTTGAGTGGATTCAGTGTTCAGAATCAGGGGCCAAGACATCCAGCCAATGTTGAATTATTAATGCCTTCATGCTGAGACGGCATAGTTTGTGTGTATGTGTGTGTGTGTGAATCTCACACTCCTGTATGACGACTCCTGTATGAAATCGGGTTAAGCCATCCATTTCCTCTTGGTAATCGTTTTCACCAGGCCTGGTCCAGTCTCTTTGATATATCTTTAATCTGCCCTTAGTTAAATTACGTGAAAATCCTCACTCGTTCCCCCACAATCTTTTTTTGGGGCTCGAATCAAAGGCATCCTGCGACAGCTTTCAACCCTCGGAGAAAACCGAGCTGAAACGAGACTATTAGAGAGGAACATTTCAACAATACAGTGATCAAAGTAGAGACAGAAACATTTATATGGCAAATTTCAAGATGTTTTAAATCTTCCGAGATTTGAAAGTTTACTCACTTCTCCCATTTTAACTTTGATTATTCTTTATGGAAGAGCAGGGCCCCTGTTATACCTTAAAACATGGAAATATAACAAAATTTTAAAGGGGACATATAATGAAAATCTGACTTTTTCTATGTGTTACTTTAAGTGCTATAATTGGGTCCCGTGCTTCTATCAACATAGAAAATGTGAAAAATAACAACCCAGTAACTTACTTTTGCTAAACTATTCTCTGCAAGCAGGTGAAAAAATAGGTCATTGAAATGTGGCTCCCCTTGTGATGTCAGAAGGGGATAACACCACCCCCTAATCTGCACTATCCAACCACGGCACTGCCATTTAGTGCAGAGATCAGCTCATTTCCATTTTAAAGTACACACCCAAAAACTGCACATTTTTGCTCACACCTGTGTCACTTTGAACATGCTATAATAAATGATATTTTGAGCTATTTTGAGCTTCACATTCGTACTCTGGGGACACCAAATATTTATTTGACATCTAAAAAAGTCTTGGGAAATGTCCCCTCCTGAAAAATCTAACAAAGACCAGCATAAGCTGGTACCTAGCTGGTTTAAGGTGGCAGTAGCTGTTCTATCCCAGCCTGGTAAAGCTGGTCAAGCTGGTGGGTCAGCTGGTCTTCCAGCATGACCAGCAAAGTCCAGCTAGACCATCTTAAAAAGTGAACATAGCACAGTTAGACCAGCTTGCTACACCAGCAATACTAGCTAAAACCAAGCTGGAAGACCAGCTAAAACCAGCTTATGCTGGTCTTAGCTGGATTTTTCTTAATAGGGCTTTTAAACTTTGTCTTTGGTGTTTATCATAAAGTTTTTCTCTTAACATATCTATCTATTTGTCAATTCATACAATATAAATGAAACATCAGATGAACGTCTTTTTTGTATCATTTTAGGGGTCGAAATCTGCAGCATGGATTTAAACCGAAATGTGTTAAATATTAGCTTGAATGCACTTTAAGTCACTTTGGATAAGAGTTTCTGGAAATGTAAATTTTATATGCCACGGCAATTTGTGCTAAAAATTTATAAAAGACTGATGGCAGATATCTCTCATCTGTATCACAGTTATAAGTGCCTCTTAAATTAATTTCCCAAAGGAAACTCCTGACAGATATTTTTCCTCATCAGTGTGCAGGTTACACATCTTTAAAAGGGGTCAGTCCTTTATAAACGGGGGTCTGCAGCCCATTTTTCTAGAATAATGTGACGTTTCTCAATAAAATATTAAATATGTGTAGATTATAATGATATTCATCAGTAAAGGTTGCGTAGAGGATTGGTGACGTCACATGAAAGCTTTTTTTTAATTACAATTTAATTAAAGTATTTTTTTCTTTTATTTAATTTTCTCTGTGTAATGTAAACCCAAATTCCTAAATATGTTACCTCTTTGGACGTCTTGTCATGTTGTATGTTTGTTCAATATCTAATAATAAAAAAGACAAAATAAATTAATGAAATTTTATGACGACAAATATTTGCTTTCCTTTGGAATGACCTAAACTGTTAAATTATTCACAAAACGACCAGAAAGGAAAAACTGAGTTATTTTTCTTTTCACGTTGACCTGGTAAACAAAAACACCTTGTTTTATATACTACTTTTAATATTTTGCGATATGTAAATCTAACAAAATAAAATATAATTGAAAATACATTACCTTAATTGTCGATGTGACGTTGACTGAAAGTCGTACTGGCGTTGTTATGGTTACCTCTGAGTGAATGTTGTACACGTTTCTTTTATATTGTGAATCATTAAAACTGTATCATTTACTATAAACTGTTAAAGGATATGGTTATCATATAAACTTTAGCCTACTATTTATTGATGCACTTTTTTATTTATTACTATCAATATTTATGTTGAATTCCAGTCAGAGTAAATGAAGCGTCATTACCGCCACCTGCTGGCCGATGTCAGAATCTACCTGTACAAAGTATTAGGATGAATTAAATGTTAAAACCGTGCTACTACTATTATGTTAAAATATTATTATTTGTTATACAATAACATGTGCATTGTAATACATTTCCAGACCGCTGAGCAACAGAACAGCCAGCCATCTCATAAGACATGCCCAATGTGCAAACAGACTTTAGACAATTAAACTCATTATGATTCTTTACTTTACTCACATAGCCAGAATAATACCTACGTGTCATGTTTATACTTGTTTGTTATTTGTTAAGAAATGCAGAAGCACAGTCTGTATTAAACTGTAATGCTGTTAGTTGTTGTTGCTTCATTTCACAAACTGTTGCACTGCCAGACACGCATCCAAAATCCATAGCAGGCAAATGAGTTTGTGTCTCTGGGGTTCACAATAAAAAATATTTGGAAATTGGAAAAAACTTTCATGCTCAGCTTGTAATTACCTATTGACAAATGTTTCATTAGAATGCAGCAGGGTTAATTGCTTGAAACAAACTAAGATTTGGCACATAGAGATAAGTTAATGCTGAGATCTAAATCAGATTAGAAAACACATCTATTTTTTTAATCTTTTATTGTTCCTTAAATAATTAACTCATATTGATTAGAATTACAACTTTAAACCTTAAAATAACACTTAAAAATATTTTAGGTGATAAGCCCATCTTTCAAGAACACCCCCAAATGTTTTCAAAAAATATTCTTCGCGTTTTTCGAAAATACTAAAAATGCTAAATTGTTTATATTAAGTATTACTTTTATTCGCACTGATGCGTCTTTATATAAATCTATTCAGTCTTTTGTGTGGCCTTTCATACAAAAACTTCCTGAACTTTCATTCAGACGTGGCGCCGGACAAAGACATTTTCACTGCGGATCAGAACATCCACTCTAACGATATCTTCCGCTTACGTCACTCGCGCGCGGTGAAGCTTCTTATTGGCTACCAGCGCTCGCTTCCGTTACATTTAGCTTTGATGCTAGCGAGTCGATAAGACTATTAAGAAACATAAAAAATAAACATTGCATACATTTGTAAATATAATCACTACAGATATAACATAAATGGAGTGGAATGAGCTCTTTTATATTAGATGCATTGATTGGATATTTACTTAAGAGTTGGGATTTAGAGAGAGTGGAGCGGCTAATCACTTACACAGGAACCGTTCTTTAACTAACAAGGGTGACACAAGTCAACTTTAACCCATACACTACACACTGTACATCGTCTGCGCTAAGCATCTGTCAGGTTAGTGCATTTGTGATATTAATCTACCAGTGTCTGGATACGAATAATGTGGTGTTGTTTAGTAAACTGATGCTTTATTTGCTATGTAACTTAGCTACCTCGTGTTAGCCCATTGATTGGACATTAATATGTCTCTAAATGATCTTAAATAGAATTGGAATTAAAATATATCTTGAAACAATTCAGATATCTATCAAGTTCACAGTCAGCCTAGTTATTTTAGTAGTCGTGTACATTTTAACCCCTATGCATGGGCAAAAATGGGCTGTGTTAGCACCATTATGTGTTTTTAAGTTACATAGTTAGCATCTTTTAAACTAGTTAACCTTTCAAACAAGATCAGAGATGCGATCGTGTAAGAGAGATCCGTGCACACGTTATTTACAGCTGAAGTTAGGATTATTAATAGCCTAGACATGCTTAGGTATTATTGGTGGATCTACTTCCTGTAACTTCAAGCTAAGTGCTAATAGTCTTTATTTGGACTGAATGTGATGGATATGAAAAACGTAAACATCTATATATAAGCCTTGGCCATGTTAATATAACAGATCCTTCAATATGATATGATTATACCATAGTGCCTTGATACACACCATGGTATTACCAAATTTACTTCATGTACTCCAAGATATTATTATTGTAAACCAAGCAATGTTTAAATATGTGTGTGTATTACAGGTGGTGTGTGTGCATTGAAGTCATGTGGAAGAGCGCCGTTGTGGTGGCGTTATTGGCGTTGGGGATAGGGTATCTGTACCAAAATGACCCAGAACTACCGACCCAGGTGCTGAACTACCTCAGGGAATCCCTGCCACAGATGCAGCCGAGTGGCGGGTCCGAGGTCCGCCCACCAACCCTGGAGGAAGCCATCTCGCGCGCCTGGCAGATCCTGATCACAGCTCCTGCCCGCCGCTGGGGCAAAGTGGCTGTTGGGTAAGTTTCTTAAAATCTCGAGTCATAAAACAAATATTTTTCGTTCACACAGCGCATGTGAGAACGTGTGCCCGCAGGTCTGGGCAATAACAGCTTGTTATGTTCAACACCTTTATTTGTAGGGTTAATGCTTGTGTAGATGTTGTGGTGTCAGGAGTGGGTCTACTCCAGGCTTTAGCTTTAGAACCGGGTTCCGGCAACGACCACGAGGTTCTGCACGGCAAAGAGGACCTGAAAGAGGCCTTCATCCACTACATGGAAAAAGGTGCAGCAGCAGAGCGGTTCTTCTCGGATAAGGAGGTTTTTCAAAGGATCGCACGGGCGGCTGCAGAATATCCTGGTGCTCAGGTATATGATGTAGTGCTGGATCTTATCTTAACTTCTGGAAGATATGCTCGTATAATAAAGACTTGAATGTTTGATCAGTACATTGAAAGAGTCTTGGCTCCATTATACAGAATTAACCAATGCTGCGGTGATGGTAAACCTCAGCACTCAAGGGAGTTACTATTAAAGGTCTGTGCCACTAAACTGCATGGGTTATTATTGTGGTTACTAGCTATTAATATGTTTGCATTGCTTGGCGAGAAACTTTCCGAAAATAGAGTTGAACATTTGCAGCAAATTTGCGAAGGTTGCCAGGTCTGCATAATACAACCTAGCCCTATGGCCAATGAAAAATTGACCGCAACCAAAACACCAAAACTCCAAAAATATCACTTCTGCACCTAAAATACAAAACGGTATATTCTGATTGGTTGAGCCGTATTTGAAGCTGTTGTAAAACACCCATCATCTATTGCTGCGTTCACACCAGCCGCAGTAGAGGCATCAAGCGCAAGTGATTTTAATGTTAAATCACTGTGAAGATGCGTTGACGCGCGTCTGAAGGTCTTGCGGCGCGAATGAGGTGTTTAGCGCGGTAGACACGATTCCACCTCATTCGCACGAATTGAGCGTTGCCGTGGGAAACGCGCTAAACACCTTTTTTTTTGTTGCATAACTGGACACGGCCACTTCCTGTCTCCAACGACCACTGTCACTCTTTGCGCTGGAAGTCAGCAAGCTTCCATTCAAAGGAATGAGATCGCATCTCACTGCCGTTGCTAGTCTTTAAGTAAATAAAATCCTTTCGTCTTGCAACAAACTTTAAAAAATCCCAATTCCGTTGGAAAACTATGGACTTGGCAACCCTGTTGAGTTTTGTTTTTTAAATTCAGAGCAGATATCAAATGTTTAAAGGTGTGAAGTTTGAGGACATGAAAGCTGTGTGTAATCTGTAATATCAGAACAATTAAGTTTAATTTTGACTCTGTGTGTCTGCGAAGGGTTCGACCCTCGAGATCCGACAAATTTAATTGGAATGCTGCCGAGGATCCAGGAGGGAATTGAGTTTCCGTGTCAAATTTAATTCTGCAAACTCAACAGTAATTATTAAGTACAGCGGTGCGTTCAGAACGAGACTCGGTCATTTGTGTTGTGGTTAAAGCATTTTTGATTTCATACGTGATGTTAATGAATATTAAAGCGATTTGTTGTTAGTTAGATACGTCTCATTACAAAACACTTGCTGCAAATTAAGGTTGTAATTGATCGTGTGAATTTAATAAAACCAGTCCACTGAGATTTGCATTTGAGATTTGAATTGCTGTGTTTTGCTATAACTAACTGCTTCTTTCATCCAGGTTTATGTAGGTGGGAACGCTGCTCTTATTGGACAGAAACTGGCATCCAACCCTCAGCTAGTGGTGAGTACACCAGACACAGATGCATTGATGCGTACAAACATCTGAATTAAAGTAAACTCTGAACTCTGAGGTGTTTCTGCCCTGAGCTCAAATGCCATTGGCTGTCGTCCCTTAGGTCCTGTTGTGTGGTCCTGTAGGGCCAAAACTTCATGAAATGCTGGATGAGCAGATTGTGGTCCCACCTGAATCTCTACAGGAGACGGACGAGTACCACCTCATCCTGGAGTACAAATCAGGTGAGAGACGCAACATCATACCTCTTTCTAAGATACACTGCTGCAGTGTTCCTCTTAGTTTTAACGATGCTAGTATCCTTTGTAAGGGGCGGTTCACATTTCACGTCTTTTGTGTGCATAAGTATGTTATTTTGAAGGTAGATGTGCGGCAAGTGCGCGCTTAAAAAGAGAGCGACGTGGTCGTGATGCGCAAGCGACATACTTTTTTTTCTAGGTGCGTTGGGGTGAAAATACCTAAAGGAAAATGGAAAGCGGCGCAGTCGTGTTTTTCGTGCGGTTTTAGACGCGAAATGTGAACCGCCCCTAAAGAAGGAAATCTCAGGATTTATTGCGATAAGCTCAGTAAAAGGATGTTTCATTTGACACTAAAAGCCAGCTGCTTATGTAGACAGTATGGTGTCATGCTTGGTTGCGAAGCAGAGCTAATTATTAACAATCTGTTTTGTTTTTTTGCCACTTTTCACCCCCTACAGGTGAGCAGTGGGGTACGTCGCGAGCTCCTCAAGCAAACCGCTTCATCCTATCTCACGATGTGTCTAATGGAAAGATGAGCGCTCTGGAGACATTCATAGCCAGTCTGGAGGAGTTCAACCCAGACTTGGTGGTTCTGTCCGGCTTGCATATGATGGAAGGAATGGGTCGGGACCTCTGGGAAAACCGACTGACAGAGGTTTGGCTGAAACCAGAACCAATTGCTTAATACTGAAATGATTTAAAATGATTGTAGCGCTGTTATAATAGCTAGTGTACGCACATCAGTGGTGACACATCATTTTATATTTAATGTTCCTGATGCTATTTTAGGTTAGGCTGTTAAAGTGTTAATCTTGGATTTTCCCACTGTTACTATGCGCTCACACAAAACACGACTGAAGCGAATAAATTGTGCTATTTGCGTGTAGTTGGACGCTTGAACACTTGTGAGGCGTGAATTTGCGTCCTAGGCGCGTGAATTTGCGTCATAGGTGCGTGAATTTGCGTCATAGGCGCTTGAATTTGCGTCATAGGCGCATGAATTTGCGTCATAGGCGCCTGCAATTCCGTCACAAATACGCGTCAACTAAAAAACGCGTCATTTGCGTCATAGGCGCGTGAATTTGCGTAATAGGCGCTTGAATTTGCATCATAGGCGCATGAATTTGCATCATAGGCGCCTGCAATTCCGACACAAATACGACGCATCATTTTATATTTAGTGTTCATGATGCTATTTTAGGGTAGACTGTTAAAGTGTAAATCTTGGTTTTTCCCACTGTTACAATGCGTTCACACAAGACACGACTGAAGCGAATAAATTGTGCTATTTGCGTGTAGTTGGACGCTTGAACACTTGTGAGGCGTGAATTTGCATCATAGGCGCGTGAATATGCGTCATAGGTGTGTGAATTTGCGTCATAGGCGCGTGAATTTGCGCCATAGGCGCTCGAATTTGCGACATAGGCGCGTGAATTTGCAGCATAGGCGCGTGAATTTGCGGCATAGGCGCGTGAATTTGCGTCATAGGCGCCTGCAATTCCGACACAAATACGACGCATCATTTTATATTTAATGTTCATGATGCTATTTTAGGGTAGACTGTTAAAGTGTAAATCTTGGATTTTACCACTGTAACTATGCGTTCACACAAGACATGAATGAAGCGAATAAATTGTGCTATTGGCGCATAGTTGGACGCTTGAACATTTTGAGTTAATTCACGTGAATTTGCGTCATAGGTGCTTGAATTTGCGTCATTGGCGTGTGTGTGTGCGTCATTGGCGCGTGTGTGTGCGTCATTGGCGCGTGAATTGGCACGTGTATTTGCATCATTGCCACGTGTATTTTGCGTCATTGGCAACCCAGTGCAAATATCTGACAAAGTTCCGATTTTTCAACACGCGCAAATCACGTTTTGTGCGAGTCAAACGCCTGAAACGCTTCATTCGCGTCTGGAACCACCCCTCAATCATGTTATAATCGGTGTAAACACAGCGTGTCATGGTGTTAATCTAAATATACAGATCTACAAATTAAGGGTTTTCTTTGGTTGGTGACTAGTTTAATAAATCTACTGTTTGCTTATGTATATTATATCTCAAGTGTTTCTGGAAGTATCACTTTATTTATGTTGAGATGTTCTTGTCCAGGCAGTGGATGTGATCTCAGAAGTCAACAATGAGGTGCCCATCCATCTGGAGCTGGCCAGTATGACGGACAAAGACTATATGAACCGAATCCTACAGGAGGTAAATGTGTAGGTTTAACAGATGCTAACGTGTTTGGTACATGCAGTCCCCAGATACCCAGATAACGTTCCTTTGTCATTATTATAAGATGTTGTATATTTCTATACTGTGCAATCTATTTCATGTTTAACGTAACATTCAGTTTATTTTGTGACTCTTCTGTTAGCAGGTCATGCCTATTGTGAGCTCCGTCGGTCTGAACGAACAGGAGCTGCTGTTTTTAACCCAGTCCGGAGGAGGACCGCACTCCGATCTGGCTTCCTGGGATGGCATTCCCGACGTGGGCCGCGTCAGCGACATCCTCCTGTGGGTGCTTGAGCAACACGGTCGTGCAGACCCAGAATCTGAGTCCGATCTGACCAGGATCCACTTCCACACGCTGGCGTATCACATCCTGGCTACGGTCGACGGCCACTGGGGGAATCAGGTTTCGGCGGTGGCCGCCGGTGCCCGTGTCGCCAGCAGTCAAGCGTGCGGGTTGCAGACGGTGGATGTCACTAAGGTGGTCCTCAAAGCTCCTTTGAACTTCTACAGTTCGTTCACAGAACCCAGAGAAAGTCTAACGGTCGATGTGATGAACCCGGTTACGGTGTGGCGCAGAGGGAACGTGTCCTTTCATCTCACGCCAGTCCTGGTGTGCAAACAGCCGCTAAGGACCGTGGGATTGGGAGACGCCATATCAGCAGAAGGGCTTCTGTTTTCCGAGGTCACATCTGAACATTAGGAGTAGACGTCCAAGGTCGTGCTCAGATCTTTTTGAAGAAACTTACTTTGCCGAGATCTTCATATTTACTGGAGCAAATGGACTTAAATAGCAGGTGAAAACAAGAGGGAATGTTTTCAAAGAGTTTCAGGAACAACGCCTCCCTCTCATCCAAGAGACTTTGTTGTCATGACTTTTCTCTTCAACTCTTGTTGTGAAAGACTGCGCTGAATGAAACAACGTAAGCCAGCCATGGCTGTTTTTTAAAGGCATATTTTATTTCTTTATTCAGTGAAACACAAAAGGATTTATATTGCAAAATGTCCAGTGTTTTTTTTCTCATAAAAGCACCATAAAATAAAAAAAAAGAAATTAAGTTTGGTGCATATTGGTAACAAGAAAGTAGGAATCAGGTGGTGCTTTATTGACTGGACAATATCCATTCCCATTTTTTTTTAACCTTTTGTGTTTCACAAAAATCATTTAGGTTCGAGTGGCATAAGAGTGAATGAACTTTAATTCATTTTAACATTATACTCAGTAAATATGGCTGCTATTGAGAAAGAGACGTGAAAGACTTGAAGCCTTTAGTCTTATTATCGCCAAAGTACAATAACTTCCCCACAGTCGTGAGATTAGTCACACCCAAACACTCCTTTATTTGATACACAAAAGTTAATGAGTTATTTGTCTTAACTGATACACTTCAGGTTTATCCAGTGGTGATGGAGGTTTATTTGTGTAGTAACGTTGAGTAAATGTGTGAGGTTTAACCTTGTTATCTTGTGTCATGTTAATAATGAAAGACGTGTTTCAGGTTCAATATATTAAATACCTGAGCCATACGGTGTGAGTTGTCTGATCTGTAGAAACCAAGACTTGTTAACACATGACGAGTCTTTTTAACAAACAGGTCATATCACATTAAGCTGTGAACGTGTATGATCTGAAATTTGGTTTAGGAGTCAAAATTAAAACATGTATTGAACCTGGAACATTTCTAGTTAATAGTTATCTTAAAGATGATCTCATTGGATAGATCCGAGCACCAGCTCACCTACACGTATTGTGACATCACGTAATGCACACTATCATGAATAATACTTCTCTTAATTGATTTAAATAAGTTTTTAAAGGTGTGGTTGGTGATATAGCTGTAGTTTGTGTACTGAAGTACCAGCATCACATGTACATTTTAAATCGCTTATATATATATATTTCTTTATGTTGGACTGCTGGTGTATGGTGACTGTTTGTACTTACACTTGAAAGTTGTTTTTAGACTATGTTTTGGCTCTTTTACTTTTTAATCATCCCGAAGTCTTAATAGAGTGGATTTTAAACATGTCATACATAATCGTTTCATTCAAGAATAAGTCAGTTTCTTCAAATGCAACCATCAAATGCAATAATTGATTTGATTTACATTTTAATTAGAGATGCACTGATATATCGGCCAATAATCGGTACCGATACACTATCAGCTGATATATCCTGTCAATCAAAAGAGAACAGGAATATGCACTAGTTTAATGTTAGATATTAATGCCATTATATAAATAAATAAAATTGTCATTTTCAGAATTTAGTTAATAATACTACCAAACTATCGGTATCGGCAGATATCAGTCTGAATAATCGGTATCGGTGGAAAAATGTAATATCGGTGCATCTCTAATTTTAATTTCTAATTAGTTAAATGATGTCTCCAGATCATCCGCAGAAAAGTCTTAATCAAGAATAACATTGATATCGGTCTTATTTTGTACTGTATTTCTGTAACACTCCACACAATGCACTGTTAGTAGTTCGTAAACATGACCAACAAACAAGACTTATGCTTATATTGCTGTGTGGTGCTTTGAGATCTTAAACTTTCACCCCACACTTTAACAAAAAGTCTCGAGTCTCTGTGTTTAGAAATCAGAATTTCAATTGAACGGTATCATAAAGTGATGCCATGACCTAACGTGGTCATCAGAAGAGTGATATTTGGCGCAGTTGTGAATGTTTTCCTGTTCATTATTTTGGTTTGGGAAATATAGCGGTATGTTCATATATTCATGTTCAACACTAGGGTTATACTATAGTAATTATGCAAAGTTTACTGGGTTAAAACAAAGATCTTTAATCATAATGTTAAGACTAGAAATGTTTAACTTGAGTATGGAATATTTTTATATCAATAAAATATTTCTGTTGATCCAATTATAGCACTGTTTTTCTTTATATAAGCATGCAAGAATGTAAAAAAAAACATAATACTCTTTTACATTAATGTTTTTAATAATGCTTTTATTAACAACCATCTAATATGTAAAAAAGTCCCTATATAACACATCTGTGATTGTCAACGTTACTCTGTACATGAATAAGTTATAAATACACATCATAAAGGTTACGCTTGATATAAATCTAGAAGTGCTACACTAACAGCTTTATTCAGCTGCTGCTTTACGTTTGCTCTTCTTCTCTTTGACTTTGGCTGGTTCAGGGGTCTCCTCCACATCACCCTCAGGGTCTCCAGGATGATCTTTGGGGGGAGAGGAGGCGCTGTCCACACCCAGCTCAGGCTCTGGATGTAAAAAACGAGTTTTTAAAGTGAATTTTAATGTGTAAATGTAAAAAAAAAACATCTGATTCCCTACCTGCCGTCATTTGCATGCTTTTGCCGTATCCTGCGGCTGAAGACATGGCCTGACCCAGGGCCTGGTTGGTACCCAGGGGTTGCTGGGAGCTGCTGGGTTTGCTGGATGATCGTTGACTGGTCTTGCTGTCTTTAGCAGGTTTGCTCCAGTACAAGTTCTCCCCCGCCTGTAGAGCCGTCCCCAACTTCTGAGCCGTTTCAACCAGCTGCGTATAAAAGTGAGTGTGAGACGTCCAGCCCTACAGTATAATTAGCTGAATAGCAATATCCCTTCAAACAAGGTTTTTGACATCAAATCTGTGTCAAAAACCTTACAGGACGTTACCTCCGGGTCAAATTCGACGCTGCTGTTATTTTCGACCTGAGCGATGACTTTCCTCTCCATCTCTTGGTACTGCAGGAGCGCGGCCTTCTTATCGGCTTGATTATAGAGGAACACAGCGAAGTTCAGGCTCACCAGTGGATTTGAGCTGTCGGTGATGAGATTCACTCATTTTAGTTCATGTACGTTTGCAGATACAAGCACAGATGATTGGGCGTCAAGCAACATACTCATCCATCTGAACAGCCTGCTCGTAGGACCGCCGGGCGTTGTCGGCATCATCCAGGTTGGTCAGAGCAACTGGGTATGGACACACAAACGTTAAATCATATCAAATCAAACTGGGTTACTATCAGTATTTACTGTATTTACCTGCCAGTAGCATATAGAGCTCGCTCATGCGAGGCCGCAGGTTGATAGCTGCGCTCAAGAAGTGAAACGCTGATGCGTACTGCTGCATGGTCAGATGAACCAAACCCAGATTATACAGGATCTTCCAGTCGAAAGGAGAGAGATAGTTTGCCCTCTTAAGACAGCTGATGGCCTATGAGAGAGAGAGGAAAGTATATGACACTGAAACATGAAAAAGCCAATCTTTAAAGTCATCTCGTGATGTTTTATGACTCACAGCGACGTATTTCTTTTTGCCGAAGAAGCACATCCCGATGTTATTCCAGAGCGGTGGGCTCTCTGGGACCGCGTGTGCCGCCACACGATATTTATTCATGGCCACATCATAATCTCCATGCGTCTGCATCATACTCCCGGCTGCGAGGATGGCCTGCGAACACAAACGCTCTCTCAATCTTACCGACACTCGACTGTGCATATTAAGCTTTAGAGTTTGGAAAAATGGTACGGTATCCAACCTTGAAGTTACTGGGGTCGTATGTCAGAGCTTTCCCGAGGTGCTCAAAGGCTTTCTGATATTTGCCGAGCTAAAACAGACACACAAAAGTCTTTAAAACTTAAGTTATATTTAGAAACACTAACATTAGCACTGTGCTTACTTTGTCTTTACTTGCATTGATTCAAGAATAAGCAAGATTTTATTGTTCTTTATGTGTCTATGTGGCGCTTTTAATTTGCAAACCATGTGCAAATTCATTATTTAACACCATCAAATTTGAGTTTTCCAAAGCCCGCTGTTTGAAATCACCAATCACATCATCACAGTTGAACAGTCCGGACCATAGATATTAGGTATGGATGCCGGCATGCTGCATAGACGTGTTAAGAAACAATTGCTTCAGCTCTACTTCTGTGATGCTCACACATGCGTATGCATTAGGAAACAATCAGCTATGTGTCCTAAATTGCTAAATGTAGCATCTATGCACAATTATATCTATGATCAGGGCTAACTTGCATATTCATATCTGTGGTAAGAGCTGTGCGATTGAGTAGAGGCGGGGACTAATTTCATATTCATATATATTGTCTGTGCTGTGCGATTGAGGGGACAAATTAGCATATTCATATATATTGTTGGAGCTGTGTGATTGGGGAAAGGCGGGGACTAATTAGCATATTCACATTTAATGTGTAAGCTGTGCGATTGAGTAGAGGCAGGGACTAATTTCATATTCATATATATTGTCTGTGCTGTGCGATTGAGGGGACAAATTTGCATATTCATATATATTGTTGGAGCTGTGTGATTGGGGTAAGGAGGGGACTAATTTGCATATTCATATTTATTGTTTGAGCTCTGCGATTGATTAGAGGAGGGACTAATTTGATATTCATATATATTGTCTGAGCTCTGCAATTGATTAGAGGCAGGGACTAATTTTATATTCATATATATTGTCTGAGCTGTGCGATTGAGAAGTGACAGAGACTAATTTGCATATTTATTGTTTGAGCTGTGCAATTGAGTAGAGGCGGACAGTAATTTCATATTCATATATATTGTCTGTGCTGTGCGATTGAGGGGACAAATTTGCATATTCATATATATTGTTGGAGCTGTGTGATTGGGGTAAGGAGGGGACTAATTTGATATTGATATATATTGTCTGAGCTCTGCAATTGATTAGAGGCGGGGACTAATTTTATATTCATATATATTGTCTGAGCTCTGCAATTGATTAGAGGCGGGGACTAATTTTATATTCATATATATTGTCTCAGCTGTGCGATTGAGAAGTGACAGGGACTAATTTGCATATTTATTGTTTGAGCTGTGCAATTGAGTAGAGGCGGACACTAATTTCATATTCATATATATTGTCTGTGCTGTGCGATTGAGGGGACACATTTACATATTCATATATATTGTTGGTGCTGTGTGATTGGGGTAAGGCGGGGACTAATTTGCATATTTATTAGGGATGCACCGATACCGATACTGGTATCGGCCTCGATACCACACTTTCTCGTTAAAAGTCTCCCGATATCTGGAATCGATACCACGGTCTATGTTTTAGCGGCGTGTAAGGGGTTAATGCCTCTTGTGTTGTCCAAAGAGGCAGAGTTTACAACAAACTGGAAAACTAGTCCTTTGTTTTTTTGTTAAAATATATGACTAAAGCTGTTACCTGTAAATTTAAATCATGTTTTTTTATTAAGTACTTGGTATCGGCAAGTACTGAAATGCAAGTACTCGTACTCGTATTCCAAAAAAGTGGTATCCGCGCATCCCTAATATTTATATTTATTGTCTGTGCTGTGCGATTGATTAGTTGGGAACTTATTTGCATATTCATATTTATTGTCTGTGCTGTGCGATTGAATAGAGGCGGGGACTAATTTGCATATTCATATTATTCATGTTCTGCGTATACTAAATGAAGCAAGGGTATAGTGTTACATTTTAGCCATTTTAAAGCATGAAGAAATGACTGTCACAAGAAAACCTATTATATATGTGCTATTGACGCTCAAAGATGATATAATGATCGACTACAGGTGGACTTTAAGAAGGAAGCTGTGTATGATAACAGTACAGCAGTGCTCTTATCAATCTTACAACTAACTACAAATTCAAGCAGGTTTCACAAAAGTTACATTTTACACACCTGCAGGTAAAGCAGCCCCAGTGTGGTCAACAGCTCGGTATTCTCAGGAGAAAATCTGAAACAACAAATACAATTTATAGTTCAAATATCTATTTTCTTGTGAGGGAGTCGACTGAATTTTAAGTCTCATCAGAATCAGAGAGGATCTGTCATTGTCACACACACATTCATAACAAAAGCATTTGATTTTCTCTGAGATCTGTGTATAATGTTAGCCAAGGATGTCATAATACATCAAACTCTTATCAAACTCTCATTTTATTAAGAATCTCTGTTTTCCTCCGATCTAAACTTCATTATGTGTATGTGTGTGTTATTAATTCATGCCGACTGTAAGGCATCACAGGTTGAAGATGCTCTCACTCCGCTGCAGGTCCTGAAGTTTCTCTCTTCACTGCTGCGTCTTATTCAGCGTGCGTTACTTATTCATCTACACAGCGGGTGGCCTGCGGTAATGAGCGCATCTCTCTCTCACACATATACACACATATACACTGTTCCCTCTGATATCTGAACCACAGATGCACAATACTGAGTGTATATGTGTATATAAAGTTTTTGGAGTTATTCCTGCTCTCAAAAGTCAACAGCTGTAATCAAGAGTCATCAAATCCTGCCGTTCCCACTGAGAAAAGAAGATTAGTGATTCATTTGACGTTCCCATTTGTTGAAAGTAAAGTCACTTTGAATGAATAATTCAACACTGAATGAGATTTCTGTCGTAATTCACCTTAATGTCATTTCAAACCTGTGGGACTTTTTAAGACATGCTACACAAATAATGAGTTATATTAAATATTCTGACTTTTTTCAGCTTTATAATGGCATTGGATAGTGCCCCATTTTTAAAGGATTACTCCACTTTCATAAAAAATCTGATAATTTAGAGCTTCAAAGGCTCTTTAAAGATCCCGACCGAGCCATAAGGGGTCTTATCTAGCAAAACGATCGTCATTTTCATTAAAAACTACTTTAAAACACAACTTATCATCTTGCAGTAGCAGTGTGATGCGCCAGTGTGACCTTACGTATTACGCAATTACGTCGAAAGGTTATGCGTGACGTATGCAAAACAGCCGCTTCAATGTTTACAAAAGTGTGGAGAAAGAGAAGCGTTCTGATGTTGTTATATGTGGAATGATACTGATTGATACTGAACGGTTGGCAAGTGTGCGTTTTACATATGAAACATAAAACGTATAGATCACACAGCTAGTGGAAGACGACAAGTTGTGGTTTAAAATACATACTTTAAATTATTTTGGCAAAAATGAAAATCTTTTTGCTAGATAAGACCTTTATGCCTCAATTGGGATTATTTAGAGCCGTTGAGTCCACTTTATGAAGAAAAATCCTTGAATGTTTTCCCTTAAAAAAAAAACGTAATTTTCAACTGAGGAAAGAAAGACATCAAACTTCTTGGATGACATGCGAGTAAATTATCCTAAATTTTTTCATGAAAGTAGAGTAACCCTTTCATGCTCATCAATTCATCAAATACTAATCCATTGCTTTTGCCTCAGAAGACATTGAATAATCGTATGGATTAGTTTTTGATGGATGGATGAGGTTTTTCAAGCTTTATAAATGGGGCACTATCTAATCCCATTATAAAGCGGAGTATATTATTATTATTCATTATACATTATAAAGTGTCAGTATATTATTTAATATAACTCAACTGTGTTTGACTAAAAATAGAAAGTCATATACACTTAGGATAAGTAAATATGGGCTAATTTTTAATTTGGGATGAACAAGTACTTTAATTTTTTACAAGTACGAGACAGATGGAAGTCAGTGGCGCTTTTCTTCCTTGGTGTACAATATTTTTGATCGTTCTTGGTGCATCTCAATTAAATGCATGCGGAAAGATTTAAATGCGATACATTTTTAGTTCTTTTGTGTTTTATGAAGGAACAAAATCACACGGATTTTAAATGACAGGATGAGTACATGAGGAGCTCAGATGCACCTCCGTCAAAAATCAGATAATGGTATTAATTGAATGGGATGTATTGCACGTTTATCAAAAATGTTCACTTAAAATTCACTTAATCCTGGTGTCAGGTCATTCAGAAATACAGGTTTGTTAACAGAATCAATTAAGAGTCTTAACGCAATTAGAGGGTTTTGCATCTGAGCTCTTCAAACGATCAGAATTCTCATTTCGAGTGAACTGTCCCTTTAAGAAAAAACACACACAATCCATATCATCACTTCAGTTTGAGGAACGAGCTCTGAGAGGACCTGAAAGAGAACAACAAAGAGAAATGAAAACGACAAGGTAGAGAGAACAAAAGAATGGAGCGAGGAGTTGGTCTGGTCACAGTGAGACAGTAAATGTGATTAATTACAGCTGTGAGCGCTTCACTGATCCCAGCATGCTTTGCCTCCTTGGGCGTCTTATCTGTGCTGTGGCATACAGAGCGACACGCTGAGAGCGTCTCCAGGCATCTAAAGTTTGTCTCTGGAAACAAAACTCTGTCTTGTGTTAGATACATCTTTACTCACAGTGTGCTAAACATGACATCGTGTGAAAAAAGAGACGTTCTCTCTGCTGCTATGCATTCTGGGTCAGAAAAGACTTCAGATGTCTTGTGGGAGCAAAATAAGGTACGTTTGAAGTCATACATGACTGAAGCAATACAAACAAAACTTGAAAAACTTTTCTGGTAGCGTTTCAGTTTTTTATTTTAAGAAATAAGAGTTTGATGTATTATGCAGACAAACTCTTAATGGTCACAATTCAAAACCCTTTACTCAAACTAAACTCCAAAAAGAGGTCATTCTGAAATCATTACCAGAGCTCATTAATATTTTACAGACCACATTTACATATCAATACCTCTTTAGTATTCAGCAATTTGAAACCTTTTTGATGAACCTCTGTAATAACATGCTCGGATGATTTAAAATGATCATGAAAAACTTTATGACGGATCTGGTTTAAAAAATCTTGAGCAACATTATGAATATGGGGTGAGCGGGGCACAAAGTAACGCGGGGTTAATTGTAACCCACCTACTTTACATATTTATACAGGACCGAGCAATTTGTGCTTTTGATCTTTTTCTCTTACTGTCAGAAGATCTCCTGTGAATTTGTGAAAAGTTTTGGTTAAGATATTGAACAAAGAGAGTTTTGGAGGCATGGAAGTAAATTTCTTCATCTTATGTCTTTTTCGATTTCTGAGTTGGGTGTGTAAGTCACCAAATCCAACCTTATATTATTTTAATCACTCTTAGTCTTGTTACCTAAAACATAAATTCATTTTGAAACATGTCAGCAACTGATAGCTGGGATTGAAAATTTTTTTACACAGCAGGGTTAGTTGTCACACAGCGTTACAATGAAGCCTCAGGTATACAATGATAATGAAATGAAAACAATTTAAACACATTAATTAAAATGTTAACTGTTAATACAATATCAGGGGAAATAATTCACTATTAGGGCTGTCACAATTATTAAATAATCGTCTCATCGCGATTGTTTGACCTCATCGCGATGATTTCAGATCACCACAATGATTGCAAATCTCTCTAAAAAACACAAGGGGGAGCTGCAGAGCCTGTATAAATGAGACAGTATCAGATTACTTTTAAATATATGTGCTATGTATATTAAAACTTACTGCCAGATAAACCTTGCAAAAGATTTAATTTAAATAATCACAACAATGTGGGAAAATTATTTCATGAACAAAAAATGTATGATAATTAAATGTCAAAGCAATAAAACAGGCAATTAATCGTCATAATAATCGCAAAAGTCCTAAAACAGGCAATTATTCGTCATAATAATCGCAAAAGTCCTAAAACAGGGAATAAATCATCATAATAATCGCAAAAGTCCTAAAACAGGCAATTAATCGTCATAATAAACGCAAAAGTCCTAAAACAGGCAATTATTTGTCATAATAATCGCAAAAGTCCTAAAACAGGCAATTAATCGCCATAATAATCGTAAAAGTCCCAAAACAGGCAATTAATTGTCATAATAATCGCAAAAGTCCTAAAACAGGCAATTAATTGTCATAATAATCGCAAAAGTTCTAAAACAGGCAATTAATTGTCATAATAATCGCAAAAGTCCTAAAACAGGCAAATAATTGTCATAATAATCGCAAAAGTTCTAAAACAGGCAATTAATTGTCATAATAATCGCAAAAGTCCTAAAACAGGCAAATAATTGTCATAATAATCGCAAAAGTCCTAAAACAGGCAATTTATCGCCATAATAATCGCAAAAGTCCTAAAACAGGCAATTTATCGCCATAATAATCGCAAAAGTCCTAAAACAGGCAATTATTCGTCATAATAATCGCAAAAGTCCTAAAACAGGGAATAAATCATCATAATAATCGCAAAAGTCCTAAAACAGGCAATTAATCGTCATAATAAACGCAAAAGTCCTAAAACAGGCAATTATTTGTCATAATAATCGCAAAAGTCCTAAAACAGGCAATTAATCGCCATAATAATCGTAAAAGTCCCAAAACAGGCAATTAATTGTCATAATAATCGCAAAAGTCCTAAAACAGGCAATTAATTGTCATAATAATCGCAAAAGTTCTAAAACAGGCAATTAATTGTCATAATAATCGCAAAAGTCCTAAAACAGGCAAATAATTGTCATAATAATCGCAAAAGTTCTAAAACAGGCAATTAATTGTCATAATAATCGCAAAAGTCCTAAAACAGGCAAATAATTGTCATAATAATCGCAAAAGTCCTAAAACAGGCAATTTATCGCCATAATAATCGCAAAAGTCCTAAAACAGGCAATTAATCGCCATAATAATCGCAAAAGTCCTAAAACAGGCAATTAATCGCCATAATAATCGCAAAAGTCCTAAAACAGGAAATTAATCGCCATAATAATCGCAAAAGTCCTAAAAAAGGCAATTAATCGTCATAATCGCCGCAATTTATTAAGCAAATAACCGTCAGCCAAAATCAGAATCGTGACAGCCCTACTACTCACAATTATGCTTTTTTTGTCTTAATTGTGCAGCCCTTTCAAAAAATCTATTTCTATGCATTGATGCATAATTCAAGGATGGTTAGATGAAGGATGATGGATGGATTAATGTGTGGATATCTATCTATTATAGGCAGATATATAAACAATATCCACCTTTAGTATATAGACAGAACATGATTGAATTATTTGTGTTTAAACTAAAGCAGGTGTTACAACAAAACCTCTGTTTGTTACAATGAACCCCACCTATGGTGTAATGTTTGCACTCCTGTCACTTTCGGTGTAATTCTACGATAACCGTAGGTCCCACAAACAAACTTTAAGTGTTCATTTGTAGCAGAGATGTGTGTGTTGAATTTAAGTATAATCTAACTTAAATATTTTTTGAATGATAAAGCCAAAGCCAAAAAGTGTTAGTTTGTGCCCCACTCCCCTACTTTTATGAAAGATAAAGTGGTAAAAGTGTGCAGTGTGTATTGAGACGTACTCCACGGCGCTCTTGTACACTTCAATGGCTTTCTCTTTGTTGCCCTGCATCAGGTGGATTTTACCCAGCATCACGAAGGTCATGTCGTGCCTGTTTAGCTGTAATGCCAAGTTTAACCGTTCTTCTGCCTTTAAACACACAGAAGAGCATCAAGAGATGAAATGTCAATCATATATACCAGCTTACACAAATAAAGTCTATATCTATATCAGCTTTGGTTAAATACAAACTGAACTCACACTCTTAAAGTCTTTGATGTAGATGTAACAAACACCCAGATTGTGATTGATCTCCTGCAGGTAAAATAATGAAACATCTACTTAATATTTCACAAGCAAATGAAATTAAAACTCAAACATTGTGTCATTTTTAAATATATTAAGGGAATGATGACAGAATGTTTATTTTTTGAGGAACTGTTTCTTTAAGCATATGAATCTGTCACAGTATGATCACAGATGAGACTGATCTCAGATCAGTAGATGTGCATTTACCCAATCCTGCTGATTGAGACGGCCTGCTTCATTATAAACCTGTATAGCTGCTTTGTGTTTCCCTAAAAGAAAACTTTTAAAAGAAAACAACAGCATTCACATCATAGCATTCATAACATTTTCACGGATAAACTGGTGTAAATAGCAATGCCACAGAATGTCGGATTTTACACCATAAATATTTAAAACAAGAAGAAGAAAGCAAAACTATTGAATAGGTAATCGAATATCGCATCGCTACAAAAATTGTCTATTGGTGCATCACTAGCTGTGTGTGTGTTTGGATTTTCTGCTCACAGGGATCGTGCCACTTGCTTGAGGTTGTCCGAGCTTTTGGGATTCAGGATGGCACAGCTTTGAAACAACTCCAGAGACTCCTGGATCTTCCCTTCTAACCGCATGATCAGAGCTAAACAAACACACACACCCCGAGTTATTTATCCGGCCTAAACTTGGACACACAGGATACTTCTGGATCTGGAAAAGGACATAAGCATCCTGCTAACAGTATAAGATAGTGTATACTGAATACTATTCCTTTAAAATAGTGGGACAATCATGGCTGCTGTTATATGTGGTTTACGCTATTTGAAAATGGAGGATTAAAGCACATTGCATTGTGTTTTTGATAGGAAATATTGCTTTCATGCATACTTAAAATATACTATGCACAGTATACATACTGCAAAAGTAACCTGCATTATGAGTTTCACTACCTTGCACATACACAGCGTATTCACACATGCCTCGAGTTTCATGCAGTTGTTCTTTAATAATGGCCTGAGATCAGAAGAAACACAAATTAACATCATAAATGTCAAAGTTATTTATGCAACAAAAAAAAAACACATCCATAAACCTCTGATACTGGCTAAAAAAATCATACGTATGATAAATAAAGAACCAGCACATCTCTTCTCAAATAGCTATGCGTGCGTTTTACCTTGCAGGTCTCATAATCTTTGCGGATATAATGCAGATGGATGAGCCAGTTTCTTCTCTCTAGGATGGGAAGTTCAGGAGCTACAGGCCGAGCAAAAACATACCGTACATGTTAATATGAACACAACAACATACAATAGCCATGAAAAGTGTCTGGACATCAGAGTCACAATTAAAAGATGTCATTGCATATTATAAAATCAAGTGGCTTATGCAAATAAATAATGCTTAATATATTCTCTAACTAACTTTACTTTTCTGAGCCAGGTTTGTTAAATTAACTATACAAGATTTACTAATATTTAACAGTAATAAAGTGTCCAAATTAGGGATGCACGGATGTATCGGCCTATAATCGGTATCAGCAGATAAAAGCACATATTCCCCACTATTAGACATCAACCGATTGTTTGTATTGGGTGACAATAATGTCAGATTGTACGCCATAATAAAGCAAAACTATCGTTATCTATCAGTATTGGCAGATGTCAGTCTGAGTAATCGATTATCGGTATCGGCACAAACATTTTGTGTCGTGCATCTGTAGTCCAAATACTTTGCTCTTTCTTGTAATACCGTTACTAAAGCTCATTGATTTAGTATATGTTATATAATGCAAAGACTTTCATGCATTTTCAAGTGTGGCTTCAGTGTCCAAACACCTTCTGGGACCGCCGTAAGCATAATTTCATTTTTTTCCTTCTAAAAGCTAAAGAAGCTGAAGTAAATTAAACCGAAATTAAAGTGAGTTTGGACAGAAAGTACTTTCATCTTGTGTAAGACATTATCCGGTCTAATCATAAAAAATGCAAATATCAAAGGCAGCGCTGGAAATCAGGCATGAACACATCTTCTATTTCGGGTATAGAAGGCAGACTGGATTGCAGTAAATCCCCTGAAGTCTCTCATCGCAGTGGGGGGCCGCTCAAAAATCTCGTCCCCGAATCCAGAGGGCCCCGAAACAAAAACCTCCACTGCAACACAAAGCATCTTTTCCCTTATGCTTATAAACCCCTTGGCAAAATCTCATCTCAATCCTTTCTATTCCTGGACTGAGTGTTTTATCTGAGCCATAATCCTCTTCACACAGGGACCAAAAGGAAAATCAAACCAAACAGCGCCATCCACAGGATAAACATACAGTATACAGACAGCGGGGTCCAAAACATTACTGTAAACATATTCTGCTTCTGGCTATCTGTCTCTACATGTTTAGATTTATTTATATACATATACAAATCTGTTTAAAATTTCTCTTTTAGTTCTCGTGATTCTGACCTTTTTTTGGACGGGGTTTCTTGACATCTGTGGCCACAGGCATCTGTACATCCTGGAAAAACAAAAGGAATTATTCATGCAAAATACCTTATTTCAAAATGCATATTATGCACAATAACGATATAAACAACAGACAGTAACATAAGCATTTCAAAGGCGATGTCAGTCACATACTTATATTGCACGTAGCATATTAAATCACGTGCACTTATTCATATACTTCTTCATATCTACGTCTTAAAGTTTTAATTTAGATTGTTCACAGATCGCAAGTTTTATCCAAATGTAAATAAAAACATTATAATCCGGTTAACGTACTTCATCTCGCCTTTGCAGACATTCTAACGAACAAATAATGACGAATAAGATCGAAAACAATCTATTATAAAACAACATTAAACACTCATTGTTTATACTAGTATGACATTTCATATACTTTCTCTTTTAATAATATAAACATCGTTTCTTACTGTTTTTATCGTATCGTCCGCCATCGCTCGCCTCTTCTTCACACTTCCGGCGGACGCGTCCGTCACCAGGGCAACCACTGTGGCCACGTGACTACATTTTTTCAACTGTAAACAATCACTGCAGCTCATAATAGGCACTGCTTTAAACGAGAAGTGGATGACGTCGAAGTACCGCGAGAGCGATTCGAGGAACCATAAAGAGAAGTCTAATTTCGCATCGCTCTCGCGGTACTTTGACGTCATGAATCGATGTAATTTAATACCTTGAGATCTGTACAGGTGAGGTGAAGTGTACCTGCATGCAGATTATTAAAACAGAAAGTCAATTTGATTGACGGCAAGTTAGACAACAGTTTATTTTAAACAAAGTTTTTCCAGATAAACAAAAATTATGTTTCCAGATAAAAAAATATGTTAAATAACAAAATATAATCTAGACACATAGTGACACTTTTCATATCACCTGATTATTGCACTTGATTAAATCTGATAGGAAACTTAAATATAATCTTTAGTTTAAATGGGCTAAAAAGCTATTATAGTATGCAATTGTCTACTTTTTAATTGGATATGGACTGTTATTAACACATTTTAATAAACGCCATCAAAAATTTATATCTGCTTTCTAAATGCAACATCACAGATTATAAACAAAGGCTCTAATTCACATATTACACTTTTCTTGAACGTATTTAATAGGGTTTTATAGACTACTACATACTACATTTGATAAAATGGTTCAGTTGAAACATTTAAACATACCAGGAAAGTGTGTGGACAACTTTACGTCATGGTGCATCATAAGACAGAAAGACATTTTTAGATCTATACACTTTAGCACTGTCCTCTAGTTTCATTTAATTCACATACCATGAGCATTGCAAATGCGAAAAGTAAATAACGAATCTGGCCCCATGGATACAATCCAATCTCAGCATCACTGGATATATTATTGTCCCAAGAGATCTTAAGCAGATATACTTATGATATGTACATTGAGATTGACTCTGAATGAAGCTGAATGCCCTGATTATCTTTATTTAGATTGACTCTGAATGAAGCTGAATGCCCTGATTATCTTTATTTAAGATGTTTCATTTATTGTACCAGGCTGTTATTAGTGTCTGGAATAATGAGGTAAACGTTGATGGTTTAAAAGAGGAATATCAGAGAGAGGTGCAGTTCTTCAGCAGAATGGGTTTGGCGATCTCCAGGATGTCCAGGTTTGGGTCCAGTGATCTGCCCAAACCTTCCAGGACCATGATGGCAAACACCATAGATACAAAATTACTCTCCAACTTCACCTATCACAGAAAAGAGGGCATACATTCAAGATAAGAGGACATGATCAAGAAACAGACGTGATATGATACATAAACCTCAAAAGAGCATATTTAATTACATTAGCCACTATTGTGTATGGCCCTTTATTTACTTAGCGGAGTGACCTTGCCCAGGTAATATCTAAAACTCTCACCTTGTGATGGATCAGTAAACCAAAAACCCGAGACAGCAGCTCAGCTACCTGAATCTACAAAAGAGTTTAGTCAGTTTTGAGCACCATGGGAAAAAGCACAAACTGGTATGTTTTTAAAGTAGGGCTGTGTATTGCCAAGGGCCTCACGATAAATGTGTCGCAATATATTGCGCTGCAATACATTACTTTTTAATCTAAAATGTAAAAAATAGAGCTGAAAACTTGTGGTGTGACACCTGGACATCAAATTCATAAATGTGTGTATCGCAAAATGTTGTCAGTGTGGTCTGAAATATATATTCAGCTATATTGAAATTAAACTGTGTTTCCAAACTGTAACATATACGTTTTTGGGAAGAAACAAGTGTGTGTAACTCCCAACCTTTCCCAGAGAAAGAGTATCGCTGAGCGCATGATCCACTAATTCAGCCATCTCCTTCTTGAAGCGTGTCACATCCTGGCACTCATTGGCACGAGCGTGATGAAGAATTAACTCTGCCACCCGCTCACCCTACAGGAAAAGATACAACGAGGTTGACCAAAAGTACATACAGTAACAAACAGAACCCATACCTACAATTTTAATATTTATAATATAAAAAGCACCTCTACATTCAGTACAACACTTATATTTTGTTGCAGATTTTTTGCTCTCACCTGTTTGAGAACAACAGCAGTGAACACAGCTCTAAAGTTTTGCTTGTCTTCTTCGCTGAGCTGCGCGATGATGCCAGCGTCCAGCAGTACCAGCTGAAGGGGTGGAGGGTTCGGCCTCATGCTGACCACCACCGTGTCCCATAGATCAGTCAGAGTGGCCCTGTCACGCGGTTCCTCTCCTCTGTCCCCCTGGACCAGGATGTTCCCAGGATGGAGGTCACCATGGACAAAGTTATCTACAAACACCTGTGAGCAGATACACAAACCACTATTTTTTATTATTATATGTCAGTATTTAATAAAAATTATACTGTTTAATCCACCAACCATTTTCAGAAGCAGATTTACACCCATCCTAGCGATTCTCTGCTTTACATCTGCTGGGACTTCAGAGCTCAGGTACTTAGAGATGGGCTCACTTTCCTACAAGAATAAAAGTTTCAGCTCTTTTAAGAAATATAAAATGAGTTATGAATAGTTTTTACAACCTCTGAACTACGGTCACCTCGTATGTTTCTACCAAGACGGTCCTTGTGACAAACGGCCGGAGCGGTGTCGGAAATTTCACATATTCCAGATCTCTAAAGTTCTTTTGAAACTTTTCAATGTTCTGGGCCTCAAACCGAAGATCAATCTGCAGCAAAGACACACAGTAAAGGATATAGTACATACATTGTCACCATTAATGGAGGTTATGTTATAAATGCATGCATTGATACCTGTTTGGTCATAAGCTTCTCAAACTCTTGAACAATCTCGGGTAAACTGAGCCACTTGATGCCTGGTAAACAGTTGAGGAATAAACTTCCAGCTTTCATTAGAATCAAATCTATCTGCACCTGTCTTCTGATTCCAGGATGAAGAACCTGGTTGAAGAACAAACAGCTTCAAGAACTGAAAATCTTCATGTCCACATAGCATTTTTATTTTAGCAACCTGCAAATAATTGTTGTATTACGCTGGTCATGCTGGCTTTTGTTATCAGCTAAACCAGATCAATCAGTTAGGCCAATTACCTAAACAGACTTATAAACCATGTAAAACTAGCTAACATGTTAAAGTTTATCATTCAAGTAATAATCTTTATCTAAATGACCTTAATTGCCACAGGTACCAGATGCTCCTCCTCTTCTGAACATTCTCTCTGAATGATTGGTCGATCTGCAAAATCTCTCTCTCTGCTGTCTATGGTTTCTTCCTCATCTTTGTACGTTTCCCAAAAGTTGCTCAACGTTCCTCCAAGACCAGGAATCTCCCAAGCCTCCATGAGATTGTTCTTATTCAGTTCCTCTACCAGTTTCTGGAATGCTGGATCATCCACATTTCCCACCCTGGCCTTGGCCCGATACACCTGTGCCACACAGCCCGATCCAACAGGCTCCTTACTATCAAATACAAACATCTGCCTCCAACCTTTCCCAAACGCCCTCTGCAGACATTGCTTAGTGTGGGACCACGGATGAGGCTTCACCCGTACATGAAGCCTGGAGAACCGGTCGCAGAAGTCCTGCGAGAAGATGTCCCGTCTGGTGCTGGCCCACTGGCCCAGCTTTATGAACGTAGGTCCAGAGGTCTCTGTGACCCAAAGCAGGGCGTCCAACCAATGAGACGCCCAGTGCTGAGAAATCACAGTCAGGGGATACAAAAGCAGAAGGGGGCTGAACTTCAAAAGAAGCACCAAGGAACGGAGCCCCAGGCGTAAAATAAACACCAATCTGTGGACCTGAACTCGGGCCACAGACTTTCTCTCCAAAATCCTCTGCTGACACACCACTTCTGGGGCAGAGGCAAATGCAATGCCACCTACAGTCCAACAGAAGAGCCCCACTTTGGGGACTTTATATAGAGGAGCACTTCTGACAAAAAAATGTCTTCTGACTGGGAGTCGAATCGACACAGATACCCTCTGGACTGTGCACCTAATGCTCTGCAAAAGATGCTTTGTGCAGAACGCAGACATTTTGACATTAAACAATTGTACAGTGCAAAGTATACTGTGTCTGCAGTTTATATTAGTTATGTTCTATTCAATGCCTTTTTCCAGACATATTAACGTCATGCACATTGAGAATGACAACGTACAAAGCCTTCACTTGATAGACTCTGAATTGCTGCAAAATGCACGTAAAATATTAAGTATGCCACAAATACAAAGACAGAAGAGAAACAATAATGTAACATTTACGTCACTGATGAGATGTTATAAAACCATGCACGTGTTGACATTCTCAAATTATTACAGCGATTACTGTGGCAAACACAGTTGATGGTGTAAACACGCGATTAAACTCTTTATATTAAATGTATATTATTGCATTCTTTGTCCCATATATCCACACCCATGCTGTTTAACTTCCCTTTGCTGTTTATCACATGCTTTCACCACGAATTAAATGAAATTCATTCAAATATTTGTTATGAAATGTTGCTCTTCACCGCTGGTCCGGCTGGTAAATCGCTCCGTGCTGGTTATGAAAGCTAACATCAGTTCCGGGGATATTATGCAAGTGGTAGAAATGTGTAAATAAAACAAAAAAGACCTTTTTGTCATTTTATTTGTAATTTATTATCGTTACCTACAGTGGGAGCAAATTATTGTATTTTTATAATTATTATTATTGAAATGAAAAGTAAACAAAGTAGTAAACGGTAAGTAAAGGAGTAATTGATAATGCAAACTCAGTAATCCGAGTTACAGCATCCGAAAAAAAACCGTAAGTAAAAACTCTTCATTAAAGTTATGAAAATTACGTTTAATAGTAATAATGTACTAGTTGGTTTGCTTTTAAGATTATCAGTTATGACCCATACCAAACTGCATTTTTTCCCTCAAATGTAATTTTAAATATATTTAAAAATGTACAAAAAATGGGCAAAAAATATATGTAATAAAATATATATAGAGAAATATCTTTACAAAAATGTATTTTTCACTAATATATTTTTTTGTATATTTTGAAAAATATTTTAAAAATAAATATATTTTAAAGCATTTATATTAATTATATTTTGACCAGAAAATATATTTTTTGCCGTATGGGTTGTAAAATTAAAAATGTATTCGTTGCCCATGAAATATTAATATATAAAGGTTACATATTTTCAAATTTAAAAATATATTTAATTAACCTTTCATTTCTACAAAAACCTATTTAGCATATATTAAAAAAATTTGGCCAAATAAATGTTTTTCTTTTTTTTGAGGTATGGGAAGGTCATAAAATCTTCTAGTGAAATATTTGTGCATTTCTCTTTATATGCAATTTACAGTGGACCCAAATCTAGGCACATGCATTTTTTAGGGTTACGTGAGGTGACGATTGGTTGGTGTATGTACTCCTTGAAACACTTGAAAAAAATAAATGCTAAAATTTGTAACATTTATCTCGTTTTAAGCATAAAACGTCATTTGTGCGCCTGTGCGGCTTTGCGCCCTCTAGCGTTCAAACAACACAATGCTATCCGAATGACTGGGAGCTGGGAAAGTTGTCTGGAGCGCGGCACATGGTTGTGTGTTTATCCAAAAAGCGGACACAGTTGTTCAGTCGGATGCACTAAAGGACCAGGATACAGGTCAAGGTTGTGCTTTACCAGAATAGCGTCTAAAAGAGTAAAATGCTGAGAGATGTTTGTGGATTTGTTTATAGTTTGCCCTTCGGGTCTCTGTCAAGTTACTCTGAAATAACCTGTTTTATATAACCTAAGGCTGTTTGTAGTTAAATGTGTTGAATAGTAATATTTATGTGTAATGTTATATGCTATTATTTATCATAGATGTGTAGGGGTAGATATGTTTGTAGACTGTAATGTGTGTATAGTACAGGTAAATGTTTAGGGCAACATTATTACAAAAGGTTTGGGAAACACTACATTACAGTCATTTTACAATAACATTAATTCAATTTCTATGTGTTTTGGTTGTATTTGTTCATGTAATCATTAAGTGCATATTGTTTTCTTTTCATTAGACTGTGAGGGTCTTGTTATCATCCTGATGACCTTCGGTCTCTGCTGATGTCTGGTGTTATTGTGTGTGAAGTTTTTTTTCATTTATTTCTGGGATATATATGCATGCATTTATGTTATGCATTTTACAAAGTTTAGGGTAGATGAGATTTGACTTTGCTTTAACACATACACAGCCTTGCACAAAAGATTAAAACAGGAACAAAACACACAGATTATATGAAGTCTGCAGACTCTCCGGTTAAATCGGCACGTAACTCGATCTCACTAAGATCTTCCTCCTCCTCTCTTGAATTTGAGCCAAAACCGTCCTAAAGACCCTCAATGTAATGTTAAAACCATCCACAAATGTTTAGCACACTGCGGGCAGGAATAAAACACAGTGACATTTTTAAAGTAAGGGTTTTGATACGGTTCTTTGGTTCACCACAGATCCTCTTCTTATCTAGAAAAGTCTTTTGCTATCTAGAGTCCTTGAGCTCAGTTGGTGGTCTTTGGAGGTTAAAGCATTGCCAAAACAAGTTATTCAGATCACTTTTAGTTTATTTTTTTTCTAAAGCATCACCACACAGTTTTACTCAAGTTTGGCTTGATTTCACTCAGTCTTGATTTCCCACAATACAAAAGAACTAGAAAATACAAAAAAGTAAAGAAAGTGTCTCATCTATTTCTATCAAGATGTCTGATATATTCACATTTTATAGCCCATCTGGGTCTATTTTAAATAGAGATGCGCCAATATAAAATTTTTACTCCGATTCCCGATAATTCAGACTGATATCTGACATTACCGATACTGGTAGTTTGGTGGTTATATTAACTTGCATTAACCAAATTCTGAAGATAACATTTTCTGAATGCTTTTCATTTATTTAATAACCATTAATATTGAACATTAAACTATTGATGGTTTTTTTTACATACACAAAGCTCAAATCTAATGCATTTTCCTGTTTTCTTTTGATTGACAGTATATATCGGCCATGATGACTATTGGCTGTTTTTAAACTATCATCCAATAGTGTGAAAAAAAGCTTTTATCATCCGATACCGATTCAGGGTTTCCTGCAGAAAATGTGTTAGTTAAGGTGGTAGGGTTTGGCGGGTGGGCGGGGGGCGAGGCATTTAAAGGGGCGGGGCGTCATCATGATGAAAATATATATATTTTTATTTAAAACACTTAAATAAAACTTAATTTTGAAGAAACTTTCAAAGAATTATTATTTTTTTTGGATGACCTAGTTAAGGCGGTAGGGTTTCCCAGTTTAGGCGGGCCACCCAAACTGCAAAGTGCTGCGGGAAACCTTGCCGAATATTGGCCGATATATCGGTACAACTCAAATTCTTATATCATCTAAATAAACATTTTTCTTTAATTGTCTTTACTGTATGTCCGGCTTTTAATGTCTTTAGTGACATACATCCACGAAAAATGAGCTTGAGATCAAAAATCATCGTAAAAATGTTTTAGAAAATGTAAAAAGTTTTGAGAAGAGCTTTAGCTTTATTTGTCGCTGCTTGCTTTTTATTTTGTTGTGTAATGCATTCAGAGAATCCCAGATTTTTCTTTTTATGAATTATTATTATTAAATGATTTGCAAAGGTCTCGTGAGATTACTGAAGTCTTATTCTCAGAGTAAACATGAGTAGAAAACATTTATTTTCATTTCATCAATTAAGACATCAATGAGATCTCATTGTTTTTTTTCCACAGGAAGATTTTTCAAGTAACTTTCCAGGGAAACTATATCCGCTGCTCAGACGGATGGATGGAATTTTTCTGGCTCCGTAAAGCAGGACACTCCGTCTCTACGGCAACCAGGCATCCAATCGCTTGGCCAGCTGCAGATTAGTTCAGCAGTGGGGGGTTTGGAGGTGGGGAAAGACTCCGATGGGAAAGATGAGGAGTAGGGGGGTGGGAATGGGGCGGCAGGAAGGCAGAAACACTGGAGAAAGATAAAGTTGCCTGCAGCTGGATTTGAAGTCTAACAGAGCGACCGTGCCGCTGTTCCTGAGCTCCCAGCCGGTTTGTGGAATAAACCACGGCAGGCTCGGAGGAAAATAAGGATTTAATCGGAAAAGAGAGTGTTTGAAAGAAGGAAGAAAGAGGGATATAGCTGCTCGGATCATGAGAGTGGATGCCGTCTTTCCTGGGATCGGATTTCACAAAATGAGAAACCACTGCAGTTCTGCAGAGCTCAAGCAACAGAGCGAGGTGTGTGTGTGTTTATTTAGTCTTATACTTTAATTTTCCCAAAATCTAACTTTTTTAGAGATGTGCTCAAAGGTAAAGATGATTATTTTAACAAATTAAAAAGAAGTAATGATGTTTTCTTTTAGGGTTAGTCAGGGATTATTATTGCCCATTAAACAACCCTAAACAAATTAATGTGAATGACAACTTTGAATTTACTTTTCAGAAGTGATTGTATTTTGTGCCGGTTACTTGTACACAAGTCATAGAAGTGAACTAGTTTGAGAAACTAGTTTGAACTGATGCAAATAGATGGTGTGTAATTGAATAAATGCAGAATGGTTTGGCTTCTTTAGACATCTGAACGGAGAAAAAAAGAGAAAGATTTATTAAAAAAAACACTTTAATCAAGATTCAGATGAGATAGAAACCTGTCTGTACTTAAACTACCAAAAGTGCTCAGCATAAAGTCATAACATCAATAATATCCCATTCCATCCATAATAATCCCAAATAAGGCCAAAAAGAACCAAGTGTTTGAACTTGCATTGAATCGGTCTTATTTTTGGAGTTATATTTAGTTAAAGTATTATTTTATTTTCTATAATTGAATTTATGAGTGGGACATTCCTAATTCTGTTAGCTAATACTGTGATTCACTATCATGCTTTTATTACTAACTTTTTTAGGATTAAATGTTTTTGTAGCAAGACACAAAAATAATCCCATGGTTTTTCCAATATGATGCAACTTTAAACTTCCAGTTTAGCAATTTGGTTAAATTCCAAGTATGAAAACAGGTACAGTGCTAGTAAATTAATTCAGACCAAAAGTAAAACAGAATTAAGGTTTTTTTTTTCATTTTAAAGCATAATCAAATTAACTAAATACTAAGTAAACAAGTAGTGAGCTTCATTCATAGTGGGCATCATTAGCAAAACAAATATTGTTGTAAATATTTTGCAAAACCATACTAACCTAAATTTAACACAGTTTACATGAACGCATTTGCGTTCAATCTATGTTTTTTTTATCAGTATTCGTTTTCCCTGGGGTTTGAACCCATGACCTTTGTGTTGCTAATGCAATGCTCTGTCCATTAAACTACAGAAACTCTTGTACACATTTATGTAAAGGGATAGTAAATCAAAAATGATTTACTCAACCTCATAGTAGGATAAAATAATACAATGGAAGTCAATGGGGCCTCTGGTCGGTTACAGACATTCCTCAAAATATCTTCTTTTGTGTTCATCAGAACAAAGACATTTATACAGGTTTGTAACAACATGAGGGAGAGTAAATGATGAGATAATTTTTATTTTTGGGTGAACTATCCCTTTAACTTCATGCATTGAATGTGTGCGTGTGTGCGCAGCGATGGTTTCTGGGTAAAAGTCTTTGACTGCAGGCCTGTTTAATACACTGAGTTGTTTATATTGTCCATCATGCTCTGCTCTGTGACTAATGGCTTTACTCTAAATAACTGTAAGCAGTATTCATGAGGTCAGACGATGAAACTGAAAGAAAGGAACCAATGGCCAGCAGTTGAATATTATTACTTTTATCTCTTTTGATGAGTTGTTTGTAACTGGAACTGTATGCAGAACTGGATTTTTACACTGTTATAAGGTTGTTAATGTGTTGCTATGCAGTTCTTAAGGGGCTTTGAGTGGTTGTTAGTCTGTTGCTATGCAGTTGCTACGGTTTTTTTTTTACTTCGTGTGTTGCTATACAATTGTTAAGGGGTTTTGAGTGGTTGTTAACGCGTTGCTATGCACTAAAAGGGGGTTTTGTCTCATAAGTGCTTTGCTATGTTGTTGTTAAGGGGTTCTAAAAGTCTGTCAATGTGTTGCTATGCAGTTGCTAAGGAGTTCTAAATGGCTGTCAGTGTGTTGCTATGGAGTTGTTAAGGGGCTTTGAGTGGTTGTTAGTACGTTGCTATACAGTTGCTAAGGGTTTTTTGATGCCATGTGTTGCTATACAATTGTTAAGGGGTTTTGAGTGGTTGCTAGTGTGTTGCTATGCAGTTGTTAAGGAGTTTTAAATGGTTGTTAGTGGGTTGCTATGCACTAACTGAGGGGTTTTGACTCGTTAGTACGTTGCTATGCAGATGCTTAGGGGTTTCTTAATGGCGGTCAATGTGTTGTTATGGAGTTGTTAAGGGGTTTTGAGTGGTTGTTAGTGTGTTGCTATGCACTTGCTAAGGTTTTTTTGACTTAGTGTGTTGGAGTTTTTAAGGGTTTTTTGACTCAGTGTGTTGCTATACAATTGTTAAGGGGTTTTGAGTGGTTGTTAGTGCGTTGCTATGCTTTTGCTACTGGGTATTGAGTGGTTGTGAGTGCGTTGCTATACACTAACTGGGGGTTTTGACTCGTTGGTGCGTTGCTATGCAGTTGTTAAGGGGTTCTAAACATTTGTCAATGTGTTGCTATGCAGTTGCCAAGGGGTTTTAAATGGCTGTCAATGTGTTGCTATGCAGTTGCTAAGGGGTTCTAAAGTCTTTTCTATGCAGTTGCTAAGGGGTTCTAAATGGCTGTCAATGTGTTGCTATGCAGTTGCTAAGGGGTTCTAAATGACTGTTAATGTGTTGCTGTGCAGTCGTTAAGGGATTTTGATCTGTTAGTTTGTTGCTATGCAGTTGTTAAGAGGTTTTGAGTGGTTGTTAGTGTGTTGCTATCCATTTAGTAAGAAGTGAGTAGTTTGTTGCTATGCAACTGCTAAGGGGTTTTGAGTGGCTGTAAAGCTAGAAGCATAGTCCTGTTTTTACGCATAATTTCGTCATCAAAATAATTCAAGCATGTGCTATAGGAGAATGTAGTATGTAGCCCAGGAGGAAAGCATTACGTTTTGTCGCACTGCGCATGCGTCGAGCATACACGTACAAGTCAAATAAACTATGCTTTGCAAGGCTGTGCGTTCGACTGAGCGCGTACGTTTGTGTACATGTAAAAAACATAAATAACACATATAATATGGGATGTAGTGTGTTTTTATGGAGTTAGTAGAAGGTTGTTCATACGTTAAAGTGCTAAGGGGTTCTCAGTGGTTTTCTTGGATGATCTGTGTTGCTTACTGTACTTACTGTAAGATAAAATGACTCAAGTCCTTCAATTACTGTAAATCTAAGGGAGTATTTTGCTTTTTACATTTTCTGTCAATGAAAACCAGTGCTTAAAGAGGTTTGTTCAAAGTCATTATCCATAATAATACAAATGCTTTCCTTATACGTTGTGTGACTTTGTGGCAGTGTTTGATATCCTGTGACATCTGTCTCTATTGTGTCGGGTTTGTAGAGGCGTCATACACATGTAAATGTATTTTGCTTCAGTCCACATGCTTCGGTGTCGCTCTGACCGTGGAGTCCCGCTCCGCCACCGTACGATAGACAGCACTTTCGACCACCTGCTGAGTTTCCCTACTGACATTCCCGTCCTGAGCTCATCGCACCGTCGGGCAGAGTCGCCGCAGTCCGTCTCCATGGCAACAGGTGCAGAATGCGCCCCACGGTGCATGTGAGGGAATTCCGACCGCTCGGGATTCTGTGAGCTCCGGGGCTTTGTGTCCGAGTGGAAGGGAACGGATCACAGATGCTGTGATTACTGACTCCCCCTCCTTCTTTTATAACTCTGAGAGTTTCCAGCCCCCACTGCTTATGGACCCGGGCCTGCAAGCTGTCGGCTTGATGCCGTCTCCGTCAGGGTTCAGTGAGTTTTGTAGTGCTGTTCCATCTCACACTTGTAGAAAGGAAAATAAAGTGGGAAAACTTGAAGAAATGTTGAGCCTGGTCTAATTTTCAGGTTATTTTACTAATGCAGTCTTGATGTTAGGAAAGGATGTGAGATGGAGTGAATAAAAAAAAGGAAGAATGTGGGTGAGGCCGAGTCAAACAGTCCATTCTTCTTCTCCATCTGGAACAAGAGATGTTTCATCTTCTTCTTCTAGCGTGGGTGGTTTGAAATACCCCATCACCTTCTTAAAAACTTTGATACTGCCTTCTTCTCTCTGCTTTGCACACATTAAATCTGTAACCAATTACAGCTGGAACCAGCAGAGCGTCCAAGATGTGTTGCCTGAAGGCCTTTTCACATGACTCATGTCAGCGCTCCTCGGTGCATTGAACTTCATGAAGTCAAGCTAGATCCTGTGTGACACCGACCTTCCAAACCAAAGCCAATGAAGAGCATTAGGAGTCTTTACATTTCAATCAACTCTGTGAAAGCGATACTGCCGAGGTTGAAGTATTTAAAGAAGGCTTTTGATAAATGCATGAATCTATTGGTTGGAGAAAAGATTTTAAATGGAGGAGTATCAGATTATTTAGTCAATGGTTGTAAATATTAAAAGGGCCATGGCATGAAAATCTGACTTTTTTCACGTTTAAGTGCTATGATTGGGTCCCCAGTGCTTCTATCAACCTACAACCTTGTGCCATGGCCCCTTTAAGGTGTCAAATAAATCTTTGGTGTCCCCAGAGAACATATGTGAAGTTTTAGCTCAACATAGACCACAGAAAATTTTAATTATAGCATGTTAAAATTGCCTTTTTTTAGGTGTGAGCAAAAATTTGCTGTTTTTTGGTGTTTCCTTTAAAATGCAAATGAGCTGATCTCTGCGCTAAATGGCAGTGCCGTGGTTGGATAATGCAGTATAAGGGGCGGTATTATCCCCTTCTGACATCACAAGCGGAGCCAAATTTCAATGAGCTATTTTTTCACATACTTGCAGAGAATGGTTTACCAAAACTAAGTTACTGGGTTGATCCTTTTCACATTTTCTAGGTTGGTAGAAGCACTGGGGACTCAATTATAGCACTTAAACATGGAAAAACTCAGATTTTCATAATATGTCCCCTTTAAGGTTATGTACCTTCACTCAGTTATTCGTTCCTGAGCTCCTGAGAGGTTTTTCACACAAAGCAACTTTTAAAATTTGTCTTTCTCTGTGCAGGTGTAGACGCACCTAGTTGAGTTTTTAACAAAACCTCTGTTTTCCACAGTTGCATCACATGCGTTGATTAATCCTGTATCAAATTCTGACCCATTCTATAAATATTCATTTTTGTCAAGGGAAATTGTTTTCAGACTAATGTTGCATGCACACCGACAGTGCTGTGTGTCGCCCATCTCTTTCCATGAGGTTGTTAGGAGGCATTTATAACTCAGGTTGTAGTAACAGTCCTCTACTAGTGACTGTTGAAAGATGAATGACCTGAACTTAACTGCATCATTTTCATTGGTAGTCGCTCGCGAAAGTCACTCTTCATTTGCTTAAAGTTAAACTTTTCACAACTTTGTAGTGTAGCTGGACACGCCCACTTCCTGTCGCCAACGGTCACTGTCTTTCGTGCTGCCAGAAGTCGGCAAGCTTCTGTTGAAATGAACATACGGTAATCGCGCTGCTCCGCCGTTGCTAGTTGCTGCTGTTCATTGTATGCATTACAACAAAATTGGGTAAACCTAAGGTGCTGTACAAACTAGTGATGCACCAATGCATCGGCCGCCGATATGTATTGGCCGATTTCTTATGAATTTGAAACCATCGGCAATAAAACTGTGATTGGGCGGCCGTGTGAGAACTGACATTGACGAGCGGAGCTTTTCTCCCAAAGTTGAATCTCTTTCAACTCTTGACGCTCAGCGCCGAGCGCGGAAAAACCACCGAGCGCCAGTTTTCAGGGCGGAAAAAACTCGCTAGCTGCTGGCTTATTTGAAAAACGCAGAGCTTCCATTGGAAACAATAGAAAACATGCGCCGGCCGAGGGCGTAAAAGTTTTAATGTACACAACCCCTAACGTTATTTCGGAAAATGTTTGCATTCCGGGCCTTTTAAAAAAATCTTGGAAAAAGACAAAAAATCATCAAAATTTTATCTTACTTTGTGCCTCTCTTATTATTATGTTGGTGAAGTTATCACGGTTATAAATATGAAATGTTCAAAAAGAACTGATACACAAACTGAAAACATTTGAACAAGTTTTATTTTTGAAAATCACACTTTAATATTTAATGTCCCCAAACTTATTTCTGTGGTAAAAAATGAATAAATCTGTCTAATAAGTTTACCGTGAATGAATACAATACATTCTCCCCTAAATGCCTTGTGCAAAAAACTATGTTGCATGTGCGTGCCTGCCTCAAACGGATTTTGGCTGCACAGGATTTACCGCAAGTTTTCAAAATCACGTTAATCAAAAACGGTTGTAATAAAAATTCATTTTTAAACCATAATACTAACCGTCAAGACATTTTATCATGGTTAATCGTGAAACTGGTTATTGTCCCATCCCTAGGGTGAGTTGAATGTTAAATAGATCCAATCCATGTTCAGTAAATTAAAATTATCGCACCAAATTTTTTGCACATTGAATTGTTAAGTATTAATGTATATTATAAATTGTTTGACACAGTATTGCACATTCAGCATTTTTTAAAGGCATTGTTTTGTATAGTTCCGTTTTTACACGTATGAAAAGGTCAGCGTACAGATTTCGTCATCAGAAAAGTATGCTGGATTTTTGTAACCAGTGGTGCATGCATGTTTTATGTAGGCCAGGTATTGCAATTTGTTGCAGTGCACATGCATTAAACATTTGTGTACACATACGTGTCTAATGAACTCTCTAATGAACGTTTAAAAACGAACAATACTCCAGGCTTGCACATTCGACATTGTAAATGGTTATTGTGACCAAAAAATGTTGAAAAATTTGACCAATATGCAACAACTGGAAATTTTACCAACATATAACAACATCACTGTTTCATCAATTGCAATCCCTTAATTTGTAGGTTTCCATTTCGGGACCTTGAAGAGGTCAGATGTGTGTTGGGAATGCTGCAGTTGAACATTAGCAAATTATATCTGTGGAGGAAAACTGGCAGCAGTGGTTTGGGTAACTGATCGACAGGACCAACCAACTTGGCTCTTACAGTACATTTTATGAAATGTGCAACGCCAGGGAACAATCCTACCAGAAAACCATGGAAATATGTGTGCTGTAACATCCCGTAATGTACTGAACCTTGTGTTTGCGAAGAAAGATGTAGCTTCCGTCTTCCCCGTAGCTTTTGGAATTCTTATATTACTGCCTTTCATGAAGCGAAAACCACATTATTTCCAGAAAACACTTTTTTTCCATGTGAAAAACCCTTTAACTTGCACATTGGACATTCCTTGCACAATGGAGTGGGGGTTCAAATTTGACTTTTTGTTTATTATTTTGAGGATGCACAATGGAAAAACCTCTGTGATGAAGACGTCTCCGTGCAGAAATGTAAAGATCTGATGGATATTTCATGAAACGGTTTCCCTGGTGTCCAGACGATGGATAATTACATCTGGGCATCTTTTTGTGGTCCTCATCTTTACGGACAGCATTGAGCTTGATGACTTTCTTCTCTACGTTTGATTTAACTTAAAGCCACATCTCCAGTTACACTTCCTGTTTTTCCACACGCTTCTGCGGTTCTGTCCGAGCATTCCCACCGGCCCTGCGCGCCTCAGCGCAGACAGATTCCTACAATTCCCCATGATATTCCCATTGGGGACCAGCGTTGTGAGAGCTTGGGAAAGTCCTCTTCCGGAGTCGGCGATCCACTGAGCGACAGAAGCTCTTGTTTCTCCCTTTTTTTTATCTCGTTCTCTTGTTCAGCTCGCTCTCAAAATCAACATTTCTGCAGTGAATGTAAACCAAACCGCCGGAGGGATGGAGTTTAAACAAGGGTCTGAAAGTTTTCACGACCTTCAGTAACAATAGGAAACTGTAGAAACACATACATTGGTTTTCTTATTTAGATCTCATCAGATGATCTCTTCCGTCATTTGTGACTTTGTATCAGTGGATATTTATTGAGATCTTTAATAGTTTCCTGTAATTGTTTTTTCCAGACTGTTGTGAGATTAAATAGTAAACAAATGGAGATTTTGCATGCAGTGTGCTTTTTTAGATGTTGTGAGAAAATCTATTTTAGATATTTGCTAGCAGACGTTTATATCTCAGACAATCTGGGCACAGCGTGAGACATGGTTGAGATTTGTTGTTGCTTACTCTTAAGGAGACACATTTTTTGGTCTTTCACATCCTGTTATCTCTCTTCCTTTGTGACCGACTACCACGATGTTGTCTCGAGGCTTACGCTTTCATAAACAAGAACATAACAATTTGTTGTACTGTTTTCTCCCTCGAGGTTTTCGAAGTCTGAAGTGTCGAGTGGTTGGTCATGTGGTTCGGTCTCAAAACCATAATTACAACTTTTGGTTTTGTTGTTCTCAGACAACCCAAGCACATTTGACCATTTGTCCTCATCATCCATCATTTCCTTGGCCGATATATTTAGCTAACAGCTATTTTAATGTCATTGTGATGTTTTACACTCCAGACACCGCAACTACAGAGGACTTAAGCTCAGATTCAATGCCAACAATTCACAGTGGTTTTATATTTAGACGGCGCTGATGGAGGGACACAAACACAAATGAATTGTTTACCATAGCCTCTTTGCTTCCTGTCTTATTCTTCCTGTCTGAAGTTTAACAATGGCAGACCGATGAACGTAAAGGTTTGTAACTAGATGAATGTTTGAGTTTAAGAGGTCAGAAATAGTGCTATATATTTTTTTATTCCCAAACAAAAGTTTGCACCACAATGCTAGGATGTTGTAGTCACCAGTGCTTTTTCATGCGGTTTGATGGTGTTCTGAGTTTGTTACTACAGGATTAATGGTTGCTTGGTGGTTACTGGGGAGTTTATGGGTAGTAACTCTCTCCTTCAATGTTCATCTATGTTATTCCCTCACCGGTTTTATCATCTACCAGGTAAAAGTCGCGCCACTAGGCGGCCATGTTTGCAACGCCTCCGGGGAGTTCTTTCAGTCATTCAAGACAAAAGTCCTATCTACTTGAATGGGGATAGTCAGATATCTCTACAACATATTTCTGACCAACAATTAAACCTGTCCCATAATTTTTGTTTCTTAAGCTCCAATTGCGCTAAATCATCTTAGGGTTAGGCGTTTTGAGGTCGTTGTAGCTACTGCACATGTGCACATGTTGGCAAGTGCCTCACGTGACTCTGCACAGAGCTCCGCCCCCAGAGAATCGTCAGTCTTTAGCGATTGCTGATTGGTTCTTTTAACTGGAAGGCGGGACTTCTGTCGCTAGAGCAGTTATAGACGGTTTCAGCAGTAACAACATAAACAAGCAGCTTTCGTGGAACACACGCAACTTCCGGTAAACTCTGTTAAGAATAAATGACAACAAAGTCCTTTTAAAGTAGTTTATTTATATAACAAGCAAAATAAACAACACGTAGATTACCTAGGAAGCCAATTTTTTTATTTTCAACAAGGTATTTGTTCAAGAGTTCAGTTAAGCAACTAGTCAGACCATTAAACAAACAGAAACCGGAAGTAAAGTTCCCACCAGACGCATAATCACGTCACCGCATGTGCGTCCCATGAAACCGTCGATATCCATTTGTTAAGTTTGACGTCATGCTGCGTTACCTGTTCAAACTATCTCAAATGCCATAGGGAAATAAAAAAAATCACGCTAATATACACTTGTATCATAATGCGAACTACCAAAAACACCATATCGTAATTTGTTTTCTCCATGGACTCATGGAGATTAATTTTTTTGAATTATTATTATTATTATTATTATTATTAATATATTCCTATCGGTAATTCTGTGAGCCTGGGGACTGCTGTGTATACTGTGAGTTTATAACATTTTTGCTTAAATGTGTAATATGAATAAATAGTGCTCATAAATGTCTTTTAAAATAATGTCCTCTATTGTAATGAGTGAAGGCTTGAACCCGGAAATAGTATTCCTTACTAGTGACCGTTATATTGCAGAGGCCGATATTTAGATTTTTTTATTATCGGCATCGGCAGATGAATCTCTTCAATCGGCCAGTAAATTTCTTTATTCCTTAAAGTTGTTTGTAATGAAAAAGAGACTCTGTGTCACTCAATGTAAACCCAAAGTCTGACAGATAGTAAAATGACAATCATTATTCACTTTTTAACATGACGTTATGTTGTGTCACACAGTACCGTAAGATGTCAGATGCACATTAATTATGTCTTATTATGTAAATTATTAATTATGTAAATATGTTTTTAGGAATTTAAAAGGGCATATTTATCAATGTTATGCATAACAAATGTTTATTTAGTTTTACCAATTCTCTATTTGACTCTTATTTACTGTAATTACATGTCTGTTATATCGGTTTTATATCGGCCAATCGCCCATAAAGCTTTCTTAATATCGGTATCGGCATCGACCATAAAAAGAAACCCCATATCGGTTGACCACTATTCCTTACGTCATGACTTACAACTTGAAAAAGCGTCGCAGCGATGACATATTTTGTAGGCCAAACCCAAAAATTAGCGGGACACTTGTTCCCTCATTAAAAACACATTCATTTATTCCCATAGACTTTTGGATTATTGCAAAAAATAAACTCTGTATTTAACGTAAAAGTCTAAATGTGTTTATAAGAAAATTAAAATTCTAAATTAATAAAAGTTATGTACCTCAAGTCTATGGGATAAACACATGGGCTTTTTAGTAAGGGAACCAGTGTCCCGCCAACTTTCATGGTTGGCCTCCAAAAATACGTCATCGCTGCGGGAATTTATTGAGCGTTGCACTGTCCTCTATTGATAATAATAGTAGGGCTGTCAAAAGATTAATCGCCATTAATCGCATACAAAATAAAAGTTTGTGTTTGCGTAATATATTTGTGTGTGTATTGTGTGTAATTATTATGTATATAAACACACACACATGTAAATGTTTCTTAAATAGATACATCCATGTGTGTGTGTTTATATACACAAAATATAAAATATTTACACACAGTGCGCACACACATATATTATGCAAAAACAGACTTTTATTTTGTACACATATCATAGCAAACACTCAAACATTATAAGAAGGCCTTTATAAAAAGATATTAAAAACAGGTTCTCGCTCTCTACGGAAAGCAACAGATCTGATCTGATGAAATACTCACTGATAAACAAGTTTATGGCTCATAAGCAAATCCACATTGCATCTGTGCTTGAACGGCTCTGCAACAAGCCGTTGTTTACTTTTTATTTATTCATCTCGTTCAGTTCCTAGAGGTGTCCTTTGATTCTCCGATCGTTCCTGTTTGTGTCAGTGGAAGTCAGAGAATGTACTTTGGCTTTGGACTTCATGACGGCCTATATGGTCCGTCTCTGTGGAAATCATTGATCTATCGCTCTCTGTGGTGGAGAGAAAGAGCATGATGTCATCTGTTAGCAAAGCCCCGAAGGCCACAGCCGAGTGAAGGTTCGATGAGAAGCAGCTGTGAGGAGGAGGATCTTCTCAACATCTCGCTTGCTGAAGTGTTGAATGCCAGCGTTGAGCACAAAAACAGTCACAGATCGGTGAAAAACATTTCAGCAATTAGGGTCAGAAACACACTTTAGGTATGTGATACTCGGCTGATGAATTCCAAGCCTGCAGTCTTGTTCTGGATGGGCCGCCTTGTAATTAGATGCAGTATTTTGCTTTAAACGTCTGTGCCATTAAAATAAATGTAATCATTTCATAATTAGTAATCTATAAACAAGTCTAACTTCAACTGATGTGAACTTCAAATGGTTTACACTACTGTCTGCTGTAGCCCCTTTATGCAATGCTTCGACTGAATCTTATACTTGCATTGCGTTGTGATTGGTTTGCGAAATGTCTGCAAAAAATCTGTCGATTATATTAGACCTTAAGGTAATGTTATTGCTTTTAAAATATATTTAAATATATTACATTTCAAAGCCAGTGCAAGTACATCATGCATTCGATGTTGCACAGTTAAACTTCGAACGGCCACCTCGGAGCAATGGTCAAGTGAATACAAATGCATGTTGATATGTTTATCGCAATGTAAAAATGCTTGTTGAGTGTGCATAAGAATGCACGCCTGCAATGCATTGGACAACCGATCGTGTTGAGCCACATAGTTACATTGATGTAGCACGCTTCAGTATTAGGGTTGTAGGTGGAGTGAAAAAGCTTCTCACAAAGGGTGTAAGATTCTGGATTGTTTTCTTGGTGACCTGTGACGTCATTTAGGAAAACCGCAGCTTTGACCTGGCCTTTGTGTGTTTGACCCTTTGTTTGCATGTGTGTGTTCATGAATACGTGCTGCATGTCCTGTGTGAATCCCTCCTACGGTCCAGATCCACAGCAGGATTTGATCTGAGAGAGAGAGAGAGATGATGAAAACAAATATATGATTTGCAAAGGCAGATAGTCCTCCATTTCATCACATTTTTAGATACACACACGTTTAAATTGATCCATCATTCCTTATACATTCGTCCCGATATGCAGTTAAACTTAATAAATGTAATGAGTGTATATCTCATGTTAATCTGGAGTACCTATAGAGTAGTATTACATCCTTCATATCTCCTCTAAGAGTCTTTAGTTTTATCAGATTTATAAAAGAAAGATCAGCTTTACAGTTTCTTTCCGATAACGTACGAAAAAATTTGGAAGGACGAGTTACAAGCTGCGGGAGGAGCGAGTCACGAGTCAACACTTTATACAACACTGACTGGATAACCTTTAATTCACTACATGTTCGTGTCGTTTATATAATATGCACTCACACGCCTATTTCCAACCTTACCCCTAAAACGTCAGCTGGACCCGTATTCGGGAAAAAAGTTTCCAAAACTTGTACGAACCCTGGTGAAGTGCATTAGGCATAGAAATACTCTGTAACACGTCCAACTGCTTTTTTGACACTTTGCATTTGTTTAGCACAAGGAAACAACTCTTAAACTGTGTTAATCAGTCAGAATGCATGAAATACCGTTAATCCCCCCCCCCCCTTAAAGATGTTTGCAGAGCGAAAAAGTAATATCGAGATGCTGCACACGCTTACCTCCCATTAGCTTCTCTTGTTCTTAAATTAAGCAAATCAGTCGCTTTTACATGACGCTTCAGATTGAAATTGCGAATTGAAAATGCATCCAATGTAAACATGTTAATTTTGCAAAAACTCCCATAAATCGCAAACAACATTGTATGCTCGTGTCAGTTGGCTTTTTGGGCAATTCGAAAAAGGAATGTATAAAAAAAATGCAATGGAAACAGTTTTTCGTGTTTACAGCTCACCTGATGTGCGTTAATGTCACATGATCATTTAAAAAAAAAGATGTGAAGTATTAGCAGCTAATAATGATTGGTTTACACACCTGCGTCTCCTTCAATTTAAAATATTGGCTAGTGCAGTGACTGCGATATACATAAACTTACCATCATCTATCGGCATGATATTTGGAATGAGTTATCGCAGGAGGAAGACAGTTTTATAACGTTGGGTAATAAAAAATAGTTTTTCTGTGATCATTCTTAACAACATTTTAAAAACATTGCAAACATATTTTCTAATATGCGAAGTATTAGTAGCTATTAATGCTTGGATAACACGCTTGTGTCTCCTTCGATTTAAAATATTGAGTAGTGTAGTGACTGCGATATACATAAACCTACCAACATCTATCGGCATGATATTTGGAATGACTTATCGTGAGAGGAAGACATTTTTATAACGTTGGGTAATAAAAACTGTTTTTCTGCGATCATTCTTAACAACATTTTGAAAACTTCGCAAACATATTTTTTAATATGCAAAGTATTAGTAGCTATTAATGCTTGGTTAACACGCCTGCGTCTCCTTCAATTAAAAATAATGGCTAGTGCAGTGACTGCGATATACATAAACCTACCAACATCCGTTGGCATGATTTTTTGGAACGACTTATCGTGAGAGGAAAATTTTCCATAACATAAGGTAATGGAAACCATTCTTTTTGCAATCATTCTTAACGACATTTTAAAAACATTGCAAACATATTTTCTATTATGCGAAGTATTAGTAGCTATTAATGCTTGGATAACACGCTTGTGTCTCCTTCGATTTAAAATATTGAGTAGTGCAGTGACTGCGATATACATCTATCAGCATGATATTTGGAATGACTTATCGTGAGAGGAAGACCTTTTTTTTAACGTTGGGTAATAAAAAACTGTTATTCTGCGATCATTCTTAATGACATTTTGAAAACATTGCAAACATATTTCTAACATGCTAAGTATTAGTAGCTATTAATGCTTGGATAACACGCCTGTGTCTCCTTCGATTAAAAATAATGGCTAGTGCAGTGACTGCGATATACATAAACCTACCAACATCCGTTGCCATGATTTTTGGAATGACTTATTATGAGAGGAATTTTTTCAAAACATTATGGAAACTGTTCTTTCGCAATCATTCTTAACGACATTTAGAAAATATCGCAAACATATTTTTTAACATGCGAAGTATTAGTAGCTATTAAAGTCACCAAGAAACGGAAGTAGCGATTGTCTTATTTTCCACGTGGTGACGTATATCCAGGGTCCGAAATTAACTTTTTGGCTCACCTGCAACGGGGACTGGTAGATGAAAAAATCCACCAGCCAAGTAACGTTTTTACCAGCCAGAATAATAAAAAGCCTTTTTTTGTCACATATACATGAATTTCATTTGCTGTGTTCATGGTCATGAATCAGAATTTTCTCAAGTTTCGTTTTATTTCCGATGTCAAATGAGTTGCCATCCTTTTCGTCTGTGAGTTTTCGTTTCAAATGTTGTCTCACTCCCGGTAAATGCCGCCACATATCAGCTATATGCAGCAGATAGCTGCAGTACTAGCTAGCAACAGACCGTCTCTAGTGCTTCAAGTCTCGCGGGCACTTTTTACCTTCCGGCCCCCGAGACAGTGTCGCGAGACTTGGAGCGTAGAGACGTTCTGTGGCTAGCTTACCTCGTCCCCAGATTAGTTACTGGCAAATACATTATATTGCATTACTATTTTGGTATGAAAATCACCCACCAGTGTGGCGGATAGCCTTTTGAATTTAGTCGCCAAACGTAAAATCTACCCGCATTTGGCGCTTGGCGGGTGTTAATTTCGGACCCTGCGTATATCCGAGTGAAACCGGCTTCTGAAATGAAATAAAGCAGGGCTGGATTTGAATTTGTCCATCGAGATCTGATTGAATCATTTGAAGTTGGGTCGTGTTGCTAATTGCTAATCGCTGCGATCTTCTCCCGAAGAGAAGAGAGATCGTTTTGAGGAGGGGAGGAGATTTGCGTTTTTGATGAAAGATTATGAGGGCACATGAATTAAAAAAAAAATATGGAAGCCATGGTGACTTTATTGCTTGTATAACATGCCTGCGTCTCCTTCATTAAAAATATTGGATGGTGCAGTGACTGCGATATACATAAACCTACCAACATCTGTCGGCATGATATTTGGAACGACTTATCGTGAGAGAAAAAATTTTCATACCGTTGTGTAATAAAAAACACAGTTATTCTGCAATCATTCTTAAAGACATTTAGAAAATATCACAAAAGTTTTGTGCAAATTTGTAATGGAAACCCTTGCAAGAGTAAAATGGTTTATAATATTTGTGACATTTTCATGAACTGGACCCTTTCAAGTAAATAAAAACAAGTACACACACACACACACACGTGTAGCTGAAACTATACACAAACTCTCATGTTTACACTATAGTACTTACCACACTAAAAGCTTTTCTGGTCCACCGGAAAAAAGCTTTTTCTGAATTCTTTAGCTTAATAAGCATTTGTGTTCAGCAGATTGTGTCCTGTCTTCCTCTGTGTGATAGAGATCTGCTGTTTGGGACAGTTTTAGTCGTTACGCAACATTACTGTGGGGTTGTGATGGCTGTGGCTCATATCATCTCAGTTTTATGTAATAGTTTTGTTTTTGTTAATGGCAGTATGTAAATTAAGTATCACAGGAAAAATAGTTTCAGCAGTTGCTGTCTTCATTTTTTGGATGCCTAAGAAAGACTTCAGTAATCTGAATCAAAGTCTTTTGGAAAGTTTAAAAGATCTCAGCTGTGTCTCCCGTTGTGCTCACAAGTCCGCAATCAGGACTCAAACTTTTCTCATCAAATTCGTCTTCAACCAAACCAAAATGATGCTCCATACTCTTGATAAATTTACATTTATTTTTATTTCCCCAGAGCGATAACATTTTTCTCAAGCATTATTGGACAGTGGTAAGTAACTGGTTTTCCCAAATAATCTCATGGTTTGAGTCAAAACTTTTGGTTCATAACAATGAACTTCCTGTGAACCAATCAGCTGATGGGCATCAGGTCAGGGGGCGGGGCAGGTGCCTAAGGTCATGTGGAGTCTTTTTATTGGCCGGAACAGATGGCTCACTCTCTCTGTGTCATCTGGGAAGTCGTCTTATCTCACAGGGGTCACGTTTAACAATAGTGAATAGAACAAAGATGCCCAAAGCCTTACAGACGCTGAAAAGAGTCAGTAAAATGTAGGTTATAAACACGAACGCTTCCAAATTTACTGTCTTACAAGTATTAGTTTCCCTGGCAGGCACATTTACAGAAAGATTTAAAGGGATTTTTGCCTAAAGGATGACTAGACTAGATTAGAGATTAGAAGATCAGATGATTGTAAGTGTTGTTTGGCAAGCAAGCACACATTTATTGCTCATATTTAAGTTTACATCTCACAAGGTAATGACATGAATGATATCCTAAATCATAGAAAATGTGTACTGGTACTTTTGTAGGTATGTAGATGTTCACCTGAAATTTTTGCATGGTGAAACACTGCTTACATTTACTTTGGAAAAATGTACAAATCTATTTTTCAACGAGGGTGAGTTAACAGTCTGTGAATCACAGATCATGTAGGTTTGTCCCAAACAACTTCTGAGATATTTTCCCCATCACATTAGATTTTTATTCTTTGACAGTTGCTTCCAAGAACTTTGTTTCTCACTTTAATCGTTTCTTCCCCTCTCTCTGTGTCTTTCTCTCTTTTCTTGAGGGCTCGTTTACATGACAACATTTTCAAGCAAAAATTGGAAACTTTTTGATGCATTTTGGCTGTTTGTCTACTAGTGATGCACCGATGTATCGGCCGCGATATATATCGCCCGATTTTTGATGAATTTGAAACCATCGGCATATCGGCAATAGCACATAATTGTATGTTCATGAATGCGGGTAGACTACCATTATTCAACAAAGACAAGGTAAAAATGTTTTTTCATTCTCTGTCCCCTTTAACGCTTTTCCAACAAAGTTTACAAAATTATGCCACTTTGTAGTCCCTGGTCACTTGTAATACGAAACCTACCGCATTATCCGTCCAAACTAGGTTGGTCGATCCTTTCACCATCTTGATTGTTTGTATTCGTTGCTGTGTAGAATAATGCATGTGCGCAGGCACACAGTGTTTCTTTAACATCGCCTTCTACTGGTCTGGCACGTATAATGCAGCGTTTTTGTCGTTTTAGCGGATCTGTGTAAACCCAGATCGTTTCGATAACGTTATTATGTGTACATTAAATTTTTTTTAAATACAAAAGAGAATTTTTTTTTGTTTTTTACGACATGATTGTAGTGTAAATATAGCCTTACTGTGCGTTCACACCAGATGTGAATGAAGCAAATAAATAAATGTCGCGCGTAGTTGAACGCTTGAACATTTTGAATTAACTCGTGAAAATTTGTGTCATTTGCATGCATAGACTGTAAAATAAGATGGACGATGCCCATTCGCTCTCTTCCATTGGTGAAAGTGAAGCCGCCAGTGTCCTAATATGGCGCTGACATCTTGGTTCTTGAGTTTGTGCAGTAGCGATTTCGGGACCAGTCCTGCGCAGTAGTGAGCAGGAAGTAAAGCCGCGAAATCAAGGCCACGCCCTCGCTCTCTCAGAATGCGCATATTACAGCTGTCAGTCATGACGTCACATCACTGTTTTATAGCATTAAATAACTAACTAAAAACAAACTTATTTTAAAAACAAATTCTTGAATTTACATCAGCGTGATAAAAACTACAGTAAATTTCAAAAAACAGCTTCGGAAAAAAGATAATTGAAGTGTAATTAAATTGTTTAGTTGGTCTCAAGTCCCATTGAATAACATGGGGAGGCGGGGTTTATGACCTATACTAGGACCAGTCACTAGGGGGCAATCGCGATGTTTTGGCTTCACTTTTCAGGGCTTGTGCAGCACGCTTGTTTGTATGTGAAATTTGCATCATTTGCGCTTGAAATTCTGAAACGAATACGCACAATTTGCAACCTTTAGCTAGCTTGTAGTCTCAATATGTATATTTATATAGTGATGACTTGCCCAAAAAATCCTCGTTTCGCGCAACTGACTTCACGACGCATAATTTGCATGATGTCTATCGCGTCTTTGCATTGACTTAACGTGTCTGGTGTGAACGCACCATCAGAGAGAAGGAGGGGTGAAGAATCTTGATGTTGCTCCACAAACATATGCATCCAGACACACATAAACAAACAACTGAAAATTATTTAGGGCTGCAGAGCGAGAGAGAGAGAGAGAAAGGAGGAGAAAATCCAGGAATGCAAGAGAGGGAAATAGATTGCTACACCAAACCATTAAAGACCATAGCAAAAACAGCATTTTTTGGTGGATGTAAAGCCATAGATTACTCTTACACAGATAGATCAACTCAAAGTATCCAGCTACACAACCCAGAGGGCTAATCACAGTCTGTGTACAGATCAGAATAGCACAATTTAGTGAGCCTTACGTCATCTGAGCCAGTTTTACGGTCAGCCCCAGCGTTGGGAGAATGCTGGGAATGTGGACTAATCATCGATGTCTTACACATGTGGACTGGCGCTTGCCGAATGTGAAAACAGATGGACTCGGTTAAGCCGTACCCCCGCACGTCTCTTACGGACATCGTCATACTTCCGTTTGGCAAAGCAGAACGCATACACACACGCACACATTTGACAATTTGACAATCCTCTCCAAATGTGCTGTTTAATTGGTAACACCTGTACACCTGTACAGGATAGCTCGAAAACAGACCCGAGCTCTTTATTGCTTGCCTGATGATTATGGACTCTTTAAAATAAAGAGCAGATAGAAGTGAAGCGTCGGAGGTCACTTTGAGTCAAGAGTACTTGTTTTTTACTTAAGATGAACTGGATGATGTGTTGTTCTCCTCTGTTTGTCTTTTTTATGTTTCTCAGTTTATGAATACATGTGTGATTAAATATAAGTGTCTGTGTTTGTGTCCAGAATGCCGTCTGCTAGCACCATGACCTGCGGGAGAGTTCTGCTGCTCTGTACGAACACAGAGGACTACGTCTACCAATCTGCAAACGAGTACGTACAGCTCATCTTTTTCATTAAATTTATGACTCCATAAAACATGACTGATGTCATGGTGTACTGTAACTGCACGTTCACACCAGGCACGAATGAAGGGAATAAATCTGTTGGACGCTTAATCATTTTGAGTTAACTCGCATGTGAATTCAGACGTGAATATTTGCAGGCTTTAGCTAGCTTGTAGTCTCATTGTTTATACTGTATATAGCTCAAATTGAGTTAAGAGTTTTTTAATAACTTACCAGATTGTCTGACCTCCTCACTCACTTTCTTCCAATCAATTATTTATTCCTGTTATTATTTATTATTATTTTAATTATTATTTATTCCTTTTTCTATAAACGTACGAATATGTGTCGTACAGCTCCAGGTGTCCACATACAGCGACAAGTATTTTGTCCTCCATTGTTGTTTGTATTTCTGCTTTCGCTCGCTACGTCGTATTCACGTCACTACTAGAGCAAGCTCCTGATTGGTTAACGCGTAACGAATATCCGGCAAAGTTTAGATTTGCGTGTTGTCATTCACGCAAATCGCGTCATTCGCGCCGCCGGATGCCTATCGAATCTTTGCATTGACTTAACATGTAAAATCACTTGCGCTTAACGCTTCATTCGCATCTGGTGTGAACGCACCATAAGTCTAACTGTGGGTTTACACCAGATGCGAGTTCAACGATTTGCGCGAGAAGATTACATACAAAGTCAATGCAAAGACGTGCTCAAATGCGTCCTTGCGTGGGCCGATGCGATTGACGCGATATGTGCGGTGCGTTTGCCGCGAAAAAACACGCTATTCGCCTCAAACGCATCTTCGATCAAGTTGAAAATATTCAACTCAAGCGAAAATTTTGCATGACACGAAGTTAAATCTCGCGAGTAATCTAGAGCGAGTAACGTGATGCCCTGCGTTTGGTGTGTACGTAGCAAAAGACGGCTGACGTGTCGCCTAGAGAAACAAGGCAGACATGACAGTCGGTTCACTTTCAGGAACATCTCCTATCTACTTCAACAGAAACGACCAAAATAACCTGACGGCATTTGCATAATAAAATTCGACTGATTTGCCACTAAATCTAGAATTAAAAGATGTGGCGGTGTCTTTGCCTATTTTAAGTATCTCCTATTCCTTTCACAGTCTCTTCGTTATTTCTCATACACTTCATAAACATCTCAAGGTGGGCTATTTGGGTGATTTCAGGACAAGCTTAACTGCGAGTTATTTTTACCATGAACTAATTAAACCCCTTTGGCACTGCTAACCCAAAATGGTTTGGTATGGCACAGTGTGTTAAAACTTGAACTAGCATGAGCTCATTTTAATAAAGTCCATTCTGTTCAGTTATGTCGCAGAATTTGTTAAAGATCTCCAGATTTTGTGCAAGTGAGGTGAAAGTAGAAGAAACCCATCTTTAGAGTTTAATTGTCTCCTAATGTCTTCATTTAGCTTATTTAAACTCTTTTAGCCCATGAGACTTGGGTTCCAGTCTTGCATTTTGATAAACAATTGGGGTTTCTTTTTTTTTGTGATGTCCATATATTGTCCTTAACTTCTCTAACCTCTGTCTCTCATTGTTCTCTCTCATTCACTTCTCTTCTTTGGGGTTGTGGAGTTTGACCTAGTTTTTCTTCTTGGCTGCCTCAGGCTCAGTGAAATGAGATACGTTAGCCAGAGAGAAAAACAACATGGCAAAATAAAGTTGTTGAAAGTTTATTTGAATTTTCTGAGGACCAGCTTTTCGAAGGCGTGCTTGAGAAGAGTTGAAACATGCAAACAAAGTTGCTTGGTTCACATTTTAAGTTTGTTTGTTGGGACAATGTCCAAATCGGATGGAATCCAAATGTGTGTTTATTAAAGGTTAAAGAAAGAGAAAGATGGACGTCTGTTCCCTGAACTTTGGCCCATTTGTGAAGACGTTTGATCTGTAACCTTCCTAAAACTTTCCATCATAATCTCTTTCACTCTTAAAAACTTTTTGTCTTTTGAAAAAAGACACATTGTCCATCTTAATGCCCATCTGCATCTCATTTATACTTAAAAAAGTCATTTTAATTTACTTTCGCTATTAAAAGTCTAGACAAACATTTTATAACACCAAAAGTGTTAATACCAAAGTGGAAACTTGGTACACCTCTTGGCTTGTTCATATGTCATGTTGTGGTTGTGAGAAACTAGTAATTCTTGATACTGTAATTTCCATGAATAATATTTTTTGTGATTTCACTTTCAAATTTAGAGACACTCGAGTTTCTACTTAACATGATCAACATAATAAGCCCTGATTCCTTTAACACCTTTCCTTTTGTTTATCCAGGCTTCACTGCTGCGGGTTGAAGCTTGACCAGGCCCAATCCGTGGTGCTTCAAAGGCCAAACTTGTGTGGGGTTGAGGACCGTCTCACATCTCTGAGAAACCTCAACCAAAACCAAGGAGAAACCATCATGCTTGCCCGCAAGATGCCCTCCAATCCTCGGCCTGTCGAGAACGGCCTGGCAAACTGTACCAAGTCTCGCGCTGCCAGCATTCGGGACAAGATTTCCCAATGGGAAGGTAAAACGGAGACCGTTGGGGCGAACCCACAAACGTCAGCACTCAAAGACGCTGAAGTTGTAAAGAAGAAGCCAGAGGTGCAATGTAAAGACAATACGAGAGTTTTTACCTGGGAGAGGCAGAACTCCGGAAAAGAGAACGGGAACAGGTTCGGGGAATCTCAGAATACTTCTGATGGACATTCAAAGGAAAAGCAGTTGATTTTAGATAAACCCCCACTGGGGAAAGTGACTGAAACCGTACAGGACAAGAAATCCGTATTGACACACATCAAAAAACTTGAGCAAGCGATGAAGGAGACGCCTTCCAAGTCATCCTTGGCTATGCCGGGTAATTATTTTTGCCCAGCTTCCAAAGAGGAGCAGGAGGAGGTGGAGAGGAGGTCGGTGGAACCGATCTTTGGGACTTTGGATGCGGTAAGATCCGGTAGCCGTCGAGGTCACGACCCTGACAACGTCTACAGTGAACCTGGAGCTCCTTCGATTAACCCTCTTCCCAAACCTCAAAGGACCTTCCAACATCACACACAGACACTCAGCAACACAGCCAAGCTAAGTAGCATCAAGGGTCGGAGGAATCTTCCCCCTTTACCCTCCATTCCACCTCCACCTCTTCCATCCTGTCCTCCACCGTCAGGAGTCTGTCGAAGGCTGTCGGGACGAAATCGAGATTGTAACAACAGGTGAGAAGACTTATTATTGATGGATTAAAACCAACTTTAGTCCTGTGGCTCTGTAATGTTATTCTAGTAGACCCACAGGTTCTTCAATTTCCTGTGGATATGATTGGTTCCCTCTTGGTTTATCGTCTAACAACACATTTTGTTTGTGTTGGTTGAATCTTCAGGAAGTCGTATGAGTTTGAAGATCTTCTACAGTTGACAGCAGAAGGTTGTCGAGCGGATGCGTACGAGTTGTCAAAGCTAGGCCTTACTCGCACTTTATCAGAGGAAAACGTTTATGAGGATATTTTAGGTAATGCAATACACTGCACCACAATGGTAGCGTACCAATCTCATGCTCCAATGTTTGTATTCAGCTTCTGTACTCACTAATAGATTAAGGGAATGAAAACCGACTAGATCTTTGACTGAAAGGGGAATTTAAAGAGAAGCCAGACAGCTTGAAAATTTAATAAGGATGAAATTGAGTCAAGAACATCACAAACATGTTTGGTTCTTTCCTTAACCTCACCAGTGGCCCTGTATGTTTGGGTAACCCCACATTAGACTCTTTTTGAATTTGGTCGGCTTAACAGCGTAATATGAAGTCTTGAAACATTCTTGTGTTATTGGGTTTAATTACAATTTGCCTATATTTGCGTTTTACAGTTTACTATAGTTTTTAAAATGAAGTATGGAAACTTAGTGTGCAAAGAAAACCTGATAACTTTCAAAATATTGCATTATCTGCTATGCCGCACAGTGATGCACAGATTTTGTGAAATCTATTTAAACTATATTAAAATATACTTACAAACTGAAAATTTTTATTCTGGATCACAAAACCAGTCTTAAAGGGATAGTTCGGCCAAAAATGATATTAAACCCATGATTTACTCACCCCCAAGCTGTCCGAGTTGCATATGTCCATCGTTTTTCAGACAAACACATTTTCGGATATTTTAGAAAATGTTTTAAATCTTTCAGTTGATTAAATGTAATGTTACTGGGTCCACGACCTTCAAGTCCAAAAAAAGTGCGTCCATCCTTCACAAAATAAATCCAAACGGCTCCAGGATGATAAACAAAGGTCTTCTGAGGGTAATCCGCGCGGTGTTGTTGTAGAAATATCCATATTTAAAACTTTATTAACGAAAATAAATAACTTCCGCAAGCGCCGCCATCTTAGTCGCGTCCGCATTCAGGATGAGAGCTTACTCAGCCAACGGAGGCTACTCTGCAGCTGCTCTGTGCCCCCGCCCTCCGAATTTGTCATACGTAACTAAGAAAAGTGCGTACACTACGCTAATACTCTCTCCTGAATACAGAGGAGTCCTAGATGGCGGCGCTACCGGAAGGTAGTTACTGAAAGATCTAAAACATTTTCTAAAATATCCGAAAATGTGTTTGTCTGAAAAACGATGGACATATGCAACGCGGACAGCTTGGGGGTGAGTAAATCATGGGTTTAATATCATTTTTGGCCAAACTATCCCTTTAAGGGGCATTTTTTTGGAAATTGAGATTTATCATCTAAAAGCTGAATAAATAAACTTTCCATTGATGTATGTGACAATATTTGGCTGAGATAAAACTATTTGAAAATCAAAATATTGAGCCTTTAAAGTTGTCCAAATTAAGTACTTAGCAACACATATTACTAATGATAAATATATTTGTTGATATTTTATGGTAGGACATTAACAAAATATCTTAATGGAACATGATCTTTACTTAAAGGGGACATTTCACAAGACTTTTTATAAGATGTCAAATAAATCTGTGGTGTCCCTCGAGTACGTATGTGAAGTTTTAGCTCAAAATACCATATAGATAATTTATTATGTTAAAATTGCCACTTAGTAGGTGTGAGCAAAACTGTGCCGTTTTTGGGTGTGTCCTTTAAAATACAGTATTATCCCCTTATGACATCACAAGGGGAGCCAAATATCAAATACCTATTTTTTCACATGCTTGCAGAGAATGTTTTACTGGGTTGATCTTTTTCATATTTTCTAGGTTAAAGATTAGTCAATTTTCTAGAAAAAATCCAGATAATTTACACACCATGTCATCCAAAATGTTGATGTCTTTCTTTGTTTAGTCGAGAAGAAATTATGTTTTTTGAGAAAACTATTCCAGGATTTTTATCTTTTTAATGAACTTTAATGGACCCCAATACTTAACAGTTTTAATGCAGTTTAATATTGCAGTTTCAAAGGACTCTAAACGATCTCAAACGAGGCATAAGGGTCTTATCTAGCGAAAAGATTGTCATATTTGGCAAGGAAAAAATACAACTTCTCGTCTTCCTCTGGTCCTGTGACGCGCTAGCGCTACCTCACGCAATACGTCATAACGTCAAGAGGTCACGAATGACGTATACGAAACTACACCCCAGTGTTTACAAGGAAGACAAGAAGTTGTGGTTTAAAAGTGCATATTTTTTATTTTTCTTGCCAGAAATTACAATCGTTTCGCTAGATAAGACCCTTATGCCTCGTTTGAGATCGTTTAGAGTCCTTTGAAACTGCAATATTAAACTGCATTAAAACTGTTAAGTGTTGGGGAAAAATCCTGGAATGTTTTCCTCAAAAAACATAATTCCTTCTCGACTGAACAATGAAAAACATCAACATTTTGGATGACATGATGTTGGTGAGTAAATTATCTGGATTTTTCTTTATTTTTTAAGAAAATTGACTAATCTTTTTTTTTTAAGAAAATTGACTAATCCTTTAATAGAAGCACTGGGGACCCAATTATATCACTTAAACATAGAAAAAATCAGATTTTCATGATATGTCCCCTTTAATATCCTAATGATTTTTGGCATAAAAGAAAAATCTATAATTTTGACCCATACATTGTATTATTGGCTATTGCTACGATTATACCGAGCGATTTATGGCTGGTTTTGTTCTCCAGGGACACAATTATATAACCAACATACATTTTACATTCTTTCTGATTGTTGATCGTCTTGCACACACAGACATTAACATTTGTGTGCCAACTACTGCATTATCGGCATCGACCAAAAACTTTGATGTAACTTAGAAACGATTTAAACATTTAATTATTTCATTTCCCATGTGCATATTGCCATAAACCCATTTGCAGTCTGTGCGGTCCTAATGTGCAATCTAGACCAGTGCAAAATGTCATGGTTTTAATGTTGGAGGCATGTCAAGCTACTTGTCAATCTTGGTCTCCGTGGCTTCTACCAAGTGACTGTTGAATTTGGACTAAATTTTCATCATTTTTTTCTCGAATCAACCTATGAGCCAGAAACCTCCTAACTTTTCCTATGAAGTTTTCATCATCTAAACCTGTAATCTAACTGGCCAAACAGAATTTGAAATACGTGTTCATCTTTGCTTATTTATAATGATTGATGTAGTGTCTAATAATCACATAATGGCAGTTTCCAACCCGGAGCATCATACATTTCTCAATCTACGCTGGCATAGTCATTTTTTATGGCTTTGAATGAGGTCTGTAGCGTTCGTTCCTTACTGCACCAGAACTGGATGTCCCTACATCATAAACTCTTAAGCGTCTGGTGGATGAATCGTCTGACAGAGGCTTTCTGCATAAAAAACAACCTTATTCCTCTTTCGGAGGGCGTTTATTCGCTTCTCGACAGATTTTGTCTTTTGTTAGATCCACTGGGGACGCAGCTACACAGCTAATAACTGAAGCTTGCGTGGATTCTCTGGGGAAATTTCAAACATCTGGAAAGGAAAACAAAATCAGCTAAACACATGACGTCGTTCAAAATCACTTCTTAGAAAAATGGAGCTAAATCATTTCGTGTTGTCAAGGTGGAATTAACAAAATATGCTCATACTAACCAACCATCAGACTATTTTATGCTTGATGACAGACACTGTAGAAATATTGAAAGTTGTTTTATTATTGTTAGGAACTGGCAACTAATGTGCAACAGTAATTACTTTGGTGCATATTTTCATATAGACCCTCCATCAAAGGAGAACCCGTATGAAGACATAGAGTTGGAAAGTCGCTGTCTTGGGAACAAATATTCTGGTCCTTCCGCACCTTCTTCTCCCATTCCTGACACCCCATCTAAGGTATTAATGTTCTGCATACCATCTCTACAGTCAATACTGATGTTAACCTAAGTGATGTGAATGCATTTAAGTATTTTGAGGAAGCAATAAAGCTTTATACACGCTGGCGTATTGTTGTCAATGAGTTTTCAATGGTAGAATTTATTCATTTAGTTTGTAGGTTTATTTTGGTAAAGTGTCCCTTCTGCCATAGCTCGGGAATTTTCTTTGTTTAATTTAACAGTGTTTAACATCTTGAGGTGACGTGTTTAAAGTGCACAGCTATGGTAGTAAAGAAAATAAAATTTTACTGTGGCGTTTACACAAAAACCAGTTCCTGCCTGGTCCTTTTCTGCTTTTATTGTCTTTAGGAAGAGTACTGTGAATGTTCAGACAAACATCTTTTTGTGTTTTCCATGGAATAAATAAAGTATTTCAGGTCTTTAAATGATGACAGAATTCTGTTTTCAGTCAATGATATCTTTCCAAAGCATAAAAAGTTTGACATTTTGGATGACTTTTTTTATTGACAGCTCGCGTCTAAGCCCGGCTTCTTCAGACAGGGTTCTGAGCGACGGAGCTTTAAATTGCTTGAACTACGCAAGACCGGCAGAGATGGCGGTGTGTCGTCTCCGTCACGTGTTAGCCCTCCGTCAACGCCCAGCAGCCCTGATGACACCCCGTGCTTGTCAGGAGATCCCTACAACCGCAGACGCAGAAAGATTCCTAAGGTACCGCCGGAAGATTGAATGCTAATACATGTGCATATACGCATATGGGTCAGTGACAAAAATGGTTTGACAAGATGAGAAATTTAAAAATTGTTTTAAAAAACTTGTTTTAAAAGCACACATCAGGTTTATTTCAATGCACGTAGTGTATTTATGTAAGTTTTATGCAATAAAAAATTACATTTGCACCATTTTTATGAAAGTTAAGACTGGATGGACCTGAAAATGTTAAATGGTGTAACCGCCAATTGCACCAAAGGATGAGAAATATTAAATATTTTAACAACCTTGATGGCTTGTAATCATAAAAAAAATCATTTTAAAATTTAATTTTATTAGTTATTTCTAAATGTAAATTTTTATGTGTTTTCCTAAATATTTGTCCTGACATATGCTGAAAACAGTTTTCTAAATAATTTTATATTTTATTCAACATTTATTTATGAATATATTTATATTTTCATTTTAAAAATACTAGTTACACCAATTGACACAGACCGGTTACACCACATTGACATTTTTGCAATTATCCCGCAAATATTCTTTCAAAAGGAAAAAAAAAACAGAAATTTTAGACTTGGTCCTCCAAAAAAATATATAATATATGCAAGTAATCTGCAAATTTATTTTGAAATTTTAACCCTTTTACATTTAATTGAACCGTACGGACACAAAATAATTAACGTCACGTCATTGACCCATATACATTTTCATAAAATTAAGCGATAACACAAAGTAAATGAAAAAATAAAATTTACTAAACAACACAAATAGTTGTTTTCTTATATAAAGCAAGAAAACATTTTTTCAAAGTATTTTGATTTCTTTTTTTGTATAGTAAATATGAAATGTTTAAAATTATATAAATTAACCTGAGACGCAATCCTTCGATTCTCAGACTTGTTTTAGATTATGTATCTTAAAGGATTACTCCACTTTCATAAAAATATCCCAATCATTTACTCACCCCCATGTCATCCAAGATGTTTGTGTCTTTCTTTGTTAAGTCGAGAAGAAATTACGTTTTTTATCTCGATCGAGATAAAATCGAGATATCTCATCAATTAAGAGAAAACGCTTCCCCGCCAATGACGAGATTTTCCGTCTTTCCGCAATACCGCTATTATCCACCGCAACTTTTTAAACCCGGAAGTATTGCCCTATGGCAAGCGGCTGCATGTCCGTGTCTGTTTTAAAGATCGCTCTGAATGGGATCTCTATGAAAAGTCCGTCACAAAAATGGAATTATCTCTGCTTTTTGCTCAAAATGTGGTGTTTTTGCAAAAACCCATATTTAAAAGCTGATTGCAAAAGAACCACTAAAGGTAGGATGAAACGGGTTTTTTTTTGTTTGAAAGCAGAGGGTCTGTTCTTTCATTTGGTATATTGTATGTTTATATATTTAAAGAAGAACATTTTCTGGAAGGCATTAAACTTTGGTGAAAATCATGAAAAACGCTGGCGCTGGCTGGCAACTTTTTTTAAAAACGCTGGCGGTGAAAGGATTAATTAATATCATTCCACATACAACAACATCTGAACGCTCCTCTTTCTCCACACTTGTAAACACTGGAGCGGTAGTTTTGCCTGCGTAAATAATGGCGCAAATACAAGTAATATCACACGCGCAAACATTAGTAAATCACGTTGCTTGAATCATTTAAATAATCTCCTCCCAAAAATTTCACGTCTGAAAGAGAAACTTCTAGAAATGCATATGCAATAAAATCAGTCGCAAAAATAACTACACCACACCTTTTCAGCGCTATTTATCCACTGCGCGTCTAAAGTAAATCCTGACAGACGTTATTTAACGCCAAAATGATAGTTTGCGCTGGTGCAAGTATAGGCTAAATATATATATACTGCAAATACTTCTTACAGTAATTTAAATAGATTAATTTAATTCCTCTTCTTGATTCCTCTTCTATAACTATAAAAAATTGAACAATAATATTAAATAAATGTCATTTATTTTGACCGTAATACCGTCAAAGTTGGTTCAGACGATGTAATCCTGAACTTATCAGTGATTTATGGCTGCTAATCCATTGCTAATAAAAATAGAAAAATACGAGACGAAAGAACGAGACACCCAAAAATAATCTGATAAATGAAAGGAAAAGTCATTTCCTTCAGAACTCCTGTATGGAGATGTAGGAGCGGAGGCGTGTGATAAAGACAGGAGTGATGATGACGATGATGTTTTTATTTCAACAGATGGTGCAGAAGATCAACGGCGTCTTTGAAGCCCGCCGAGGGAAGAAGAGAATGAAACGCGTCTCGCAGTCCACCGAGTCCAGTTCAGGACGAGGTTACAAACTTTACATTTCAGCTAAATTTAGACTTGGAGTTTATGATTTAATAAACATGATAGCATAACAAAAGCAAACTGATTCTCTGGTTTTCATCAGTTTTAAGGTAATGTTTACATGGCTGTGTCATTTATCTTAAAACAGAAAGTTATAATACTCAGTATTTCATTTATTCACCCTCATGACAAGCTGTTTGAAACGTCTCTAATGTTTAAGCGAACTTATAAACACTGTTATTTCATTAAAAGTTACAATGACTGACATATAAAGAGAAGCATAACATTCTTACTACTGTATATGCAAAATAAGTAACCATCAGGTGTGTGTATGCTGTACAGAAAAACAGACAGAAAATTGGTGCATTTTTATTGACCAATCACGATGTCAATTTGTATACCTGAAGAATGTGGTGAGGAAGTAAATTTGAATGTGTACTCAGATGAGGAGATGATGATGACCACAGTATTGTTATTTTTTAAGGATAAAGTGTGCTGTTAACATGCTCATAACAGTACATTGTGGGACGTCCCGTGTCCCGGCCACATGTGTGTCCACTTAACTTTATGGACACGTTTACAGGTTCGGGTCAGTTGCGTTTGACCTATTTTTCCAAGTAATGTTACTTTATAAGATACACATGTGCACCCTCGTATAAAATATATCTCTGAGTACCTGCACACCGATTTTCCAATGATCTTCATCTCTGTGCTTTTCTTTTTCACAGTGACGGATGAAAACAGTGAATCTGAGAGTGACACCGAGGAGAAACTGAAGGGTGAGGACTGAATTACACACACGACTTTCAAAACAAAGTTGAAATTATTATGCTTAGTTTCTCAGGTTGTAATGTTAACATGTATGTCACCCCAAATTTCTCAATTCTTTGTTTTAGCTCACAGTCAGAGATTAGTGTCGGTCCAGTCTATGTTAAGGCAAACCGGTCGATATCGGACTTTGGAGAGAGATCTGATGGAGCTTCAGGAGAGGAAGTTGTTTGAGTACTTTTTGGTCGTGGCTCTTCACAAGACCAAAGCAGGTGTGCCGTATCTACCTGAAGTTACGCAGCAGTTTCCTCTCAAGGTTTGTTATATGAGCGTTTTATCATATAACAGAAATATCAGCATATGTAGTTAATATCCAACTCTTGTCATTATTAGTTGGAGCGGAGTTTTAAGTTCATACGTGAGGCTGAAGACCAGCTGAAGGTTATTCCTCAGTTCTGTTTCCCTGATGCTAAAGACTGGGCACCCGTGGATAGTTTTCCCAGGTATCTGATACTCTGCGTTTATACAGCACACAACGCAAAAGCAATGTCAAGAATTATTTGTTTCTGATAGGATATTTGTTGTAGCAGTCAAACAGGTCAATCTTTTCTTTTTAGTGAGACCTTCTCGTTTGTCTTAACCGGAGAAGATGGAAGTCGGAGGTTCGGCTACTGTCGACGTTTACTGGTGAGATATTCGAAATCAGTGTCACTTTCACTGTCATTTGTCAGAAAGGATTTATGTATTTATGAAAATAAACAGAATAAAAGGATCAACTTGAATGAGATATTTATTTATAGGGTTTTTATAAGCAGTTCAAGTACTGATTTGGTATTTACTTAATATTGTATACTGGCTATTTTTGTTAATAGTATGTCACACTCAAACCGCAAGGTCAAGTCGAACGCATTGCATTTTGGGAAAAATGTACGCAACACATTTTTGTCTCATACAGTATGTTTGGCTTTTCCATACATACAGAATATTGCATACTATGCACAGTGTACTATATACTTTAGACATACTAAAATATATACTTTAGACACGCAAAATGTTTCCATACTAGGCAGCAGTGTACTGTATACAAAATACTATATACTATATACTACAGACATACAGAATATTTGCATACTATGCACGCTGTACTATATACTACAGATATACAGAGTATTTGCATACTATGGACAGTGTACTATATACTTTAGATATACAGAGTGTTTGCATACTAGTATGCATAGTTTACTATATACTTCAGACATACAGAATATTTGCATACTAGTGTGCATAGTTTACTATATACTTCAGACATACAGAATATTTGCATACTGTGCATGGTTTACTATATACTTAAGACATACAGAATATTTGCATACTATGCACGCTGTACTATATACTACAGACATACAGAATATTTGCATACTATGCACGCTGTACTATATACTACAGACATACAAAATGTTTGCATACTATGCACAGTTTACTATATACTTCAGACATACAGAATCTTTGCATACTGTGCGTGGTGTACTATATACTTCAGCTATACAGAATATTTGCATACTATGCACGCTGTACTATATACTACAGACATACAGAATATTTGCATACTATGCACGGTGTACTATATACTTCAGACATACAAAATGTTTGCATACTATGCACAGTTTACTATATACTTTAGATATACAAAATGTTTGCATACTATGCACAGTGTACTATATACTACAGACATACAGAATATTTGCATACTATGCTCGGTGTACTATATACTTCAGACATACAAAATGTTTGCATACTATGCACGGTTTACTATATACTTTAGATATACAAAATGTTTGCGTACTATGCACAGTGTACTATATACTTTAGATATACAAAATGTTTGCATACTATGCACAGTGTACTATATAATACAGACATACAGAATATTTGCATACTATGCATGGTGTACTATATACTTCGGACATACAAAATGTTTGCATACTATGCACGGTTTACTATATACTTTAGATATACAAAATGTTTGCATACTATGCACAGTGTACTATATACTTTAGATATACAAAATGTTTGCATACTATGCATGGTTTACTATATACTTCAGACATACAGAATGTTTGCATACTGTGCATGGTGTACTATATACAAAATGTTTGAATACTATGTACGGTGTACTGTATACTTCAGACATACAAAATGTTTGCATACTATGCACGGTGTACTGTATACTTCAGACATACAAAATGTTTGCATACTATGCATGGTTTACTATATACTTCAGACATACAGAATGTTTGCATACTAGTGTGCATAGTTTACTATACTTTAGACACACAGAATATTTGCATACTATGCACGCTGTACTATATACTACAGACATACAGAATATTTGCATACTATGCACGCTGTACTATATACTACAGACATACAAAATGTTTGTATACTATACACAGTTTACTATATACTTTAGATATACAAAATGTTTGCATACTATGCACAGTGTCATATATACTTTAGATATACTAAATGTTTGCATACTATGCACAGTGTACTATATACTTTAGACATACAAAATGTTTGCATACTATGCACAGTGTACTATATACTTCAGACATACAGAATATTTGCATACTGTTAATAGTTTACTATATACTTCAGACATACAGAATATTTGCATACTGTGCATGGTGTACTATATACAAAATGTTTGCATACTATGTACGGTGTACTGTATACTTCAGACATACAAAATGTTTGCATACTATGCACGGTGTACTGTATACTTCAGACATACAAAATGTTTGCATACTATGCATGGTTTACTATATACTTCAGACATACAGAATGTTTGCATACTAGTGTGCATAGTTTACTATACTTTAGACACACAGAATATTTGCATACTATGCACGCTGTACTATATACTACAGACATACAAAATGTTTGCATACTATGCACAGTGTCATATATACTTTAGATATACTAAATGTTTGCATACTATGCACAGTGTACTATATACTTTAGACATACAAAATGTTTGCATACTATGCACAGTGTACTATATACTTCAGACATACAGAATATTTGCATACTGTGCACGGTGTACTATATACTTCAGCTATACAGAATATTTGCATACTATGCACGCTGTACTATATACTACAGACATACAGAATATTTGCATACTATGCACGCTGTACTATATACTACAGACATACAAAATGTTTGCATACTATGCACGGTTTACTATATACTTTAGATATACAAAATGTTTGCATACTATGCACAGTGTCATATATACTTTAGACATACAAAATGTTTGCATACTAGTATGCACAGTGTACTATATACTTCAGACATACAGAATATTTGCATACTGTGCACGGTGTACTATATACTTCAGCTATACAGAATATTTGCATACTATGCACGCTGTACTATATACTACAGACATACAGAATATTTGCATACTATGCACGGTGTACTATATACTTCAGATATACAAAATGTTTGCATACTATGCACAGTGTACTATATACTTCAGATATACAAAATGTTTGCATACTATGCACAGTGTACTATATACTTTAGATATACAAAATGTTTGCATACTATGCACAGTTTACTATATACTTTAGATATACAAAATGTTTGCATACTATGCACAGTGTACTATATACTACAGACATACAGAATATTTGCATACTATGCACGGTGTACTATATACTACAGACATACAAAATGTTTGCATACTATGCACAGTGTCATATATACTTTAGATATACTAAATGTTTGCATACTATGCACAGTGTACTATATACTTTAGACATACAAAATGTTTGCATACTATGCACAGTGTACTATATACTTCAGACATACAGAATATTTGCATACTGTGCACGGTGTACTATATACTTCAGCTATACAGAATATTTGCATACTTTGCACGCTGTACTATATACTACAGACATACAGAATATTTGCATACTATGCACGCTGTACTATATACTACAGACATACAAAATGTTTGCATACTATGCACGGTTTACTATATACTTTAGATATACAAAATGTTTGCATACTATGCACGGTTTACTATATACTTTAGATATACAAAATGTTTGCATACTATGCACAGTGTCATATATACTTTAGACATACAAAATGTTTGCATACTAGTATGCACAGTGTACTATATACTTCAGACATACAGAATATTTGCATACTGTGCACGGTGTACTATATACTTCAGCTATACAGAATATTTGCATACTATGCACGCTGTACTATATACTACAGACATACAGAATATTTGCATACTATGCACGGTGTACTATATACTTCAGATATACAAAATGTTTGCATACTATGCACAGTGTACTATATACTTCAGATATACAAAATGTTTGCATACTATGCACAGTGTACTATATACTTTAGATATACAAAATGTTTGCATACTATGCACAGTTTACTATATACTTTAGATATACAAAATGTTTGCATACTATGCACAGTGTACTATATACTACAGACATACAGAATATTTGCATACTATGCACGGTGTACTATATACTTCAGACATACAAAATGTTTGCATACTATGCACGGTTTACTATATACTTTAGATATACAAAATGTTTGCATACTATGCACAGTGTACTATATACTTTAGATATACAAAATGTTTGCATACTATGCACAGTGTACTATATACTTTAGATATACAAAATGTTTGCATACTATGCACAGTGTACTATATACTTTAGATATACAAAATGTTTGCATACTATGCACAGTGTACTATATAATACAGACATACAGAATATTTGCATACTGTTAATAGTTTACTATATACTTCAGACATACAGAATATTTGCATACTATGTACGGTGTACTGTATACTTCAGACATACAAAATGTTTGCATACTATGCACGGTGTACTGTATACTTCAGACATACAAAATGTTTGCATACTATGCATGGTTTACTATATACTTCAGACATACAGAATGTTTGCATACTAGTGTGCATAGTTTACTATACTTCAGACACACAAAATGTTTGCATACTATGCACAGTTTACTATATACTACAGACACACAAAATGTTTGCATACTAGTATGCACGGTTTACTATATACTTCAGACATACAAAATGTTTGCATACTAGTATGCATAGTTTACTATATACTTCAGACATACAAAATGATTGCATACTAGTGTGCATAGATTACTATATACTTCAGACATACAAAGTGTTTGCATACTGTGCACGGTGTACTATATACTACAGACACACAAAATGTTTGCATACTAGTATGCACGGTTTACTATATACTTCAGACATACAAAATGTTTGCATACTAGTATGCATAGTTTACTATATACTTCAGACATACAGAATATTTGAATACTGTGCATGGTGTACTATATACTACAAACATACAGAATATTTGCATACTGTGCATAGTCTACTATATACTACAGACATACAATGTGGTTGCATACTATGCATGGTGTACTGTATACTTCAGAAACAGTAATATTTAGAGTATGTGCAGTCCATGTTTCTTGTGTACAGTATGTATGTTTCATGTTGACCAGATTTAAGATGTGTTTGGAAAACTGTAACAGTCTGCAGTATGATCCTATAGTCAGATTTGACCAATCAAACCTCTGTGTGTGTGTGTGTGTGTGTCTTGTAACAGCCAAGTGGTAAAGGGAGGCGTCTACCTGAAGTCTACTGTATTGTAAGCAGACTGGGCTGTTTTGATCTCTTCTCTAAGGTATTTCACCTTTATTCGTGCACGTAATTATATAACTCATCATTATATAGGCCTGATATAAACAATACAACATCAAATGACAGATAACAAACAAACAGATAATTGCCTTCGCCATTTGAATGCATGATCAATGTGTGATATGCATGTGGATTTAGATCCTGGATGAGGTGGAGAAGCGACGAGCCATCTCCCCAGCGCTGGTCCAACCGTTCATGAGAGGAATCATGGAGGCTCCTTTCCCAGCGCCGGGCAGAACCATCAGCATCAAGAACTTTCTACCGGGATCAGGAACAGAGGTGAGATTACATGAGGGAATAATTAGAAAAGGATCCAATGGCATATATCTAAAGACACATTCATCTGTTTAAAATAATGCAAGATTATTAAAAATATATCATTGGGGATACGGGATGAGACAAATCGCACATGAGACTTTGACTTGCATGTTAACATTTATTCCACTTTGTAGAAAATACAGAGATATTTATCGTATACCTGCAACTCTTACAGCGCTAAATAAACGTTTGATTGACCCAACTCATCGAATTTCTCTCTCACTTTCTGCAGGTGATCGAATTATGTCGTCCCTCGGATTCCCGTTTGGAGCACGTGGATTTTGAGTGTTTATTTTCCTCTCTCAGTCTGCGTTTACTTCTCCGGGTGTTTGCTTCGCTTCTGCTGGAGCGACGAGTGATCTTCACCGCTGACAAACTCAGGTGTGAACTCACAGCTTGCACGTCACAAACTAAACACATACACCTAAGTAAACAGTTATCATATACAGATCAGGTTTATAATCACAACTGAAAGTGGCCTAAATATCTGTTCTCATGTGTGCATGCATGCACGAAGATGAAAAGCATTTGTGCCAGATGACTGTAAATGATTTGAGTTGTTAGATAAACGTTCTCACCGCACACGTGTTGAAGCGTGAACAGAAGATATGTGACACATCAGGAGAGGAAAAGCTCAGCGCAGGGATGTTTTTCACAGATCAAGACAGATATGGAAAATGACTGTTGTGTTACACAATCACTTTGGGAAGAAAAGTCAAACCCATTTTTTTAATTTGTGGAGTCTTCACATGAAGAATAGCATCATCTCTGAACAGAGCGTGTTGAGCAAAATGACCTGCCGAAATAAATCCTGCTGTGTCAATATATGCACAGGAAGTGATGTCACCGATGATGGTTCATCCTGCAAATCCGAAATTAAATCTATCATGTTTCACTTTTATGAATTGAAATCATATTTTAAGTAAATTAGAGTCAATAAGATTACATAGCAACACAAAAATGGTTTATTAAATATGACACAAAAATATGTATTTTAAAATGATATGATAGATAGATAGATAGATAGATAGATAGATAGATAGATAGATAGATAGATAGATAGATAGATAGATAGATAGATAGATAGATAGATAGATAGATATTATCTATAGTTATGCTTTACAAACACCACTAATAAATGATTCTTCTCTACTGCCACCTTCTGGTGGAAATGTGTAAGCACAGGACTGCTATCATACAGAATGAATGGAGCCCATAATTTATTTACCTTAATGACATCCTAGTTATATGACTTCATATTTTTATCGAAAACACGAAATAAAATCCTGGCTCTTCCTAGTTTTGTAAATAGCGGACGTGTGTTTGAAGCCCATCCATCACCAGAAAAAGGAATCCATACATCTGTGGCGAGTCAATATATGTCCTCTGAAGCTAAACAATAAGTTTGTGAGAGAAACATTTTGTATTTTGAGTGTATTTAGTGATTGATGCGTCGTGTTGGCATGTAAACACATCTAAAAATGGCAGCACGTTTGTGAATCTGGGGGGAAACTTGAAGGCCCTGGGAAGTTTTTGATAATATACCTATATAGATACAGGTCATTGAAAGTGCTTGAATCTCTTTTATGCAAAAAGTTTTCTGGAAAAAAATCCATATTATATATATCCATATATTGATGCAGCGCGAGTTCCCTCGAAAGTGAACTGTAACAATGTATCTTAAAAGGTAACACGATGTTACCTTGCTCTCACTTGAAATGTGTCCCCACATTAAGTCCTTGAATTTGAGGGAATTGGACCTGGAAAGTCCTTGAAAGGTCCTTGAATTTGAAGTTAACTAAGGTGTGGGAACCCTGGGCTCCATGCACCATATCGGTACATAAGCCGATTATCGGTTCTAAACCAAGATAGGAAGTTATATACATTTTTAAATTTTTGGTAAACTATTTCTTATGTCATTGACACAGATCGACTCATTGACTCTTTTTTTCTCTTTTTGTAGCACACTTTCTAAGTGTTGTCATGCGATGGTGGCTTTGCTGTACCCGTTCACCTGGCAGCATACCTACATTCCAGTTCTTCCTCCCTCCATGATGGACATCGTCTGTACGCCGACCCCCTTCATCGTCGGCCTGCTGTCAAACTCTCTGACCCGTCTTAAAGAGCTTCCTTTAGAAGAGGTGACATATTTATACATTGACATATTTAACAAAATTTCTGTCTGCTCCATAAAATACTGGGCACTGTTTTCCAGAATGCAATGCATTAACTTTGACCCCCTGTTTCCAGTTGGCAAGGTTATTATTGCTAAATAAAACAAAAAACTTATTTAAAACAGGCATGTTTTAAATAAGTTTTTTGTTTTATTTAGCAATAATAACCTTGCCAACTGGAAACAGGGGGTCAAAGTTAATGCATATAACTTTGCCTATATATTTTTAATTGAAAAAATATATAGGCCTGAATAGTAGTTAAAAAACAAAAATGTTGTCTCAAATTATTATTTTTCGGATCTTTTTATTTTAAATAAATATAAAATATATTTTTATATAAAAAAATCTTTTTATATATTTATTTATTATTTTTTTTAAATATATTTATTTATTATTTGATTTTTATATTATATATAAATAATAATTCATTATTATATATAAATAATAATAATAATAGTAATAATAATTCATTTTTGGTAAATCATCTTTTTCCCCATGAAAATGTCATTTCTGGGTAGCGCAATGAATTCTTAAATTAATAAAATTTCATATACAAATTGACATATACAAATGTACTGATATCCATAATTGGAGCTCAACAAACAATTATTGCTTGGAAAACCAAATTTTATCGAGTATAATCGATTTGGGATTTTATATAGACATGGGCTCATTTTTGGCAGCTGATAACTCAAAATTCAATTTAAAAAATTTAAAAAAAGCTGGAAAATGTTAAAAAATGTTTTTCAATAAAGTAAATAATACTTGTTTTATCATTAACACAAATATGTGTTAAATTAATTGCCTGTGTCATTGTTAGACGGAAGGACATTCAGCAAATTCTTTTTAGGATTACCATAAAAACCGTCTTCAGTATCATTTTTCTTTCCAACACTCAAACTTAAAACAAAGTAAAATACACTGACAAGTTTTTAATGATTTAAAAAAGTTTTAATCAACTTTTTTTATGTAAAATTTTTTTTTAATGAAACAGCATTTCATACATTTTGTAATAAAACATTTAAAACTTAACATATTTCATACATTATCATTCCTATATACATTTTTTCTTAAATGTATAAATGTATGTGTATTTATATATACATAATTTTTACACACAATACACACACAAATATATTACTTTTATTTTGTATGCAATTAATTGCGATAAATCTTTTGCCAGCCCTAATCTTTATATAAATAATTTTGTTATCCCATAAAGTCCTATATACAAAAATATTGCATCAACTAAAGTACTATGATAGCCATCTCACATAGTTTTCAGTGGTTTGGTCAATATAAGACTTCATTATAACTCATCTGGGAAGGAAATGAGGCAATGATGTTTAGGAAGTGTTTAAAAAACAGATATAGAAAGAACAGGATCAAACTCTTTAAGAAAAGATCAGAGGCCACATCTCTAATATTTATCCATGAGCACTTCCTGTCAGATGGGCGGCCCGTGACCTCTGATCTCCGCACAATAGCCACAATAGGGATCGTTGCTCTGGGAGGAAATGACATCATTATGTCCTCTGTTCTCTTTCAGGTCCTGGTGGTTGACCTTGGCAACAGTCGTTTCCTGAGACAGGTATGACACTTTACTAATGTTGTATCGGATGGGGCCTGTAGGTGGGTTGCCAGGAGGTTTAGACTAGTAATCGTTAACTTTTAGTGATGTGTATAAGCCGATGCACGCTTTTCTTATCTGTTTTTTCACGTCTGTGTTTCAGATGGATGATGAAGACTCTATTCTGCCTCGTAAACTTCAGGCCGCTCTAGAACAGATTCTAGAACGAAGGAAGGAACTCGCCTGTGACGTAGCAAATGTTCCAAATGGTGAGTTACTGCTTAACTAGTTGACTAGAATATTTAAGATGGTTTTAGGTCATGTACACCAGATGCAGATCATGTTTGTCTTCTACTGCTCAACAGAACCGTGTTCATTGAGCACCGTGGTGTCGGAGGCATTCGTGCGGTTCTTCGTGGAGATCGTCGGCCATTATCCGCTCTTTATGGGCGGCAGCGATCGTGATGAAGAATCCTCCGCCTCGTCTTCCTCGTCCCCGACTCCTTTGGCGTTCCAGCGCGAGGCTTTTCGTAAAGCTGTGTCCTCTAAGAGTCTGAGGAGATTCCTGGAGGTGTTTATGGAAACGCAGATGTTTGCAGGCTTTGTGCAGGAGAGGGAATTTCGCAGACAGGGCCTGAAAGGTGCGAACGTGGCGTTTTCATGCTTTAGTGCATCATCACTCATTTGTTTTTGATCTTATGCTATAATGAAACCCATAGTAATGTGTATTATTAGTTTAGATTGGTGCATTAAATCATCTTTCTCTCTTTTATAAAACAGGTTTATTTGAGATCCGAGCACAGGACTATCTGGATTCTCTTCCAGGCAGTGAGCACAGGGGCGTCAACAAGTTCCTCAAAGGTTTAGGTAAAACTGAATCTCTTAATCTTACATTAGATCAGTGTGTATTTAGATTGGGACCATAATAAACATGTTTATTGTGCAGTATGCAATATGAAATCATTTTGTAAACACGATATGTATCTTGATGACTGGGCTTGAATAAGTTAAATTGGAACCTGAATTGTTAAATTCTCCTAGGAATGAACATGATGCAATCCCCACCGAAAAACGACTAATGCCAGCCTAAGAGTGTTGGCTGGTCTCCCAGACTGGTTTAAGCTGGTGTAGCAGGCTGGTTTTAGAGGGTTTTGGACACTGGTCTTAGACTGGACGACCAGTTGAACCCACCAGATTGTCCAGGCCAGCCAACCAACTTAGCCAATGTGGCCACGCTTCCAGCGTAAGCAAAACGAAGAAAATAAGTCTAGTTTTTTGACCAAAAATATAACATTTTTAGTGATTTTGTGCATGAAACAAGCAAAAAAAATTGCCAATGGAGTAAGCTTATTTTCCTTGAAATTTTCTTGAATTTAGTGTTTAAGAAAAATGTTCAAGATTTTTTGCTTAACCCCAATGGCAGATTTTTTGCTTGTTTTATGCTCAAAATCACTTAAATTTGATATTTTTGGTATATTTTCTTGGGTCTTTTGTTCATCAAGCAAAAGCATCTTAATTTAAGGCTTTTGTGATATTTTTACTGAAAACAAGACAAAAATACAAATATTTTTTTTTTCTTGAAAATATTTTTTTGCAGTGTACACCAGCTAAAACCAGGCTGGGAGACTGCAAAAATGACTTTCTTACTTGACTTGACTTGTTTTCATTACAAATATCAAAAAAAATCCTATATCAAGAAATATTGATGAGCAAAATGACCTAAGAAAATAAGTCTAGTTTTTAGACAAAAATATATAGCAATTTTTGTCTTGAATTTTTATTAATTAAGTGTTTAAGGAAAAATTAAAAAGCTAAAAAAATTCTTATCCCATTGGCAGATTTTTTTACGTGTTTTAAGCACAAAGTCAGTTAAATTGTATATTTTTTTGTCTAAAAACTAAATACATTTTTTTAGACAATTTTGCTCATTAAGAAAATGCATCCTAAGAATTTTAAGATATTTTTACTGAAAACAAGACACAAATACTAAGTAAGAAAGTCATTTTTTCAGTGCAAGGCTGCTTTTACACTGAAAAAAATAATTTTCAAGAAAAAATGTTCTTAGTATTTTTGTCTTGTTTTCATTAATTTTTTTACAAATTCTTAAATTAAGATGCTTTTTCTTGATGAACAAAATGACCCAAGAAAATAAGTTTTGTGCTTAAAACAAGCAAAAAAATCTGCCACTGGGGTAAGCAAAGATTTTTTTTTAAACACTAAATTCAAGAAAAATGCAAGAAAAATTTGCATAAAAAAGCAAAAAAAAGGCAGATTTTTTTGCTGGTTTTAAGCACAGATTTACTTAAATTTTTTTTTTTTGGTCTAAAAACTAGACTTATTGTCTTAGGTCAGTTTGCTAATCAAGAAAAGGCATCTTAATTTAAGACTTTTTAGATATTTTTACAGAAAACAAGACACAAATTCAAAGTAAGAAAGTCAGTTTTTGGCTGGTTTTAGCTGTTTTTTTTTTCAGGAGGGATGTAAATTCGATTGGACTGCCTAAAATTTTTCATCAAATTAAAAAGTGTATTATTTATTTAAATGATTTAGTTATTTATTCAGGTAAGCATTAGAAAAGCTTATGTGATGCATACTGTTTGACATGGTTGTTAAGATGTAGCATGCATACTGCTGTAGTATGCAGCACACAGAGTACTGTGCAGTAAGCAGGTGTCCTGTTTGAACACCACAATGGGTTAATATCTGTGCCATAAATAAAGTTGACTTGTCATGTTCAGTTGAAATTTCCTGCAACATCTCTTCTCTCCGTCTCTTAGGACACAAGATGAAATTCTTGTCCAAAAAGTGAAAAGCGCAGACCAGCTGTGTAGCGTGTGAATGTTCGCTCTCACCGTTATGAATGACCCAAAACAGCCTTACGGGACGGGCTTCAGAAACATGAGAGTACATGAGGACCAAGTAGAAAAACACGGACCAAACAAAACAGAAACATTTGTTCATATAAAACCCTACAGAGGAGACCGACGGTTGTGTCTTCACTCTGTGTGTGTATAGTAATTTCTCTTGTTTTCAGACATTGTATGAGTACAACTTCTTCTGCAGCAGGAGGCTATAAATTAATTTATATACTGTCTAGAAATAATAAAACCTTATGATTTCTTCTGTAAAACTATATGTTTCTTTGAAAATTAAATCAATGCAAAATCAAAATGTTGTTAGTTTGTTATATAGACTATTTATCGTAGCATGTGACAGATTTGAGGTTGATGACCACTTTGGGTTTCTGTGAAACATGCCACTGTGATTTACTGATGAATGAATGAAGTTTTGTTTTGGATTAGAAAAAGAGGAAAATCTAGAATCGCTGAACTGCAGGATTGGATCATAATGGACAATGTTACAGTGTTAAAGGGCATCTATTATGTCAATTTTTACAAGCTGTAATATAAGTCTCAAGTGTGCCCAGAATGTGTCTGTGAAGTTTCAGCTCAAAATACCAATAATAGCAAAAAAGTGTGTGTACCTTTAAATGCAAATGAGCTACAGCTCCTCAATCCCTTACAAACAGACAGTGAGCGCTTTCGGTTAAAATAGATTGGATTAATACAGTCTGAGACAATAGTATATATCTTTATTAAGATATGAAGGACAGCATACAACTCGCTAAGGGTGGAATTTATTGTCAGTCAGGGGCCGTGGGTGGGGCTTTATCAGTGTGACCTCACATTGATTAGAGAAACAAAATGCCATGTCTAATGAGGCTGCTTTGATGGGGATTTAAAAAGGAAAAGAAAGAGCGTATGAATTTTTGAAAATGTTTGTCTTGTATTCATTAAAAATATATAAAAATTCTTAAATTAAGATGCTTTTTCTAGATCAGCAAAACAACCCAAGAAAATAAGTCTAGTTTTTAGACCAAAAATTTCAAATTTAAGTGATTTTGTGCATAAAAACAAGCAAATAAATCTGCCAATGGGGTAAGCAAAAAATCTTGAAAATTATTCTTAAACATTGAATTCAATTTAAAAATATGCAAGAAAAATTTGCTTACCCCATTGGCAGATTTTTTTGCTTGTTTTATGCACAAAATCACTTAAATTTGATATTTTTGGTCTAAAAGCTAGACTTATTTTCTTGGTTCATTTTGCTTATCAAGAAAAAGCATCTTAATTTAAAAAATTTTTAGATATTTTTACGGAAAAAAAACCCAAAAATACTAAGATTTTTTTTCTTGAAAATATTTAATATTTTTTTCGCAGTGTAGGGTTATTGCGTTCACACTGTCAGCACACATTTATGTCCAAACACCTTGTAAAAGAGGATTTTGCATAATATATGCCCTTAAAAAAGATTCTTGAGCTAAACCAAAACAAATCTGGAGATTGCAGTTCTCTATCTATTGACATTTCAGCAACACCTCTAAAGTTACAATGAACTTGATCTTTTTTAAAAGTGCTTAATAAAGACTTTTCTATAAGATCAAACTCGTCCGTGTCGTGCATTCTCACTGTAATAAATAACAGAACTCCGTGAACAGATCCGGATTAAGCAATCGGAAGCTGGGTGAAACCGGGTTTAGTTGCAGCTGTGGTCTCCTTCAGGAAAAACAACAGAAACCATCACAACATTTCTATATTTATATTATTCATTTGGCAGAGGCTTTTATCCAAAGCGACTTACAGTGCATTACAAGCTATACATTTTTTTATCAGTATGTTCTCTGGGTTTGAACCCTGACCTTTTGCGCTGCTCTACCACTGAGCTATACAGAACAATATCTCTTTCTAGTAGATTTATTGGTTATAATGGGAAATGTATTGGTTTTAATAGAGCGTATAATCGTCTCAAATTGAATATGTATAAGAATTCCAGAAAATTATTCTGTAGTATTAGTTTGTGTTGCTTTTAATGGTACTGGTAGTAAAATAAATATTGCACATACTGCGCATGCTCATTGTGTTAAGTTGCTGTTGTGCTTCAGCAGAAATACAGATCTTGTATAAACCACAATTATTATGCAAATAAGCAGCAGGATCTAGTCATTAAATCACATGACTGTTTAATTCTTAATATTAATAAATATTAAGGTCTGACTGAGATCATATTAAAGGGGACATATCACAAGACTTTTTAAAGATGTCAAATAAATCTTTGGTCTCCCCAGATTACGTATGTAAAGTTTTAGCTCAAAATACCATATATGCTGCAAAAAAAAAAAAGATTTTCAAGGAAAAAATTCTTAGTATTTTTGTCTAGTTTTCAGTAAAAAATAACAAAAAATTCTTAAATTGAGATGATTTTTCTTGATAAGCAAAACGACCCAAAAAATAAGTCTAGTTTAAAGACCAAAAATATCACATTTAAGTGATTTTGTGCATAAAACAAGCAAAAAAATCTGCCAATCCATTTTCTTGATTTTTTTCCTTGTTTTATGCACAAAATCACTTAAATTTGATATTTTTGGTTTAAAAACTAAGACTTATTTTATTGGGTCGTTTTGCTCATCAAGAAAAAGCATCTTAATTTAAGATTTTTTTGATATGTTTACTGAAGACAAGACAAAAATACTAAGATTTTTTTTCTTCTTGAAAATAATTTTTTGCAGTGTAGATAATTCATTATAACATGTTAAAATTGACAATTTGTAGGTGTGTTGCTGTTTTTGGGTGTGTCCTTTAAAATGCAAATGAGCTGATCTCTGCACTTAATGGCAGTGCCGTGCTGGGATAGTGCAGATTAAGGGGCGGTATAATTATAATAAGATCCCCTTCTGACATCACATGGGGAGCCAAATTTCAATGAACTATTTTTTTATGTGCTTGCAAAGAATGGTTTACCAAAACCAAGTTACTGGGTTGACCTTTTTCACATGTTTTAGGTTGATAGAAGCACTGGGGACCCAATTATAGCACTTAAACATGGAAAAAGTCAGATTTTCAAGATATGTCCCCTTTAACAGTCAAGATGTTTCACGTGCAGTTCTGTTAGTGTCCTGTAGAGGGAACCAAACCTTCTGAACACACAAACCTGTTGAATGGTGACGTATTGAACATTAATAACACACACAAACCTGTTGTTGTTTGATATCATGAAATTAAATTTGGCTTTTGGACAAAAATAATTTATTGAATAATTTTCATTTGTACATGCTCAGACAGTACGAGTGGATGGGATTATTTTAGAATTTGGTGGTTCTGTGTTTTGATATAGAAACATTTTAAAACTATTTCTTAAATGGTAACAGTAATGCTTTTTGAATCATAATAATTTGAATGATCTATATTCTTTAAATTACTTAAACATTGTTGATGTCTTAAACTTGATAGCAAAGCAACAAAGTGTAGTAAAGTTCATTGCACTTTTCTGACGTCTTTCAATTAAACTTCAAAAGAAAATTTTGTATGACAAAATTTCTGGAAAATTCTTAGAATTTGTTGGAAATTTTATTGAGTCATATGTGAAAGATACAATGGTTTCATTTTTAAATGAGCTTAACATGTAAATAGGCCTAGTAAACGAAGCATACTACTTTACTGTAAGTGAAAATTAATTATTTTTATTAACTCTTACTTTGTTTTATCTATTTTATTAACTATTACTTTATAACAACACAAACCTTTAACTTTAGGGAAGTGTGTGTTGTTTTTATGGATAACACTTATTGTGTCAGTTGTGTGTGTGTGTGTGTGTGTGTGTGTGTGTGTGTGTGTGTGTGATACTGTCCATGTGAATCCCTCTGGATGTGGATGTGGCTTATTTCCTTTTCCCTCCACACCAACATTGCTTCTTTTTCCTTTTCAAACCCGGCACCTCCCTCCCTCTCCTCTCCTCTTCTCTCTCGTGTCACTCCTCCTCATGTTATACTGCAACCAATTCCTGAAATTCCAGCTTTCCCCACGCTTCCAGTCACCCGGGCAAAGATTTTACCCCCAAAACAGCCTTCGGTTACCTCACCGCTCGTTCAAACAGGTAAGAGTTTCATTTATCTTCACGTTATCTGTTGTGTCAAATTATTTAAGTGTTTTCAAAGCAAATCTTCATGGAGTCAGAAACTCCTACAGGTTTCTGTTCTTTACTTTGTGAGATTTTAGAAGAGCTTAAACGTGCGCATTTAAAGGATCACGAGGACCCATTATGACGAAATGTGATGTAACAATGGAATATTTGGAATTGTTGGAATTTTTCACGAATTCCGGCATCCTTTATTACCGCGTAACGACAGGAAACTTTCTCAAGGAGTTTAATTACGTCACTGACGCGCGTTTAAATATATTCATTATATACAAATAACAACAAATTTTTATTACATTTTGATATATACGTAATTAGTGTATTGTTTATTGGATATAAAGTGACGTAATAATAAAAAAATATAGATAGATAATGCAATTGACCCTTTATAATAAATAAATCATGTACAGTATAGCCTATCTATAGGTGTGTTTTTCCATGTTGTAGACAACGAATTATTTCTTAAATTAACATATGTGTTATTATAAATGTATAACATATTCTTATATTAATATCCATGCTTATAAAAAGAGCCTATTATTTCAGCAAGATTAAATGTATCACTAAATAAATGAACAGTTACATAAATCGTTACATATTGTAAATAAAAAAGATTTAGATTGGAGATGGAAATTGTAGTTAAAAGTATTTTAACCCCTTAGCATTCCTGAAAAAGGCTAAAGATGCCTAAAAAGGACACAAATTGTACCTAATGATTGTATCTTACAAGGGTTTCCATTGAATCACAAGAATCTCAGCTTTCCAAAGATATGTGACATTTTTTACTTTTTGTTTTTGTCATTAAGTTTTCTGTGAAATAATGCATTGTTCTTCCCACGGTACATTTAAGGTATTATTTTTATTGATGAATGGGTGTTTCCCAGTTGTCATTTATTAGCAGATGATTTTCTTAGACATCGAAAAGAAAGAAAGTTTCAAAGATAGTTTGAGATTTTCTCTATAGATTTGTATCAGACGCACAGCAGGGGTAAAAACTGGGACACAACTTTGTGCTATAGGCATAACAGGTGGAATGAATCTTATGTGCACCTGTTCAGCTCTGTCTGATTCTTCACAAATTTATTCCACGTTAAATAAAATACTTCGCACAGAAACACATTCAGGTAAGGATCTTTTACGTGCTCGGCTGTCAGTTATGTTTTTCTAGTATATTTTTAACTCGATGATTGAGTGACACAGTTAGGAGAAGGAAAGACCAAAAATGCAAGTAATTCAAGTAATGCAAACAAATGCGGGGTAACTGATTTATTAGTTTTTTTCCAATGACATCATGCTTGTTAAACTAAAATCAAAAGTGAATCTCACAGACCAGCTGTTTGTGATGTGATGTGTGTCTATGTTCATGTAAATGTGACAATACGTGTCTCAAAGTTATCCGAATGAAACAGTACAGTACAGTACTGTACAGTAACTTACCGTAGATTTAAATGTATGTTATTTACTGGCAACAATTTATTTAAAGGAAAATTTATCTTTACCGAATAAAACTATGAAATAAAAGCCTCAAGCAAAATTTGAATTAAAATAACAGAAAAAGGTTGATGGGGATTTCTGGTTCCCATAATGCTTTGCATGCGGCTGTTATTTTATAGTTTTATTCTGCAAAGACAACAATTTGTTAATGTTTAATGTTCATTTAACTTTGAACAAAATAAATAACATCAATTTAAATCTACAGTAAGTTACTGGCAAACAGCTGCATAACTACAGCAAATGTTTTACAGTGTTGTGACGGATTTAAAACACACACACACACACACACACACAGCAAGTTTCTTCAAATTAATCCTGGATTAACTTCATATACGAGTACACAAGACACACAAGTTTTAATAATGTGAAAGCTAATGGCTAAAAGTAGGAAACTTTCCCCTGCAAAAATTATTATGGCGCTACCATGTTTTTTTGGGAGGGGGTGTACCATAGCATAGCATTGGCATTGGCATGTTTCTCCTACTACAGTATCAAGTCTTTTTCATGTACAATGTAAAAACAACTCAGATTATATGTTGTACTTTTGTAAACGATATGACATCATTGCACATCCTGTAACCACCTCCCGATGATAATATTGTATTAAGTTGTTACTGTTTAACATTTATCTGAGAATTTGCTTCCTGAACACACGCACACCAACATACCTAAACCTCAAGACCTCAATAAGACGTATAACTTACTGTAATATCCTTAAGGCGTTTTAAATGTGTAATATTAATGTCAAGCCATCACAATGACATTTTCTAACAAAATTAGTATTAATTTATTATAGTATTTTTAATAAATCCAGTTCTGCATTTGGCTGATTAAAACCATCATGTCGTATAAGGGTTAGTGCATCTTTACATGGTTAGTGATGTTTATAACCTTGAAGGGGGTGATGTTGTTTTACCGCTATTATCACATTAACACGTGGTGATTAGAGACGCTCCAGACGAGACGCTCGCCGCGTGTCACAAACTCTTTATCAGAGCTCACGGCCCTCCGGCTCTCTCAAAGAATAAGCTAACAAATATCCTGAATGTGTGTGTGTGTGTATAAATATGACAGCGGTCCTGTAGCTCTATAGCTTTACATTCCCAACCTTATTAATGTGGATTTTGCCTGAAGGCACACATGCATATCTGTGTGTTATGGGATTGTGTTTTCATTCTGTATGTTCATGCTTGTGCATGCATGCATGTGTGCATCGAGACGTCGAGAGAAATTCAACATGAATCTATACTATTACAATATACTTTATTGATTTGCTAATCTGGTTGCATTAAATATGCTGTCTATTTATTAACATTTACACATTTATTGGCAGGTGCTTTGATCCATTGTGACTTACAGTGCAATTTTTTATCAGTATGTGACTTTGAATCGAACCCACAACCTTAATGGCAACGCTTTTCTTAATAGAGCTATAGTAGCAACTTTGTAACAATAAAACAGAAGCTTGTTTTATTAGTGTTTGTGTGTCATTTTGGTTCACATTTAAGGTATTTGGCAGACAACCGTGTCTAATATTTATCGCAAAATGTGTGAAAGCTGGGAGATTTTGTGTCTTTTTGGGAAGCTTATGTACCAACATGAGTTACATATTTCAACGTCTGAGAACATTTGTTCTGGTTTGTGTGTGTGTGTGTGTGTGTGTTTTTTCATGTATGCATGTGTGTGTTTTCGTGTGTATGTGTTTGGTACAGGAAGTCGGTGAAGTCAAAGGAAAACGGTTTGATTGAATCAGACTTTACTGTGACGCACCGTTGCTCAGCAGCTCTTAACTTCCTGAACGTTCACTTGCACCAGAATTCCCATCAACTTTCTGGAAAAAACTTTTCACTCCATGTACTTGTGTGTCATTATTGTGCCATTCAGTCACCTACGTTAGTATAAACTCAATGTTGTAGGTTTGATTCTGACAAAACCTCCTGCCATTGTGACCTTGAGCAAGACTATCAGGATTCAGAAGAGTAAATGTACCATAAGAGATTGTTTTGAGGGACCTCGAGGTTTGGTTTGAGACAGATCTTAAAATAGCTCGGCTCTCGTTCTGTTTACGCACTTGCAGACGAGGTTTCGTCGTGTGTCCCCCCTAATGTGATTTCACAACCAAGACGCTTTTTCCAAGTAGGATTATGAAGTCTAGGGACTGCTCCCATGATCTTTTGCTTTGGTCTAAAGGCAATTTCATTCACATGATGATGTTACCTCGTGTGGAAGCGTGCTGGTGACATCAGCTTGTACTAAAACTCAATATAGTGGGTGACAATCATGACATCACATATTGGGTTGTTGTTTTTTGTAACTCGGTTGACTCTTCGTCTCAGTCAGGTGTTTTTCATCAAATATTCTGATGATAACATTTCATGCATTTGACACAGAATCAAACCCGTGACCTTTTGGCATAACCATTTTTTGAGCTAACTCTTGATGTTTTCTTCAGGTCGCACCCCGGTCAGTCCCACACCCTCAGCCATATCTACAGTACAGGCCATCTTGGATCTCTGACCACCACCCTGTCGTCCGATTGGGCATCAGCACCCTCACCAGGGGGTGCTAGTGAGGAGCTGAGCGAAGGATTGGACAAACCTCTGGAGAACGATGCGGAGGGCGTGTGGAGTCCAGACATCGAACAGAGCTTTCAGGAAGCGCTGGCCATCTATCCGCCCTGCGGCCGCCGTAAAATTATCCTCTCAGACGAGGGCAAGATGTACGGTAAGCGCCTCCCATTTTATTACCTCCCTGCCTCTTATTTGTAGCCTGCAGGTGAGTTTTATAAACAACAGGGTGGATAGATGTAGAAGTGATGTGTGCCATTTAACTCTTTCCCGGCCAGTAAAGAGTAATCGCCTTCCTGACGAGTTTTTGCGGTAATCTATATTTCCGTTTTTATCCACTAGGTGCCACTTTTACTCAACTTATAAAACACTGAAGCATCCACTGATCCAAAAACAGTAAAAACTCTGTGTATGTTTTGATCATCACTCTGAATCTTTGAATCTTTTGAATCGTTGAAGAGAAGAAAAATGATGGTTATGGTCATCATCTGGTGTAGACTACTGGGCGGTGGACCTGGTTTTGACCTGGTACAGTAAAGCCGGTGTCTTGAATCTTTCTCCAGCAGACAGGGCATAATTTGTCACCGGTTTAGATTAAATGCACTCACTAAATGCAAATATAACATTTCACTTACATTTAGGAGACATTACATGACACACCAAGCTCTACATTTGATCAATATGTGTGTTCCCTGGGATCGAACCCATGACCTTTTGTGCTGCTTATGCAGTAATCCACCAATGAGCTATAGGATCACCATTGCATTTTTCTTTTTAAAGCATTTCTAAAGTTTAAAATGGGCCTCATAAGAGATACAGAGAAATATTTTCTCATGCAATGTTAGAATTTAGTGAATTACAATGATTTATAAACTAATATAACATCTAATCCTAACACAACACTGACCTTTAAATCACCCAGCATATGCATGTTTTATATTTATTTCATTTTAGTTTTTATTGTACATATGTGCACAACCCTCACTATAAAGTATAAATGTCTGTCTATGTTGATGGCAGTGGAAGGAGAATAAGATGATGTAATGATCAGCAGGTGCAGTTTGATATGGGCTGGGCGGATGGCGGGCGAATAAGATGAGAGCACATGTGTTGCGTCTGTCATCGTGCGGCTGCGTCTCGATCAGCTGTGATAAACTGCATGAAGCCCGTCTCAATATCGCTGTAAAGCAGGTGGAAGGGGGGTCGCAAGGGGCAAAAGGGGGGCATTTAGGGCGGGTCTATCGGGCAGGACGGGGGTGAGTGATGGTTCGGGAGAGGCAGAGTGCGACTGGAATGGCACGTCGTGAGGGTTCAAGGCAAAGCCGCTGTAACCCGACGCGAGAATGGACGTTTACCCTTTTCAGCATGTGCGATGAAGAGGGACAAATAAACACAAAGGGGGGGTGACGGAGTTGTGCGGTTTGCACCTGTTTGTGTGGCCCACGCTTACGACCCTGGAGCGCAGTCTGTGTTTTGCCTTTCAGCTCACCTCCAACAGTCCAAATGAGAGAGAGAGAGAGAGAGAGAGAGAGAGAGACGAAATCACTCAGACGAAATCACTTATCGCTGATATCCATCAATTAACAGTTAGGCTAGTAATGAAAAATTTGTAGACCTAGAGTTTTAATAATAACTAGTTGTTGAGTTGTCAACAACTATGACTGAGTTGATCTTCTGGATGTCCTGTATGTATGGTGCCATTCATATAGAAGTCATTTAGGGAAGTCGCGCCAATAGGCGGCCATGTTTGCAACGCCTCCTGCCAATTATTTTAGTCATGCAAGACTAAAGTCCTATCTACTTCAATAAGGAAAGTCAGATATTTCTAAAATCACACAACATATTTCTGACCAACAATTACCCTTGACATGAACTGAACCACAACATTTTTTTCTTAAAGGGGTCATAACGTGAAAATCTGTTTTTCCATGTTTAAGTGCTAATTGGGTCCCCAGTGCTTCTATCAACCTAGAAAATGTGGAAAAAACAGTACAGTTTAGTTTTTAATTTCAACAAGCCACCATTATGGTGATCAGTGTTTGCATTTCATCAGCTCATTTGCATTTTAAAGGACACACCCAAAAGCGACACATTTTTGCTCCCACCTACAAAGTGGTAATTTTAACATGCTATAATAAATTACCTGTGTGGTATTTTGAGCTAAAACTTCACATATGTACTCTGGGGACACCAATGATTTATTTTACATCTTAAAAAAATCTCATAATATGACCCCTTTAACTCATTCCCCGACAACCATTTTTTGAAAAGTGGCCCCCCAGTTTCCACAAAAGTTTCACAAAATGCCTTCCATGAAATTTTTTTTCAAAAAATATATAAACATACAAATATATCAATTGAAAGAACAGACCCTCTGCTTTCAAACAAACAAACAAACAAACAAAATGGGAAAAAACATTTCATCTATATTTTTTCTGTGCTTATAACCTTTAAAATATGGGTATTTTTATTTAAAAATATTTTTTTTTAGCAAAAAGCTGAAATAAATGCATTTTTGTGAATTAATTTTGCCAGAGATCAGATTCAGAACGACGATCAAAACATACATAGAGTTTAAAATTAGTAAATAACGGTTTTGCTTCAGTGTTTTTTATAAATTGGGTAAAGTGGATAATAAGTCATTGCAGAGTAACGTAAAAATTCTTCAGAAACACGTTTTTTATGCAAATGTTTTTTATTAATTGCCGAGATATCTCGTTAATGGCTGGGAAAGTGTTAACCTCAAATTGCATTAAAATACTTTTATTCGATGTTGTTTTAGCAACTGCACATGCGCACGGGTTGTCAAGCACCACACGTGACTCTACAGACCTCCGCCTCTAGAAAATCATCTTTATCGATTGATGATTGGTTCTTTTAACTGGAAGGCGGGGCTTTTGATGCCGGAGCGGCCATATTGACCGTTGCATTGTCCCCTATACAAAGTAATAGGAAATCTTGTTATAAACAATACTTTGAATCGGTAAGTTCTTAAATCAGAGCAGAAACTTTATTATTATTTTTTTTTACAATTTTTATTGGCTTTTTGGCCTTTATTTAGACAGTATAGTGGAGTGTAGACAGGAAAGCATTGGGTGGAGATGGGGAGCGGGATTAGCAAATGAATCGGGTCGCCTTGAGCACATTGGTGCTATATGTTGGCGCACTAACCACGGGGCTATCGGCGCCGACATTATTTCTTTAAACTGTTAATGTATTTAACATCAATCCTGCACAACAGTGAAGAAAAATGTAATATGTGATAGCTTGCTAAATATGATACACAATATCTAATACGATAATGCAAAAAGTTGTAAAATCAATTAAAATATAATAAAATAAAATAAAATAAAATATATTTAATCTCTGAAAATTATATAACCAACATGTTTCATATTCTTTTGGGGAAATGAAAGCATCACTCTTTCCATCTCACCAGTCTACATCAACCTAAAACATTGACTATATTATATATAACGTTTCAAAGTATTAAAATTATTCCGTTATTGCGATATGCACATTTGTGATATTTTAAAGGGTCCATGGCACAAGACTTTTTTAATATGTCAAATAAATATTTGGTGTCCCCAGAGCACATATGTGAAGTTTTAGCTCAAAATACTACACAGATAATTTATTATAGCATGTTAAAATTGCCACTTTGTAGGTGTGAGCAAAAATGTTTTGGGTGTGTCCTTTAATATGCAAATGAGCTGAGAAATTCAAACACTGATCACAATGATGGTGGTTTGTTGCTAAAACTCAATTGTGCTTTTCTCTGCACTAAATGGCAGTGCTGTGGTTGGATAGTGCAGATTAAGGGGCATTGTTATTATAATAAGAGCTCCTTGTGACATCATAAGGAGAGCCAAATTTCAACCACCTATTTTTTCACGTGCTTGCAGAGAATGGTTTACCAAAACTAAGTTACTGGGTTGATCTTTTTCACATTTTCTAGGTTGATAGAAACACTGGGGACCCAATCATAGCACTTATACATGGAAAAAGTCAGATTTTCATGCCACGGCCCCTTTAATAATTTACTGTACAGCACTAACCATCAGTGTTTAGAAAAAGTAAATAAAGCTTCATTCATAGCAGATGTGTTTGGCCAGCATTTTCAGACAATCATACAAATCTTTTGTGCTGAATGCCTCAAGAATGACTAAAATTCCCACAATGCACTGCTGACCCTTGTCAAAAGGACGTCTTATAAACTGCTAATGCATGTAAGTCCTGTAATGTTCTCCCATCTTCTCGCTTCAGGTATTTGTGGCAATGGCATATATTTTTAATGCAAACTATTATTATGTTATCACTTTGGCTTGTTTAACTTTTGAGTTATTATTTAGCAAACCGTGCCAGTGTTTGCTTTCTGCAGCAGGGGGCTGAAATTCAACAGGCTTGGCCGTAGAAAACATTGCTTGGCTTTTGTTGTCACTGTGCCGTAATGCGTTCGCCTGCTGCACTTTCTCGACCCGTAAAATCACACACAGACGCTGAAAGGAAATACATTCGCCACGGTTGAATAATTCCCAAGCATCCTGTCGTGAGATAAGCACTTACATAATGGAAGAGATCTCCACCTGTTGAAAACCTGCTAAAAAATCTGTTTTTTTCCTCTGGGTATCACGTTCAGCAGTCAAAACATAAAGTCACTTGAGAATATGCACATGGAGCAACATATGGATTTTTTTGCATTTTGAAATGAATCTTGTGTCCATGATGATGTCAGTTTTTATTCTAATACATTCCTCTAAGAGTAGAAACTGAATACTTTGAATTTATTTACTCCATATCCAAAAACGGATGCATACCCGGGTAGCAATTATTTTATATCCTGTATTATAACGTTTTACTCTTAACAGCATTTATGCTTTTAAGTTAGAATTAAAGACACCTTTAAAAACATCTCTGTCTTGATGTTGTCACATCTAGTTGAATGACATTTTGTAACTGCAGTGCATCATGGGAAATGGGAGTCATTGAGTGTATTGAGATGAACTGAAACTGTTAAGTTTGAGTCCTTCATTAGATGTCTTATGTCAAACACAGACTGAAAGCGAGAGAGAGAGAGAGATGGAAAATGAACCCCATCCATCACATAGGCTTGAACTTTCACAACCATGTTAGAGTTTTACTTGTGTCTGAGATTACCGAGACCTCTAATAATGAGTCTCTCTCGCTCGCTATCTCTCTCTCTCTCTCTCTAAGGGCACCGTCAGGTCATGACCCCTCGGTGCTCACTCTTTCTGGGCATTTGGGCATGTTTGTTGCGGCTTGTTGTTTGTTCAAGGTCTCTCTCTCCAACTCTCTCTCTCTTTTACGCGCACACACATACACAATCATGTTGGTTTTTATACATTGTGGGAACTTTCCATAGATGTAATGGTTGTTATACCGTACAAACTGTATATTCTGTCCCCTCCTCTAACCCAACCCATAAACCTAACCCTTACACAAACCTTTCTGCATTTTTACTTTTCAAATGATACTTTAAATACTTTTACACTGTCCGGTGCCTTTAATGTAAATGAATAAGACTTTTATTATCATTAAGGGGACATTTTATGTGGAAAATGTACATAAATGTGTACACACACACATGCACAGATGTTGTCTTGGTTGTCATTAGTACACTTGTAAGTGTGATTTGATTTTGCCGTATTTCATTGCAAACGCATGCATATATTTCATAAACCATCTGAAATACATTTATACACACTAGTGTCTTGTACCTAGAATTATGCATATTTGAATTTAAAGTACACTTGTTACCTTAAACTTTTCTTACGGGTTTTTGTCAGAATTTAAAGAAACATTCAGATGATGATTGTTACCTGTCATGTGTAGCAAAATTCTTCTTTTACAAACAGTGTCACTCTTAAAACAAAAACTGAATTGTGTATCAACAGGATTGACAATAATATTTTGTTGTGAGTACAGTCACTGAGACGCATAGCAGTAGTTGTGTAGCTAAACAGGCAAGCACACACACACACACACACACGCACACACACACACACACACACACACACACACACACACACACACGCGCGCGCGCACACATGCACGCACACAGGCACACACAGAGTGAGGAAATCTCACTGTGACTCTAAATGTGCTCTTTGTTACCATGACTCAAAGGACGCCATATGTTGCCCAGATGTGCTCTCTCTCTCTCTCTCTCTTTGTGTGTGTGTGTGTGTGTTTGTGTCTTTTCTATCAGTTCTATCGCTGAATTGAGTCAAGAGATCTTAACAGTTTTGCCTGTGTCAGCTCATCTCTATGGACAGATTGTGTTTGTGTTCTCTTGTGTCTCTCCTCTGTCTCTTTTCTGTCTCGCTTGAGTCTTTCTTGTGTCTCTCTTGTGTCTCTGTTCTGTCTCTCTTTTGTCTCTCGTCCGTCTCTCTTGTGTCTCTCCTCTGTCTCTTTTCTGTCTCGCTTGAGTCTTTCTTCTGTCTCTCTTTTGTCTTTCTTCTGTCTCTTGTCTGTCTCTGTTTTGTCTCTCTTTTGTCTCTGTTCTGTCTCTTGTCTGTCTCTTGTGTCTCTGTTCTGTCTCTCTTTTGTCTCTCCTCTGTCTCTTTTCTTTCTCGCTTGAGTCTTTCTTGTGTCTCTATTTTGTCTCTGTTCTGTCTCTTGTCTGTCTCTCATCTGTCTCTCTTGTGTCTCTGTTCTGTCTCTCTTTTGTCTCTCGTCCGTCTCTCTTGTGTCTCTCCTCTGTCTCTTTTCTTTCTCGCTTGAGTCTTTCTTGTGTCTCTATTTTGTCTCTTTTCTGTCTCTTGTCTGTCTCTCATCTGTCTCTCTTGTGTCTCTGTTCTGTCTCTCTTTTGTCTCTCATCCGTCTCTCTTGTATCTCTACTCTGTCTCTTTTCTGTCTCGCTTGAGTCTTTCTTGTGTCTGTGTTCTGTCTCTTGTCTGTCTCTTATCTGTCTCTCTTTTGTCTCTGTTCTGTCTCTCTTTTTTCTCTCGTCCGTCTCTCTTGTGTCTCTCCTCTGTCTCTTTTCTGTCTCGCTTGAATCTTTCTTCTTTCTCTCTTTTGTCTTTCTTCTGTCTCTTGTCTGTCTTTGTTCTGTCTCTCTTTTGTCTCTGTTCTGTCTCTCTTTTGTCTCTCGTTTGTCTCTCTTGTGTCTCTCCTCTGTCTCTTTTCTGTCTCGTTTGAGTCTTTCTTGTGTCTCTATTTTGTCTCTGTTCTGTCTCTTGTCTGTCTCTGTTCTGTCTCTTGTCTGTCTCTCATCTGTCTCTCTTTTGTCTCTGTTCTGTCTCTCTTTTGTCTCTCGTCCGTCTCTCTTGTGTCTCTCCTCTGTCTCTTTTCTTTCTCGCTTGAGTCTTTCTTGTGTCTCTATTTTGTCTCTGTTCTGTCTCTTGTCTGTCTCTCATCTGTCTCTCTTGTGTCCCTGTTCTGTCTCTCTTTTGTCTCTCGTCCGTCTCTCTTGTATCTCTACTCTGTCTCTTTTCTGTCTCGCTTGAGTCTTTCTTGTGTCTGTGTTCTGTCTCTTGTCTGTCTCTTATCTGTCTCTCTTTTGTCTCTGTTCTGTCTCTCTTTTTTCTCTCGTCCGTCTCTCTTGTGTCTCTCCTCTGTCTCTTCTGTCTCGCTTGAATCTTTCTTCTTTCTCTCTTTTGTCTTTCTTCTGTCTCTTGTCTGTCTTTGTTCTGTCTCTCTTTTGTCTCTGTTCTGTCTCTCTTTTGTCTCTCGTTTGACTCTCTTGTGTCTCTCCTCTGTCTCTTTTCTGTCTCGTTTGAGTCTTTCTTGTGTCTCTATTTTGTCTCTGTTCTGTCTCTTGTCTGTCTCTGTTCTGTCTCTTGTCTGTCTCTCATCTGTCTCTCTTTTGTCTCTGTTCTGTCTCACTTTTGTCTCTCGTCCGTCTCTCTTGTATCTCTACTCTGTCTCTTTTCTGTCTCGCTTGAATCTTTCTTGTGTCTGTGTTCTGTCTCTTGTCTGTCTCTTATCTGTCTCTCTTTTGTCTCTGTTCTGTCTCTTTTTTTTCTCTCGTCCATCTCTCTTGTGTCTCTTCTCTGTCTCTTTTCTGTCTTGCTTGAGTCTTTCTTCTGTCTCTCTTTTGTCTCTGTTCTGTCTCTTGTCTGTCTTTGTTCTGTCTCTCTTTTGTCTCTGTTCTGTCTCTCTTGAGTCTTTCTTGTGTCTCTATTTTGTCTTTGTTCAGTCTCTTGTCTGGCTCTGTTCTGTCTCTTGTCTGTCTCTGTTATGTCTATATTTTGTCTCTGTTCTGTCTCTTGTCTGTCTCTCTTGTGTCTCTGTTCTGTCTCTCTTTTGTTTCTCGTCCGTCTCTCTTGTATCTCTCCTCTGTCTCTTTTCTGTCTCGCTTGAGTCTTTCTTGTGTCTGTGTTCTGTCTCTTGTCTGTCTCTTATCTGTCTCTCTTTGGTCTCTGTTCTGTCTCTCTTTTTTCTCTTGTCCATCTCTCTTGTGTCTCTCCTCTGTTTCTTTCTGTCTCGCTTGAGTCTTTCTTGTGTCTGTGTTCTTTCTCTGTTCTGTCTCTCTTGTGTCTCTGTTCTGTCTCGCTGTCTATCTTTTGTCTCTGTTCTGTTTCTCTTTTGTCTCTTATGTGTCTCTCTTCTGTCTCGCTCATGTCTCTGTTCTGTCTCGCTCATGTCTCTGTTCTGTCTCGCTCATGTCTCTGTTCTGTCTCTCTTGTGTCTCTCTACTGTCTCACTTGTGTCTCTCTTGTGTCTTTTGTCTCTCTTCTGTCTATCTTGGACATGTTTGGGAATCTGAAGCAAGCAGTAAATGATTGTTACAGTCGTTTGAAGAATGTGAGTGTTTGATTCCCTGTGTGTGCTGTTGTTGTTTTATCAGCTCTGTAGACTTTTGTGACCTTCATATAACAAAAAAAAAGGTTTGATAAAAAAATCAACCCTGGGACATCAAATGCTCATAGCTGAGGAAGCATCCTCATGTGCTTTTGTGTGTTTGTGTGTTTATTTAAGCTGAGCAGATGCTGAAGGGCTTACAGGAATGAAAGGAATGTGAAGAGGAGGAGAGAGAAAGAGAAGGAGAGAGAGAGAGAGAGAGAGAGAGAGAGAGAGGTTGTGTGGGAGGTTATAGATTTATGAGGTCAACGTGAGAGCTGCTGTACTTCTGCATGACTTCAAGTTTGATTCGGCCTCAGTATGTTTCGTGTGTGTATGCGTCTGTGTGTGTGCATGCATCTGTATGTGTGTGTCTCTGTGTCTCTGTATGTTGATATATGTGGTTTATGGGGACATGAATAGTGTATAATAATGACATGTTTATTATTCTATAAACATGGTTTACTGAAAACTGTAAACTGAACTGCTAAAAACATACTTAATGGTACTTTTTTATAGATTCAAGAGTGCCAACAGGTTTTTGTGACAGTTGGGGTTAGGGACTGGGGTAGGTTAGGGGAATAGAGTATACAGTTTGTACAGTATAAAATGCATGCGCACACACATATGCCAACATGTGTGTGTGTGTATGTGTGTGCATGCGTCTATCTGTGTGTGTGTGTGCATGTGTGTGTGTGTGTGTGTGTGTGTGTGTGTGTGTGTGTGTGTGTGTGTGTGTGTGTGTGTGTGTGTGTGTGTGTGTGTGTGTGTGTGTGTGTGTGTGTGTGTGTGTGTGAATGCATCTATGTTTCGTGTGTGTGTGTAAGGGTCTCAGGTGACGACGGCTGTCCGTTCTGCTCAGTTTTCACTCATGTGAAGTTGATATGAATGACCCATCTGTAGCTCCGCCCCTGTGAACACAATGACCCCTCACACTGGACCAAAACTCTCTCTCTCTCGCTCTATTCTACTGTACTATATTGACAAGCTGTGCTTTTTTGTCTTTTAAATGCTCTTTAGTGATCATACAGCACATACTATATGTCAGTCAAACTTGTGCTGAAGCTGAAGTCCATTTTTTACAGAGCAGGAAACACAAGAATCCATTCAGAAATGTTTGTACTTCTGTGAGGATTACAGGATTATGGAAACATTCAGTACTCACATACAACAGGTGCACCAGGCAGTAAATGAATTAAAAATGCAATGCACACAATGAAATGATCTTCATCCTTTACACTTATATTACTAAAATAACCAGATTGTTACATTTTTACAAAAACTATGAGACTCCACATAATCTTGTGTCTGGTCTATATAATTGTATATAATAATTATATACAGTTATATATTATAATTATATTATAATATTAATAGTGAATATAATGTCTTATTACGATTCCATTTATTTATAATCATTTAGAAACATAACAGCTCATCTCTCTTAATCAAAACAAATCAAAGCAATTATCAATTCATTAAAAAACATATATATTATTATATCATTTATTTACAATGTTGCATTTTCTCAAAGCAACAATATTGTAGATGAAGAAAAGAACAATACAGAAAAAGGTATTATTGAAAACATTTATTCCTCACAAATAGCGTGAGATTGTTCAGATCGGTAACCTTGAGTATGATTATAATGCATAAATGATGTGATTTACATGCTTTTAACCTTACACTGTCATTATCATCATTGATCAAAGATTTATTTGTGGAAAGTCTGTACGCACATATACTGCGTCTCACACTATGCTATTGGGACGTCTGGCATCTTTCGGCTGAATCCATCCACTTTTATTGGCTGACAAATATGCCCTCAGGAGTCGCCCTCCCTCCTCCGGTCCCAATCTCATCAGACACTGTGACCTCCACCCCTCGGTTTTCATGACTACAGTATCAAATAGCATACAGGTAGAGAAATACTAAATGAATCCAGATTAACAAATCAAATAAATACGTCTATCTTAGAGAATAAAAGAAAGAAGAGAGCGAAACAGAGAGAGAGAGAATGAGAGAATGTATGCTTGCTGTGCACTGCAAAAAATGACTTTCTTACTTAGTATTTTTATCTTGTTTTCAATAAAAAGAAGGGATGCACTGAATCCAGGATTCGGATTCAGCCGAATACTGGGCTTTTTGAAGGGATCTGGGTTCGGCTGAATCTTAGATATTTTTTTCCACCCAACCGAACCCTAGGCTTGTGCTACGCTGGTCGATGTCATCCTGGCATAATGTTGCCTATCCTTTTTTTTACAGTTCAAATAAAATAAAATAAAAAACTGCTGTGCTGTGGATGTTGTTTACTTAATAAATGTGTTTTACTGTGTTAATGGAATAAGGATGCGAGAAGGACTCGGTATTCGGTTTCGGATGCGGCTGAATTTTAAACAGTGGATTCGGTATTCGCCCAAACCCAAAAAATCTATCTAAAAATTCTTAAATTAAGATGCTTTTTCTTGATGAGCAAAACGACCCAAGAAAATAAGTCTAGTTTTTAGACCAAAAATATCAAATTGAAATGATTTTGTGCATAAAACAAGCAACAAAATCTGCCAATGGGGTAAGCTAATTTTTCTTGAATTTTTCTTGAATTTAGTGTTTAAGAAAATTTTTCAAGATTTTTTGCTTACCCCATTGGCAGATTTTTTTGCTTGTTTTATGCACAAAATCACTTAAATTTGATATTTTTGGTCTGAAAACTATTTCTTGGGGCATTTTGCTCATCAAGAAAAAGCATCTTAATTTAAGAATTTTTAGATATTTTTACTGAAAACAAGACAAAAATACTAAGAGAATTTTTTCTTGAAAATACTTTTTTTTGCAGTGTAATTTTTTCTGTATTTTTAGAAATGTGACTCTGGACCACAAAACTAGTCATAAGTCAAATATTTGTAGCAGTAGCCAAAAAGACATTGTATTGGTCAAAATTATATTTTTATGCCCAGAATCATAAAGATCATTTCCTACTGTAAATATGCATTACAAATATACATTTATGCAAACATAAATTTTGCACCCTGAGATTCCAGATTTTCAAATAGTTGTATCTCAGCCAAATATTATCCGATCAATTTTGTCTTGTTTTCAGCTTCTAGATGATCTCAATTTTTAAAAATGATCCTTTCCAGATAGCAGACGACTTTGGGCCGGATCCGTTTTGGTTCTGGTGTGGATCTGGCCCGGAGTCATCTGCTGTCTGTAGATCTACAGTATTACTGGGTATTACTGGCAACTACTGTAGATTTTACATTTATGTTATTTACTGGCAACATTTTGTTCAAAGTTAAATGAACATGAAACATTTTTAGACTTTATCTTCTACAGTAAATTACTGGCAACCAGCTGCAAAATTACAGCAAATGGTTTACAGTGTAGTTTTGTGGTCCAGCATCAGAAATGTCTTATTTAAAGTCGCCATGAAACGGAGGTAGCGGTTGTCTTTTTTTTGCTCGTGGTATGACGTATATCCGAGTGAAACGGTTTGTGAAATTAAATAAAGGCAGGGCTGGAATTGTATTCTTCTATCGAGAATTACATTTGGGTTGTGTTGCTATTTGCTAATCGCTGCTATCTTTTCCTGGACCGCTCCCACCTGCCATACCATATGACCAGAAAGAGAGATCATTTGGAGGAGGGTAGAAGATTTACGTTTTTATTTAAAGATTATGAGGGCACATAATTTTTTTTTAAAATAATGAAGCTCACAGATAAGTCATTTGTAAAAAAAATACCACAATATTCCAAAACAAATTACAGTTTTTCATTTCAATTTCATTGCGACTTAAAGGAAAACACCACCGTTTTTCAATATTTTACTATGTTCTTACATCAACTTAGACAAATTAATACCTACCTATCTTTTTCAATGCGTGCTCTTCTGCCATACAATATAGTTCCACTTAAAAAAATCACCATGTTTTATTTTGTGACTACTCATGTACCAATCTTTAAACTAGAGAAAACATGAAAGTGTTTGGTGGCTACTAAATATATCCCTGTTTGGATCCTAAGGAATGAATGGGGCTACGCTAAATGCTAACACATTCACGACGCGCTGTACAAAGATTAAGTGCATGCATCAAAAAAAGATAGGTATGTAGTAATTCGTCTAAGTTGAGGTAAGAACATACTAAAATATTGAAAAACGGTGGTGTTTTCCTTTTATTGTTCATTTGTGACATTTTCAGAGACGCATTCGAGCCAAAGCTGATTCTTGTAACTGTAATCTGTTGACCTATGCAAAGCAAAATCACACTTTTTGTATGGTTTGTCTGTTCCTCTCATGCCTCATGAGGATAAATCTCTCCTTTAAACACAGTGAATGTGTTTCTGTAAAGCTATATGGTGAATGTATGGTGCCGTCTTAGATCAATGAGCTCCTGAGATTTACGATTGAAGTAAAGATTTATTTTATAAACATTGACGCATAGAGCAGCTGCTACACCGTCACTTACTGATGTGGGATCTGCTAATGGTGTGTCAGTTTTCTTTCACCTGCTCGTCCAACGTGACCCGTCTGTCAACAAACACACACCATCAAAATCTCTCACACACGCACAACTCTTTCATACAGTGCAGACCCACTTTTGTTGATTAAATAAAATGTGTTTGTGTTTACAATATACATTCATATAATATACAGCATATACTTTATAGATGTATTATTCAAGTTCAATCTACATTTTGTACAAAGGTGTTCACATGGTTAGTGTCACAAAGATTTAAAATTCAATATCCATAATAAAATGGATTGCAAACATTTTTTTGTCTTTTAGGACGGAATGAGCTGATTGCACGATACATCAAACTCCGGACCGGAAAGACACGGACCAGAAAGCAGGTGAAGAAATTTTTATCCTTACACTCATTCCAGTCTTGTGTCCTTTACCGACAAGGTTTCCATCACCATGAATAAACTTAAAAGTCATGAAAACTAATAAAAACTATTCATTTAAGTTTTAATATAATCTATAATAGACTTTAAAATATATATATAAAATATATAATTAGCTGCCAATTACTTTATTTTAGAAACTCCAGTCCTATGCAACTATTAAAATAATTAAGATATTTTAATTAAATTGATATGCAATAATTCATGCCCCCAAAATGCTAGGTTTTTTTTTTTCAACGGAGCACAGCCGTTGGGTTGTAATTTAACCTATGCTGGGTTGTTTTAACCCATTGTCGGGTCAAATATAAATATTTTCTGGGTTAATTTAAAGAGCAAATTTTACAAGACTTTTTGGCATCCCCAGAGTACATATGTGAAGTTTTAGCTCAAAATACCCCACAGATAATATTATAACATGTTAAAATGACCACTTTGTAGGTGGGAGCAAAATGTTTGTGGGTGTGTCATTTAAAACGCAAATGAGCTGATGAAATGCAAACACTGATCACCATAATGGTGGTTTGTTGAAATTGAAACTTAATTGTGCTGTCAATTATATTTTTTTCTCTCTCTTACTCTGTGCACTAAATGTCAGTGCTGTGGTTGGATAGTGCAGATTAAGAGGCAGTATTATTATAATAAGATCCCCTTCTGACATCACAAGGGGAGTCAAATTTCAATGAGCTATTTTTCACATGCTTGCAGAGAAAGTTTACCAAAACTAAAATTATTTTTTAGCTTGATAGAAGCACTATAGTCAGATTTTCATGATATGTCCCCTTTAATCCAACGACTGGGTTCGACCCTTTTTGGCCCAATGCTGGGTTGACAATAACCCAAATGTGGGAACCCTGCACTTAAACTAAGCAAATGAAACACTGCCTACATGAACAGCATCAGGCTGTGCAACAAATATCAGACAAGGAATGAGATGAAATTGTCCTGTTGAGACTCAGACTTTTAGTGAGTGTAAATGTTTGGCCCCTGAGGGCCTCCGTCATGCATTGAACTTCAGCAGTGAGATTGATGGTCTGTGGAGCGTCACGCAGTCGCAGGTGGATCAGATATCGGTGTGTGTCTTCGGCACCTCTCTCATACTCGCTCATTAGACCCATAAACAACTGCTTTCCTCTCGGGTCGCCCCCTTACCATCAAGGCCAGATCACAAACAGTCGGGGGGATTTGGAATTTGATAGCATTCCCTTCTCCATTCGATATCGCGTGATGCCATTCAGTACTTGTCACATATTGAGTCTTAAGGCTTCAGAGAGAGTCGAGAAGACCCGGAGACACGAGGAGGGCAAAATGTTAATGTGTCAATACACTCGAAACTTCTATGGAAAATAACCCTCACCTGATAATTCAAAGTTATTGATAAACAAGATATGCAAAGATTGCAGCAAATTCATATTAACACATCTTTATGTTGCACATGCTAATGGATACAAAGATTGAGACCGGATTAGATGACTAGAAAACCATCACAAATACAGATAATACACTGTTGTTTATCTTACAATCAAATCTAAATCTATCGTTATATCACTACTTTGTAATGAAAGTAACTATGGATTAACATTTTTCATGATAATACGATGGTGTTTTTTTAATGTTACCATGTAAATACGAGGGTATATGATTGTGAAAATAAATGTCGTTCCCCCATATACATCAAAGTGCCATGGTTTACCATGGTATCACCAAAGTACTTTATTGTTTGTTTATTATTAACACCATTCCAGCATATATCAGTGACGGCTTGTGACTGCTCTTCCAAGGGACGGAAATTCAAAATAAGTGTTCGTGGTGTCAAGTGTGTTGGTCGTGTTTTCAAAATATATGTGTTTGTTGCGTCATGTAAACCATGTGCATCACGTGTTTTGCCTGCTGCACACGTGTGTCAAAACCATTTATGATGATAGAGACGCTCACGCTCACAAAACACACACAAGACACTCCCTTAAAGTAGTAGTCCACTTTATAGATGGGGCCCACTGACTTTCCATAGTTTTTTTTCGTACTATAAAAAGTCAATGGATCCCATCTTTAAAGTGTACTACTCCTTTAACAGTAAACTCTGATTACGCATGAGATTTTACGAGTATCTGGCAAACACAAGCGTCTTTTTAATCATAAACCCTTTAGACGTGTCTGCAGCAGGCACTTAATTTGACAAGACACGTATGCGCATAGGACGCGCCGAACACATATTTTGAAATGACGAACCACACACGACATACATACATGTTGTGACAAACTTCGCTTTGTGCACCCTCGAAAAAGAAGTCAACGGCCGTCACTGATGGCTATATTCATGGTGAGTACCCCATATGGAATTTTTTTTCAACTTAAAATATATTTTAAAATTTACAAAAAATTGCCCAAAAAATTATATTTACAAAAAATTCATTTTGACATATGTTAAAAAAAATTGTTTTTGCCATTTTTTTGAAATATATTTTTAAAATAAATGAATTTTTAAGTATTTTTATTCCCGTTGCACTGGAATTTGTAAGAAAAACTTTGTAAAACTGAAAAAAGTACTTTATAAAATTTTAGATTTCATACATACTTTACAAACATTTATATTTTGGCCCCAATTATTATTATTTTTTTGCTGTATGGGTTGTAAAATTAGGAATGCATTTTAAAATGTATATTAATATATGAAGATTAAAACTAAATACATTTTTGAATTCAAACTATATTTAATTAAGTTTTACTTTCTATAAAATGTATTTATCAAATAACTAAAAAATTATTTTTGCCAAGAGAAATATATTTTTTTTTGCCGTATGGGATGTTAAAGATGACCGCTTCTTTGCTGTTCCTCATTGTCCAGACATAACTGAAGATCTTCCTTACGTGTGTGTATAATGTTTATAATCCAAACATGCAGTAAAGTCTTTAAATCTGATATGTTTTGTTTGTTATTGTTTGAACTGTTCGTCTGTTCATTACCATGTGAACAGCGGGTACCGCTTATGGGCGTGACCGCATTAGAGATAATGAGTTAGCCAGGATAAACTACTCGCTTTACTTCAATGCAGATTTTATAAACAGGTAATATTTGTTTTCGATTACAATAAGTTTGTTTAAAAGTAGACATTTCAGGCTTTCTTTGGATATGTATATCATGTTTGTGTGACGAGTATTCGCGGAGTTTCAATTGTTTTTTGTAACATGTTTTGAGAGACAGCTGGCGGAGACAGAAATGTCTGAATGCGCACCCTGTTTATTTTCTTTATTTGACAAAAACACAAAGATTTGTTGTTATTGTGAATGTACACAAATTAAAGAAGACCCTTTACAGTTTCAAATGATGTCAAACACGTAAATGTTTGATTATTATTGATGGAGTATTTTAAGTTGATTCTGCAGTGATAAGGAGAAAACACGTCAAAACGTGGCGCCGCGTTTTTAGACACCAGGGAGTTTATCCATACACAAGTTGACCCACGCAAGTTAATCCATACACAATCCATCTCCAATTCACCTATCTAGTATATTTTTGGCTTGTGGCTCGAAACAGGAACCTTTTTGCTGTGAGGCAGCAGTGCGACCCACTGAGCCACTGTACTTTATTGTATGATTTTCCAAAATGTCACTATATCAAACAAACATTTACTGTCAATTCTGTTTAGTATATAATATTTAATAATAAATTTTCCCTTTGTAAAAAAGCGCTATGTAAATAAATTTAATTGAATTCGGCTAACATCTCTTCTTGTTTTCCGCAGGTGTCCAGTCACATTCAGGTGCTGGCGCGACGAAAGGCTCGGGAAATTCAGGTGAAACTCAAGGTAGCCGCTCTGCTAAATCCGCTCACCTGTTAACAAATTATCACCATTGACACGGAAGCGCCGTCAGGAGAGCGAGGTTCAAATTCTGCACTGTTTAATTCATCCGGGAGTGAATATAGCCTCAAGCAGTTAAAATAAGAATTTAATCGCCCGGCATACTATAAATCAATTTCAGCACTTTGCTAATTTTCAAGAAGCGTGTGACCTCTGGTTGTGTAAGAGATTAGCCGAGGGCTCTGTAATATCAAGCCCTCTCCTTGCGGGCACCCATCTTTCATCGTACGGGATAGTTCACCCTTTGGCCGGCGGCCATCTTGGCCCAGCTGTCCGAGCGCAGGTCACACGGTTAACACTGACAGCCCTTTTAAATACGGGTGTGTAACTGAAAACTGCGAGGGGCGCACACACGCCCATATTTCGCTTCAGGTCTGAAGAATGCACTGGTCGGGCATGCTTCAAGGACACAGCAGTTGCTTGGCCTGCCGTCACCTTGCCATAAGCGTATATATGATACAAATTTTCCATTCAATGAAAGTGCCAATGCTACCAATTTAGGTAGCGTGACCGTAACTACACGCATCTTTTCTTGCAATGTATTGCATTTGATAGACGCTTTTTATCAGTAATGTGTGTTTCCTAGGACTGAACCAATTATCTTTGATTGAGCTACACAAGTGATATTTAAAACTTTTTGCATATCTACTTTTTGCTAGTTTGTAGTGTTACCTGACAGTAAAGAACACTGCATGCAGCTTTGCAGGTTTAGTTGAGTCGGTCAGGATTTAACTGTGAGACATGTGATAGATTTGTGAGTTTAAAGTTCACCAGTGAATCGTAGGTGTGGTAAACACATACAGCAGATGGATAAGGTCTGGATCCACACTTGTTGTTTTTTAAAGCTACTCCTGTTTCATAAGGAGAGCACCGTTCGTTCTTCATTTGACCTCTAGGCGAAGCAGCCAAACATGTCAACACCAGTCCATCGCTGCCAAAGCTATAAAACTTATTTAAATCCCTCCCAACACACATACACACACACATTTACTCGGTTATCTAAATGAGGACTTCCCTTTGGCTAATGCTGAATTTAAATTAAGCTCATATAAATATTCATAGACATTAGACACCACAAACATCATTGTCTTAAGGCTGTCTTAAGGCATCATTGCTTGACCATACAAGGTGATTCTCACGAAATAAACCCTTGAAGCCAATTTTTTTTTGCTCATATAAGATTAAGGTCTGAACTTACTATAACCATTATTTTTAGAGGATTTAAAACATATTTCCTATAAAATTATTTACATTTTTTAGATTATCATTATAAAAAATATCATTACCGCAACATGATATTACATTAAATATATGCATTTACAAACTCATGTTTCGGTAATGAGAACTAAAAAGTTGTCTAGGTACGATGACAAACAAAATTTCAACTTTTATCTGTAGAGAAAAAATAAGAACTGCTTAACATTTTTTTTTTTTTTTTGGAAATGTTAGTTCCATGAGGGCTTAAACAATGATTGAAAATTGTTGGGTAGGATGAGAAAAATTTTCTTGAACACATTTATATTTCTTATTATTGTCTCTACATATACCAATGATCACCAAATAGCACATGTTTCTTTACTGTAAATGTTTATAGTATAACATGCACTGAAGCTTTTTATTTTTTAGATTTTTTAATTATAAATATTTCCATGTCAAAGAACCCAAATCCAGTCATTGACACGTTGCGGTAATGAAAATGTTCCCCTTAAATGTGGAAAAACACTGCAAAAAAATTATTTTCAAGAAAAAACGTCTTAGTATTTTTGTCTTTTTTTCTGTAAAAATATCTAAATATTCTTAAATTAAGATGCTTTTTCTTGATGAGCAAAACGACCCAAGAAAATAAGTCTAGTTTTTAGACCAACAATATCAAATTTAAGGGATTTTGTGCATAAAACAAGCAAAAAAATCTGCCAATGAATTTTTCTTGAATTTAGTGTTTAAGAAAATTGTTGAAGATTTTTTTGCTTACCCCATTGGCAGATTTGTTTGTTTGTTTTATGCACAAAATCACTTAAATTTGATATTTTTGGTATAAAAACTAGACTTCTTTTCTTGGGTCGTTTTGCTCATCAAGAAAAAGCATCTTAATTTAAGAATATTTAGATATTTATAAAAACTAGACTTCTTTTCTTGGGGTGTTTTGCTCATCAAGAAAAAGCATCTTAAAAGACAAAAAAACATATTTTTTTTGAAAATCATTTTTTGCAGTATTTGAAATCATGTGCAAAATAGTACGTGAAGAGATGTTTGTAACTGTATGTTTCTTATTTTGATACTCTTACACCTCATAAGTCTAATTTCACGAGAATCAGCGTACAGTGTCCGATAATAAATGTGTTCTCAATTTGTCACATCACAGAAATTTTTTTGTGTTTTTTTTGTGTTAATAACCACAACAAAAATGAATGATTAAAAACCGGCAAGTAAATAAGGCAGGATTCTCTCCTCTCAAACGCTGGGGGCGTGTCCACTGTCAGCGCTGAAATCACTCCCACACGCGGGAAAGCTGCCGTCTCGAATGGATGTTTGTGATTGTGTAAGGGGCGGGGCCATGCTCGGTAGCTCCAGTGTGTCATCAAGCCACCGTTTAGCCCCACCCAAATAATCCTGAACACAGAAATTTGTATAAACTGTTTAACGGTGTAACTCCGCAATTCAATGTATAACGTGTTTCTGCTATACATTTCTAACATTTATAATGTTATTGACTTTACACAGACTTTAAAGATTTCTCATGAATCTTTTCTTCTGAAAGGATCAAGCAGCCAAAGATAAAGCTCTCCATAGTATGTCCAGCATGTCTTCAGCCCAGATCATCTCAGCCACGGCGTTTCAGAATAAGATGGCCCTGCAGGGTCTCTCACGGCCGGCCTACCCGACAGCTGCTGGGGTGAGTGAACCCAATTACACCCGTCTGTCTGTCTGACACTCTGTCTGTCTGTGATCACTTATGAACTGCTGACTTTATTTCATGTCTTTGCTTTGGCAGTTTTGGCATGGAGCTCTCGCGGGACAACCCACAGGTCCAGAAGAGTAAGTTTTGGGTGCTTCTTGAGGTTTTTACATCTTTATTCATCTAACATCCACAACCTTTGGCCAACACTGGCTATTACTAAATGTTTATACAATAAAAAAGGCATGATTATTCTTCAGTTCATCAATCATTTTTGTACTTTGGTAAGGAGAAAATACAGATGATGGCTGATTTTACTGATTCTTTGTTCCACACAGCATCAAGCCATTTTCCCAACCAAATTTCATCATGCAGGCTTCCGGCCCTCCATCCATTACAGGTTTGTGATAATAAAAATATATTTATAAAAATTAAAATGTTTAAAATATAGATAACACTTTACAATAAGGTTGAATTTATTAGCATTAGTAAATGCATTAGCTTACATGAACTAACAATGAGCAATAAAGTTTTTTTTAGCATTGTTCATGTTAGAATGCATTAGCAAACTTTAATGTTACTTTTGATTTTATAAAAAGTTGAATAAATGTTGTATACAGGGTTCCCACAAGTCCTTGAAATCCTTGAAAGTTTGTGATTCTGGGGGAAAAAATTCAAGGCCCTGGGAAGTTTTTGAAAATATACATCCATAGATACAGGTCATTGAAAGTGCTTGAATCTATTTTATGCAAGAAGTTTTCTTGACAAAAAATCCATATTATTCCCTGTGTAGTTTAGGATAATATCATAAAATTCTAGACTAAGCACACATGCTAAACTGTTCGCTTTAAATGCTTATATCTTCTGTATGTGAATGTTGATTCATACCAAAATGCTTTTTTGCATAGTTGTGTTTGACACATGAAAACGTCTCGGGTTACGTATGTAACTGTTATTCCCTGAGAAGGGAACGAGATGCTGCGTCTCTCTTGCCATACTTCCTGCATCCCTGTAACGCCATCTTTGGCAATATTTCAGATAGCGATATACTTCCTGACTCCCGCGTCACCCTGTCTTTGTTGTTAAGCCTCACCATTGGTTGAATTTGATATACACATTCAGACGCACTTACCCCTGGAGGCGTCTCCAAAGTGTCACCGCAGTGACGCAGCGCGAGTTCCCTCGAAAGGGAACTGTAACAATATATCTTGTAACCTTGCTCTCACTTGAAATGTGTCCCTACATTTAATCCTTGAATTTAAGGGTATTGGACCCGGAAAGTCCTTGAAAGGTGCTTGAATTTGATGTGGAAACCCTGTGTATAAGTTTTCCTCACTGTTAGTTAATGTGCATAAACTAATGTTAACAAAAACAACCTCATTGAGAAGTATACAAATATATTCAATACGTACTATGTTGGAGTAAATGCACATAATGAATGCATGATTTGTTGTATTGTTCAGGTTATGAAAGCACTACAGGTCTGTCCATGTCCTCGAACACACCGCCCTGGCAGGGTCGCAGCATCGCCGGCTCCAAACTCCGCATGCTGGAGTTCTCAGCTTTTCTGGAGCAACCTCAGGATCCAGAGACTGTACGTCTGTCACTGATCTGATGGTTATATTCTGACCAAACCTGCTCATACTTCATTCTTACGCTGTCTTTTGCAGGTTAACAAACATCTGTTTGTACACATCGGTCAGTGCAACCCCACATACAGTGACCCGTATCTAGAAGCCGTGGACATTCGACAAATCTACGATAAATTTCCAGAGAAGAAAGGCGGACTGAAGGAGTTGTTTGAGAAAGGACCTGTTAACGCTTTCTTTCTTGTGAAATTCTGGGTAAGAGTCTCACAAATACACCCCAAACCAGTAATGACATCTGTTGTGCATTTATTATTGCAGTGCATGGAGAGGTTGAATGAGTGCACTCAAAAATGTCCGCTATGATTTCGGACACCACTAAAAATGTATGTTTCCTCATATTCTGCACTATTTAAGAGTATAGGGGGGCTATTTCGGACACAGCCTATGTCAGGCCTAGGCAAGCCAGTCATTTTTGTCTGATTTAAAATCAGCGTGGTTACGTTAAAGCTGCTTTTCCACTGTACATGACAAATGACGATTAAATATCGTAAGGAGAGTCAAAAGGAGGTGCCAACCATCCGCAGTGAATAATTTTCAGATCCAATTTGAGCTTGAAACTTGTGCGACTACACCGCATGCAACATGCCAGAAGTTATGTATTTTAGTGTGTTCCAATCAAAACACTGTGTGCAAGGTGAAAATGATTAATCCTTCTTTTGTTCAACTTTATCAGTAACACTTGAACCCTTTAAAAATGATTGATTACTGATAAGTAAATTATTAACTATAAATATATATTTGTAGATTAAAGGCTCCTGCGCTGGAATGAGCTTCTCTCCCATGTTGACAAGGATTTACAATTAAATTGAAATTTCATTACGACTGCCACTAGGGGGCGAACTTCGACAGTCACATCCGAATGTAGTGTCTAGTGGAAAGGCGGTTTAGCCGATATATCTTTAAAATATTAAAAAAGAAAACATAAACTGCAATTTTAGTCATTAGGAGAAGACTGGCTATATGTTGTGAATACTTGATGTAACAACTTATAAACTAATAAACAAAAGAAGTTTAAGAGCTCTGCTTTACAGTTAGTGCTATACAAAAATACATGTGTTGATTATTTACACTTGCACTTTTTTTGCTATGTTCATAGTTGAATATTAACATTTGGCTCTTGCAATGTTAAACTGCAGTTGTTTTTAAAATATTAAAAAAGAAAATATGACTTTTCAGTAATTAACTCATTTACCGCCAGCCATTTTTTGAAAAGTTACCCGCCAGTATTTTTTGTGTTTTTTATATTTTTTCTCTGCTTATTAACTCTTAAATATAGGTATTTTTTTTAAATACCATTTTTTAGCAAAAAGCTTAAATAATTGCATTTTTGTAAAGGAATTTTGTTAGAGATCAGATTCAGAATGATTATCAAAACATACACAGAGTTTAAAATGAATAAATAAAGTTTTGGCTTCAGTTTTTTCATAAATTGGGTAAGTCCATCTAGTGGATATTCGCAGAAGTGCATATTAACATAAAAATTCACCGGGAACACATTTTTTTTAATGCAAATGTTTTCTCTTAATTGGTGAGATAACTCATCGATGGCGGGGAAAGAGTTAAAAGGAAAAAAACTGGATACACGATGTGTTCATCTTTTTTTTAAATGCATGTTTTTTATGACCTATAACAAAAACAACATAAGTTATAACATATACAATAATAGTAGTAAAAATAATAATGTAAAATAGCTAAAAGTAAAAAAAAAAAGGTAAAAATATGCATTAAAGTTTGCCCGCATCCTATTTACATTTTTTAAATCTGGCCCTTGAAAAAGAGTAGTTGAAGACCCCTGGCATATGTGTTTAGATGGTTTCTTCTTATTAAAGATAATATATGTATTATATAATATGTATAGGGACACATTTGCCAGTGATAAGGTAACATAAACATAACAGTAGTTACCTGTGCAATTTAACTTTTTTAAATTGGTTGTTCTGTTATTATATCGATGATAAAACACTGCTGTGCATCACAAAACAAATGTTTATTTGTTTTGCACTGAATGTTTATTGGCAGTAGTAAATCTATATAGCTGAACACGGGGTCACGTTGACCCTTCAATAAAAGGTTTCATAAGAAGGAGTGAAGGATGTTAGTGGTCTCATTGGGAGGAATGACGAGCTCTACTCTTTCATTGGAGAAATCTGAGCTTTGGCACCTGTCCCTCGTGCTGTTCCACCCCTCACGCATTCATCTATTTATAGAGCCTACAGACAGCCACTTAAGTATTGTTCAAGAGTTTGTTTGTCGCCTTTTTCGTGTAAGCCGGATTATTGCACTGTTTTGCTTATTCATACTCAATAAACAAGACAAAAAATGCTCCTGTATAGCATTACGTTAAAGGTCATGTGTTTGAACCCAAGGAACACACATACTGATAAAAAATTTGTATCTTGTAAAAGTCGCTTTGGATAAAAGCATCTGCTGAATGCATAAATATAAATTTGAATGCATATGATAAATTTGCGCAAATATTTATATGATGATTTGTGACAGGTGCTCTCGTCTGTCTTCACCTGTATGCATGTGCAAAATGCACTTTATGATCAAATGCATGTAGATGTATGAATATAAACACAGTTGTATCATTACTGGCATAATGTCCAGCCCATAAATACAATCATCATATAAATATTTAGATTATGCATTTAAATTTACATTTATGCATTTGACAAACACTTTTATCCAAAGCCACTTACAATGCATCGAACCTTCAACCTTTTGTGCAATGAGTTACATTCAACTAACTGTAAATGTTAAAATATCTGATGAAAGGATTGTGGTATTATTGGAAGCGAGAATTGACCAATTTTACAGCTTACATTGCTATGGTGACAATCCCAAAGCGTTCGCTGAAGAACATCTGAGCGTTCAACCAGAGCCCCGAGCGTTTGGTGTGTCTGGAGCCCATACAGGAGGCTATGAAGAAAGATTAGATATATTACGTCCATTAAGAACGTGGCTATAAAAAACAACATGAACATCAATAGGCTGCTGTTTCCTCTTCTCATAAGTATAGGTCTTGACTTTATCGACCTCAGGCGCAGGTCGTCATGGAGACGTTGACAGGCCCGCTAGGGTGTTCTGCAAAGCTATGGCATTCTAGATTAAATTTCCACCCTGGCCACGGCCGCCGTCTCATACCGCGCTCGCGGCCCTGTCCTGACGGATTGGCCCGCGCTTTTGAAGTGCGCTCGCAATCGGATTTGAGCCGGCCGTGCTAAATTGTTACACAGGCAGCCGGACGCGGTAATGCGATTTAGGGCGTCGCGGGTAGTTGATTGTAATTAGATGAATTCCCTCGCAGAGAGAGAGAGAAAGCGAGAGAGTGTCGATTCAGAGGAGAAATGAAGATAAACGAGGGAATAAAAAAGAAGAGGGGTCGGAGATAAAGGTGAGGTCCGGGGCTGTGGTGTCGCTTTATGAGAATGAGAGCAATGGGGGAAAAGCGAACAGATTTTACGTCAGCCGTGCAATGAATTGTGGGATGCATTCATGCACTTAAACCTTCATCAGCTCGGGCGCATAAAGGAAACATTCACAAACTGCTGTTTGGTCACCTGATAATTTTGATAATAAATTCTTAAGCAAATTTTTAATCTTTTACAAATCTGTATAGGAGAGATTGCCTTTAAAAACTACATTGATTGGTAGTCAATGTATTCCCCACATGATAATATACTGTGGTATACTATATTATTTACTATAGTAAACTGTAGTAAAACTTTACCATAGTAAATATTAAAATATGCTTTGGTATACACTACAGCTTTTCAATGTACAAAATGTAGTATGCATTTTATACAGGTCTGGTTTCTAGTTTATTAATTCATTACTAATACTAGGCTACAGAATACAAATTAACAAAGTGTAGTAATTACTATAATACACTAAACTTTACTACAATTTTATATAGTTTGCTAAAGTATATACTTTACTTACTACAGTATATACTAAATTATACACCTACAGTATATATTTGATGTGATTTTAATGTGAAGGAGGCTTAAATTGTCATAAAAATTATGTGAATGCAAATGTTTATGGTCTTAAATCATGCTTCATTTTAATAATAATAATAATAATTATTATAATAATAATTCCTTACATTTATATAGCGCTTTTCTCAGTACTCAAAGCGCTTTACATATGAACGGGGGAATCTCCTCAACCACCACTTTTCTTCTAAAACTATAATTTCCTTTTGATTGTGAGTAAATCATATCTATGTTTATGTGATAACATATGTTTTTAAGTTATATAAAATATAAATGTATATCTAATATTTAAAACTTTTTGCCATGATGACACAATGCCGTACTGGATAAAAAATAATGCAAGCTCATATACTGTTAAAAATTTGTGTCTATGTGGTGGTTTCCCGAACAGGGTTTAGATTAATCGTTTATATTCTGACCACACTTTTTTAAAAATGATAAAAGAGTTTTGGCAAGCACCTTGCTTATGAATTACTGCTTTTCTTTATTTGGAGAATTAAACATTAAGGGGCGGTTTCCCAGACATGGATTAGACTAGTCCAAGACTAAAATAAATGTAAGAGCTGTCCAAACTGAAACCAAATTGTACTGACATATCTTAAAATACATCAGTGCCCTTTTTTTGCTTAAAAATGCACACCAGTAATGTTTTAAGTAAGGTGTATTTGTTAAAACTAGTTATATTTCCTAATTAAACTAAGGCCTAGTCCTGGCTTAAACTAATCCCTGTCCAGGGACCACCCCTATGTCCTGGTTTTGCAGTCTAGTCCCAAAATAAAATGCATGTTTGAGCTGTCTTAAATGAAAACAAGTTGCCCTGACAAGGCTTAGCTAAAGCCAGGACTGGGCCTTAGTTCGATTAAACATTTAAAACTGGCGCTGTCACGTGGAAGTTTACTTCAATATTTTGCATGTAAATTTTTACCTATCACTACAAACTATATATTGTTGGAAAGGTCGAGGAATGTAGTTTTCATATTTCAAAACCTTTTAGTAGTACTGTAATAAAAATGCAGCGACAGTAATTTATTAAGTTGTGACAAGCGTATGCAGCAAACCATTGACACCTAGTGGCTGATGTTGGTAAAGCCACTAAAAGTGTAATAAAACTTTCTTTTTTGTGATTATTTTATGTATACAATATATACTTTATTGCATTCTTTTATTTATTACAATAAATGTAAACTGCTATAAAAATTGTTTTTTTCACCTATAATTGACAGCACAATTGAGTTTAAATTTCAACAAACAACTATTATGGTGATCAGTGTTTGCATTTCATCAGCTCATTTGCAGTTTAAAGGACACACTCAAAAACGGCACATTGTTTTTGCATTGCTCACACCTACGAAGGTTCAATTTTATCATGTTATAATAAATTATCTCTGGGGTATTTTGAGCTAAAACTTCACATATGTACTCTGGGGACACCAAAGATCTTAAAAAAGTCTTGTGAAATGCTCCCTTAAAATTAAAAAATAACTAAAAGAAACTAAATATATTTCTTTACTTTTTCATTGTACAGCATGTTTTTTGTTTATCTTAGTTTGCATTTTGAATCCTAGATGTATACACTTTGTTCCTGTACCTCGACTGGTAAAAAATGGCTTTAGCAATGCAAAGGTCATGGGTTTGATTCCCAGATATTAATTTAAAAAATATGCACCATATGTCATTTGTCTACAGAATTATTTTCACCTCCAGACACTTCAATAAAAAACTATTTTTTTATAAACAGAAAAATATGTTACTGGTGTGGATCTTAGGACAAATCAATGGCACTGGCATATTTTTAAATCTGTACGTGCACGTTTGAGACAGCTCAAACATGTGTTTTAGTCTAGAACTAGCCTTAAGCCTTGTCTGTAAAACCGGGGGTTAATATAACTAAGGCCTAGTCCTGGATTAATCTAAACCCTGTCTGGAAAACCTAAATGTTGAATTTGGTGTCCTGACTCAGTTTTGTGTTTTGCAGGCGGATCTTTCTGTAAACCTCCAGGACGACAGCAGTTTCTTCTACGGTGTATCGAGTCAATACGAGAGCACAGAAAATATGATTATTACCTCCTCGACTAAAGTCTGCTCATTCGGGAAACAGGTGGTGGAAAAGGTTGAGGTATGACATGCATTGTTTAATGTCACAACTTGTTTATCTTATTCTCCTACATGATTGTCTCATGAATGTCATACTGAATTTGTGGTCTCCTCCACATTTACATGTGCTATGCAAATAAATCATGATATTATGTCATCATAATTGTATTCGGTCACATTTGATTCGTCCGTGTCTCTGTCATGCAGACGGAGTACGCACGCTTCGAGAACGGCAGATATGTCTTCAGAATTCATCGTTCACCGCTGTGTGAATACATGATCAACTTCATTCATAAACTCAAACATCTGCCAGAGAAATACATGATGAACAGCGTACTCGAAAACTTCACCATTCTGCAGGTAAATCTGGGTTAACATGACCATCAGATTATTTCCACGGATGATGGTATACCACAAAATGAAAGAATAATGCAGAAATGCTTGCTGATGTTGTAGAATTTGGTTGTAAATGGATTCCTGCTCTTACTCAATTACTGTAACTTCATTCACTATAATGTGTAATAGTCCACAGTCATTAACCACTCAAGTCAAAATGAGGCTGTAGTCATGGCAACGGTGTGTCCGTGATAACAGTTCCCGAACACAAGTGTCCACTGTGTGGGCAGACGCCCTCGTGCCGAGACCCCGAGACAATGGTCACTCTCACCCCATACAAGACAGAACCGGACTGTCAATGGACCGATTGAGATCGTGTTGACTGTTAATGACGCAAATAGACAAACAGACTGAATATAATATCTATAAATAAACTAAAGTCACTTAATACTTCAACCACAGTGGAGTCCAAAAGTTTGATACCACTAAATACAAATATTTCTGATTTGTGTTTCTAATTCAAAACAAATCAGTTTGAGTAAAAGGTTAATGAGGATTTTTCCATGTTTAAGTGCCCCAGTGCTTTTATCAAGCTAAAAAAGGTGAAAAAGATCAACCCTTTTGGTAAACCATTCTCTGCAAGCATGTGAAAAATTAGCTCATTGAAATTTGGTTCCCCTTGTGATGTCAGAAGGGGATCTGATTATAATATTACCGCCCCTTAATTTGCACTATCCAACCACGGCACTGACATTTAGTGCTGAAAGAGAAAGAAAATAATTTACAGCACAATAAGGTTTCAATTTCACAAACCACCATCATTGTGATCAGTGTTTGCATTATCATCAGCTCATTTGCATTTTAAAGGACACACCCAAAAACAGCACATTTTTGCTCACACATACAAAGTGGCAATTTTAACATGCTGTAATAAATTATTTTAAGCTTAAACCTCACATATGTACTCTGGGGACACCAAAGATTTATTTGACACCTTAAAAAAGTCTTGTGTAATGTTCTCTTTAAATAAAAAATTAGTAAAATTACTAAATCTTTACTTTTTCATTTTACAGCACGCTTTTTGTTTATCTTAGTTTACATTTAGAATCCTAGATGTATACTCTGTGTTCCTGTAGGTAAACTGGTAAAAAAAATTGCTTTAGCAATGCAAAGGTCATGGGTTTGAATCCCAGATATTGATAAAAAATACATAAAGGGTTATGCACCATATGTCACTTCTCCGCCAAATGCATAAATGTATATAAAGTAGTGCTGGGCATAGATTTATCTAGATTAATCTCATACAAAATAAAAGTAATTATTTGCATAAAGTTTGTGCTGTGTGTAATTAATATGTATATATATATATATATATATATATATATATATATATATATATATATACACACACACACACACACACACACACACATTCATGTATGTATTTAAGAAACATTTACATGTGTATATATATATTTATTTATAATTGTATATATTCTATATAAATAAAAAAATGATATTTAAATAAAACATTTCTTAGATGTATGTATATGTGTGTGTTTAAATATACATAATATTTACACACAGCACAAACTCCTATATTATGCAAATAATTACTTTATTTTGTATGAGATTAATCTAGATTAATCTATGCCCAGCACTAATATAAAGCTTTTAATATTAAGAAGTTGTTTCACATGTCTGTTTAACTTGGCATACACTAAAAAACTTTACTCATTAAATATGCTTTTTTTTTAAGATACGCAATTAAAAGATCTAAATGTAGATATATGTATTTAGTTGAACTTACTCAAGTGTTTTTAGTTAATTCAGCACAATTATATTTAGTTGATCTGAGTTAAAATGAGCAGCAACCACTTAAACCACTTAAAATTTTTTATTAAAACTATATTGTAATGGATTACATTTTAAATTATGTTAAATTTAATTAGGGTCAGAAGCATTTTTTTTCAGAGTACTCCACCTGATGAAAATGTAAGCCAACATGTTGTGTTCTTTAAATGTTTAACAACCATTAAAATTAAAATATTAACCTAAAACAAACCTGTGCTTTACTGTGACCGCATTAGATATGCTTCATAAACCACAGCATGCTGTTTCCAAGCTTAAAGTAAACATGAAATCAGACTAGACTTTTATATGTTGTATTTATATATTATATATATATATATATATATATATATATATATATATATATATATATATATATATATATATATACTGTAAAGTACTTTAGATGAAATCATCAATTTTTTTTGTGATTGTTGACTTTAATCTCTCTCTCGCTCTTCTTTCAGGTGGTAACCAACAGAGACACACTAGAAACCTTGCTATGCATCGCTTACGTATTTGAAGTCTCGACTAGTGAACACGGAGCACAACATCATATCTACAGATTAGTGAAAGACTGAGATTCAGATTGAGACTGTGAGGTCAACACCTGATCAACACTACAGATGCCATTATAACCAATGACACAGCGCCCTCTACTGACTGACTGACTGTGGTTCTTCAGTGTCCACTAAAGAGGGCACATGACTTTCTAGTGTAGTACTACTGTTCACAAGAAGAAAAGTCTGCGCTACTGGAACATTCTGAACCCTGAGCATCAAAATGTTCGGGATGTCACTGTCGAATTCATTTTTTATATAATGGGAGCTATAATAGCAGGACGATGCATGCAAAGTTTTTTTTTTTTCATTTCAATTCATTCTAGCCCAAAGTGTTTGTATTAGTTTGGTGTATGTGAGGTCATCTAAAGACATTTTTGTCTTTAGAGAACCCAGTGAAACAAACAAATCAGACTTTTATTCTGGTCATTTCTTGAAGTATCGAGACAAATGTGAGCTTTTGACTCAAGCACTGAATGTGTAGTGATGTTTTATTTTATAGATTTACCACATTGTATTTATCAGCCATATTTTTGAAAGTTGAAAAACATTCGATTTGTAAAAGTCTAACCAGTAAAGAGATTATTACTGACCAGAGGAAGCCTGTGGTGAAGGATTATACTGGAAAAACTCAACAAGGGCTTAAAAAACACAAACCTGACAACAGACTCCATCTTTTGATTTGGCTCTGTTGCATTAAGGTTTCTTCATACTCAGCGTGTCAGATAACAGTTTGATATTACGTATGGAATAAAAAGCGTGTGTTATCCATCCAATCTTGTTATTTTTATTGTTTTATAAGTTTTTATAATTATGTGCATTCCCTGGAAAATGAACCCATGAGTTTGGTGTTGCTCTTCCAGTGGAGCTACAGAACACATCAATGACAAAATAATAATCAATGTGATTGCAATATAACATTTTATAAAGATATGAAGTTGTATGCCCTGTCTTACATCTAATGCTTCATTTACAAAAAATGAGGCAAATGATGTTGTTTTTTAGGGTAGTCGTTGCCAAATGGGGTAGTGATGCCTGAAACTAACCACTAACTGTTTTGTTCTGGTTTATTCAGACCACAGCCAGTACAAAGATCACAAAAAATACTTTACATGAGCTGAAAAAAACAAATTCTCACTCATAACATTTCTATAAAATATTTATGTTTTATTATTGTACTTCAGACAGCAGACAACTCTGGGCAGGATCTGCACTGGACCTGTGCCGAAGTCAGCAAATCCGGTGCGGATCCGGCCTGGAGTCATCTGCTGGTAAAATTTAAATTATAATAATTATATTATAAGTGGGATTTACCAGCACACAGACATTGGACCTAATATTGTACTTTTAGTAGTGGCATTACCAAAACAACTTGGTTTGCAAGTCAATTCAAATATTTTGGCTTGTATAAAGTTGACATAACTTATAAAATCAAGTTGAAATTGTTTAATTTAATTTTTATAATAAATATATGTTGATTTCACAAAAATGTTGCATATTTTTAATAGTGTAAAAATGTACTTGCTTCTGCATTTTGTGTTTTTGGATGTTAACAACAAACGCTATAAGAAGCATATTTTTCTCACTTTTATCAGTTTAACGGTAACACTTTACAATAAGGTTGCATTAGTTAACATTAAACAACAATGATCAATATAGTTTTTCAGCATTTATGAATCTTTGTTAATGTTATTGCAAATACAATTATTTATGGTAGGTTAATAGTGCATTAACTAATATTAACAGTTACAACTTTTTATTTTATTAATGTACTAAATGCTGAAAATAACATGTAAAACATTTGATGTAATAATGCAGCTGGTTGCCAGCAACTTACTGTAGAAGATAAAGACTGAATTTTTTAACAAATGTAAAATCTACAGTAAGTTACTGGCAGCTAGTTGCCAGTAATATCCAGTAATATTGTAATTTATACAGACATTTTTACAGTGTAAAGTAAGATTAATAAATGCTGTAGACGTATTTGTTCATTGTTAGTTTATGTTAGCTAACGCATTGACTAATGTTAACAAATACAACCTTATTGTAAAGTGTTACCAGTTTAAAAATAGATTAATTTTGCTACATTATATTTATTTACTGTATAAATTAAATCTGTGTTTCCCCACTGAAAAAAAATATGAAACATTTTTGTCAAATCAACATTTTATGTTACTTTAACTTTAGAAAAATAAAGTTACAAATTTTAACTTTTTTTATAAATTATGTCAACTTTTCACAAGCCAAAACTTAAATTGACTTGCAAAAGCGTTTTAACTTCATGCTGCATATTTTTTTGTCCAATAGTTGTGTTAAATTCGGCAGACCTTTGTTGAAACCGGTTAAATATATCTTTGATCTCTGTGTAGTTATCACAGAATGTGACATTTTGTTGTGTTTTCAGTGTTAAATACCTGACCTGGTCTGGCAAACTTAAAATTGATCCTAGTGTTTCAACTTCACCCTGGCATATACTGAGCATTTTCCAGCCAGTAATCCCAGTGTTCATAGATATGCTGTATTTTAGAAAATGGAGTGTGAAAACTGTTTGGCTTTGTGAAGTCTCTTTTGGCAAAGTATAAAGGGCTGTTAAACACAAATACTGGAAATGAATCACGAAACTGGGAAAATGGTATCGGTTCCTGCAAATGAGAAATCCTGAGCTGCACAGTTTGAGTAATCCTCTCTTATTTCTGTACAATGAATCCAAGACTTCTCATCCGAGGAATAAAAAGCCAACATTGTTTTCACACAAAGACCATTTAGGATCATTGATTTTTAAGAGTACCTTATACTATAATGAACATAAAAATTGATCTCACCTTTACAAGTTATTGTGTAATTCACACAAAATTCACACATATTTTATTATTTTCCATAATTCCAAGATTTATCATTTAGTGTGGCCTGTGTGGCTGTTAGAGTAGGTTGCTCTCCCTTACGAAAAATAACCATAATTTTTTTTTTTAAGTACACCAAGTCTAGTAACCATGGTTTTTGGTGTATTGAATACTATTAGCAAAACCATGGTTATTTTTTGGTACTTTAGTAAAATTGTGAGTTTTTTTCGTAAGGAAGAGCAACTGGGCTGCAGTAATGTGTTTTGTTTATGTTGTCATTAAAAAAGGTATAAACAAGTAAAATAAACTAGTTAAACAAATAAAATAAAATAGTTTTTGAACAGTAATATTAAATATTCCTTTTGGAAGTCTTTACCTAAACCAAGAAAAATTTATTAATGGATCAATTTGTTAAAAAATGATCCAAGCTCTGGCGCGCACTCGCCTTTACGCGCGCTCATTACGCACCTTTGAGAACAGTTCAGCTCACCTGCGCGCACACCTGAGCTCGTGCTCCTAGAAAAATGACTTGATGCTGTCAGATACGCTGCATTAATCGCGCAATGATCGTCGCATGGAGTCTGATGAGTCTGTGGATTGTGGGTCTGATCTGTTACTCGGACTGCACGTGCTCTCCGACATCTTTCTATAAGAGCTGCTGGATCCGCAGGTATCCCGAACTTTATGTGGATGTGGAGGAATCTCAGCGCAAAGGAGCTCAGATCCTGAAGGTTTATCGGGAGGAATCCGCAATCAAATGCAGCAGATCCTGCTGTACGACCCAGAACTGTGAGTTTACACAAGAAACAATCTGATAAAGTTTGCATTGAACTCAAATGTACTGACTATTCAAATGAACTGCATTGATTAGTTTACTATACCACGTAGAGTAGCTGTAACTTTACAGATCACATTTCTTTAAAGTTTTGTAATCAAAGACAAAGTATTTGGACACTTTCTAAAGGTTAGAGCTTAATAAAGTTTAAATATGATGATGATCGACACCCGTGGGAACTTCAGCAAAACTTGCTACATCTTTTAATCTTGTCTGAGAAAAAGACATAAGTGTAACTTAATACAAGTCTAAATAATTTGAAAAAAAAATTTTTTTTATACCTTAAGCATTATTCACAATTTAATTTTTAAAAAGTGTGCTTGTTTTTTTTATTAAATAAATTACATCTTTATTTTTAAATTAAACTATTTTCAAGTACCAAATAATACAATACAGACATCAAATAGTTTCCTAATAAAAATGTTTTAGTATTTGCTATACCCTTTGGATCATTTTATCTTTAAAATAAAAGAATGAATATACTATCATTTGTAAATTAACATATTCTTAAAATTCATACTTTTGACATCATTTTGATTATTTGTGCTCTTGTATAGCATAATGATATCAGCATAAAAGGTCATGAGTTTGAACCGAGGGATCACACTGATAAAAATATTTACTTTATAAGTTTGTAATGCACTACTGTGTTCACACCTGGTATTAAGATGTGTTTTGGTTGATCGGATCACAAGTGGGCGATGCAAAATACAGGTGAAAAATGAGTTGTAAAACGCTTCGAGCCTGTCCACATTCGGAGATGGTCTAAAAACGCATTCGACCAGATTGCTTTTGTGGTGTAGACGCTCATGTGGTTGAATGTGTTTTAATAGAAACAAAAGCCTACTCTTCAACTACTGATCCAATGTGTAATGTAATGTACTGTTTTTACATTTTTCATGACTTTTAGCGCAAACTTACAGTGTTCAGTGTGGTCTTTTCAAAAGAATTCGAGTACTTGAAAACAAAAATATTTGTCGACAAATATACAATTAGTTTCAGCCATATTTTGAATATTGCATAAGAAATAAGTGATGGAAACGGCAAATTACAAATAACAATCCCTTAATTCGCAAAAAAGTTTTTACGCTCAGTCAAGATGGTGCGATAAAGTGTAAATACACGTAATGGGAGATGAAAACGTATTTGACAAATAAATTTTGATGTAGCGAACATTAAACTCACATAACTGACCGTCTAGCTGTTTTCGCTGTTGTTGTCTTTATCATATATGGGGCTTAATGTTGTCACAATGACCTCGTGCTAGTGCCTGCATTAAAAATTCTTCATTCCTTTTTCTATGCGCAGCATTCAGTTTGGGAATAACAAGCTGCACTGTTAGTAAATGTATAACTTGCCCAATCGTAACTAAATGCAGTCCTGTCTCCATTTTCTAATAGTGTCTTGTTTTATTTACTGTTGGTTACCAATACCACCGTCATTCACTCGAAACAACTTGATGGAAACGCACCTAAATCTCATTTGTGTGTTTTTCTTTTTTTGCTAATTTTGAAAAGTTTCACTTCACGTTTTGATGGAAACCCCACTATTGACAAAACTAAAGTGGTTGCTTTCCGCCTCTTTCATTTTGCGAGCGTGTTAAAGTTATCAATAGGCTTTATGCCCAGCTGCACTACCAGCACCTTGTTTCCTGTCTGCCATTATTGGACAAACTGATTAATCCAGGTGTTCCTGACCTCAGTAGTCACAACAACAATAATCAGACACACCTGGATTAATCAGTTTGTCCAATAATGGCAGACAAGTAGCTGGCTTAAGTTCAGGAAGTAGTGCAGCTGGGCATAAAGCCGATGGCTCTGAAATATCAAATAAAGCTCTTAAATATACATCTACAAAATGTTGTGCAGCTTGTTGAATTTCAACACAGGCAGCGGTACTCTGACATTAAATTAGTTCAGGTCAAATTAATCACCGCATTTCTCCCGCTCGCGTTTAAATGACTCGCCCATAGACCATCCCCTTGACATTATCAGGACAGAAGCGGTAAAAAGTGGTCTGGACTAAAGGTATAGATTAAAACACCAGGTGTAAACGTGATCCCACTTGTGATCCAATCGACCAAAATACCTGCTGTAAACAGGGCCTAAGTTGCTTCGAATAAAACGTCGGCCCAATGCATAAATGTAAATCTGAATGAAGTTTTATTTAACAAAATTCGGGAGGTGCACGTTCAGTAAAATCAACCAATCAGTGCAAGAGGAAGCCGGTATATAAAGCCGTCTCTCTACTCTATCCCGCAACAAGTTTCACACCATCCTCTCGGCTGAGTCTTTTCCCAGTAGGGGGGTACTCTGGGTTCGGGACAAATTCCAAGCTCGGAGCCCTCCACGGATAGCACACCAAATATGCATAAATTAATATACACATTTATTTATTTTTGATTTCATACGTGTAAACTCGTTAAATGTTGATTAAAAACATTTAATAAAGTATGGTTAGTTCTACAATGTTTATTATTTCATCATTTAATCCTGCAGTCTCCTGTAGTTTGGCTGTGTTTCATTACAACACAACTCAAGACAGCGTGAACTGCTTTCACCTTCAGTGTTTGAATCCTGACAGCTGCAGTCTGCACCACAGAAGAAACGTCATCCTTTATAATGTGACTAAAGGTACACACCTAAACGTCTAGTGTCTTTACTATATGTAAAAGTTATAAGGTAATACTGTATGATCATAAACTTTATGTTGTATAAAGCCTGCCCAGAATAACTGAATGTCATCTCATCTGCTACAGAATGGCATTAATCATCTTAATGTTGGGTTTTGCCATTCAGGTGTAGATCCTGATCTGCTGGTGTTCGGCAAACACTTCACCACCAACGTCCGTGTTCTTCCTCACATGTCCTCCTCACGACTCAACGTCTCTGAACCTCTGACATCAGACAAGCGTCATTTCAACCATCCACCCAACCCTCCTGTCCGCTCCATCACCTCCCCATCCACCAGCACGACAAAACCTACGACCCAAGCTGTTTCCACTTCACACGAATCCCAGAATCACTTTATCTGTTGTACTACCAAACCTGCATCGACGGCTGATGAGAATACACCAGAACGGGTTGTATCGACTACATCACAGCCCAAACAGACTCAACCTATGACACAGCTGCTTCATACGACAAAACCAACTGATCAGCTTGATACAACCAGTGACACCTTTACCAGTACTCCCAGTAGCTCAAATCTCTTTTCAACCACTACAGCCCAGCCAAGCTCCACTTACAAACCCATCGTAATCACTGAAGCTCAAACTATCTTCATGTCCGGGACTTTAACCACCCAACAGGTTTTGGATGTACAAACTACAACTCAAAGCAGCACTGTCACTAAAACAACGCCTTCTGAGCTCTCCACAACTAACCACCGTCCTCAAACGCTATTCAAGACCACAGCTACCAAATTAGATGAATCTTCACAAATGACAGCACAAACTGTCACCCACAATGTACCGTCCCTCTCCAAATCCTTAAAAACCATGAAGCCCCTGACAGCTGTGACCCAGACAAACGCACCTAAACAAACTATTACTCAAATCACTACAGTTTTGTCTCCAGCTGGTTTACAACCAGAAGATAAAACAACTTCCATCCTCACAAGACACGAGACCCTAAACCTCACCAACAACCGTACGAGCGATTCAACGACTACTACCAGCACGCCGGGTTCTTCTCTTACCGCCTCTACCAGCAGTAGGGTGGATAGTCAGCCGTACCCGAACGACACCAAGGGTTACATCGGTCGAAACATCACCACAGATGATGCTCCTCATCCTGACGGAGATGGAAGTTTGACAACGGTGTGGCATTTGGCGGCCAACACCGTGCTGGTGGTTTTGGCTACCTGTGCAACCATAACATTTGGTTGTTGTTGTTCTGTGTTTGTTGCTCTGAGCTGGAGAGGACGCAGAAGAAGAAAAGGAAGATACCACACCGATCTGAGGGCCAAAAGAGGATCCATGAAACTCATCAAGTATGTCATCGTACGAGAGAGCTCGTAACGTGTGTCTGCTCGTGTTTCTTAAATAATGCTACCTTGTAACTTGTTTTATGTGGTTGGTTAGACTTTATCCGCTATGTAAACAATTCAGTGCCATGTATGGATTAGAAGAAGAAACTGTAAAATACCCTGGTAAGTAGGTATCTTATAAAGCAGTATATTTATGCTTATTTTTTGGAACAGCCTTCGTATTGGAGTGTTAATGATGTTTTAAAAATGTGCCCTACGTAGGTTGCTCTTTAGGCTTTGGAACAGAATGAATCATTTTTGTGACATTTTTTAACAAAATGTAAAAATCTTGTTTTATAAGTGAATATGAAAGTATGCATAAAACAGAAGTATTAGTAAACTCTTCCTTGGACAGTCTTTAAAGCGTTCGTTCACCCCAGAATTAAAATTTTGTCATTAATCACTTACCCTTGTGTTGTTTCTCACTTATAAGACCTCCGTTTTCGGTACACAAATGAAGATATTTTTCATACAATTTCAAGGCCCTGAATGGCAGTAAAGAATACTTTTGTGTTCATAAAGTCAGTCTCCAACATGTATTCACAAAAGGCTTAAGCACTGGCATTATGTAATAGATATACTGTATATGTTATTCGACTGCTCCATAGATGCATCCGCCAAACAGTCGTTAATAGGGCATCTATGTACAGATATATATCTATGGCTGACATTTAAAACACATGGATGGTTCACGAAAGCAACAAATGCATGCCTTAAACCCTGGCATCGTGCAAAAGACATATGTTATTCGACTGCTCCATAGATGTATCTACCAAACAGTCATTAATAGGGCATCTATGTATAGATATATATCTATGGCTGCCATTTAAAACACATGGATGGTTCACGAAAGCAACAAATGCATGCCTTAAACCCTGGCATCGTGCAAAAGACATATGTTATTCGACTGCTCCATAGATGTATCTGCCAAACAGTCATTAATAGGGCATCTATGTATAGATATATATCTATGGCTGCCATTTAAAACACATGGCCGGTTCACGAAAGCAACAAACGTATGCCTTAAACCCTGGCATCGTGCAATAGACATATATGTTATTCGACTGCTCCATAGATGCATCCGCCAAACAGTCGTTAATAGGGCATCTATGTACAGATATATATCTATGGCTGACATTTAAAACACATGGATGGTTCACGAAAGCAACAAATGCATGCCTTAAACCCTGGCATCGTGCAAAAGACATATATGTTATTCGACTGCTCCATAGATGCATCCGCCAAACAGTCATTAATAGGGCATCTATGTACAGATATATATCTATGGCTGACATTTAAAACACATGGATGGTTCACAAAAGCAACAAATGCATGCCTTAAACCCTGGCATCGTGCAAAAGACATATATGTTATTCGACTGCTCCATAGATGCATCCGCCAAACAGTCATTAATAGGGCATCTATGTACAGATATATATCTATGGCTGACATTTAAAACACATGGATGGTGTATTCTTGTCACTTCATGAAATGAAAATTGAACAACTGTAGTCACACGGACTATCGTAGCAATGTCTTTACTGCCCTTTTGGCCTTGAAAGTTGTGAGTTGAGTTGCTGTCTATGGCGGTGCAGAAAGCTCTCGGGTTTCATCAAAAATTTGTGTTCCGAAGATGAACGAAAGTTTTAAGGGTGTGGAGTGACAAAAGGTAATTCAAAAATGTTAATCCTGTGGTGAACTAACCTTTAACATTATAATGTGTACCTTTATAATTTCATTACAGGCACAATATGTAGGATTTTCACCAGTAGAGGTCGATATTACACAATAACAAAGGCAAAGCTAAATTACGTTATAAAGGAGAGATGTTGGGATGATGGGAGATTTTTTTTGTTGTGTCCAGAGACGAAAGGAATTTATAATCATGTTCACGGATGACGTAATGAGTCAATGTTTTTTTACCTGTATGTTTGATCAAATTATTTAATGCATCGTAATGAATTCGCTGCAAAGCACAACAGCTGTGTGTAAGCCGCCACTTCGCATTGTTCACTCGTGTTGCCATTGTTTCTACAAACGGAAACTGAGGATAGCATAGAAATTAAATCAATAAAAGGATGACAATTACAAAGGACACAAGGAATGAGCCATTATTTAAAACAGGAATTTACAATTCCTTTGGAACTTTTAGAATAATGTAAGTGCACAACTCTTTTTTATAACAAAAATCTTACATATTGTGATTTATAAGTTTATATCTTTAACTCTTTCCCTGCCATTAACAGGTTATCTCGTCAATTAAAAGAAAATGCTTCCCTGCCCTGACAAGTTTTTACGGTAATCTATATTTCCCCTTTTATCCACTAGGTGGTGCTCCTACTCAACTTATAAAACACGAAAGCATCCACTGATCCAAAAACAGTTAAAACTCTATGTTTGTTTTGATCACCGTTCTGAATCTGATGTCTAAAAAAGTCAAAAATGCAATTATTTCAGCTTTTTGATCAAAATTTGGTATTTTTGAAGAAACTTTTTTTTTCTTAAGCAGTGGCTCTGTGTTTTCATTAGATATTTTGTATGTTTGTATATTTATCGAAAAAAAAAAAAAAATTCTGAAAGGCATTCAACTTTTGCTTGCTTCCTTGTTTGGCAACTTAAAAAAAAAAAAAAAAATGCTTGCGGGGAAAGAGTTAAAAATGGCAAATGAGCTGCATCAATTTATTCAGTTTATTGTTGCTCTTAACAAATAAAAAGCGTCAATTTCTCCTACTGTTGTTTTTCAACATAAGATGATCTCCGCATATATTCAGATAGTTGTGCAACAACTGTCCAATCTAAACCATCGGGTCTTTATTCTCTGAGCGAGACAGTTCACAAGCTCGGTTTTGTTCTAAAGAGGCAGTTGGTCACTAAGTGCTTTTAAGATGCGCAAGACTGCTGCCATCTCTTCAGCCGTCCAAATGGAAAAAGCCGGAAGCTCTCGAGGTGGAGTTTGGTTTCTTCATTCTCAGAGCCGCAACTAATGGAGTATTTTCACCTGATCTCCAATCAAAGCCTTCTTTTAGAAAGGGTGGATAATGACACTCGATGTAGTATTATGAATGCGTTTCAGCCTGGTGTTTAATGTTCTGAGGAGAATTGTTTAAGGGGTGAAAACTAAACTTGGTGATTGATATTTAAAGTAATACGTCATCAAAAAATCCACCTTTTTACTCACCCTCATGACAGTCCAAAGCCTTTTAACACTTCTGTTTCCATGTAACTCTCAAATTAAATGTAAGGTCCTGCACAAGGTGTTTGACTTGATCACCACCATTGAAATCAGAGATTCAGACATTTGTGTTTCATGGAAAAAAATTGTAAATTATGACAATTTTATTTACAAAACATTAAGTTTAGTTTGAACAAAGAATGCATTGTAATAATTTGTTAAATTGTTCTCTTATATCCACACAGAAGGTTTGTGTCTTTATTAAGTGCAAAAATTTTCCAGAGTCAGTGTTTCATGTCCATTTACAACCCTTGGATTTGCCTTTAGTATGAAATGGTCTATTATTACCTTATTTGAAAGGGTCATGAATAATAATGTTGAGCTCTGCTCTGATTGGCTGTTTCTCCTTCAGTAGCTCTGTGTGTGTGTAAACAGATCTTATGTTTGAGTCTGTATCAGATTTTGAGGAATAATCAATTGTTTGGTGATTGTTTATGGACTTTCTCAGTGGTGTGTGTTTTTTTCAGTATGGATCTGCAAAACGTAACTGTAACGTAAATAGTAGAACTTCAGCCTAAACGTTAGCATATAGCATTAACTAGCATATAGCATTAACTAGCATATAGCCCTAACTCAACAGTCATAACTTTGTTTTTAGCATTTTAACAACGTTGTACTTAATTTAATGCGTAATTTAATGTTAGGGTGTACATCTTGACTGTAATGTTACAGTTGGTGTTATGTTGAGATCGTCATTCTACGGCACCTTTAAGTTTATAATCGAAGACTTTTAAAACAAGCACGAGGTGGTCATAAAAGAGTTTGGACTTTGGATTGCTTCAGTGGTTTACTTTTTAAATCTTCAGCTAAACAGATACCAAATACACAGAATATACATTATTTGATAAAGGAAACCAGTATTACAGTTTTATTACTACAGTAGCACAATTTATGGCGTACAAGTGAAGACAACCTTAAATTGTTCATTTATTTTCCCCAAAATTAAGCTCCAGGCTGCTAATGGTCCTCAGAGATTCAGAAGTTTCTTCACAGCTTCTTTGTACTTCCGGATGTTGTCTTCAGTCTCGCCCTCATTCTTTAACCTGACCACCGTGTCTTTATACTCCTGAACCTCCGGCTGGGCCAGCACCTCCTGCCTGCTCCCTCCCTCCACTTCATCTCCCACTCCTAGCGGTCGCATGCGCAGGAGAGTTTCCAGAATGTTCTTCTGGGATGAGCTGTCTTCCCACTCGTATTCCTCCATGTCCGCACGCGTCTTCTCTCCTTCCCAAGCCTCGGTTTTCTGTTGAACAGAGAGTTAGTACTGAACTAATGGAACCAGACAGAATTGCAAAAAGTGATTGTTTTTTAACAGGTTCCCCAAAATTTGACACGAGTTCGCACAAAAAAATATTACTTAGCCGAGAGTGCTGACATCCTCATTTTGACTCAAGCTCAAGCAAGCCATTGTGATAACACTTGCAATGACTTCAACTTCAAGATCAATACTCTCTCTCCTGTACCAGAGACTACATTTCCCCAATTCTTCCCTGCAGTCAACCACAAAAGCTTCATTGTATGTATGAAGGTCTATATGTGCCCCAGGGCAGAAAACCCTGTCGCTGGTGCAGGTGTTCAAGAATAATGACCGTCAACGAGGCTTCCTCCCATTCCCATCCATCAGAAACAATCCCTTAACTTTTCAATCTTTGTTTCTATGGAGATGAAGGTGGTCCGGACAGATCTTTGGGATTTGATTAGGACCCGAATGATTCAATTTAGCCGAAGAGGCAAATCAAATGGTTTGCATCCAATTGATGAGATTGGCCTTTCACTTGAGAAAATGAGAGCGTAATTGAAGTCTTGACTGAAGAGTCAGAGATGCTTGAGCTGTACGAAAGCGATCGTGATTATTTAATCACTCCGATTGTCCATTGGAAAAAAACATCAGAGTTATGAAAAAACCAAATATTATTTGATGTGAATTCCTTTATATGCGTTTATGCTCTTTTAGGTTGAATTGTAGTTGATTTGTTAATGCACACTATTAAAGGTGCACTGTGTAGATTTTAGCGGCATCTAGCAGTGAGATTGTGAATGGCAACGGCTCAGTCCACCGTTCATTGAAATGCATAGAGAAGCTATGGTAGCCATAAAAAAACAAACATGTTGTTGTCTATGACAAAATACAGTGGTGACGAAACACGGTCTGTAGAGCAGTTTGTCTGTTTAGGGCTACTGTAGAAACACGGCTGCACAAAATGGCGACTTCCATGTAAAACGGCTCATACTAAGGTAATAAAAACAATACAGTTCATTATGTAAGGTCTTTATACACCACTGATAATATAGTTATGTAGATTATATTGCATTTCTGTCAAGGGATCCTCCTAAAAGTTACACACTGCACCTTTAAAACTACGGTAATTCTTCATAATCTTTCATTTTGTAATCATTTGAAGTCCTGTCCTTTATTTATTAAGTGATTTATTAATATCCCATTCCACTTTAGGGCAGCATAACGATTAATCGTGACTAATCGTTGGCAGAATAAAAACGTTTACATCATATATGTGTGTGTACTGTGTATAATTATGTATATATAAATACTAGGGGTGTAAATCGGACAGTTCATTACGATACGATACAGTATTGGTTTTCTCCGCTATCGATGCAATATTTGCCGATACAACAAAAATGTATTTGATGCAATTGCGATTCGTTACTTTATTAATATTTTTATATTATGTGCCTGGTTCAGCAGTTAACAAAAATGCGCACTTTGGTGGAAATGTGTAGATAAGCATTAAGTAGGGCTGTAATGATTAATCGTGCAAATGCAAGTTTTCTCAATGAATGAATTTGAATGAATTACGGTGAAATCCCAGCACATCCCAAAGCTAGGGGGCGCTCTTGTGCAGAAACTCCCTTTGTGCCACAGAAGAAGTAGCATTACGAACGCTATTCCAGGAAATGTCTACAGGAATATTTATATCGCTGTTCTTCAAATTGTTTCAGGTATTTTCATGATAATAAAGAATATTTTAAATGATTTTGTTTAACGAGTGTTGCTTTTTTAAAACGCACGTTATAAACGACTCCGACTCGTAATGAATTTAGATTGATAAGGACATCCTACTGACCAAATGCCGTAGTACACGAACAAAGTACATGAAACACAGAATCGCAACCTTGCGATTCAGAATTGATTTCAGACAGGCATTTTTAATGGGACACACGATTAATCGTTACAGCCCTAGCATTAAGTCAAGAAATGAGGACGCGAATAGTTTCAAAATAATTATGTGTGGCATCAATGCAATGTATCGTTAGAAATGTAATCAATGTTTCGATCCATATCAATGTATTTTAACACCCCTAATAAATACACATGCATGTATATATTTTAGAAATATGTTAATATACATTTTTATATTTATATAATTTATGTATTTATATATATATATATATATACACACACACACACACATATTAAATCCATAAATATATTTTTTTTCTTAAAACTATGAATGCATGTATGTGTATTTATATATACAAAATTATTATACACAGTACACATATACGATGTAAACAAAAACTTTTATTCTTCAAACGATTAGTCACGATTAATCGTTATACAGCCCTATTACCTTAATACATTACAGGTAACCAAATTTATTTCATATTGAAATTAGGATTATATTTTTTTAACCCTTTCAAAACCACATCAACTAAAACTCATAGGGGCATATATAATCTCTCAATTTGTTCCTGAACCTCTTCTGTTCAATGTGAACGCAGTCTGAATGGATTATCCTCTAGCTGTATTGGCAGCTAAATCAGGTCTTGGAGATTCAATAACCCTCATGGTCTTGAACAATCACTTGCTTTGTGGTTCAGAATCCCCCCCTTTTTAACCCAACGTCACGCAGCCCAGCTTTGACTGTTCTGAGACTCGTCTGTTGTAGCCATTGTGCCAGTAAAAGGCCAGCGGACATTGTTACACTTCCCAAGCAGAACCGCAAACAAAACTGGACCGTGGCTTTCGGCCAGTGACGTTCAGACTTTCAGTAAATCTAAGAACGCCGTCACGCAACACTGCGGCCGGTGAGTCTCCTGTGATAGGAAACATAAGCGTTGTGTTTGAGGACGAGCAAATGTTGACATCCGATACAAAGTTTTTCTGTCGTCGACCTTGTCGGAATGTTAAAAGTTCACGTTCTTTACTTTTTAAAGATGCTTTGGGAAGTTTACGTCAAAAGACAGTCGCTGTCTACGCAACCTGTTGGAAGCTCCTGAAAGGTTTCGTGTAGGAAGCATTTCGTTTGCCGACTTTGAGAAGTTCAAGTGGATTCATTTCACGGCTCTTGTTCTTAATCTGTGTTTTATCAGTTGTGTTTGAAGCAGAACCTGTTAATTCATCCTCTGTTGTGCTAATGAGGTGAAAACACGATACTCAAGGTTACCAATCGCTTTTTAAGAGTCTCACTTAATTCACAAAAGAAACTCTCATTACATCTTTCACCAATTAAACAAAGTTTTACACTTTGATCGTGAACTCGAGAATAAGTGGAGGCGATTCATATAGTAATGCTACAGGATTTTCAGCCCGAATTTCCCTCCTGAGGATCCAACAGAAAATCAAGTCCGGGGTCTAATTTAAAATGCGTGCGTACAGACAAAACAGGGCGTACGTCAGTTCCCACTAGGGATGCTTAACGATTAATCGCGATTAATCGTTAGCAGAATAAAAGTTTTTGTTTACATCATATGTGTGTGAACTGTGTATAATAACTTTGTATAAATAAATGTACACACATGCATGTATTTGTTTTAGAAATGTTTACATGTGTATATACATTTGTATATTTATGTATAATTTATATTATATATAAATATAAATACTTAATATATAAAAAAAATCTTAAAATTATACATGAATGTGTTCATATTTATATATATATATATATACATATTTATTATACACAGTTTACACACATATGTGATGTAAAAAAAAACTTTTATTCTGCTAACGATTAATCACGATTAATTGTTTAGAATCCCTAGTTCCCACGGAAAAGTTGTGATCTATAAAAAACAAACTTGACGGGAGAACGGGCTTGCAGGGTGGGATCTGAGGATAATTCATGTACGCATACTTGCAGGTGATCTGTGATTTATAAAGGGAACATTGCTTTGTTTTATAAGTCTTAAAGGTGTAGCGGAGGATTTTCTCGAATTTTAGAAAAGAACCGCCTTCTCCACTTTTAAAATAATGCAATTGCGCAACACTCCTGATTGACAACTAGGAGGACCAATAGTCTTGATGATCCACCCGGAAAAAGAAATTCCTCCGCAATACCTTTAATTGGCTTTTGCGCGTCCGTAGACTTTTAGTAAGAATCCTACACACAGTTTTATAAATGAGACCCCTGGACCTCAATTGGTTAGAAGGTTCGTCTCAGATGATTTCAGATCAATTTACAGATCAATCAAAACACCTCCTGTACTGAAGTTTGGTCGTTTTTAGTATAATTTCTTATCAATTTCAGTTTATCACATTTTCGTGCAGTCCTACTGTCAGCCAATCAAACAAAACTTTCCAATGACTGCGCTTCTACTCTTAGGTTGCTCATTGGATGAGACAGGTGTCAATCATGTCAGATCAGGTAACTAATAACTTTTGAAACAATCCTGTTTTTACCAGCTGCTATTTTTTTAAATCATTTTAAAGAGATTTCACAAAAATCGATGTTAATTTTAATCTAAATAACAAAGACTTTTACACAGTTATTACTTGGTAGTTCTCAGATTACCATAAACGCAAGGACCTAAAAGCACTGCTGTTTTTTACCCCCGTCCTCATCCCATCCGTTCTCTTGATGTCGGCCTTCAGGGGGTCTGGGTGATGAAAAACTGCCCCCCTGTCAGCAGGCCCCCAATAAAACTTTCATAAGACTGAGTTACAATAGAGCCCGTGAAAAATTCATGTCCTGAATGAACCACATCAGAGAGGCTCTCCTGTTTTCAAGCTCATGTGAATGGAAATGATATCATTCAGCACCAGTGAAGGCCAAAATCAGATCCCCATCCAGTCATCGATCGCTTTGCTGAAATCTCCATTTTAATCCTAACATTCGATCCTAAATACACTAGTCAATATTTGAAGTGGATTAAAACCTTTCATAAAAGTATTTGTGTTTTAAACAATACCTGTTCTAGTCCTAGGACAACTTTGATTAACTTTTTTGATCCATTTCAAATGTTAAAGTGACACTTAGTAGTTTTTCAACCTTCATTATATATTTTCAAGACTCTTGTGATGGTACATCGACTTAAAATAGGTTGAATGACATGTCTACAGTAGCCTGACGGGGTCTATATCGCTTTTACTCGTACTTTTAAACTTGGAGTTTCGGGTAGTAACCCGAGCACAAAAAAATAACAAAAAAATTAGACTGCTTTACGCCATACGTCACTTCCTCCACTTTGTCAAATTCGGACGTGAGAGAGCAGCTATTTATTGATGTTTTTGTCATGGCCGAAGCAGCAACTAAGAAAAAGAAACCTAAGGTTTTGTCGGAGGAAAACGGGAGAGTTACAGAATAAAAGGAAGGATGAGGATCAATATTGAGCCAGCGTTCACTCACTGCCGTGAAATAAATGGACTTGGCCGTCATGCTTTTGGACTAGTAAGTAATGTTATATTGCTTGCATATATAAGTCCTGTCTGGTGCCCGAACACTAATTATTTTATTTCTGACATGAATTTTGCTGGAGGCTACTTGGGGAGTGTAGAAAGTGACTCTGTGGCGTCGCAGTAGTGTCACGTGCTTACGACATTGGCGACCCGGGTTCGATTCCTCTTCAGGCAATTTTTTAATAAAAACTTTAACCAAGCGACCACCGTTACAACTGGCTTGTAAACGTGGGCTACACAATCTTTTTGCGTTAAAAAAAAAATAAAACCCATAAAATTATATTCATATGACATGCTGGAAGGCACACCGCCTACTTTGTGACCTAAAGAGTTGTCTTCTTTTCCTTTGCGACCGTGCTGCGGCGCTTGTGGCCTCTAGGGGCACTAGACGTGAAAAATACATGTCTAGCACCCCCAGTGGCCAAAAAAGTGTGCCTTTAACTAGTGTATAAATAAATCACACATATAAATGTGCTTAAGAAACACTACAGATGTATAGATAAACAACTCTTGATCTCTGATAAAGAGCAAATGAATCTGGCTTCTTACCCAGGACTCATGGTACAGGACTGTGAGCAGGTACATGGCGTAGTCGTAATTCTGCTGTCTCAGCGGGCAGCTGAAAACACACACAGTAGGATCAAGTTTAAAGATGAAATATTAAAAACTGCTTGATTTTAAATTACACCTGTCGCTCTTCTTCCCACCTGTCTGTGGTGATGGTGAGCATGTCTGTGTCTTTGGAGTAACGCTCGCCGCTAAGTTTGATCATCTTTTTCCTGGCATGATCATCCAGATTTAAACTGGAAAGCTTCACCTGTAAAGATTAAAAGCTTATAACTCAAATCTGTCCAAATTGGTTCTTTAAATTGTACAAATTCATGAGTTATAGGCATGAAAAAGTCTAATGAAGTGAACAACTGGACTCAAATACTTTGTTTGCTGGATGTTTGTATGACAATGTAAGAGGTAAGTAAGAGGTTTAATGTAATAAAATTTATTTTTTTAATAGAAAAGGTTTCAAAAATAGCATTGTTTTGTTTAGTATGTAGCAAACAGCTTGTTTTAAACTCATCAGTTCACATCTGTGTAGTTGATCAGGGTTCATCTGAATCTTTAGCAATCACTGGCTTTCTTCTAGCACATCTAAATTCTTATTCTTATCTAAATTAAATTTATTTTAATTGTGTTAAATCTTATTCTTTAAAACAACAAACCCCAAGAAAAGATCAAACAACTTCATATAATTCTGTCCCTTTAATCCTGCTCAGAATCAGCCAGTAAGATCAAAGACAATCTGCTGTGATGTCATCACTAAGCTTCCTTTAGCCAACAGATCGGAAAAAAAGTGTGCATGTGTCTTCCAGTATTTGTTTACACATGGGTAGGGCATGCAATATCACTTTATACATTTTAAAATTGCTATCCGTTTAAGAAAGGGTGAGGTAGTGGCGTGAGGGGAAGACCATCTTTTGTACAATAAATCTACGCTTTGATCCCTTCACTTTAAGATTTAATCCATCGGGATTACTGTCAAATGATGAATCCCACATCACAGTTATAACTCTGTTCAGACAGATGGTGACAGATTAATGATAAATCACATATTTTAGATTATAAATGAAGAATATATGGAAGAGTATTTGTTGAGGTCATGTCCTCACAAACACATGCACGCTTTTTTGTGCTCATAGGAAATGGTCTCCTAATTTTAATAATTAAACACGGTTACTTTCAAAATAATGATGCCATTTTAGACCAATCTAGATAAAAGGGGAGACGTGGAGAGATTATGTTCATAAAACTGTGATATCAGTATCAAACAGCTCCGCTAAGCAGACATGAAGATGTTTCGCTTTCTGACACAACAACAAAAACAAAGTTAACAGAATTACCTGGAGTGTAACTATTCTTGCATCTGGATTTCGCAGCGATTGTCCAGCAGACACAAATTCTTTACTCTGTATCTGTATTGGGAAATGCTCCAGGCATTTATCATCCGAGTCCAGGACAGAAGGCCAATCCGTGCAAAATGCTGAACACATTAAACAGGGACAAACATTATGTACCTCTCATTATTTCATGCATATCATTTGCATATCAATTGCTTTTATGACATAAAATTGTAACTTACGTTTCAGGGCTTCACAATGTTGTTTAATGGCTACTGGGGTTAAATGCAAAAAGTTTGGAATCTAAAAGAGATTATACCATGAGGTTAAAAAGTGTTTCTGAGATTTATAAAAGTTAGTAAATACAAAACAGGCACCTTTATCAGTTCCAGGTTGCCCTTCTTTTCAGGTGGTACTCCTCTCTTCACCGGGTAACCCATCCGAACAGGCAGGGGCACTACTGATGGTTTGAATGACGCTGCTGTCGGGTAAACTGAGGTCCAGTCCTGACTGACGCTCATACGCTCTGTCCTGGGTTCTCCAGCCTGGGGGATGCATAGAGATTGTTATGAACCAGATCATAGCAACATCCGAGCGTATGAAAGTTAAAACTTGGGAAAGTGTTAACCTGTCTCTTTGACCTCCGCTGGCCACGAACTCCTCTGCCTGCAGTTTCTGAAACATTAAAAGAGGGCTCAAGTTCAATGTCAATACTAAACTGAATAACACTACACACAGTAATATGAATTATACTGTAGGAAACCAATTCACTTAGTTATAAGTTAACATGACTTTACCAAATACATCATAACAACTACACTGCAACCTTTGCCAAATGTACTGTGCAAGTACTATGGTATTGTTGATGGCATTATACTGTATGGTAAAACCTTTATTTACATGCCACTTCAATAGATTATTATCATAACATGTTTATAGTGCAATGTCCAAGCAGTTCATGAACAAAAAGCATGGTAATATCACTTTACTATTTGCACTAATGTATTAGTATTTAAATTATTCAGTCAAAATATAACTTGGAATTGCAAATGTACATAACTTACACGCAAATGTTATCATCTCACATAATGAATAAATAACAAGCATCACTATCAGATTGATCACGTCAGATGAGTCACGTAATCGGATGTAAATGATAAACTCTTTACCTCGTTCTGTTGCCACAACGCTTGTTGAGAGGACAGAGGAACTTGAGATCCTCCTGCTAAATGAGATAGCATGATATATTCCTTTATAATTACACTTTATTCTGCATGTGGAGGACAGAACAGGGTGACAGATGGACGCAGCCATGATGGAATAACATGAAGCGTGACTACGGCAACGCGGAAGTATATAAGTAACGCGAAGCTGAAAATACCAGCAGCGTGAGACGCCAAAGAAATGAGTGAAACACGATTCTTTATTTACACTAAAATATTCTTTGGATTTATTTAAAAAAAATTTAAGAAGCTACAAGCAAAATAAAAAATCTGCTTTTAAGTTAAAAACACGATCTTATCATGATACGGCAAAAATATATTTTTAAATATAATTTTAAATATATTTTAAAATATAAAAAAATGGCTAAAATATGTACTGAAATATATTTTGAAATATTTTAAAAATATATATTTTTTCAACAATATATTTTTGGCAATCGTTTGTATATTTTTGAAACATATTTTACTTGGAAGAAAATCTATGTATGTTACCAACTTGTAAACATAACAGGTTTGAAAAAAATAAAATAAAATATATTTTCAATTGCAAAATTATTTATATTTTATACATACTTTTACTTTATACATTTCATACAAACTTTTATATTTTGTATAAAACACATTTTAAAATATAAAAATCTGATAATATATTTTTAAAATTCAAATATATATTTAATTAAGCTTTACTTTCTACAAAATGTATTTAGCTTATATTTAAAACATATGTTTGGCCAAAGAAATTTTTCCGTAAAAATAAATCAATCTAAGTACATAGTGTCAAAACAAGCTTTCTTGAGTTTTTAAGTCGATACAGCGTTAATTTAATGATTAACCCTTAAGACGCTGGAAAACATCCAGACGCGACCATCACTTTTATTAACGTCGTCCATGCGCGCTCTCGGTCTCTCCGCGTCAAGTGCATGCGCGCTCTCGACAACTGCACATGTGCAAGTGAGCGTCAGTCGCAAACAACTCTCTGAATGATCGCGTTCATAACATGTTTTCTTCACAGATGAAGAGCGGATGGAGGGACGACATCTGCACGAGAGGTATCATCGCTTTTATTATCGCTTTTGAACTTTTCTTTCCTCATTTTGTGACAGATGTTGTTGATTGACAGAAATGAGATGAGCTTTGGGGGAAAGTGTCTTGAATATGTTTGTGTATATACGTATTCATAAACAGATACACATAAGTGCACACAGATAGTTTTGAAATGGCATTGTTGTGTGGATATGAGGTGAATATAAAGAAAAAGAAAACCAATGTATGTAAATATAGTGAATTTTAATACATGAAGTTTTACTACACCTTGACAGTAAACATTTGATTCAGTAATTGATTTCAGTAATTGTATTTCAAACTAGAAGGAGAGACTTCTGACTATAAATATATAAGATAATGTTTCAATGTTCAGTTAAAGTCTATGAAAATGTGTAAATTATGAATTAATAAATTAAATTTAAAAATGTATGATACATCAAAACTGTTACACATGTCAAGACCTCACATCAATAAGAAAATATACAAGAGATACATTTTCCCTCTTTGCATGAATACACAATGTTAGCATGAGGGTTATTCTTCATGAATGACTGGATGTGCATGTGTGTGTGTGTGTGTTTATCTGGTGTCCACTAAATCCTCTTGACACGCTGTGAGTGTTTTTTTCTCTTTTGACATTGTGATCTGTAGCTTAATGCCATCCTCTGAAACCATATCTGAGAGCGGACAGTGATGTAGCCGTGGCTTCTGTCAGCGTTTCTGCCAGTGTGACTGACAGATGTGACACAGAGGATGGAAAAGTTTGGTTTCGATTTGTCTTCATTCACAAAAGCTTTTTTCCTGTGGCTTTGTGTGTCCATCCACCAGTTATCTCATGATAGAGATGGATTTCGCTTCTTAGGAGAAGAGTTGGGTATCCTCCTCCTCCTCTCAATGGCTGTGTAAAGATGAATGCTATATAAAACACTAACAAGTAATGATCCTATTATAGTTTTCTCTCTCTGCCTGCCATACTGTAAGTTGTTCAGTTTACTGTAAAAAGTAAACTTTCAAGTGAAAATGCAAACTTGATCAAGTGCAAAGTAAATAAACCTTAAAAAAATTACTTCAGTTGGGAACACCTAAAAAAATTAAACTTTATTAACTTAAAAATTTCACTTAAAGTAATAACATTTAAAGTGAAAAAACTTAAAAATTACTTCAATTGGTAACACTTAAAAATGACATTTTATCAATTTAAATTTTTTACTTAAATGTTAAAATGTAAAATGATAATTTTTAAAGAAAATACTTCCATTGGTACAGTAACACTCAAAAATAACGTTTTATCAACTTAAATTTTTCACTTAAAGAGATAAAATGTAAGAAAAAAAATTATAAATTTTTTTAGATGTTTTTTAAGTTAATTAACTTTTTAACATACTTTTTACAGTGATGCTACAAGGACAATTTAGTTAATTCTGTATAAAAATTTACAAAATTATGCATTTCTGGAGTGCTCAAAAGACAATCCCGCCAGAAAAAACGCGATTATGCGATCGCATGATTCAACGCATAATCAGCCAAAGTCTGCATATTTATGCCGGGACGCTTTTTTCAAATACGTCGCACTTTTGCAGCAGAAATTTCAGATTTCCGTGCGCAAAGTAAGCGGGGTTGCATGATTTCATTATTCCCACATTTTCGTAACAAAAAGTTGAAAAATGTTGCAATTACTTGACACAAGTGCAGCCATGTCCCCTGTTGCCATGGGAACGTTATGAATTAACGCGATTATGTGAAAGTTGCAAATAACTTTGCAAGTCCCCGCAGTTTTTGTTGCATAAAATTGCATAAATATCCTGCATATTCCATCACATTTTTTAAGAAAACGTGCAAAATCAAGGATTTTTGCCTGCAACAATCACAAAAAAATACAAAAAAGCGTTTTTCTGGAAGGACTAAAAAGAGAGGTTCAATTATTTGGTAATTTATTTCACGCCTGCTGTCCTGAGAGCTCAACATTAAATTTCTAATCTATGTTTTTCCTTCTCAGGTCTGTTGGGGCGATGAATGTAGATCTAACTGGGTCAGTGTGACAGATTACCACTTTTGAATCGTTCATCCCCTCAGGAGGACCCCTCGTACCCCTGCACGCTGCCCCACAGGACACGTCCCCGTCATGGGGGAGAGGCTGGGCCGCCCCACGCCCCTCCTATCCCGCGCACATGCCTTTGGATGGGCCAGCAACAGCGTCAAACTAAAAAACTGCGGTGACAATGATCATGACTTTTTGGGTCAGGGCTCACAGAGTAGCCTGGAGGAGGCAGCAGCGGCCAGCCCTTCTTCTAGAGCGACCCGTTCTCCTGTTTCACTGGAACTGGAGCCTGTGGTGAATAATGGATCAAGCGTGCCCGTCTTTACAGGTGGCCACACAAAAGAGCCACCAGCGCACGGCAAACTCGGCCAGGCGTGCTCCTCCTCTGCCCTCTCCATCTCTACCGCCCTCGTCCCCGGAGAGACGCCGCGCCCGTCGCCCGCCGCTCGCTTCACGCACGGTCCCTATCACGCCAAGACTAGCATGCAGGGTGATGTGTACAACTTCTTAGAGAGACCCGCTGGCCTGAGGTGTTTCCTGTATCACTTCCTGGTGTGAGTAGACTTCCTGTTCAATTTCAATCACCTGGGCCTCCATATCATAATTCATACCACTTTAATTTTTCTATATGCAGTTTATGTATATGAGTGATTTTATTTTTATTTTAAAGAAAACATTTTTATGTATGCAAAGGATAGATTTTGAGGAAGCTTTTTTTAATTAAGGTTTTGTGATTTATTTCTGGCTTGGATTTTAAGTCATCACTTAGTGTTTGGGAAATATGAAAACTGTCGAGAATGCAAATTTAGGAGATGACTGTTGCTGAGGTTGTTTTTGGTATCTAACCTAGCTTTGTTTATTTTTAAACATAACTTTCTGACACATCGTTTGGCTTAATGATGAGGCATTTCGAGATTTGAGTGAAACTATGATTTAAAAATCACAGGCTTGCATATTTACTTTATTACTTGTATCTAGTGTGTATCATCTAGTTAAAAGACTTAAGATTCAAATAGCTTTCTTTCTTGGCTCTTTACTTCTTTAGATGTACTTGCTAAGCCAAGCATCCTATCCAAATTTCTAACTTTGGGTATTAAATTTTGTATTGAAGTATATATTGTGTCCAATGCCACCTACAGGCATGATTCCTCAAATCACATGGCATATTAAAGGTGCCAAAGAATGCATTCAAAAAAAAGGTTAAGTCTGATATCTTCATAGAAGGTTTGTGTCTTTATCTAGTGCAAAAATGATCCAGAAACATTTTTACATGTCCATTTACAACCCTTTAGAATGAAATGGTCTATAATTACCTTATTTGAAAGGTTCATGAATAATAATGTTGAGCTCAGCTCTGATTGGCTGTTTCTCAGCGCAGCTCCTTCAGTAGCTCTGTGTGTGTGTAAACAGATCTTATGTTTGAGTCTGTATCAGATGAAGATACAGATTCTGAGATATAATCAATTGTTTGGAGATTATTAATGAATGTTTCTGAGTGGTAAGTTTGTGTTGTTTCAGTATGGACCTGCAAAACATAACTAACGTCAATAGTAGAACTTCAGCCTAAACGTTAGCATATAGCATTAACTAGCATATAGCATTGACGACTAGCACATAGCGCTAACTCTAAAACTTTGTTTTTAGCATTGTAACAATATTGTACTTAATTTAATGTTGGGGCGTTATGTTGAGATTGGTCTGTTTTCCAGCTGTCTTTATTAGTCATCTATGCCAAGAGAAATACAGATTTACATTCTACGGCACCTTTAAAAAAAGAGGTGCTATTGTTTTTCCAAAAAAATCACACTGTATCAGACGATTTGTGCCATAAAACAGACTTGCTTTGAAAGAGGGATCTAAAACATTTCTACAACCAGAATATGATTAAGACTTATTGAGAGAATTTCAGTTAAAGAGATGGAAGTAAATGGTGCTTCTGGTTTGAAGCCCAAAAAAGTCCATCCATCCTTGTAAAGTTTTAAATATTTTCTTACAAAATCCCATCAATTGCCCTCAGAAGGCCTTTATTACCCCATGGAGCCATGTGGATTACTTCTGTAATGGATGGATGGACACTTTTGGGCTTCAAATCAGAAGTAGGGCTGTCAAAATTGCTCAAAAATGACGTTCGAATATTCTCCCTAAAAAACCCACGAATATTCGAACTATTCGAATATCTGGTTGCCCATTTTTTCAACGACGTTAACGACGTTTAACGACGCATTACTTCAATAACAGGACAAATTAATATAAAGAGACATAACTACTTCTATAGGTAGTCTATTTAGTGTTTAAACATATTTGACAACGTATATTACATACACAAAACAAGTAAATTAAGAGACATCAAAATGATATGGTACCTCGGTTACATTGCTTGACAAAACTCCCTGATGCCTGCTCCATCCACGACACTGATCGGTTTCATGTCCTTACAAATAAACGAAATTAATTTCTCCGTTATGACCTCTTGTTGTGTTGCAGACAAATAGCTTGTGGCGGGCGATGCAAAGTAAGTGTTAAGACGTGACGGTTTAGCTGGAGTTCCACAATTGTGGTCTCGTACACACTGCAAACTTTCAGGAGTGACAACCGCATTTAAATGTGAAAATATGATGATTGACACGAAGATAACCATAGCAACGGTCTGCCGTCTCACATGCTTATCACTCACAGCTTTGATGAAAATAATTTAACAGCATTATGTTTTGCAATAAACCTCCGTCGTGTCATTGTGTATTGTACGCATTTGTGAGGCTGCGCGCGCTCTTGCAGTGTTGCCAGGTCCTCGTCTTTTTTGTACTCACATACCATTTTAGCGCTTAACCGTTTATGTCTTTTGGCTCATGAAGCGATCAAGTTTTTGGTGTTGTTAAAATGTGAAGGTGCCTGTCCCAATATTTTGATCTTTGAGGTAAAGCGTTTGGATTTATTTTGGTTTATTATTGGATTTTTCTTGTTCGCTGTTTTTTTAGTGCAAGATCTGGCAACACTAGTCAGCAAACGCTTGTGCCTCTGTCTTTCTTTGTACCGCGCATACAGAAGACTTTTCCCCCTTGTAATAATTTATTTATTCAGAAGAGAGACCTGTCATGTCCATGATGCACGTTTAAACACTTTATTAACTAGTTGTTCATTTCGGTTATGTAGGCTACACACTATGCAAAGTTTCTGTAAACGCGGTTGTCACTGCAGTTTGCGGGAGATAATGCGGTTGTAGAATGCGATTGTCAGTCCCGTAAATTACTTTCAATTTCTGCCATCTTCCATGCAAGACGCGTCAACTTTTAACAGTGACAGACAGTGTGACTACTGTGACCTGTCCCTGAACCAGGCGCAGTAGTGCGCCCACTTACAAAGCAGACAGCCATGCCTCTACTACCGCGGGCTTTAAAAAAAAAAAAATTATTCGAATATTAATTTTCATATTCGAAATTCGTTTTTTTTTTACTATTCGAATATATATTCGAATTTAGAATATTCGTTGACAGCCCTAATCAGAAGCACCATTTACTACCATTATAAAACTTGGAACCGGCTGGGCTTTTTTGAAAATATACAGATCTAGTTGTTTTTCTTACATCGGTTCAGTTGGTGCGTTGTTCTCGCAGTGTGGTAATTAAAGATCTCAGTAACTAAAGACTCGCAGCACATGAAGCAGGCCAACTTGATCATGAAAGCAAAACCTTTGAACCCATCCGTCTCTCTGATCCACTGGAAACACACAAACAGGTCACCGGAAGATGTGCACGCATGTCATGTTCTTGTTACTTTCATGACAATCGGGAACTTGAAATCCCAGATCTTGGGTTCGAACCCCAGGCAACACACATAGTGATAAAATATATGGGTTTGATGCACTGTAAGTCACTTTGGATAAAAGCATCTCCCAATGCATAAATGTAAATGCATTTTATACAGGTTTTGTGTCTAATGACGTTAAAGCAGCGTGCAAAAGACAAAGTTTCATTTGAAATATGCCTGACCTGCTTTTTAAAAGAATGAAATCCAGATTTAGAAGAATAAAACATGTTCAGATACGGTGCTCTGCCCATTAGTGATTTCTTATCACATGCGTGTAATGAATGACACAGCAGTCTGGCTCCATGCCTTCTCTTCAGTGTTTGATGTGGTGGTCTGATAACCTCGCTATTCTTCTCTGTAACTGAGTATCTAAAGTTGCAGTCATACCGCTGAACCTGATCTCAACCTCGTACAAAATTAAACCCCACTGACTGATATTCTTCTTTAAGTAACTCTTACTTGCCAGTGGTTATCGATGGCAAGCCCTGCCCATTATGCACGCCACTGTCTGCCAGTGCTAAAGTGGGTACATACATTTCCAACCACATCAGTTCTGGCCGACTAATGACCTGTCTGAAATTCACTATCTGTCCACGACTTCACATCTAAGTTTACAGCTGAAGTGATGTTTCACCGGTCAGTGACAATAGATTGACCGAGGAACTTTGTAATGTTCAATTGTTGTTGTTGTTTTACAACTTGAGTATTACGTTTTGTAAGAGATTTTTTAGGAGAATCATACATGGACACAATGTGACAACTGTTGACACATTGCAAGAGTATAGAACTGTAGGGTTAAGCAGATTTATCATTTGGTTTGTGAAGAATTTGATGAGAAATGTTCACATTCGTATTGGGATCTCTGCAGATATTTTGGTAAATCTGAGCACAGTGTGAGATATTGTTGAGATGTCTCTAGAGGGGACACTCGAGAGAGCAAGTTGAGAAGCATCATTCAGATCTGTTTTACTGTCTTTTATTGCTGTGTCTGAGAAACAATTGCACTGCAATATAACTAAGGCCTAGTCCTGGATTAAGGCTATGTCCACACGAAGCCGGTGCATTCCCTATCCGATCATTTATTTCCTTGCTCTAAAAAAATAATCCGTAAACATGAAACCACTGAAACCGACTGAAAGCGGTGTAGTATTTATGCCGGACCAGTATGGGGCGCTGTAATTCTGCCACAGATATACACTATACACGGAGAAGAAGACTTTGAGAATGCGCATAACCAACGTATGGTGTTGTCCATTATCGCTTGTTGGTCACCACAATTGCATAGAAGCAATAGATTTTGCTGTAATAAAGCTAGTAGGCTTTAGTAGCTTCTGTAGCACGAACACAATCACGTAATCCGCCGTTATTGTTGTTGCTGTTACATGTGACGCTTCCGACACGTGATGTGATGACGTTTTCGCTTCACAAAATATACGGATTGGCTGTACAGACGAAACCGCAAGGGTGTCGGTTTCAGATTTATCCACTTTAGGACCCGGTTTCAAAAAATAGCGGATTCAGTCTCCCAAAATGCCGGATCCGTGTGGATGAAACGCCAATACGATAACAAATTAATACGTATACAGTGATTCGCGTCTCCGTGTGGACAGCCCCTAAATCTAAACCTTATCCGGGAAACTGACCTTTAGGTTTTCACTTTTGAAAAAATGGACCACGAAATGGCTCATAGTTTCTGCATTTTAGTTTTATGAATAATAAGTCTGTTGTTCATCCTGATGGAGACATAATTCATTAAATTAATCTGCTCTGGATAGTTGGATGGATGCAGAAATGACACTCTTAAGAAAAAAGGTGCTTCACAATGTCATAGAAGAACCCCTTTTCGTTCTTTGTTGTAGATCGACCAATAATGTCTTTGTATGCTGATACCATATTACAAATTAAATAGACCAATAACCGATTCGAACCGATTATATATGTCTGGTGTAAATATGAAAATGATTGTCAAAATTCAGAAAAAAAATGACTTTTTACAAAAACTTTTTTAAAATGCTTTTAAATATATCTTTAGTGGTGCATTGTGTAAATTTTAGGAGGATCTCCTTACAGAAATGCAATTTAACATACATAAATATTTTAAAGAATTTTGGAAATGAGCAATACTGATAAAAATGCGTTATATTAGCCAGGCTGATATTTGGTCAACTACTACTTTGTAGTGAAAAAGGTTCGTATTTAGATTACTAAAAGGTACAAAATGAAACGCTTCTAAGACATGGCTGTGAAATGTCCTAAAGATGTATAAGTGACTCTCTCCAGGTTTGTAATAAGCGTGTCAGTCACTTACGAAGCAAAAGCTATAAGGTCTGGAGTATATATGAAGTCTGTAGTTTGGTGTGGTGGTCTCAGATTATTGTCATGTAGTTACTGAACTTCAGTGTTGTGTTTCCTAGGCAATGTTTAAGTGGATTGTGTGTCTCGCGATTTCAAAACCAATCGTCATCAATAAATAATCTCATGAGCTGCTGGATTTCACAGCTCTGGGTTTATAAAATGAACACTTTTACATTTTCAAACCAGTGACAATTTACTGTTTTTATTCCTCCATAAAGGGATTTAATCAAGAACTACTCATGATTAATGTATAAGATAACATCATCATTTTCTTCTTGCTAATGAGCATCATTATCATCTTTAAGATGATGGATAACAGAGATAAGAGCCATGAGTCCTAGTAGCTCTGGAAAACCGCAATCACCGCTTTTCCTAGATCAATGGGAAGCTGTAATCGCTATTAAATATCGTACGTCACCAGCAATACTGCCCATAAGGGTCATAAATCCCTCTCATACACGTGACAGATTCATTAATGTTTTAAATTTTTGATGATATGTTTTTTGAAAGCATGTTTTTTGCTTAGTTACTTGCAGTAGGATTTAGACTTTTGTTCTTGCTTTTAAATTGAAACCATGAATTGAACATTCAAGCCTCTGGTCCACCTAACATCCTTGCATCTCATCATTTGATGGTTAGATTTGAATGGGTGTGATGAATGAAGTGTTCGTCTGATCTGGTGTCTGTCTGACAAAGCCGGGTAATGCAGCAGCTGTTTTATTAGGTCTCCAGACTTCCAGACAGACATTAAAGGTGACCGGGTTTGACCCTGATCTAGTAACACATGATGATGCTGTAAAGTGGTGATCAGTTATCTGTCGTCTCAACGGGAGGTTGATTGAAAACGCTTTCACTAACACAGAGTTAAGTTTAGAGTTAAATGGTATTGTTCTGGGTTTATATGTGGAATTTAATTCGGTGAGAGTCAGAATGTGTCTGCAGGGGTCCATAAGATTGACAGAAACGCACACTAACAACACATGGGTCATACAGGGTCATATAGGGTCATAAAAGGGTTAAAGGTCAAACAAAAGCCAATCTTTTCAAAAGTTCACACAGTTCTAGATTTGCGTATTTGGAGACAATTAGTATTGCATTGTTCACATGAGTTCATTGTGTCAGACTCAGCACACACATTATGTCCGTGCGTGCCGCCGTGTCCTTGTGTGCCGCCGTGTCCTTGTGCGTGCCGCCGTGTCCTTGTGCGTGCCGCCGTGTCCTTGTGCGTGCCGCCATGTCCTTGTGCGTGCCGCCGTGTCCTTGTGCGTGCCGCCGTGTCCATGCGCGTGCCTCCGTGTCCATGCGCGTGCCGCCGTGTCCATGCGCGTGCCGCCGTGTCCATGCGCGTGTCCTTGTGCGTGCGTGTCCGCGTGCGTGCGTGTCCGCGTGCGTGCGTGTCCGCGTGCGTGCGTGTCCGTGTGCGTGCGTGTCCGCGTGCGTGCGTGCGTGCATGTGCGTCCGTGCCTGTGCGTGCGTGTCCTTGTGCGTGCGTGCCTGTGCGTGCATGCCTGTGCGTGCGTGCAGGTCCGTGCGTGAGTGTTTGTGCATGAGTGTCCTTGTGCATGCGTGTTCTTGTGCGTGCCGGGTCCGTGCGTGCCGTGTACGTGCGTGCGTGCCGGGTCCGTGCGTGCCGTGTACGTGCGTGCGTGCCGGGTCCGTGCGTGCCGTGTACGTGCATAAGTGTCCGTGCGTGGCGTGTCTTGTCGGTGCGTGTGTGCCAGTGCTTGTTCTAAATGGATAGATTGATAGATAGATAGATAGATGGATATATTGATTCATAGATGTATCAAAAGATTGATGGATGGAATAGATAGATTGAATGGATAGATGGATTGATAGAATGATAAACAGATTTTTTTACTGTACTTTTCACAGAAAGCGTCTAAAGAGCAGACTTTCCCTTCTGATGGACCCTCAAACAAATATTCATCTTATTTCTTTTTCATCTCTTGACCAAATGATAGAGGTCATATGTGTGGTGTGTGTGTGTTTGCGAGCCTCCACACATTTCTGATAATCCTGCTGTTGATGGTGCAATGTCACAACATCTGGTCATTTCTGAATAGATTAAAGGAGGATTTATTCTTATACAGTGATTTGGTCATTTAGCTCATACACAATAGCTCTTGTTTTGCTTTTTAGGGTTATAGCTTTGTACATAAGCCAGATGTGATCTAAAAATACCACACAATATACCCTGTGAACATAATCGCCTTGCATGAAAAGTGTTAAGTGTTATTATTAGTGACAGGTTCTCATAAAAAAGAATAAACGTGTATATAGATACTGTGGAGGAAAACTCTATAGACCTGAACCTCAGTGTAAAGACAGGTTAGCAGCAGTTTAGCTGGTTACCATCTGGTGGATGAACCGCAGTCATCACGTACATCTGGATGTGACGTATACCTCAAACGTCTCTTTCTTCTGTAACACACGTGACATTTGATCTCTGACAGCAGTGTGTCTTTGAGTCACATTGTGTCTTTGTCTTTTTGAGTCTGAAGGAGTGTGTATATATAGTAACGTGTGTGTGTGTGTTTGTAGTCATGTGTATTTATACAAGTATGTAATCTGTCTTGCCCATCTGGCTCCTCTGTGTGTGTCTCAGCCGTTCTTACAGACAATCTGCATGGTTTTAAGAAACTGCATCTTCTCGCCGTGATATACTTGATTCTGATTGGTCTGTCGCTGCAATCAGAGGTCAGATGGTTTTGTACCGTATAATGATTTTGAACCCGAGTGCCCTTGATAGATGATGTCATATATATACTTGTGCTTCCAGGTTTTCCACCTGTTTTTTTGAAATGTTTAGAAGTTTTACAAATGTATAGAGCTTGAAGCAATAACAAATTTAAGGTCATCAATGTTGTTTAATGCTAACTAACACGTAACACTCATAGGTTTATATTCTCCCCACCCAGAGGACTATTCATCTGGTCAGGGTTTATTTATAAACTACACGTAGTTAATGGTATAGTGTGCCCAAGTACTGGCATATTGGTTTAATGCATACTCGACAAGTATGCATCTTTTCATCCCCACTAAAGTGCATGCTTATAGAGTGTAGTGCAAGTAAGTGTAGTATGCATTCTGTATTCTGCAGGTGTGACAATTTAAATGAATTTGACTCAATGCCTAATATGATGATGGGGAACAGATATGATGTTTGGTTTTGAGTAATATGTTTAACCCATCAAATGAAAACAACTACACCTGTATGTGATGTCATACACATCTTCCCTCTGTCTCCAGGTTCCTCATGGTCCTAGTGTGCCTGATATTCAGTGTCCTGTCCACCATCGAGCAGTATGCTGATTTTGCCACTGGATCTCTCTTCTGGATGGTGAGTGTTTCACCAAAAATCTAAAATATTTTGAAAACCTAATTATTATTGTTTAATAACATGCACAAAAAGACCAAGGACATTTATTTGGGATGGAAACTTATGCAGTTTTGTGTTCTCATTGAGCAGGGCAGCATATGTCCACTTGGTGGCGATGTTATATTTCATTTCAGCTGATGTTGAGTTAAAGCTTGTGTCTCGTGAAGGCTCGAGTTCCTGTGAGCACATTAAATATTAATGATTGGATAGTTTTGGATTTCTGTCAACACAGACACCTGTGGGGCGTAGGTCTGCTTTTACCTCAATGATGCAGGCCAGGAAAACCCAGAGGCTTTGAATGTTGTCCAGATACACTTCATCAAATCACTACTGTCAACATTTCATACATTTTTAATTTTACTGCCTGCATGACGGATTTTCATTAGTGTTTATGTGAACTCTATACCCTACGGTTCTTTACTCAGTCTTTATATTTTTCCACAATTTAGAAAAATATTATACTCTTCAAAACTATAAAATAAAAGTTGCAGCCATTGAAATTATGTTTTGACTAAAACACCTAAAATAAATCAAAACTGTTATATTCTAGCAACAGGGGGTCAGGGGCCTCTTGGGGGTCCGTGATGGTATTACCGGGGTCCTCATAATATTTTTTAAATTCTTTTGGAAAAATAAAATTAGGCATCAAATAAAAAATCATTAATAGGCTCATAATGAAAATTTAAAGTTGATTAAAATGAAAAGCATAACATCCCCAGTCCCCAAAGACTTGTTGTTCTGGAAGGTCCTGCTCCGAGGGGTCCTTGGCATAAAAAGGTCACTCCTTGCCTCGAATTTGCTAAATCTTGCTTTTGTTATTTTAGTTCACATCTATTATGGGCTATAAGTGGCTGTTTTTCTTCATTATTTGGTATATATATATTTCACATTGGAACATACACCTTCAGATTAAAAGATTTTTAAGATCATAAGAAAGATTTCAGTCAAGTGTTTCCAAACTTTTGAATGGTGCTTTATGTACAGTATGCCTTTAAATCTATAGAGTATGATGTTAATGCCAAAATCTTCACAGAAACACATAGCTTATACCTTTAAAACTGGACTGTGCATTACTTTAAATATAAGGATGAAGGATCTGACAAATACATAAATGCAACCATAAGCTAAGTGTTATTGCATAAGAGATCTTCATAGTTTCTTCTAGACCAGTGGTCTCCAACACGGTGCCCACGGGCACCAAGTTGCCCGCACAGAGTTTGTGAGGTGCCCGCCAAAGCACATTCTATTAATAGTCTCAATTGTATTATTTATTAATTACATATTTTTATATTAGCTTGGCTTCTTTTATGTATGTAAACATTTTAAGCAATGATAAATCATATTGGGGTGGTTTCCTAGACTTGGTTTAGGTTAATCCAGGACTAGGACTTATTAATATTAGGTCATTTAAGAAGTTTTTACAAACATACCTTACAAAAAAACACTACAGGTGTGCATCTTAAGACAAAACAATGTCAACGAAATATGTTAAAATTAAACAGGACATGTTGTTTTTAAATGAAAGCAGCTCAAACATGCATTTTAGTCTGGATAAGCCCTGTCCCGGAAACCGGCCCATTAACAAGTAATCAACAAGTCAATCAAAAAAGTGTTATCAAAAAGTAGCCCTTCAGATTGTTTTACTGTATCCATTGTGGTAAGTTAACCCTTGCTCACAAAAAGATTGGAGACCCCTGGTATAGACCACAATGAGATCAAATGTTGCAGTCATGGAGATTCTTGTTTTTGACACGCTGGTTTGGTTTTGTTTGGTCTTTGAAGGAGATTGTGTTGGTAGTGTTTTTCGGATCGGAGTATGTGGTCCGTCTGTGGTCTGCAGGCTGTCGGAGCAAATATGTTGGTGTTAAGGGACGCCTGCGTTTCATCAGGAAGCCCATCTCAATCATAGGTACCTGATGAATGCACAGTGCATACTAGATTTAAAGTTACCTTGTTTCTGTTATTTCATTTTTAAATGTTTCTTTAAAAAGATTTTAAGAGAAAATTTTAAATGCTCTCTCATTTGTAAGTCGCTTTGAAAATGAATAGATGCTAATAGATGTAATAGATATTTATGTTTGTCATTTTCAGTGGCATAAAAACACTTTTGCACTTATTTTCTTGCTCTTGGCACAGATCTGATAGTGGTGGTTGCCTCTGTTGTGGTTTTGAGCGTTGGATCTAATGGGCAGGTCTTTGCGACATCAGCTATCAGGTCAGAAATGTCATCATTCACAGGTCTGAACGATGAAACATCCGACACTAATGTATCTTGTCAAGCGCAGCAGTTCTGTCATTTAAAGCTCTCGTGTGATTGGTTGCAGAGGAATCCGTTTCCTGCAGATCTTGCGAATGCTGCATGTGGACCGCCAGGGAGGAACTTGGAGACTTCTGGGATCCGTGGTCTTTATTCATCGGCAGGTACACTCGGTTTGCTTATAAAATTATAGTAGATTCAGTGACAGTAATATTGCAATCCTTTACAGTCCAGTAAAACCCAGTGAATTCATCTTGCAGCGTTAATCTGTCGATGAATTTCACTTTGAATCTGGCCTATAAAGGTCATCTCCTCACTGATCTGAGGCATGTTAAATCCATGTCCTGTGAAGAGACTGAAGTTTTAAGCGGATCAGACACAACTGGGCTTATTCGTTTAGTGCCGCGTGTGTCTTCATTCGTAGAAAGTTTGCCTTTTAAGGTCTTTGGATAAACATTGTGAATGGTCCATGGCATACAACGTGTTTGTAGCTCACCATCACAATAAGGGTGATGTCAGTAAATCATGCACGTAAGAATACAATTAAACCGTGTTTTTTCTTTCCTGCTTTAAAAAAAGAAATGAATAGGAATTAGTTTACTTTAAAGGTGCCAAAGAATGCATTGAAATAATGTTAAATGTGTTTAAGTTTTTATTAATGAACTTTTTATTTCTGTTCATAAGGAGCTGATCACCACACTGTACATCGGATTCCTCGGTCTGATCTTTTCCTCATATTTTGTGTATCTGGCGGAGAAAGACGCTGTGGATGAGGAAGGAAAAACTGGTTTTTCCAGCTATGCTGATGCCCTGTGGTGGGGTGTGGTGAGTTTATCTTCTTCATCTGACCAAACATCTCATTATGAGAAGTTCAATACAGTTCTCCTTCTCTTATACTTGCACAGAAAACCAACTCATGTCTGACGTGAACTGATGTGCTTTACTGTACCACGCTGGTTACGTTTACATTTATTTGGCAGAAATGTATCTAAAGGAACCTACCACAAGTAACTTGCATTACGTAATAATATTACTTTTCTGAAGTAACGAGTAAAGTAACACATTACTTTATAAATGTAACATTAATATTTGAGTTACTTTTTTATAAAAGTAATGCAAGTTACTTTTCATTTTAATTAATTTGATTTAAAAATAATGTACTTAATTAAACTGAACTGTTGAATGCTTTATTCTGATTGGTTGAGAAATGTTTCATGGGTGTTGATTATTTTTCTGTAAACCGCACACCTAACCTGTCAGATGTCTTAAAAATAGGCACCAGAGCGATGTTTGTGGTAACCATGGTATAACTGTGCATTCACACCTGCCGCGGAAGAGGCGGCAAGCGCAGATGATTTACATGTTAAGTCAATGCAAACACGCGATTAGGCATCCTGCGGCGCGGTACACGTGGTAGCCGCGGCGCGGATGTCGCGGAAGGCGCGGGGCGTTCCGCACGAATTGAGCGTTGCCGCGGGAAACGCCCGAGTTCAAAAATCTGAACTTTGGCGGAATTCCGCGCCGCGTTAACCAATCAGGAGCTTGCTGTAGTAGTGACGTGATTACAGGAAGCGAGCGGAGTGGTGTAGTCTCCGCGGAGTCGCAGAAGCCCCTCCCATGACGCGGATTTCCGCGTGAATTTCTCGAATGACTAGAATTTCACGCGCAGCGTTCACGCGCGGATTAAGCGAGTAAACTCAAAATGTTCAAGCGGCAAACTGGACGCGGTTCACGCGTTTTTGCCGCCTCTTCCGCGGCTGGTGTGAACCCACAGTTAGAGGAATAATTGACTCTGGTCCTTTGAATTATAAGAAAACAATGCACACCCGCGGTGTAACGGCAATCTATGCGTTGGAAATGGAGATGGCAGGCCAGAGCTCGACATTTTTGCGACCGAAATATGCAGTTTCTGAATGCACAACTTCTCTGTCATAAAAAAACACCTGCAAAGCCTAAAAGAGATCAAGGCTTAGCCAAGTAAGAAAAAGTAACGCTAAAGTAACGTAAGCATTACCTTCCATGAGAAGTAACGAAGTAATGCAATTAGTTACTTTTTTGGGGAGTAACTTAATATTGTAATGCATTACTTTCAAAAGTAACTTTTCCCAACACTACCAACAAAACACAGACATTTGATGCAGTTTTATTTATCGCCTGTGACTCATGACCCGGTTGGGAGCGCCCCATTTCAACAACATCCAGCGTTAAACAAACACAAGCAAACTCCGCTGCTACCCGGGATAAACAAACTATATCCATTGTTTTCATAATGCTGCTTACTTGGAAAGCTAAACAAGGCTTTCTTCTCCTTACATTCTAAAACACACTTCTTCTTCATTCATGACATTGTTAAGTCTTAATATACTGTAAAACAAAGCTGTGGCATGCAGTGTTGCCTGTGGCGTGAGTTTGGCCCAATAATAGATTGTCACACCCTCAACTGCTTTTTTGACACTTTGCATTTGTTTAGCATGAGGATTACAACTCTTAAACTGTGTTAATAATCAGAATGCCTGAAATAAGGAATAATTGACGACGGGCCAAAAAAAGAATGCACACCAAGGTGGTAATGTGGCACGATGTGCAGCGGAGTTACACCGCGGGTGTGCATTATTTTCAAATAATTCAAAGGATCGTAGTCAATTATTACGCTTATACCACGGTTAACAAAAACATTGCCTATTTTAAAAACATTTTACAAGTGTGGTTTACAGAAAAATAATCAACACCCATGGAACATTTCTCAGCCAATCAGAATACAGCATTCAACAGGCCCGTGGTATAATTAGCATTAACCCCCCCCCCCTTTAAATAGGTAGTTCACACAAAAATGAAAGTTTTGTCATCATTTATTCACCCTCAGGTTGTTTCATACATTCATACCTTTATAAACTTTTTTCTGCTAAACACAAAGCAAGATCATTTGAGCAATGTTTGTAACAAAACCATTTCTGAGCACCATTGACTTCCATAGTATTTTATTTTCCTACTATGGAAGTTAATGGTTCTCCTGCTTAAATACAAATATCTTACTTTGTGTTCAACAGGACAAAGACATTTATAGGTTTGTTACAACTTGGGAGTGAGTAAATAATGTGAATTATCATTTTAAGAGTAAAGACTTTTCAGTCTTTATTCATGAGATTCACTTGAGTCATGTAATGTTATCTAAGCCATCTGAGTAAACAAATCATTAGGTAGATTTGTGGTTTTAAGTAAAATCCATCTTGAAATTCCTCTTGCTTTCTAGAGATCTCGCATTTCTTCATCAACAAAGTAACTTTGTTCATTAAACTTTGTTTTAAAAATAGAATTCATGGCGATACAGAACCAAATAACTTTTTATTTAAAAAGAGGTTTGCTTATCTTAAAGGTGCAGTGTGTAATTTTTAGAAGGATCTCTTGAAAGAAATGCAAAATAATAAACAAAACTATATTATCAGTTGTGTATAAAGACTTTTTAAAATGAACCGTTATGAATTGATAACCTTAGAATGAGACATTTTTATCTCCATACACGGAGGGTCCCCTTACATGGAAGTCGCCATTTTGTACCGCCATGTTTCTACAGAAGCCCTTAACGGACAAACTTTTTTACTAAGTTGTCTCCGACGATGAAATGTTTGTCTGGTGGTGGCTATCGTAGCTTCTCTATGCATTTCAGAAGCTAGGGTTGGGCAGTGGACTGAGCCATTGGTTGCAATTGCTATAATTTACACACTGCACCTTTAATAGACAGCAAAATAACATGCAGCTTATGTTAGCAGCTTACTAAATATTGTAAAAGAGTATGAATATGGGTTTCTTTATTGTAGGATTTCTTATGTAGTGTTTGTTAAACGTTTAGGTTGTTCTGCTGGTGGGAATCTTTCATTGAGATTGTAAAACACATTTAAACGTCCACTAATTCATTTTGCTTTGTTGAATTGTAAACCACACAAAATAAAAAACATGGTTATAAAACATCCAACACTATATCGGCCCAATGAAAAGGCTGTTGGATTTGTTTCTGAATGAAGTTTCCAGTGCTGGTAATTAAAATGCTGAACCGTAATGTAATGAGAAAGCAATCATACGCTTGTACAGGAATCTGACAGCTACAAAAGCGCTCAGTTGTGATCTTTTCACCTCTTTATTTCTCTTCTTCTCTTCTTCGCTGTAGTAAAGTGTTGGATCTTTTAATTCAAGTCGTAATTGCGGTGTGTGAAGAGGGTCAGAAAGCGTATGGCCGTCTGCCGGCTCTTGAATCACGAACAAAAGCGGATGTTTGTATGGACAAGGCTGCAATGAGAAATCCTGAATAGGACTCGAACAGCTTTTGTCTCAGAGACTGTAAAACACGTTTGAAGAGGAGAAATACAGAAAGCAATCAACTTGTTTGCAGACGGGGAAGTTTTAATGGGGAATAGTGCAGAGAAAAACTTTATGGCTCAGAGGTTTCAAAATGTGACACAAATGAGTCCAGATGGGATATATCTACTGTTTGACTGTTGATGGCAGACTTTGAGACTCTAGATATGTAAGATGTCTCGGAGAAGTATCTAAAAAGACATTAGAGACATTAAAGAGCTCTTAGTTGGGTCTCTTTCTCGTAAGAAGAAGCTGAGGGACGCAGAAGCGCTTGATTTGTTTTTATCAGGAGCTGCAGGTGCAGACCACAGCTGGTCTGAGTCATTCACTGCTGGATTATGAAAACTACACGAATCATCAATCATGAACCATCTCTGAATTCTTGCCAAAAATGCAGCTCCTCGCTAACTCCACAAAGTTACTGCTGTTCTCTCTGTCCTGTGTTAGCGCCGAAAAGTCAACTCAAGGAAACATTACCATTCATTTTTAATAATTCTTATAACTCTATATCATTTTTTGTAAACATATTTGTGCAAATATTTCAGACATTTTATGAAGATATTTTGGCGATAAAGTCTTGTTTATTAATATTATTACACGGCTTGTTGCAATGCTTGATTCTGATTGGCCACATTTGCAGGTTTGTTATTCCACGATAACATCCGCTCAAAACTAATAACACACAGTAACCTGAATGCTGCTAATCATTTTGACAAGTACAGTTTAATATTACACAAAAATTAAACATAACTATGTGTTTAATAACATATATGACGTTATATTTAACACTACGCCAAGTTAAACTGAAATAACAGAGTTTTATTTTAAAAATAAAAACAAATACATGTGTGGTAGCTAAAGAAAGAAATTGAAATAAATAAATAGAATAATTAATAAGAAAAGAAAATGTATACGATAAATCTCTCTTACTCACTTCAACTAAACTAAAAAATAAAATCACATATACCACAAATACATCTGTCCATTGTTAATTTATGATAGTTCTTTATGCATTAATTAATATATACAACATTGGGTTGTAAAATATGTTTCAATAAATGTTGAAATTAACATACTGTAAGCATATCTTTTCTTGAAATCTTGGAGCCTTTTTTTAAGATTATTTCAAGGAGATAAGCTTTGGATAAAACCTTTTTTCCTCTTTCTCTGATTTATTTAATTGTTTATATGTATATGCAATGGATATGTTACTGTGATTATTATGTGTTTATTTGTATACGAGTATTTATTATGCTTGTTTAATTTTTGTTTTTACCTTCATTTCATTATATAATAATATTAAATAATGAAATGAAGGGAAAAAAACAAAAATTATTCTGATACTTGTACTGTGCTTGTGATGTGTTTCTCAATAAAAAAAGAAATTAACATAAACTAAGATTGATAAATGATAAATGATGCTGATAAATTATAAAAGTCCAAAAGATTTGTCCATTGTTGGTTCGGCCAATGTTTATAATCATAGTTTGTGACCCGTGCTGGCCAAATGACTGAATGTGCAGCGTCTAATTTTGTGCTAGAGGCATAAGGAGGTATAAATGTCGATTTTTGTCGAAATTTTCATTAAAATATGTACATTAAGCCTTAGTCTAGCTATCATAATGCTCTAAATAGTCATTAAACATCTAAAATGATCTTTACTTGCATGTTTTCTGCAGGTGTATTGTCCTAAATGCTTAATCTAATCCATCCACGTGCTTCTGACATTGTGGTTTTGGTTTAAAAACATGCCGAAATTAGAAAATAAAATGCAGGACTAGATGTTAAAATAGCTATTAAGAGAGATAAAGATCGGGACCTGATTGATGATAAAGGTTATTAAGAGAGATAAGACATAAAAACGATCTTCCTCGCGTTGACTGACAGATCTGAAGCATGCACACAGACGCGAATGCCCAACCCTGATATATACATATTGACAAGAATTCACGCAGATATAATCTGTTATGTCTTAAGTGAATGTTTGATTAACTGTTGGGGATCTGATGTGTAAGATTATATTAAATTCTTGCATTACAGTAGTAAAGCTGTCTGTCTCTATGTCAATCAAACGATAAAAGAAAGAAAAAAGTTCAACATATATTTTCCTATAGATATTGTTTTTGACTTTGTGGATGCTAAATCTATAAGTTTACCAGTGATTAAAGGTATGAATGGTGTGATTTTGCTTTTAAACCTTCATAAATCTTTAACTGGAGTTTTCTTAAATTTGACTTTGCCGACTCTGTCAACTTCAAACAGGTGTAGCTCTGTCATTGTTTTGTCCAACAAATCATACATCGTTTCGAAGTTTAGTAATAGAGAATATAAATAACTCATTTTTGAAACATTGCTCATTCTGACTCATTTTGCCAGCATGGGTCACATTTAATGAAAGATTATACTTTTTATCCTCTCTCTTTAAAATAATGTTCACTACAAAAAGACCGTAAGTGCTGTTAATTTTCAGTTTCACTTAAAATTTGGTTACCAAAACTGATTTAAAATAGAAAGTTCAATGAGTTAATATGAATTTAGCAAGATTAAAGAAATAAAACAGCGGTGTAATCACAGGCCACACGTTCAGAATACCACACACATACACATACACATACACAGAGAGATGTTAGCTTTGGTTTTGCCACACACGACGACTGAACTCCCTGACTCAATAACTCAATGCGAATCAGTTGGTTGGAGAATATTAGGGCTCTCAAAGTCACACACACAGCCTGGGGCGGCACCCATGGCACTTGAAATTCACTGACTATGGGAGCTCTCATGTCGCGCCCATTGTGGTCTTTCGGATATTTGGTGGTGGGATTAAACTGGAAGCACTTGTTTGACGCCTCGTCCCGGTTTGGTCCTTTTTGTGAATATTGAATAGAAAGCTCACGTCGTCACAAGAAAGCTCGCTCGAGGTTTTGGAAAGGACCGTGTTTGTTTTCCTGCGTCAGCTGAACGCTGGGTTTGGGGGAAAACCGAATAGTGCGTGAACTTTAGCAGATGCCTTTGAAAACAGATGCTGAACTCTTCAAATGTACCACATCCGTTTGATGTGGAATTGTTTCCAACGGTTAAATAAACTACGCCATGTAGACTCTTATGTTTAGTCTAGTCAAGCAGCACATTAAAGCTTTTCTGAAGCAATTAGTTTGTAGTTGCCTGTGTAGTTTTTGTGGTTGCCAGGGTGTTGCCATGCAGTTGCCAAGAGGTTTTGGTAGTTTAAACACATTTATTTGTTGCCAATGTGTTCTGGGTGTATTTTTGGTGGTTGCAAGAACAAATGGAGTGGATAGACTTACAGACCCTTTAACCCAGAGGTGTCAAACTCATTTTAGGTTTAGGGCCGGATGGTAAATAACTTCACCATATGAGTGCTGTATAATTTTTTTTACATTTTAGTGTGCTGATAATTGTTTTAATATTAACTAAAACTACAAATGAATTAGCAAGAAAACTAGAAAAGCACGGCTCTGCAAGAAACTTTGGTTGAAAAGCCTTCCTTACATTTCTTTGACCACGGGATCAACATCACCAGTTTTGCCATCACCAGCTACTCTCGTTTTAGATGTCTGAGTCCAGATCAGCCACTACATTTTAATAGAAACCATTTCTAAACTAGAACCCACTGCTGTTTGTCGCTTTGCCATCGTTGATTGTTAAGGGAGAAACTGATTCTTGGCCGTTTTATACATGGTACACGGCGGAATAATCGGGCAGCTGCCACTTTTGTAGGCGCCTGCCGTGGAGGGCCATGCCCGCTGAAGTGGCAGAATTTCTACATTTCGCCATTCCGCATGTCTCCTATTCAAAATGAACTAGAGACTCACCAGTTGAGTTTTTTCAATATACAATGTAAATGCTCCGTGTTACAACTAACCCTGTGTTAGTTTTTTTTCCCGCACACCCCTATATATATTTAAAGAAGAACATTTTCTAGAATGCATTAAACTTGTGTGAATTTTTAAAAATGCTGTCGCTGATTGGCAACTTTTTTTTAAACGCTAGCGGGGAAAGAGTTAAAAACCATGTATGTTAAATTCCTGCTCTGGTTTATATTCTAGGTTACAGTGACTACAATCGGCTACGGAGACAAAGTGCCTCAGACGTGGATTGGGAAGGCCATCGCTTCCTGCTTCAGTGTGTTTGCAATATCTTTCTTTGCTCTGCCCGCGGTAAACACACACCTCTCTCTCTCTCAGCGCACACACACACACACACACACACACACACACACACTGACTGTCTGGTGCCCTGGGGCAGTGTTTTCCTATAGGGGCCCTGCAGTAATGGGGTCCAGGGTTAATGTGCTTCATTTATAAGTGATAGGGCCTCCAGGGGCCCTCGGTCCTCATGTTACACATTATATAACGTCCATTTACAACCTAAGAATCAAGTACCATTACAAAAAGCATGTTTACAATATAATTCATTGTTTATATTTATTATTATTTTTATTAAATAAATCTTAATATGATTACAAAGCACATCTTTCCCATACAGGCCTTTGCATTAATTATCCTAATAGTTACTGTTTGTACACGTGTTTGCATGCATGCACTTCATATAATATTGTGTAGTCTGTATACATGTTCAGTTTAACTTAGTATAAAGTTTATGATTATAATTATTATCATTAATAATCTATTTGTCTACTTATGTACAGTTCAGTGCGCGTACTTCATTTAGGTTTACTGTGTACAAGCTCTATTTGTTATTATTTTGTTTGTTATTTAAGCTGTAATGACAATAACACATTTATATAGTACAAATTTTACAGTACTAAGTTAAAAGTGCATTAAGTAAATAATTTTTAAACTGTTTTGCAGGGGATTCTGGGATCCGGCTTTGCTCTTAAAGTTCAACAGAAACAGAGACAAAAACATTTTAATCGCCAGATTCCTGCCGCTGCCTCCCTCATACAGGTAACAAAAGACTTTTCTCTTTCTTTGTAAGACGGACCTTCTTGTTTAACTGTCATTTTTGGTAATGTAGCATAAACGTAACTCTCACGTCCAGACGCTGTGGAGATGTTACGCCTGCGAGAAGCCGGATGGGTGTGCGGCCACGTGGAAGATGTACGTGTTGACGGGCGACTACATCCCCATCGCAAACTCTGAAAACTCCAGTCCTGGGAATTTCAGACGCCTGGTGAGGAGAAAACTGTTCTGTTTCATTTCCCATGTGCAAACAAATACCCCACTGTCTTGCCTTGAATCTTTTGTCTTGTTTTTGTTTTTTTGTCAGGTTATTGTGATGTTTCTTCCTGTCAATTGTCCTCCGTGAGTCTCCGTAGCGGAGCTGTATAGGCGAGACTGTAAAAGCATTTTTGTGTGTTATTGTGTTTAGGGCTTTTCTAAAGGTTCACGTGAGCTTTCAGTATGTATGTAAAGGTCAGCACAGGATGTAGGTAAACAGTAGAGGGTGTGATGCTGTTTCAGGTCACGTTTGATCGGTGTCGGAATAACAAACTAAAGGTTGTGACATTAGGATCTTAAAGTCAAGCCTACCCAGACAGCAAAAAAATATATTTTCAAAAATAATTTTAAATAAAATACGAAAATATCTTTTTCACCAATATATTTTTGTGCCATTTTTTTTTTGTAGATTTTAAAATATATTTTAAAAATAAATATATTTTAAAGCATTTCTGTTCACGTCGCATTGGAACAAAAACTTTGTCTATAAACCTGGACACATAAGGTTTGAAAATATTAAAATGGAATTTCAACTGCAAAAATATACTTATATTTTTTAACATTAAATTTTTTACAATTTTACAACCTTCATATTTTGGCCAGGAACTACAGGTGTAAATTAGCACTAAAGTGTATATTTTACACTGTCCCTGTTTAAAGACATTAAAAAGTAAAAAAAACAAATGAAAAGGAAAAATATATTTTAGGTTGTATAATTAGAAATGTATTTTTTGCCCCTGAAATACATTTTTAAATATATTTTAAAATATGAAGGTTAAAACTAAATATAGTTCCAATTTTAAAAATATATTTAATTAAGCTTTACTTTTAGTGCTGGGCAAAGATTAATCGCGATTAATCGCATACAAAATAAAAGTGATTTTTGGCATAATATATGAGTGTGTGCTGTGTGTAATTATTATGTATGTAAAAGCACACACACATTCATGTATGTATTTAAGAAACATTTACATGTGTATATATATTTATTTATGTTTTTATTCTATATTATATATTATATATAAATGTAAAAAGTGTATATATAAATTAAATATTCTGAAATTAATATATGTATGTGTGTGTGTGGTTAAATATACATAATAATTACACAAAGTACACACACATATATTATCCAAAAAAAAAAAAACTTCTTTTGTATGCGATTAATCACGATTAATCTTTGCCCAGCACTACTTTTTACAAAATGTATTCAGCATAATATATATTTAAAAAAGTATTTTAGGCCAAAAAAAGGCATTTTTGCTGAATGGGTGACCCTGTATATTTTCTTAACTCTTTCACCGCCATTGACGAGATATCTCGTCAATTAAGAGAAAACGCTTCCCCGCCAATGACGAGATTTTCCGTCTTTCCGCAATACCTGTAATAACATGCAAGCTTAATCAACTAAGTTTTCACCAAAAAAGCTAATTTAGTTATTAGCGCAGGTAGATTACATTCAAAGTCACACGAATAAAAGTGAATTCGCACTTGGTGATGTTTATGATGCGAGTTTGATGACACAATTGCCAGGATTTCGCAATATGCGCATCAATAGCGTCTTTCACGCAAGTTCAATGTTTTTCACTTAAGTAGGAAATTTGCATTAAGCGTTGCTGTGCAAGCCAATCAGCAAAGGGCTAATTGACACATCCAGTTGTATCAGAAATTTTTTTCATTTGCGCAAGTGACGCGAAAAACAAGTAATCCCGAGAGTAATCTAGAGTGAGTACTCCAATATTCGCTTCTCTTTTGGTGTGCACACACCTTTACGACTAACAGTAGCTGTCAATGACACTTTGTTCGAATGTCTTGTGTCGAGGATATTTGACATTGTTTCACTTGTTTTATGCCATTCAACATTTTAATTAACGTTGTTGTACGATGGATTTGACCCCAAGGTGGATTTCACGGGGCTGTGTAAGTTCAGGTGCAAGAAGCTTTGTGAGAGACCTGATGAGATGAAGATTTTTCTCTCTTTCTCTGTCTCTCTCTCTCTTCTTGGTCACCCATTTGACCCCACACCCTCTTTGTCTGTCTTGCACAAAGACGCAGTCAAATGCGATGATGTCATCGCTGCCTCTCTCCTGGGAGCAAAACCTTTGTGTAGCGCAACAACAACAAAAAAATCTTTGTGTAGCTCTGACTCCGAACATATTGGGGAGCGCGACTGGCCGAGTCCACCTCTTTCCGTGCGGGCGTGTGACTGTTCTCGTTCATAAACCTCTCATTCATCTCTCTATCCAGCCTTTCACGGCCCGCCGTATTTATTTCCCCCCCACAGCAGTTATTCAAGGCAGTGGGAAGCTGTGATTTCAATGGCAAATCCCACTTACGATCTCTGAGCCATGGGATTTCATGGCTCGCCGTGACGTGACTCATATCTTACTGTAGAGGTATTTGGTTGTGTAGGTTGCACAGTCACCACAGAATTCATTAGTGGAGGAAATGTTTTATGGTTTGCTTTGGGCATGTATATTCATGACATTCGTAAAAAAGGCCAAATTTGAATTTCATATCTTTAAGGCGTAAAAGGCAAACGTACAGACGTGGCATTTTGGATCGAGACTTGTCAGCATTTCGTAAAATGAAAGTTTTGAAACTTCTGTGCTGATTGTATATAAGATGTTGTTAAGTAAGATTTAACTTTTACGTTTTCTGTTTCCTGGTAAAGCTAGCAATGCCAAAGTCGTGGGTTTGAATTCAAATGAATGAATGGGATTGGTAAAAAGTACTTTATGCTTTGAACGCTTTGGATAAAAGCATCTGCCAAAAAACATAAATGTAGATTTTGCCCTCTGTACGTCACAGCTGGAGAGAATTTGAATACGATGAATATGAATTTGGTATTACGTAGGTTGACGTATAACAATGCACAAACCCAACAAAGTCATCATTTATATGCCCAACTAGTTTTACTGCAAATTGACTTCCTTATTTAGTATTTATTTTGTATTAGTAAATATCAAAAAACTCTGTATTTTCTTGATGAGCAAAATGACCTGCCAAAAAATAAGTCTTAATTTTTAGATAAAAACATACAAAGTTAATTTGTGCTTAAAATAAGCAAAAAAATGGGGTAAGCAAATTTTCTTGCATGAAGTGTTTAAGAAAAAAGTTCCAGATTTTTTTTCTTAACCCATTGGCAGATTTTTTGCTTGTTTTAAGCACAAATTCATTTAAATTGAATATATCTTGTCTAAAACTAGACTTATTTTTCTCATCAAGAACATGCATCTTCATTTAAGAATTTTTAAATATTTGTACTGAAAACAAGACAAAATACTAAATAGGAAAGTATTTTTATAATACTGCAAAAAAATATTTTCAATAAAAAAATTCTTAGTATTTTTGTCTTGTTTTCAGTAAAAATATCTAAAAATTCTTAAATGAAGATGCTTCTTTCTTGATGCGCAAAATGACCCAAGAAAATAATTCTAGTTTTTAGACCAAAAATATCAAATTTAAGTGATTTTGTGCATAAAACAAGCAAAAAAAAAAAAAAAACTGCCAATGGGGTAAGCAAATTTTTCTAGAATTTTTCTTGAGTTTAGTGTTTAAGAAAAATGTTCAAGATTTTTTTGCTTACCCTATTGGCCGATTTTTTTATCTTGTTGTATGCATATAATCACTTAAATTTGATATTTTTGGTCTAAAAACTTTCTGGGTAGTTTTGATCATCAATAAAAAGCATCTTAATTTAAGAATTTTTAGATATTTTTACTGATAACAAGACAAAAATACTAAGAATTTTTTTCTTGAAAATAATTTTTTGCAGTGTATAAACTTATGAAACACAATAATCTATACATTTATTTTTTAAGCACTGTATATACAATTTTAAGACCATATTGTCTTTGGTATGAGTAGTAGACTGAAATTTTAAAGTTCAGATTTTCAGTAACGCTGCCACTTTTTTATCCCTATGTCCACAGAGCAAGCGATATAAGCGAAAGCCCAAAGGCATGCGTGACAATGGATCCATAGGTCCCGTCGGAGAGAGAACGCTCTCCATACCTCAGATCACCTATGAGCACATCGATGACAAAGATGGCGTCTTCTCAGAAGACTCCCCAGGTATTGCCTTTCTCCCTCGGCATGCTTGGATATCCAGTGTTTTGAGTCGTTTTAATAATTTGTTCATCTTTATAATATTACATATATTATGTGTGTTCCCTCGGATCGAACACACAACCTTTTGCGCTGCTAATGCAATGCTCTTCCGCCGAGCTATAGGAACAATTAATCACATAAATTAATCGGATGTGTCATGAATTAAAATATGAAATGTGTCTGCCGTGACACGACCCATGTTTTTCTTGTTCTGAATGAATGTCATTTTCCACATGTGAGAAAAACACATCCTGTGCCCAAATGATCCCTGTTAAAGCCGTCTGCCTGGCCGGGCTCTTAATAAGTTTGTCGTTTTATGGGTTTTCCTGTCAAATGGCTTTATAATAAAAGCCGTGGCATATAAAAAGAGCGACCCCAACAGAGACAGCAGTTGCAGGAATGAGAATACACGCACATCTCTTCTGAAGCGTAATTGGAACGGGAGAGGAAAAAAATAATGAAATCGCAACACATGTCTGTGTCCTTTGAACTCTGGACGATGGAAAAAATCACACTGAGCTGTTCGGATTATCAAAGACCCAGTTAGATGCTTTAACCATTTGTTACGGATGTTTTGGAAAATTCAGTAATGATCTTGGTCTTGAGAGCAGTCACAACATTATAACATTTGAAGGGCACCTACTGTATATAGCACTGCATTGAGATCCGTTTCGTGTCTTGTCCTTAAACATTTAAATTGGCAAGGCCTTAAAGCATGTGAAATGATCAACTTTAAAAATTTTAACGGGTCATTTTTCCACATAACTAATTAATCTAATTAACGCATTAAATTAAAGTCCCTAGTTTGGACATAAATGTGTATTGGCAGTGTGTGGACACAACCACCCTACAATGAAAAAATCGACACACTCGTTTTATAATCCCTATCAAAGCAGTCTCATTAGACATGCCGTCTTGATTCTCATATCAATGTGACCTCACACTGATAAAGCCCCGCCCACAGCCACTGACTGACTTGCATCTATACTCTATACTTTCCACCCTCAGCGAATTGTTACTTTAAATAATACAAGGAACACACATTAAGAAAAAAATATTTCCTCTTGTCTTTAAGTGGGCAATGATTAATTGCGATTAATCGCATACAAAATAAAAGTACATTTTCCCATAATATATGTTTGTGTGCTTATTTGTGTAATTATTATAATTTAAAAACACTCACATACATGTATACATTTCAGAATTTTTTAATTTAAAAAATCCCTAAAATAAAATCACTCAATAAAAATGACTTCTATCTTGTATGCGATTAATCGCGATGAATCTTTGCGCAGCACTAATTTACATTATGTATGTTGTTAAGTAGGTAGTTGTTAATGTTAGCTGACCTTAACCTTACTTCCACCTCTTTTCATTATTCTTATTGTGTGATAAAGTATGTTGTCTGATCGGTGGATCTGATTGGTGGATGTTATTCTTTTTGAATGGTTGTTTCTTTCCCTTCGCACAGGTATCACTAAACTCTTTCCATCATCAGGTGAGACGGTGATGGAGTAAATCTGATGCTATGACGTCTTTAACCTGCATAGCTTTTCTTCTTCTTTTGATGATTGCATGTTAATGTTGTGTCTGTGTGTCTTTAGCTTACAGCCAGAAGACTGTGCAATGTCTCCTTACTGTCTGGGTCTTTCTCTTTTTCTGTTTTCATCTCTCTCCAAAGATAATTTGTTTGAAGAATCGATAAGTTCACAGTGACATCTCCTGAGTGTAAACTTTGATGTCTTGGTAAATCCAAGTACAGTTTAAAGGATTAGTTCACCCCTAAATGAAAATGTACTGATTATTTAGTCCCCCTGGTTCTTTCTTGATTTATAATGGCATTGAACCAGGATCAACGTTTCCAAATGTGCATCAGTTTATCATTAAAATAATTCATATATTACCCTGTAGGTTAATAAATGTCTTCTGAGGCAAAATGTAGAAAAAAAGATAGTTATGGTAGTTATATGATAGTTACTTTTGTTGATAGTTATGATACAAATGTAATGTTAAACCAAAAATAACAGCTTTAGATTTAAAATGGCGGTACGTGAAATCCCATAGGTTGACCAGGCGACACATCATCCGTGAGCAGAATTTATCTCTGGTCCAAAGATATGACCCGAATCTCTTTTTACCCGAACCCAACGTGCATAAATCATGTCTTTTTTTAAAGAAAGACCCAACCTGAGACAAACCCGAGATAGTTTGGGTCTTCTTGGGTCCGTTTGGCAAAAACAGTTTTTTTTTTAATTACCCAATAGCCGATGCTGCTATTAGTGTGTGTCTGAGGCACACGTGACACTTTTAGACCTGAACCGGCTCGGGTCTCGGGTTGGACCACAGGTTTTTGGATCTAAGTGGACCTGAGAAGACATCTAGTTATGATGAAAGACACAGTCATGAGAACCAGTGCCGCCATATTCTATATCGAAAGTTTACATTGGCATCATCACCAAAGCCTATAATTCATGCAATCAAATTTTATAGAGCCTTTTGTGAATAACAGTCCTGAAATTTAGGCTCTGTAAAACTTTTGTATAGCCAAGACTCAGATTACAGTATAGCGTTTGGGATAAAACAGGATTGGCGTGACATTAGATGCAGTAAGCAATGACAAAATTGAGATTTTTGGGTAATATGTGACTTGTTTATAGAAAAGGTAGAAATTACACACATTACCAGTTTATGTATTTCTCTGTTTGTCACTTCTTTTGTTTTGTGCGTTTGTGGTTTTGTTGTTTTTGGCATGTTCTTAGTTTGCACTTCTATCTGCATGTTAGCAGACTGCCAGCGTTCCTGGTCAGCTTTCACCCTCAGCTGTCCCGCTTCTCCAGGTACATTATCTCATTTCCACACATTCATCTTGTTTACTTCAACCTTTTTTCCAACAATTCACAGTGACTGATTTCTGTATGTGACCCATGCAAGCAAAATGAGTCGGAATGAGCACATTTTAAATTTTTTTTATTTATGTTACACATCAGATATTTTTTCAACAGTTAACCAAACATTCATTTAAGACATAAGAGATTATATCTGCGTGAATTCTTGTCAAAACAGATATTTTTAAAATGGCGCATCTGTGTGCATGCTTCAGATCTGTTAGGCGCGTTTTCATGTCTTTTTTCTCTTAATAACTCTTTAACATCAAGCAAGTCCTGCACTTTTATTTGTATTAAACGAAAATGTATAAATAAAGATCATTTTAGATGTTTTATGACTATTTAGTGCATTGGGATCGCTAGACGAGAGCTTAATGTACTTATTTTTATAAAAACCTCAATTTTTACCAAAATGTATATTTATATTTTCTTTTCCCTGTAGTTTCGCATTCTGGTGCCACATTATATCTTATTAGATCTTTCACGAATGCTTGTTTAGTAATTTTAGTTTTTTTTTTTGACAGTAAAGAAAAAGTTGGACGACCCTGACATCTCACGAAACAACAGCCTGATGGATGAACTGGATTTAGCTGGCGAGGATATTCCTCTACCTGTAGTTACCCACCCATCACAGTAAGTCAAGTTTATCATCCATTTATCTTTCTGTCCATCCATCCATTCACGCACCCACCCAGTCATCCATCCTTTCTTGGTCTGAATCTGATTGTCCGACTTCTACGTCTGTTCCCACAAATGATACGCGAACCTGAATGATCAGTACTTGCAAAATACTTTCATATCTTTCCCTCATCTCATTTCTCTCACACAGCATTTCTGCTTTTCTTCATCCTGTTCTTCCTGAAACATCTCATGATGGTACATCAGTCATGAGATGAAGACCAGCGCCTTTTTCTTCTCTTTCAGTCGGTTAACAAGTCCGTTTGTGGAAAAGGAACAAGATTCGGTTGCCACTCAGCACCTGAACTCAACGAGGTACTGTTTCCTGTCTGTGGACGTCTGTTTCCTGTTTCACAGTTTCTGTCTGTATGGTCTGGCGGTTGAAGTGATGTGTTTTGGTTATTGTATTACATCAACGCTTGCATTCAGAGTTTTAATGCTTTGAGAGGGGTAAATGCTTTTTTACCGTGGTAAATATATTTGCATGTCTATCAGTTAAATGGACTTTATTTACACTACTCATGATGGTGATGTAGACATATAATATATGAATATAAATAGCAGGTTGTGAGGTATTCAAAATCTTTGAAGAGTTTTAAAGCGGCACCGAAGCAGATTTTAGAGTAGAAATATTTATTGCGTAATGTAATTTTTATTTTCCAACTAAAAATGGTGACACACGTGTGCCATTACGGTGCAATAACATCACCATGATTTAAGACTTCGCTCATATCACCCACCCATATTTTGATGAAAACTTGTGTCCAAATGTCAAGCATCAAATCCTTTTTAGTTCAACATGACATTAGCTAAACTTCTCTATGACGCAGTCTGCGTCTCATTACATACATCTTTCCATTAGCGAAACACTGGGCTGAACGCAGGTCTGTTTCCGAGCGGAGCTTGTTTTTGTCTGCTTGCCGTGCCTGTTTAAGCATCTCAGATGACTTTGAACACGTCCTCCATGTTCTCCTGACGGCGGAGGTTTTCTCCTCTTCGGCTGCTCATGATGGAGATGGTTTTGGGTGGGCTCCCGTGAGAAAGATGGAGAGGATATCTCCCTCATTAGGGACCGTGAGAAGTCCTGAATGATTGTATGTGTAAGACGAGGACAAATGAAGCACAGGAAGGGTGTGAAGGGGAAGCGGCCTGTCATGTAAAAGTATGCTAACAGATATTAGTGTTAGTGTAGCATCATAATAAACCATCAGTTTAAGAGGATGCTTACGTCATTTTCTCATTAGGAGATTTCTGGATAACATTCCTTTAAATGACTATATGGAGAAATATGTTTAAAAACAAAAAACCCTTAACTGTACTGAAGTGCTGTACGTAACTTGTTTTTCTGTTGGTGTGCAGATTGACGGGTGAATGTGTGCGTGTTATTTTGATAAGATCTGCCATCTCTGATCTCTCTCACCAGATGTAACATCATCCAGACTCACTCCAGAGCTCAGAAAGAGTCTGATTTGCTCTTTGGTTTGTTTGCTCTTTGACCCCAGATGTCAGCTTAATGTTTTGTGCTGTGTGTTGATCAGAGTTCTCTCTGTTCTTCAGCAGATATCAGAATATGAGTCTCATATCTCCAGCTCCGCAGACTTTATAGGTCATCTAAAAGATGTTTTCTTCTTCTTTTTGGCATGCAGTTTTTTATATATATTTTTGATATATTTTCTATAACGCTAACACATGGTATTTTTGATGTGACGTTTGTGATTTTCACAAGCGTTTTTACATTTTTTCAAGACGTAACTCTGCAGAACTCTCGTTATTAACTCTTTCACTGCCATTGACGAGATATCTCGTCAATTAAGAGAAAACGCTTCCTCGCCAATGACGAGATTTTCCGTCTTTCCACAATACCGCTATTATCCACTAGGTGGCGCCCTTCCGCAACTTTTTAAACCCGGACGTATTGCCCTATGGCAAGCGGCTGCATGTCCGTGTCTGTTTTAAAGATCGCTCTGAATGGGATCTCTATAAAAAGTCCGTCACAAAAGTGGAATTATCTCTGCTTTTTGCTCAAAATGTGGTGTTTTTGCAGAAACCTACCCATATTCAAAAGCTGATTACAAAAGAACCACTGAAGGTAGGATGAAACATTTTTTTTTGTTTGAAAGCAGAGGGTCTGTTCTTTCATTTGGTATATTGTATGTTTATATATTTAAAGAAGAACATTTTCTGGAAGGCATTAAACTTTGGTGAAAATCATGAAAAACGCTGGCGCTGGCTGGCAACTTTTTTTTTAAAACGCTGGCGGTGAAAGAGTTAAGGTGTTTTGTCTGTTTAGTTGCCATGGTGTTGCTAAAATGTTCTGGGTTTACTAAGTGAGTTGCCATGGTGTTGCTAAGGTGTTCAGTGTTTATTTATTTAGTTACCATAGTGTTGCCAAGGTGTTTTGTGTTTAGTAAGTTGCCATGGTGTTGTTAAGGTGTTCTGTGTTTATCCAGTTGCCATGGTGTTGGAAAGGTGTCTGTGTTTGCTTATTTATTTATTTAATTGCCATGGTGTTGATAAGGTGATCTGGGTTTAGTAAGTTGCCAAGGTGTTGTTACGGTGCTCTGTCATTTAGTGAGTTGCCATGGTGTTGCTAAGGTGTTCTGTGTTTATTTATCCAGTTGCCATGGTGTTGCTAAAGTGTTTTGTGTTTAGTAAGTTGCCATGGTGTTGCTAAGGTGTTCTGTGTTTATTTATCCAGTTGCCATGGTGTTGCTAAGGTGTTCAGTGTTAATTTGTTACCATAGTGTTGCCAAGGTGTTTTGTGTTTAGTAAGTTGCCATGGTGTTGTTAGGGGGTTCTGTGTTTATTCAGTTGCCATGGTGTTGGCAAGGTGTCTGTGTTTGCTTATTTATTTATTTATTTGCCATGGTGTTGATAAGGTGATCTGGGTTTAGTAAGTTGCCAAGGTGTTGTTACGGTGCTCTGTCATTTAGTGAGTTGCCATGGTGTTGCTAAGGTGTTCTGTGTTTATTTATCCAGTTGCCATGGTGTTGCTAAAGTGTTTTGTGTTTAGTAAGTTGCCATGGTGTTGCTAAGGTGTTCTGTGTTTATTTATCCAGTTGCCATGGTGTTGCTAAGGTGTTCAGTGTTAATTTGTTACCATAGTGTTGCCAAGGTGTTTTGTGTTTAGTAAGTTGCCATGGTGTTGTTAGGGGGTTCTGTGTTTATCCAGTTGCCATGGTGTTGGCAAGGTGTCTGTGTTTGCTTATTTATTTATTTATTTGCCATGGTGTTGATAAGGTGATCTGGGTTTAGTAAGTTGCCATGGTGTTGTTACGGTGCTCTGTCATTTAGTGAGTTGCCATGGTGTTGCTTAGGTGTTCTGTGTTCATTTATCCAGTTGCCATGGTGTTGCTAAGGTGTTCAGTGTTGATTCATTTAGTTACCATAGTGTTGCCAAGGTGTTCTGTGTTTAGTAAGATGCCATGGTGTTGCTAAGGTGTTTTGTGTTTATTTATCCAGTTGCCATGGCGTTGGCAAGGTGTTCTGGGTTTGTTTATTTATTCATTTGCCATTATGTTGATAAGGTGATCTGGGTTTAGTAAGTTGCCATGGTGTTGTTAAGGTGTTCTGTGTTGGCTTTTTTATTTATTTGCCATGGTGTTGATAAGGTGATCTGGGTTTAGGAAGTTGCCATGGTGTTGTTACGGTGCTCTGTCATTTAGTGAGTTGCCATTGTGTTGCTAATGTTTTCTGTGTTTATTTATCCAGTTGCCATGGTGTTGCTAAGGTGTTCAGTGTTGATTTATTTAGTTGCCATAGTGTTGCCAAGGTGTTTTGTGTTTAGTAAGTTGCCATGGTGTTGGCAAGGTGTTCTGTGTTTGCTTATTTATTTATTTGCCATGGTGTTGGTGAGGTGATCTGGCTTTAGTAAGTTGCCATGGTGTTGTTACAGTGTTCTGTCTTTATTAAGTGATTTGTCATTTTGTTACTAAGGTGATCTGGGTTTAGTTAATTGGTTGCCATGATGTTGCAAATGTGCTCTGTCTTCATTTAGTGAGTTGCCATGGCATTGCTAATGTGACCTGGGTTTAGTTAGTTAGTTGCCATAGTGTTGCTAAGATTATCTGGGCTTAGTAAGTTGCCATGGTCTTGGTAAGGTGTTCTGTCTTTATTTAGTAAGTTGCCATGATGTTGATATTGTATTGTTTTAAGAATTCTGTGGCTACTACTGGGCGGTTGAAACCGTCTTAACTTTCAAAAACATTTATTTTATTTTGAAATGAATCATATCATACATTTGTCTCCGTTTTTAACAAACATGTTAGACTTTATTGAGTCTGAAGTTTACCTGACATCATTTCAGAAGATTGATGCTTTGAATTTTCTACTACAATTATTTAGATTTATTATGAAACAGTTTACAAAAGCTTATTGTCTGATGGAAGTTCAGTCTGGTCACAAAGAATGAAGGAGTGGGCACAAAACAAGTTTGTCTGAAAGACAAATAGTGACAGAATAAGCTCAGACTGCTACAAGAGTCGAGATTGTGATAGTAACCCACGATTCATCAGATCAAATACAGTGGGAACTTATAAATTAAATAAATCTTATAAACTTATAAAAAATAAGTTATCCTACAGTTTACAGGTACATCAGTGAGGTGTTTAGTTACTGAATTGCAGGACACTTTGTCACATATGTTCATTATAATGTGCAGTCAGTGTGGAGAATCAATAAAAACATATTTTTAGTTTTATTAGTATAAAATTCTAAAACCAAATGTTTCTCGTTCTCTCTGTTTTGCTCATTCCCGATTTGTGTGTTTTCCCGCAAAATCCCAGAATTCCACTGTGACTTCACTGCTTGTGCATGTGTGTCTGTTGGGTGCATCAGTGCGGCGGGTGAGTCAGGTGGAAGATTCAAGCTTGTGTTTTTCTTCAACCTCAAAGTGCCCATTTACACATTAAAGCTGAACTCAGATCAGGTTAGAGACGGTTTCAGCAGACAGGCTGAATAAAAGGTCCTTTCATAGGGATTGAAATGAAAGAGCGGGATTTGTAGAGGCTTGTGTGAAATTAATGAATAGTCGTGAGGAGATCTTTTTCTCCTTTCTAACCGTTTGGCCGTTGAAATGTTTGGAAATGAGCTTCCACCGCTGAGCGCTTAAACCTGTGGAGTCCTCAGCACCTGCTCAAATATAATTCAGGATTTTCAGGAGATTTTATTGCTTCTGTGTAACAAGAACACTTGGCTTCTGATCGTATGTAGTATGAATAAACTTTGGTGCACTTATTCTGGCCAAAAAATCTCCCACTTAGACGGGAAGGAAACGTCAGGATGACATGTGAAGTGGCCATTTACGGTTTGACACTTTTTTGTTATTAATACTAAGGGACTTATTAAGTACCTTAATAATGGAGGTCAGATGATAATATATACCATAGTATTGTTTGATTACTGTGGTACTCAAATAATGATACATGGTAGTTTGTATTTTTTGGACAAACCTTTAGATGCAATTGACGATATTGTAGTAATGAGACAATGAAGTACAGCGTACAAACTTCTGTTCAGAGCCATCTCCTCCTTCCCGATGCCACAATAGATCTTTCAGAAGCTAAAAAGAGATGGCAAAGAAAAATAAATGCAGGATATTGCTGTTTTTGTAGCGTTTCACCATGAAAGGTGTGAGATGCCAAGCCCTCCATCTTTTTGTTTTTAAGTCAGGTCACAATAAACACCATGCTGCCTTGTTTATTTTTATTTAGTTTGACCTCTGACCCCTGATCCTCCTGTCCCTTCGGCCTCTTATTATAGAACATTAAGCCGTTTGGGTTTTGCATTTTGTTGTAAGGTTGAATCATTTTGGCCGTGTGTCTTTTCTTTTAATGGCGTTTAGCATTTGTTTTGATAAAGAATTATTATTGTGTTAGGGTATTTGTGTATAATGCTGTAAAATTGGGCAGTAATTGTGGGTTAATTGAGTAAATAAAAGCACATGATCAATTCCAGCTTTATTAACGTGACATTTGCAGTGAAATCTAGTAATATATTTTTTTCAGAAAATGCATTTATTTCCAATATATTGAACCATTTGTTTATGTTTTCCTAAACCACTGATAACAAAATTTTTGACATCAGAAAAATTAATGAGTTTTTAAAGAACATTTAATATTTATTTTATAAAAATTTTATACGCAAAAATTTTGGACAAAATTATGGACGTGATAATTCCAAAAATGTGCACATAACTATGTTACATTTTAAACCTTTTTTAAATTATTTTTCAGAGACTTTGCATGGGTATTTAACCCATTTTCTCCTAAAACGCCTAAATTCCTTATTCTAGGAAAAATACCCTTATCTCCTGAGGGTTTTAGAAAAAATACTAAGAATTGTCAACGTCTACCAAAAACTTAATATCTAAGCCTCTGTAGCACTTAGAAACATGTATTAAAAGTAACTGGCGGTAGATTTAATGTTTTGGCGCTCAGCATCAGGCACAAATGGGTTAAACCACCAACCCTTAAAATATTAAACCACCAAATATTAGGCAACCCCAAAACTTTCTCTCTTTCATGATTCACAAAACCAATTTAAATTCCGATGTTTCCAATTATTCAATTCCGATTTTTTTCCTTCATGTGGCACAGATCGGATATGACCCATGGATGTGTAAGTAGGAAAAAAGCGCATAGATTCCGATATTCTCAGAGCGGTTTCAGGCCTCATTCATATGTGGAAATAAATCGGATATAAATTGAATACATGCATTCGCATCCGCAATGTAATCAGACGGATTGGATATTCCCATATCAAGGTGTGTCGTGGGTCATAAAAACTGAGAAGTTGGCAAATGACGTTAACGGTACATTCACACGGTGTGTAAGCGTTAACGCTTCTCATTTATGCATTGTCATTGCATTGCCGAACTGAATTGTGGATCCGTCAAAGGCGCGTCACTGCTGTTGCTCGCGGCAGAAGTTTCTCAAATTTTTAAGCGCCAACGCATGCGCAAGCTGATCAGATCGCCTTATGCAAATAACCTAGTTTACTTCCTCTGTGGTTTAAGCTGTTACAGGTCAGTATGTCTACCTTGAATTGTTTTGCCAAGTGTTTAGTTTAAATGCTGTTATCGAATACAAGTCGCTTTAAAAAGATGATGTAAGCGGAGCGTCAAAAAAATCAACAACAAATCGGAATTGGGCATCAAGATCTGCAGTGTAAATCCAGCCCAAGTGTCTTGTATGTTTTGACACTTTAATATTTTTCAAAGACACTGATGTATTTAATATGCACAAGTATATACTTTGCTAGTGTGGAAGTGTACTTTTTAATGTGTGTAGTAGGATGGGGTTGTTTTCTTGCGCTCATCTTTTTTGTCTTATTCCTGATTCCACCAGTCGCGGTAGAGGCGGGAAAACGCGCTATTCGCGTGTAGTTGGATGCTTGAACATTTTGAGTTTACTCACTTCATTTGCGCGTGAAATTCTAGTCATTCACGCGAAAATTCGCCTCATGGGGGGGCTTCTGCGACTCTGCTGAGACTCCGCTGAGACTCCGCTCGCTTCCTGTAATCAGGTAACTACTACAGCAAGGTCCGGATTGGTTAACGCAGCTCGAAATATCCGCAAAAGTTCAGATTTTTCACCTCGCGCGTTTCCCGTGGCAACGCTCAATTTGCGCTCAATTCGCTGCAGGATGCCTATTCGTGTCTTTGCATTGACTTAACATGTAAATCACTCGCCTCTACCGCGTCTGGTGTGAACCCTGCATTAGTGATGAGCTTTATGCAAGAATATTTTACAAACGTTGAGGTCCAATGATTTAGGATGCATTCATTATTTTACTCTTTCTTTTTTCTGCTTTATAAACTTGGGCAGAAATGTAAATTTTTATGTGACTTTTCTCTCAACCTACAACAGAAGTAAGGGTCGTCTTCTCGGTTTAAAGGTTTGCATCTGTACTCGTCCTCTTTGGCGCACCTGTACAAATATCTTCTCTTTCTGCTGGCTTTATTTCTCAGAAGTCAGTCTGTAATGGTAACACCTGAGCGCTGTGTTTATCTATGCTGCCCGTCTGCTGGCCACTGTGTGTGGAGATTCAGGTGGTCTGGTTTGGTCGCTCTGATGTGGTTTTGTTTGGGTGGGGTCAATAAATAGATCATTCAGAGAGAGGAGTCATTGTTCAGATGGGACACAAGTGTTTATGATTGTGTGTGACACATAAACGTACACCACAAACAGATGGAGGAGCCCAAATACACATGCACATCTTGACTTTAACATTCGCTTCGAACACACAGACTTTACACACACACAGCCTTTCTGTTATCTTTAATACACACACCCTCTTTCATAAAGTGCAGACCTGCTGCTGGTTTCTGAGCAGGACACACCTGTGCCGAATGAAGACGTCTTTGTTCAGGACGACAATAAAGGCACAGGGTGGAGTGGGGAGAGGTGGGTGTGGTCTGGAGGAGGGCGAAGTGGGTGTGGTCTGAAACCGGATGAGATGGATGTGGTCTGGAGCGGGGAGGTGGGTGTGATCTAAAACCGGCGGATATGGATGTGGTCTGGCTCGGAGGGGGGTGGTGGGGGTGGTTTGGGACAAAGCGGAGATGTTTTGGGGTGTAGCTTAGCAGTATCCATAGTCTGAATTAAATATTTCCTATTACTCAGACAGTATACATTATTATTTATTTATTCATCTTAACATTAAATTTTTGTGTTCATAAATTGTAAATTTATAATGTGTATAGGTTCATCTTTAAATTCTGAGTTTAAAGATTAAGAATTATTCGGATTATTATTATTAAATTATGTAAATTATTATATATATTGTTTCACTAATAATAAACATACATTTGCATAAAGCATCAATATTTTTTCACACTCATGTTGATTAGAGTATTAAAAACTTTTAAAATTAAGGTAAATTTAAAACAAATAACAATCGCTACGTTTATATAACCAAATAATCCGTTTGTAATCATATTGATGGCTCAAGCGTATTGAAAAGCCTTAATGTAAACACCTTAATCAATACGATTGAGGACGATTGGATGCAAATTTGGATCGTATTGAAGGGGGTGGTGTACTTCTGTGATCTGTGATCTGATCCGCAGGAGAAAAGTACACATGTAAACGCGTGAATCGTAGTATTTTCTCAATCGGATGCAAAAATACATTGTACACATGCGCAAAACATTTCTGCTGAAGTTCACGTCTTACAATAAACTCTTATATCACATGATTCTCCTCACAGAAACACGCAATAGCAAACAGTGGCATTCAGTCGGATTGACAAAATGTTGTGCATGTAAACATAGCCAATGTGTGATTAATTTGCGATTAATCATGAGTTAACTGATGACAATCATGCGATTAATCGAGATTAATTTGCGATTGACAATCATGCGATTAATCGAGATTAATTTGCGATTGACAATCATGCGATTAATCGAGATTAATTTGCGATTAATCATGAGTTAACTCATGACAATCATGCGATTAATCGAGATGAAATATTTTAATCTATATAAATCATCCATATAAATCCTCCATTAATAGTCCTAATCATCTAGGTTTACAAAAATCCAGATAATTTGCATACTGCGAAAAATACGAAAGTATGCCGTAATAAACATCACAGTTTTAGTGAAACACCAGGTCTGCTCTCATTTGGCCCAGATAATAAGCCGGTCTCACATGGTCTTGCAGACTCTAAAGGTTTAACATGTTGTCCATGTGGTGTTTTGAGCCTGCAAGATGTTTTTCGCGCTTCACAGGCTCCACATTCATTACAGATGTGGCCGTAACGTCTCTTCCGAGCAGAGTTTACGCTCGTGTGCGGGGGAATTAATCCTTCATTACGTTAAGTGTTTGCAGTCGCGACCGAGCTTGTTTGAAACGAGCGGAAGACGTCAGAGGCTTTCCAGTGATGGCAATGGAATGAGTTAATCTGATTATGAATAATCTGTTTAAGGAGTTTAGCTGGTGCTGGAGTGTGCAAGCACGAGACCGGTTGAAAAATGAGGACTATGACAAATGTACGCTTATGTTTGTACCTGAAAGAACTTTCCACCTGGCCTAAGATGAATCACTATATTGTTTTTGCTCTGGATTAAAGCATCTGCTAAATTTGTACAACCTGATGCTGTGTCTTTCATAACCAGAACCATATAGTCCTCATTAAGCACTTTCCAGGGGTCTCGACTCTTAAGTGACGGGGTCTCGACTAATAATTCTTACAATAAGTCTGGCGAGTGCTGAAAAGTCCACACCGTCACGTGTATACGAGCAGGAATGAGATGTTGCCATCGCATTTGATGTGATGTTAGGAGGTCTGCTGAGATTGTCTGGTTAACTGTCGCTCGTTTTGTGGAAGGGTGGTTGTATATAACATCATGTCACATTTTACACATACAGATGTTAGTCGTTTCTTAAAAATTACAAGTAGACAGCAAGCCGGTTTAAAAAAGGTCCTTTACCAAACGATTGATTTGTCACTTTATGGTAAAAATAGAAAAGCTAAGCTTTTAGATCATCCATTTCTGAAGTCAAAATGTACTATTTGTTGAGAAATATAAATTAATATGAATATGAAACCCAGGTAGTTTAAGGGTTAATGGATTACTTCACTTTCATAAAACATCCCGATAATTTACTTACCCCCATGTTATCCAAGATGTTTATGTCTTTCTTTCTTCAGTTGAAAAGAATTGACTTTTTTTTTTAGAAAAACATTCCAGGATTTTTTCTCCATATAGTGGACTTTAAAACAGTTTACAGTTTCAACGCTGCTTTAAAGGGCCAGCGTGACCTCACTAACTGCGGAATCACGTCGAAAGGTCACGCGTTACATATGTAAAATGCACACTTGCGGACACATTATTATTATTTTTTAAACTTTGTTTTCATTGAACTTTTTGATTAAAATTTTTGAGAAAAATAAAACGCAAAAAAGGTGTAAAAACACAACAATTGAGCAAAATAAGGAAAAGTAAATAAATATACATATGGAGAAAAGAAGGGTATGGAGCCCCTAAGGGGACATGGAGCAAAAATTAAATAAAGCTTAGTTTCACGCGCGCACGTGAAACTATCGCGTGCTCACGTGAAACTATCGCATGCTCACGTGAAACTATCGCGTGCTCACGTGAAACTATCGCGTGCTCACGTGAAACTATCGCGTGCTCACGTGAAACTATCGCGTGCTCACGTGAAACTATCGCGTGCTCACGTGAAACTATCGCGTGCTCACGTGAAACTATCGCGTGCTCACGTGAAACTATCGCGTGCTCACGTGAAACTATCGCGTGCTCACGTGAAACTATCGCGTGCTCACGTGAAACTTTCGCGTGCTCACGTGAAACTTTGGCGTGCTCACGTGAAACTTTCACGTGCACTCGCAAAAGTTTCACGTGCGCATGCAAAACTAAACTTAAAAAACCAACAATCTGTACATGAAGGTTTTGCGTGAGCACATGAAACTAAACTTTACCTCGGTAGAAGGGGGGCAAAAAATAAAATAAATAAATACATTTAAAACTAAAATAAATAAAGAAAAAGTACATACTGTAGGCCCTTAATATCATTTTAGATACATTACACGTACATTACACGTTGATATATCATCTGTGTGGTTTAAACATTATTATATGTTAAAGCAACACTATGTAGTTTCCATGTAAAAATGACTTACAGCTCCCCCATGTGGTTGAAAAGCACAACAGTGTCTGGTATCAGACACTCTTCTGCAGGCAGGGGGAGGGGCGGGGCTGTGTTTCCTACCCTCCACCGCCGCTTTCAGAGTGTGCTTGTAGCAGCTAGGATGCTGCTCAGGTTGCAGCAACAGTACAATTTGTCCAGTTAAAAGTTGTTCTATCACTGAAATAATTTTTGAGACATTATTTAAAGGTAAAAAAACTACATAGTGTTGCTTTAAAGTTCTCACATGCGTACAATTTTAAACAATTAACTGACACAAAGACATTAATTCGTATCATTCCACGTATAGCAACGTCTGAACTCTCAAACTTATAAACACTGAAACTGTAGTTTCGCATATGTCATGTGTGATCTTTCCATGTGATTACGTAATACGTAAGGTCGCGCTGGCGCATCACACGACTACTGCAAAACAAAAACTATTTTTTTGGGTGAAAATGATGGTCGTTTTGCTAGTTAAGACTCTTACTGTGGGTTTACACCAGCCGTGTTTGAGGCGCCAAATTCGCGCCTAGTTTGCCGCTTGAACATTTTGAGTGTTCTCGCTTCATTCAAGACATTCTATTTATCGAGACATTCATAGGAAATTCATGTAATGGGAGGGGCTTCTGCGACTCACTTCCTGTAATCACAGCACAACTAGAACAAGCTCCTGATTGGTTAACGCCTTGCGTTTTTCCGCCAAAGTTCAAATTTTTCAAGTCGTGCATTTCCCGCGGCAACGCTCAATTCACGCGAACAAGACGTGCGAATGAGGCGGAATCGTGTCTACCGTTAACAGTGAAATTACTCGCGCTTGACGCCTTTACCGCGGCTGGTCTGAACGCAGCATTATGCATCAGTTGGGATCGTTTGGATCCTTTGAAGCTGCATTAAAACTGTAAACTGTTGAGGTCCAATAAAGTCTACTATATGGAGAAAAAATCCTGGAATGTTTTCCTCAAAAAACTTAATTTCTTATCTACAGATCAAAGAAAGACATTAACATCTTGGACGATATGGAGTTTGGGATTTTTGGGGGGATTTTTTTATGAAAGTGGAGTAATCCTTTAAATCTGTTTTCTTTGTTCTCCTGATAAGATGAGCATAGTGGTGAAGTTTCCACATACTGTAGTTTAATAGCTGTTAAATTCTGGACACCAACAAATTTGAGCTTCAAATCAGGTAGGGGTTGATCCTAGTAAATGATGTCGCTCATGTTGTCTCTCATTGTTTTCTAACTTTTAATGTCAGTGTTGTTATATTATAAGATGCATTTTTAAGTTCAGCGGAGGACACATATTGGCCGGATTGATTATGGATCGTCTCCTGGGCGTGATGATAAGGAAGTGGAAGTGCATCGCTGCCTTTCCCTTGAGTGCACTCGAAAGTCAACACATCACTCAAGCCTTTGATCACCAGACAAAACAAAGACCAGACGAACTGATAGCAGAGCTTCTCTGATCTTCATATCACACTGTTTGGAAACGAACTAAACAACAAGCAACACAAACACGTGGGAATTTAGCTCTGGTCATTTTTACAAAACACGCCGTTTCATCATAAACCTTTATCGTGATTTTCAGTAAAAGACAAAGCAGAGATAAGATTGGAATGAGAGAACTCCTCCTGTTTTTCTGTGAAGATTGTTGGATCTGCTCTGTAGACAGACGCCGGGGTTTTGTGCTTAACACGAGATGAGAAACGGAGATGTTTGTGCTGAAAGTGTGTATGAATGTTTGTGAGGTGGTCATGACTTCCTATAGCCATTAAGGAAGTCATTTTCTCTCTACTAATGTGAGTGAAGTGACTCAGAGTCCAGGTGAACTTCAAATCGTTCCAAGTCAAGCAAAGTTTGGTGAAGTCAAGAAAAACAACCTGTCAGACCAAAGTCTTTGAGTCATTCTGAGATGAAAACATCTAAAAATAAATGTTCATGAGGTCATCTGACCAGCGGTGACATCATTTCCTACAGCTGGACTTTGTTTGGCTTATTAAAGATCTTATTGGCTGCCGGTGTGTTAAATCAGGGTTCGTCCGGTGAATGAAAAAACAAAAACAAAAGATCAAAAGGCAGATAGTGTTGATTTTTGCGAAGCTCAGTATGTAATCTACCCGCTTTTCCGTTTTTCCCAAGTTTGGTGTGACTAGTGACGGCTGGGCAGACTTTAGGATTTTTTTGGACACTCGCTGTTACACATATGTGCATTGGTTCGAATGGTTACCAATCGTTTGCAGGGCTAAAATAACAGTTCTTAACTGCGATTAACTTAAGTGGTTAAATCTGGTCATGATTAAGCCTCATCTGAGCAGATTTCTCATGTCTACAGGTTGACCTATAACTCTTTAATTGGTGAAGATGTATAGCAGTCTTGTGACCTCATGTTCTAGTTAACACAGAGAGTTTTTGTGTTTTTGGGAGCTGTACCAGGTGTCCGGGTCAGGTGTGTTTGTGCCACTCAGACGGCTGAACAGGACGTGCAGACGGCTGTCGAGTGTTTCGTGATGAGCAAAAACCAGAGAAGAACAGATAGTTGTTCACTTTGATTGACATTTGCTGTGTGTTTTATGAGTCTTGGTCAGGGTGGACATTTGACACGATCAGCAGAACTACAATGTGATTAATGCGTCATACTTAAATTGACATGTGATGAGATATAGTTTTAAAAATTGTCAGTGTAGTTTTAAATTGTATAACAAAAATATATTACACACACACAATAATTGCGTCTTCCAGTAGGTTGTGCTGTAGCTATACCGCATGCAAGCGGTTGTACTATTATAGTACATACATCAATTTATTTATGAATAATTAAGGTTATGTCATATAGAGCTTATATACTGTATGTCATATTAAATACAGTTTTAGATTGACTACAATACACACACAAAATGTATTCAGTTTTGTTTTTACCAGTGTTAGACGTTTCCACTCAGCAGTTTGGAAAACACCAGAGAGAAAGTGGGAATGTTGCTGTGTTTCAGTTTCAGTGCTGACAGTGAGTGTTTTGGGAAGTGGAGCGTCTTTGCGTCTGTGCACATCTGCATATGTGCACATCTGTGCGTGCTTCTGCGTCTGTGTGTCTACATGTGCGTGTCTGCGTCTGTGCACGTCTTGGCGTCTGTGTGCACGGCTGTGCATGCTTCTGAGTCTATGTGCCTGCATGGGCGTGTCTGCGTTTGTGTGTCTGCATGTGCGCGTCTGCGTCTGTGGACATCTACAAGCATGCACGTCTGTGTGTACCTGACTGCGTGTGCACAGAGCAGAGTTTGCGTCTGTGCACATCTTCGCATCTGCAACTGTGCACATCTACATGTGTGCATGTCTGTGCATGCTTCTGCGTCTGTGTGTGTGCATGTGCGTGTTTGCGTCTGTGTGTCTGCATGTGCGTGTTTGCGTCTGTGTGTCTGCATGTGCGTGTCTGCATCTGTACACATCTACATGTGTGCATGTCTGTGCATGCTTCTGAGTCTGTGTGTCTGCATGTGTGTGTTTGCGTCTGTGTGTCTGCATGTGCGTGTCTGCATCTATACACATCTACGTGGGTGCATGTCTGTGCATGCTTCTGAGTTTGTGTGTCTGCATCTACCTGACTGCATGTGTGCTTCTGCGCATCTGCGTCTCTGTGCACATTTTTTCATCTGCAGCCCTGCACATCTACTGTACATGTGTGCATGTCTGTGCATGCTTCTGAGTCTGTGTGTATGCATATGCGTGTCTGCATGTGCCTGACTGCATGTGCGCTTTTGCATCTGTGCGCTTCTTCGCATCTGCGCACATCTTTGCATCTGCAGCTGTGCACATCTATGTGTGTGCATGTCTGTTCATGCTTCTGAGTCTGTGTGTCTGCATGTGCATAACTGCGTGTGCACGTTTGCATCTGTGTCCTGCTTTGTGTCTGTGCACATCTTCACATCTGCAGCTGTGCATATCTACGTGGGTACATGTCTGTGCATGCTTCTGAGTTTGTGTGTCTGCATGTACCTGACTGCATGTGCACTTCTTTGCATCTGCGTCTGCGCACATCTTTGCATCTTGAGCTATGCACATCTACTGTACATGTGTGCATGTCTGTGCATGCTTCTGAGTCTGTGTGTATGCATGTGCGTGTCTGTGTGTCTGCATCTGTGTCTGCATCTGTGTACGTCTTTGCGTCTGCGTCTGTGCACATTTGTACATGCTTCTGAGTTTGTGTGTCTGCATGTACCTTGACTGCATGTGTGTGTCTGTATGAGTGTTTGTGTTTTTGCATCTGCGCTTGTATGCATCTGTGTATGCAAGCATTTGTCTGTGCATGTGCCTATATCCGTGAGTCTCTGTGTGTGCGTATGTCAGTATCTGTGTGTATCTCTGTGTTGCATGTCTGTGTATGTTTTTCGTGTCTGTCTGTGTGCGTGTATCCAGTCCTTCTCCTCCTCCTCGTCTTCGGCGCTGGCACATGGAATTCATTAGTCCTCTATTTGCAAGTTATTCCGCTCGGATGGAAATTGCCATAGTAGCTCGTCCCCTCGGACAAAGAAATTGCGTGAAATTTCACAATAACTCAGGAATTGGAAACACTTGGTTTTTCTGTTTTATTGAGTGGATTTGTTGTGTCAGGAATTGTCGTCTCTTTCTTTGTGATCATTACCAGAAACAGTTTCCTGTTGTACTGCAGTTGTAGTCCATTTTGTAATATTATATTGCAAAGCGGTTACATATCCTACGGTTAAATGTCTTGATCTTAATAGGGCTGGGCGATTCGTCCCCATAAAAAAATCTGAGATTTTTTTATAAAAAACTCGATTTACGATTCGAATCGATTTTTTTTCCCCGACCCCATTTAAAACAAAATAATTGCAAACTGTATATATTTTTAAAATATATATTTATTATATTTAATTAAAATGCATCAACAGAAAATTGGGAAGGAATGAAGATTGGCGAATGCAAAATGTATGTCAGTGTTTCCCACAGATCTGAAATTTACTTGTGGTGGTAGCTGGTGAAAAGGGCAATCATTATAATCCACCGACAAAAAATGGTCTACTATACATGTGACACAGAACTAATAATGTGTGACACAATACTTTGAATTATTGAACATTAATATTAATTTCACATTATAGTTCATTAATCTAACCACCCCAAACTTTCTTTGCCATGAACAAAGCTGACACTGTTTGTCAAAGCACCACGAAAACACTTTCTGTTTTTGCACTGGTATATGAAGCAATTTGACGACCCCTTTTATCAAACTCAATATAATACAATACTATGTACAGTATATTAAAAGACAGTGCAGGTCTATAGATTATAAATGTGACTGATGTTATAATGGTAATAATTTCTAGAGATAGGCACTTTTACTGCTTCTGCTTTCTATTTCTCTTTTGCCGATTAAAAAAGCTTAATCCACTCATTATTTCAGATTTAAAAGTTTACTTGCTGTCCTGATGACAGACTTTACATTACAGCTTAGCGTTTTTTTATATCCTGAGTCAGCTTTAGCTTTGCTCGTTCAGTGCAATGGGCTTGACATTAGCACTGCTTTTTGCTACAATCTCTGTGCAAACTTTTAGATTTTAGAAAAGATATGGTCTATTAATAGTATAGATTAGATTATAAAAAAATGGATTAAAGAAAATGCAGCGCGTGGGCGCAACAAGAGCCAGTTGTCATCACCATAGAAACCGGAGGCACGCTGAAACTTCACTCGAGCTTTAGGTAGCGCTCACGGCAGTTCTCCGGTCGAATCGGGTTTTACACACAATATTAATCATACTTGGGACTCAAAGTAATAAACTAGGACCGACCCGGACCAGACTGACCATTTCTAATATAAACCCGGAACCGTACGGGTCCTCTCAGTGAAGAAAGACCTCTAATGGTAAAACTCTGCTCAAGTTCAGAAACATGAAAGGATACAATGTGACACTGAGCTTGCTTCGCGTCGCACCCAATTCATTGAGAAACGAAGAGCACGTGAACGGACACTCAACGGGAGAGACACAACGTGCTTGCACGCAAAATGAAGCCAACTTGGATGCTATAAACACATATGCACATAAGCATATGCGACCATTTTGGTCGCAGTGTGTTCCCTGGCTGCTCAGTTACCTCAGTATGTGCTGCAGTTGATCCAGTTTGCCGCGCTGGATGATGAGTTTATGATGCGCTGGATAATGAGTTTATGACGCGTGCATCTTCACGGGCTCTCTCAACAAAACACGGGTCATCCAGTCGAGTTCAGAAAATACGGAAATTCGTAAAGTGATTTTTTTTCCTGGGCGCGTCCATTTTACCTGGGCGGAATGCCCAGTAGAGCCTATGTTTGGGAAACACTGTATGTACTGCTCTATACTGCAGAGGGGGAGAAAAAAATCTAAAAAAATCGTTTTTTTTTTAAATATGAATCGATTTGACCTGCCAACTCGATTTTAAAATCAAATCGATTTTTTTCCCAGCCCTAGATCTTAATAATATAAATGATCATATATTGAACTCATATATAGTCTAAGTGCACAGACAGGTGTGTATGCACATTTATACTGTGAATTAAGTACACCAGTTTCTTATAAACATTGTGTTTGCATTTAAACTTGGCACATTAACACCAATAAAGAGTTAAAGGTTTTTAAAAGTTTTTAAAAGAGAGCACTCGTGCTTCTTTCTTATTTTTAAATGCGTTGTTTTGTCTTTTGGAGAGCTCTCCAAAAGACTCCCAGGCGTTGAACTTTTCCAGAGGCGTATCGAAGCGGTTGATAGCATTTCCAAATGCTCACAGGTGCTGCGGCAGTGCGCCGTTGGAAGAGAGTTTGTTGATTCTGGAGCGTCAGACGGGAGCTTCGCTCAGCTGTCACTTTCAGGAAAGCCAGAATCCTGGAGATGCCGAACCACGCTGGTGTCCCGTTGCTTCTCCAAAGCTTCAGTCAGGAGGTCACAGACCTAAACTCGACTCCAAAATAAAGATCTTTATTGCTTTTCTTTGTCCCTGACTATGTGTTTTCTCTCTGTCTCTCTCCTCACCGCTTCTCCCGTCTGTCAGCACGATCTTATCATTTCACTTTCTTTCCAGATGTTTCTCCATAAACTCATCTGTCGTTTTTCTTCGCATATTCCTCAGTGTTTATGGACTGACAGGAGCAGAAACGCAGATGTGACAAATCAAAATCTTTCTTGCAGGTTTAACACACTGCATTTTATTAAAGACCTGGACAAAACCACCATATAGATGATCCACATTTGCTCTGTTTGGAAAGCTTGTGTCATGTGTATGAATGTTTTGGGTAGCTTTGAGTAGGCCATTGGCATTGTGTGTTGGATGAAGTTTGCACGAAGAATTTAAAGTAGGGATGGCAATCGAGGAATTTGATATAAAAGTGTTTGTATTGTGACAGCACTTAAGGATATAATTTATAGTCATTAACTCATAAAAATAAAGCATTGCTTTCAATAGAAAATATGATAACAATGTAAGGTATGCAATAACAATATTTGAATGCAGTTTACAACACTTGAGTCTTTCCTCTTAATCTCCTCTCTAGTAAATGGATTGAGAAGTGGATCTGTTCGTACCACGAAAAACACACACTTGACCTATACACACTTAGACAAAAACACACGCTCGACTGTTACCTCCCCCAGTCACAAACAGTTGAACGCACGCTCCTAATCAACAGAGTCCTAGAGGACCATTGAGTCGTTCCACATGTGTGAGGAGCAGAGTCGCATCGAATTAGAGGCGTTCGGACAAAGACCCTTTCTGCACACAGGTGTATGCGAGGCGACGTGTTAAAGGAGATCTCTTATGCGGGTAGACAGGCAGAGGGGCAGCTCGTAACCCCCCTCGCCAAACGGGGCAGCTGTGAGAGACTCTTTGTTCTGATGTAGCGTTCACGACGTCTGGCACTTGTTCTGTTTGTTTACGTCTGGGTCGTAATTGAAAAGCGTGTTTAGGCCGGTCAATCGATTCGCACACGAATTGCGGCAGACTGCGGACGGAAATGGATTTCTTTGAAAATTTTGACGTAGCGATATGGAAGCTCATTTGTATGGAGGACGAAAAATTACTTAAGTGTATATAAATTAATAAATGCACAAATTAATAAATGTAGAAATACATAAATAAATAAATACAGACATAAAAAAGTAATTAATGAAATGCAGAAATAAATAAATGTAGAAATACAGAAAAAAATAAATGCAGGAATAAATAAGTAATTGATGAAATCCAGAAATAAATAAATGTAGAAATACAGAAAAAAATAAAGTAATAAATACAAAAATGCAGAAATAAATAAATTAATAAATGTAGAAATACAGAAACAAATAAATGAAAAAAAACCATAAATGCAAATAAATAAGTAATTAATTAAATACAGAAATAAATGCAGACAAATAAATAAATATATAATTTTGTCAAAACTTTTAATTTTATTATTTATGCAACACTACATTCATTTTTACATTTATTTTTGTATTTCTACATTAATTTATTTCTGGATTTATGTATTTATTAATTTAATTATTTATGTATTTTTATTTATGTATTTCCACATTTATTTATTTATTTATTTATTTATATACACTTAAGTAATTTTCTGCCCTCCATAGTTTTGCTTATTTAGTCATTAATCATTTTTATGGTTTTAGTTCTTTGATGTTGAAATGTTGTGTTTGATAGTTTTGTTAGTATTTGTTTGTTTGTAAAAAAAATTAAAAAACGTCTTTATTGATTCTACGTTTTGAGGTCAGTTTATGTTTTGCTGGATTGTTTTACTAAAATATTATTGTGTTTTAAATCTGAAGTAAATATGCTAAGCTACCAAGGGTGTTCGTCATGGTTAGGTAATTGTTGAATATGGCTCCTCCTTCAGTATCCATGGGATTTTATTATTATCTTAAATCTTTCGCATCATGAATTTTTTTCTCTTTAACGGCGCATGATTTGAGGATTTGCGTTTGTGTCTGTAGTGCAAGCAGTTAGTGTTTGCTCAGGTCTCTGATTCTGATTATGAGCAATAGTTATAGTGATGGATGTCTTGGCAAACACCGCTAACTATACCAATACCCCTCACTACCCATGGTTGCTTAGCAACACTGATTTAGTTGAGGTGGGGGTTTTTAATTGTTTAGTTGCAGTCTGTCTGGCCATGAAGCTTAATTCTCCACACTGGCCTTAACCCCCCTAAACCATATAACGTCTTATCCTCCTTTATTCAATCTCTACAACACTGAGGGGTTTGTGCTAAGAGTTATTTCTCAATCCATACGTCTTTCCTGCAAAGTTTAACCCTTCTGGAGTTCAGACCGGCCCACGTCAGATATCGGCTTACAAACCACCACAATGTCAGGTGATCCTTACAAAATATACTCTGATGTATCCATAAAGATCTTTTTCTTGTTAATTTCATGTTCATGTTCATGAACATGAAATTATTGTTCATGTTAATTTCAGCATTTACTAATACATTTTTTAAATCAAAGCTTGTAACTGGACACAATGATTTGTTAATTGTGTTGTAATATTATTTTTATAAAGTCCTCTTCTTGTTACTTTAATTGAAATTCATAACAATTATGAATTAAAAAGGAACAAATGCATAAACATTGGTATCTCAATGATGGTATATTACTATGATGGTACAATGGTTTATATCATTACCTCTGATCTGTTATCATCATTGATCTGTACTACTACTGTTATTCTTCTTGATGGCAAAATGTTCAACAAAACTACAAGGAAAAGCCAGCTGGATTTTGAGGGACGTAGCAGCGGCCAAATCTCAATCTGTTATGAATTTCGTTTCAGATTAAAAACAAAGCGATCGGGTTTCTTCAACCCTCGCAGCATAATATTTTTGGCCTGTGCGTGTTTACCAGCTTGTTTTGATTAGCATTATGAAAATAATGCATGGAAAGGCACCTGATCCGGTGCCCTTGTGTCGTCATATAGCGTGCAATAGTCCCGATAGTTTTTCAGTGCCTGTGATGAAATCATTGCTACGCTTTTTTGTTTTACCAGTGAAGCTGTTGATCGATCTGTTTTACAGAGCTTTGCTGGCATTTTGACATCCTTATTCATCCTTATCCGTTCTTCCTTCCTACATTCAACTGTACCACGCTTATTTTTCCAAAAGCAAGATTATTTATGTAGATTTACTCCTAGTGTGTTTGAAATGACATGCATCAGTTCAGCTGACTGAAAGCAGTCTTGTCTGTTTATGTGTGATTTAGATGAAACTCAGCTGGTAACTGTGTTGCTTCATACTGTAGAGCAATATATGGACCATCATGCTTGCACACCCAAGGAACCCTAAAGAGAGCTCTTTCAAGAATTAGGCAGATGTTTATGATTTAAAAGTCACACATCCCAAAAGTCTTATAAAATGTGTAAAAGACAAATCAGCTGCACCGCTACACTGTAAAAAAAGTGCATCATAAAACAACTTGGTTTGGCTAGTCAAATCAAACTAATATTTTAAGCAAAGCCGAGCTCTTGGAGGCGTACCGCGGGCGGAGCGAGTCACGAGCGCACAACACACACATAAAACATTATTCATAACTTGTGATTCACTACATGTTTGTGTCGTTTACATGATATGCACTTCCGTGCCGATTGCTAACAAAACACAGACATTTTATGCAGTTTTACTTACCGACTGCGACTCATGACCTGGTTGTTTTATCAGGGACTGCCCCATTTCAACCAAATCCAGCATTAAACAAACAAACTTGCACAATTCCACTGCTACCCCGGAAAAACAAACCTCATCCAACATGCTGGGTACTTTGGAAGCTGAACAAACTTACATTTTCCTCACAAACAACACACTTCTTTAGTGACACTGTTTAAGTGCCCATATAAGGACTTCCACTGTACCTTCAGCACTCGTTACGTAATAGAATCAGTTGTTTAAAAAACTTGGAAACTTGTACGAACGCTAGAATTACTCCATTATGTGTCCAAATAGTTTTGTTTAGCATGAGGAATCCAACATTTGAACTGTTTTAATAAGTCAGAATGCGTGAAATACCATTAGACCCCCCTTTACAGTGCCTGCCTGAGCCTCTTGGGGGCCCTAAGATGAATTTGTTTGGGGGGCCCCCTTCCAATATTTTTTTTAATTAAAAAACTATATTACAAACATTTATAAAAAGAACAAAGTTGCACATTAAAGGAACAGTATGTAAGAAATGTATATCAATTAATCATAAAATGGCCCTGATATGTCACTAGAAATCATTTTCATTTCAAATACTTATATCACTCACAACAGTGGTCTGGCCAGGATATTGTCATTTAAAAAGTGGAGTTGCAGTCCTCAACTGATGTTTATGTTGTCATTTTGTGTATTGGCCACCAGTTGTGTGATTGCAGTACCAGTTTTAGACACAAGTTTTGTGACTGCAATATCAGTTTTGGCCACAATCCTACATACTGTTCCTTTAAGTAAAGGCTAAAATTAGCATTAGGTTCAGAAATCAAATCAAATGAATATAACACTCTATTTCTTGTATGAATTAAATATAATTATTATTTTCTCTTTGTCTTGGATTGATTGATTAACATTAATTACACAAACTTAAGTAGGTTAATTGAGGTTACTGTCTCTTTAGGAGAAGCACGGACCTTGTTTCTGCCTAATCTATACATAAACCTAAGACATAAACAAATGTTTTATTAGAACATATAAAATATATTTCCATTAATACAGTGCAATAGTGTATTGGCAGCCCCCAGCAGCTGGTCAGATCTATGTAGGTCTATGCCATAATTTAATCTGGTACGAGGTGTTTATAATGTGCTCTTTGGGAAATGTGAAGTTTAAATCTTGTTGAAAGAGCTATAAATCAGTTTTATGCAGATGATATTTTTAAAAACGCAGGGCTTTAGAGGTCCAGGCCTGACACAAAGCATCTACAGAAGAAGTGAGTCTGTTTTTAGCTCGACTCCAAGGGGGTCTGGACTTTATTTTCTCTCTTTTAAAGCAAGACTGACCTGTATGGTCAGATGTGTTAACCAGGTTTGACTGGTTTAGAGAAATTTAAACGAAGCTTTCTTTAAATAGATCCCAAATAACCACCAGACCAATGACAGATAGTGGCGTACTTTATAGCTGGGCACGCACATATCTGAACTCATACAAGCGAGTGGCCTGTGGTGAGCTTATGCAATGTTTCAGTTTATTTAGATATTTACACAGTACACAGGGTGTTTAAAGCCTTCATTTATCAAAAGCTAAATTAGTAGCTACATTAATACAGTTTAAACCACGTGGTGGAAGTGTATTTTAAAGTGTCATTAGTTATTTATTTCTTTTAACTAACTGTTATCTGGCTTTTATTAATAACAGCTCAACATAGTCATTGAAAAACACAGTGACCACAATTATATAGGTTAATATTATTATCCACTGTTGAAAAAGCATTATTTCACAATATTTGTTTTGTTTAATAGTTGAGTTTCTTTGTTTTTTCTGATTGTCTCTCAGGTCATGAGAGTTAAGTGTTGTTTAGTTAATAAATGAGATTTCATTAAAGTTTGTTTGGTTATGTGCAAGTGGAGCTGTATTATACTCTAAATATATTTTTAGTCTGTGTATGTCTATGAATGTGGCAGAAACTAAGTGAACTGATGTCTGAACAACAACATCAAAGCAATAACATAAATAACCTGTCTGTCTCATTTTCTTATTCTGTTTGTCTGTCTGTCTCTCTCTCTTTTTGTCTTCCATTGTCTGTCTGTCTGTGTTGCTTTTTCTGTCTGTCTGTCTATCTTCCTCTGTCTGTGTCTGTCTTCCTTTGTCTGTCTGTTTGTCTTCCTTAGTCTGTCTGTCTGTCTGTTTGTCTCCTTTTGTCTTTCTGTCTGTCTGTCTGTCTTACGTATTCTGTCTGTCTGTCTGTCTGTCTTCCGTATTATGTCTGTCTGTCTGTCTTCCTTTGTCTGTCTATCTGTGATCCTGTGTCTGTCTGCCTGTTTGTCTCTGTTTTGTCTGTATGTCTGTCTCTCTCTCTCTCTCTGTCTTCCTTGTCTGCTTTTCTTATTCTGTCTGTCTGTCTGTCTGTCTCTCTCTCTCTCTCTCTCTCTGTCTTCCTTTGTCTGTCTATCTCTCTGTTTGTCTTCCATAGTCTGTCTTTGTCTGTCTCTTTTTGTATTCCTTAGTCTGTCTTCCTTTTTGTCTGTCTGTCTGTCTTTCATATTCTGACTGACTGTCTGTCTGTCTGTCTTTCATATTCTGACTGTCTGTCTATCTTCCTCTGTCTGTCTGTCTGTCTGTCTGTCTGTCTGTCTTCCTTTGTCTGTCTATCTGTGATCCTGTGTCTGTCTGTCTGTCTCCTTGTCTTCCTGTGTCTGTCTGTTTTTCTTATTCTGTCTGTCTATCTTCCTCTGTCTGTGTCTGTCTTCCTTTGTCTGTCTATCTGTCTTCCGTATTCTGCCTGTCTGTCTATCTGTGATCCTGTCTCTTTCTGTCTGTCTTCCTTTGTCTGTCTATCTGTGATCCTGTGTCTGTCTGTTTTTCTTATTCTGTCTGTCTATCTTCCTCTGTCTGTGTCTGTCGTCTTTTGTCTGTCTGTCTTTCTGTCTGTGTCTGTCTTCCTCTGTCTGTCTGTCTGTCTTCCTTTGTCTGTCTGTCTGTCTTCCGTATTCTGCCTGTCTGTCTATCTGTGATCCTGTGTCTGTCTGTCTGTCTTCCTTTGTCTGTCTATCTGTGATCCTGTGTCTGTCTTTCTGTCTCTCTTTCTTCCTTTGTCTGTCTGTTTTTCTTATTCTGTCTGTCTGACTCTCTCTCTCTCTGTGTCTTCCTTAGTCTGTTTTCCTTTTTATGTCTGTCTGTCTGTCTGTTTTCCTTTGTCTTTCTGTCTGTCTTCCTTATTCTGTATGTCTTCATTTCTCTATGTCTGTCTTTCTGTCTGTCTGTCTTCCTTATTCTGTCTGTCTTCATTTGTCTCTGTCTGTCTGTCTGTCTGTCTGTCTCTATGTCTGTCTGTCTGTCTTCCTTTATCTGTGTCTCTGTTTGTTTGTTTGTCTGTCTGTTTTTCTTTGTCTTTTTGTCTGTCTGTCTGTCTTCCTTTTGTCTGTGTCTATCTGTCTGTTTGTCTGTCTGTTTTTCTTTGTCTGTCTGTCTGTCTTCCTTTTTCTGTGTCTATCTGTCTGTCTGTTTTCCTTTGTCTGTGTCTATCTGTCTGTCTGTTTTCCTTTGTCTGTGTCTATCTGTCTGTCTGTTTTTTTCTGTCTGTTTGTCTTCCTTTGCCTGTCTGTCTGGTTGTCTGTCTGTCTTCCTTTGCCTGTCTGTTTCTCTTTCTTGGTCTGTCTGTCTGTCTGTCTGTTTTTCTGTCTGGTTGTCTTCCTTATTTATCCTTACTTCTGTCTGTCTATGTTGCCTATTCTATTTGTCTGTCTACCTTTGTCTGTTTGTGTTTCTTTGTTTGTCTGTCTGTCTGTCTGTCTGTCTTCCTTTGTCTGTCTGTCTGTCTTCCGTATTCTGCCTGTCTGTCTATCTATGATCCTGTGTCTGTCTGTCTGTCTTCCTTTGTCTGTCTATCTGTGATCCTGTGTCTGTCTTTCTGTCTCTCTTTCTTCCTTTGTCTGTCTGTTTTTCTTATTCTGTCTGTCTGACTCTCTCTCTCTCTCTGTGTCTTCCTTAGTCTGTTTTCCTTTTTATGTCTGTCTGTCTGTCTGTTTTCCTTTGTCTTTCTGTCTGTCTTCCTTATTCTGTATGTCTTCATTTCTCTATGTCTGTCTTTCTGTCTGTCTGTCTTCCTTATTCTATCTGTCTGTTTTCCTTTGTCTTTCTGTCTGTCTTCCTTATTCTGTCTGTCTTCATTTGTCTCTGTCTGTCTGTCTGTCTGTCTGTCTGTCTGTCTGTCTGTCTCTATGTCTGTCTGTCTGTCTTCCTTTATCTGTGTCTCTGTTTGTTTGTCTGTCTGTTTTTCTTTGTCTTTTTGTCTGTCTGTCTGTCTTCCTTTTGTCTGTGTCTATCTGTCTGTTTGTCTGTCTGTTTTTCTTATTCTGTCTGTCTGACTCTCTCTCTCTCTGTGTCTTCCTTAGTCTGTTTTCCTTTTTATGTCTGTCTGTCTGTCTGTTTTCCTTTGTCTTTCTGTCTGTCTTCCTTATTCTGTATGTCTTCATTTCTCTATGTCTGTCTTTCTGTCTGTCTGTCTTCCTTATTCTATCTGTCTGTTTTCCTTTGTCTTTCTGTCTGTCTTCCTTATTCTGTCTGTCTTCATTTGTCTCTGTCTGTCTGTCTGTCTCTATGTCTGTCTGTCTGTCTGTCTTCCTTTATCTGTGTCTCTGTTTGTTTGTCTGTCTGTTTTTCTTTGTCTTTTTGTCTGTCTGTCTGTCTTCCTTTTGTCTGTGTCTATCTGTCTGTTTGTCTGTCTGTTTTTCTTTGTCTGTCTGTCTGTCTGTCTTCCTTTTTCTGTGTCTATCTGTCTGTCTGTTTTCCTTTGTCTGTGTCTATCTGTCTGTCTGTTTTCCTTTGTCTGTGTCTATCTGTCTGTCTGTTTTTTTCTGTCTGTTTGTCTTCCTTTGCCTGTCTGTCTGGTTGTCTGTCTGTCTTCCTTTGCCTGTCTGTTTCTCTTTCTTGGTCTGTCTGTCTGTCTGTCTGTTTTTCTGTCTGGTTGTCTTCCTTATTTATCCTTACTTCTGTCTGTCTATGTTGCCTATTCTATTTGTCTGTCTACCTTTGTCTGTTTGTGTTTCTTTGTTTGTCTGTCTGTCTATTTGTGTTTTTTATTCTGTCTGTCTGTGTTTCTTTGTCTGTCTGTCTCTTTTATAGGCAGCTCTACGGTCCATTAGAAGTCATTTGGGTCATGGTTGGACACACTATGTCCATCACAGCACACAGCTGGAGTCATTCGAGCAGAAAAGACTCAATTCATGTCCTGTTGTTCATCTTCTCGCCTAAAAGCCATTTACACCTGACGTTCACACACAAGCACACACTTCAATCCCTTTTTGATGAGACGCCGTGTTTGATCTCTGTTTGCGAACATCACAAGTTCAGTTTTTTTGAAGTTTTTCTTTTTCTTTTCAGCTAAGCACATCCACAAACAAACTAAACCTCTGTATGCTCTCTAATCCCAGCGCCACTGCAACGCACCTGCATGAAAACATTTCATCCCCAAAACTAAACCCAAATGACACTTTGCACACTGACATGAATTAAAAATGACATGATGTACATAACCATGATGCCTAAATGCTTTATTTAAGTGTGTATTGTTATTGACAAGTTAAATCATCCTCAAATCCTCTCTGTTTATCTTAAAGCTTTGACTGTATTCAAAGACTTCACTGTTATTTTAGCTGCAAACTATTAAATGCTAAATATTAAATCAGTGTTTCCATTTGAAATCACAACAGCTGTGCGAGGCTCTGCTCGCAACCGTCCGTCACTTTCTTCATTCGAGCTGGAAAAATACGTGGCACGAAAAAAATACCTACGTTAAGTGCCGCAAAACCTACTTAATCAAACAAAGCTGCATTAAATAGCGCGGGCATGCGGCAGGACCTCTTTGAGAAATATTAACTCTGGATGAAGTCCAAATTCCTCAGGCGCTCTTGCCAAATGAAGACGCTTTCAGTTCTGTAAGATCTCAGGAGGGTTTAGGGGGCCGGTTTTGGAAAAGTGCACAGGAAATGTATTTCGAGTCTGTAATATATTCAAACTTCACATTTAAATTTGCTGCTTGACGCAGTTGGCTGGGTGGGGATTGTATGATTTAAGCGTGGTGATGTTCAGCTGGAGGTGTTGGCAGGACTGTCTTGAGATGTGCAGTAGGTTGTGAATTTACTATACGAGTGACACATTGCGAAGTCGTGGTGAGCTATAGAAAGGGTTTGTCTGGAGTACGGCCAACTCTTTTAAATTAAAAAACCAACTCCCCCATCAGCGAGTGGTTATTCAGTTACCTCTGTGAATTATGGGTAAAGCCAGAGTCCTTTATAAACCCTGTTTAAACCTTTGCATTATTAGTGCTACGTACAATGATATGATCTGGTCAAGACTTCTGCTTAAAGGGATGAAAAAAATCTTTAACCTAATACCAAAAATTAATACAGATTTGGGGGACCATCCCTCTTTAGCAACTGTATAGCAACAAGAATTTCTTTGTGAAATGTAAAAATCGAATCGTAATTGTCGTCTTGTCTAGCTGTCGTCCATATATTCTCATAGAGGTCCTCGCTCTAGCGTTTCTCTCACACATTGGCAGGGTTGTTTACTGGCTTGGTATTATGCGCTGGCTCTGTTTTATTTGAATATGAATAGCCCGGGGCCTGGCAAAGTGCAAGATATACAAATTACCATCATTGATGTAAAGTAGGTGGTTACACAGTGAAAATGGAGTCATTGGCCCCTGTTTATGCAGACGTTGTTTCGAACAATGGTTAATTTTCACTTTCAGAGCGCCGGTGACCTGACTGGACGAGATGAACTTCATTTGTTTATGCTCGGATTGATGTATTGAAATGTTGTTGGCAATCAAATTACGCCTGTGACGGTTTTCAGATTTTGTCTTCACGGTGCAGAACGTTTAGTTTGAACATTTAAAGATGGAAATTATTTGTTTTATCACAATATGTGAAATATAAATAGTTTCTATACATTTCCCCATTTTTAAAAAGTTTTTAATTGCTAATCAAAAAAAAAAAAAAAAATCTTTGTCAGTATCACTTTTTTATTATTTGTAACATGCACGATATGACATCAGCCTACAGGAAGTGACATCATCATTGGTGAAAAAGAACTGCAGCGAATGTTAGCATTGGATTTCATTAATTTGGTTATATTTTGTGGAGGGCCTATCAGTTTTCCTTTCTCGAAAATATTCCATCTTGCTTAATGAAATTCACAGAAATCTATGATATCTGTCAAAATTTTATTGCTAAATTAATAAATTCCTTATTTGTTTTCAATTGTCCTGCCATTTTGTGCATTTTATCAAGTTATGTTATTTGATGTAACATAAATGCAAAAAAGATACCATTTATATCTATTTTCTGCTCAACAACTTTGTTTTTACAATAAATATGATTGGTCCCACCGGTGGGTCCAAAGGTGGCGGCAGAGCTTCACCCAGGGATAGATCACCCAAAAAAAAATTCTGTCATCATTAACTTACTGTCATGTTGTTACAAACCTGTATAAATAACTTTGTTTTGATAAACACAGAGGACAGTACTTTAAATGTTTGAAACCAAACCGATCATGAGCCCCATTCACTTCCATAGTATTCTTTTTTCTACTATGGAAGTCAATGGGGCTCATGATCGGTTTGGTTTCAAACATTTATCCAAAATATCTTCCTTTGTCATCATCAGAACAAAGAAATTTGGTTTATAACAACATGCGAGTGAGTACATTTGTATTTTTTGTATTTTTGGGTGAACTATCCCTTTAAGAGGTCTGAGTTCGACCAGAGTGTAATGTGGCATTCACACAAGTCGTGGAAGATGCTGCAAGCGCGAGTAATTTACATGTTAAGTCAATGCAAAGACGCGAATAGGCATCCTGTGGTCCGGTACGCGCGAATGGCATTGTGCGACTGACGTGGATTGAGCGAATCCACGCGAATTAAGCGTTGCCGCTGGAAATGCGCGAGTTGAAAAATCTGAACTTTACCGGATATTTGCGCCACATTAACCAATCAGGAGCTTGCTTTAGTAGTGACATGATTACAGGGAGCGAGCAGAGTCGCAGAAGCCTCTCCCATGACGCGAATTTCCGTGTGAATGTCTCAAATGACTAGAATTTCACGCACGAATAAGGCGAGTAAACTGCGCAAATAAAGCGAGTAAAATGTTCAATCGTCCAACTACGCACGAATAGCGCGTTTTTGCCGCCTCTACCACGACTGGTGTGAACGCCACATAATTCTGTTACTTTCCTGTTCTTACTTTTACAGTAATACTGCATAAGCATATTACTATTTTTTTTAAGTAAAGTTAAGTATATATAAATATAAGGTACTGTACAGACAGTTTCATCGGACGGACATGTGATCGCGCGATTGTGCGTCTGGTTAGAACTTTATTTCCGGTTTTTGTTTGTTTATTGTTCTGACTAGTTGCTAAACTCTTAAACAAATACCTTGTCGAAAAAAAAAAGGTTTTGGTTTCCTAGGTAATCTATGTGTTGTTTATTTTGCTTAAATAAACTACTTTAAAAGGACTTTATTGTTATTTATTCTAAGCGGAGTTTACCAGAAGTTACGTGATGACCACGGAAGCCGCTTGTTTATGTTGTTACTGCTGAAACCGTCTATAACAGGAATGACCCATTTTACTTCTAATCGTAATGTTCCCACAGACTGTTAAACACAGAATAATGTCACATCCGTGGCTTGGGGTACCCAAACCTCTCCGCACAGCGACGGTCAGTCAAACTGAGGCCCTGCGAGACGCGTTTAACAGTCTCTATTTGTCAAAGTCCTGAGAGCTGAATGGTGCAGAGCTAAACAAACTGGAAGACTCCTCACCTATTCTGTCTGACTGAGCAAACAAGACTCGATCGGGGCGAACCAATGCAAACATCGCCCGCACAAAAGGGTTCTGCTGAGAGAGAACCGAGGCCTGGCTGGGAGACAGTGGTTGCTGTCAGCAAGCCTTATTTATGACGATGGTGGGCGGCGGACAGAAAGAGCTGTTCTGAGGTCAGTCGTAGGGTTTGTCTGCTAATGGTACAGTGCACGGCATTAAGAAATATTTTTTGTGTGACCCAGTTTTCAGTGTGGTGACTGAACACGGTGCCAAAAGAAAATGAATACTGCTGAGCTGTATAGACCCAAATTTGCCTATTTTCAGTTTATTAAAGCTAATAAATCACAATATGAATCCATAATGTGTTTTCTCGAGCTCCTGTTGGCTCAGTTTGATGAATTCATTAGATATAAGTTCAGACAGGTGCATTTCTACACCTGTCACCCTCATTCTGCATGCTGCATTGCTTTCGACTCCATCAGCGTGTTGACCTGGCAGCGTTTAACTTCTGCGTTTCACGGCCGCCATCTGGTTAGCAGCCCGTCCATTCATAGTAAGGGTTAAAACACGTTTGTGTGTGCGTGTGTGTTCTCGACACGTCTGCAAAACACACTTTACCCTGCTCGGCTCCTAAGACTAAGCGCTTTATGTTCAGCAGAGGCCTTATTGTTTGCCGGTAGGGAAAAGAGAGGTTAACTCTTGATGATAAAGGGCCTGCCCCCCGCCACGAATGAATGAATGAAAAGAGAAGGAGGGATGTAACACAAGCCCTTGCCCAGGCCTGTATGTATATTAGCTCGGCTCGAAGGACTCATAGACAGACACCGTCAATTGGCACATCTCGTCCTGGTGACCATATGGCCGGTGGCCTATAGGACGCCGTCTCTTCAGCCTCCCACGATTCACATGTGTGGATGAAGCCATTATACATGCAGGCCGTGCCTTGTACTGATAGGTACGGGGCTTTACTTTACAGAGGGGCTTTATGTGCAGGGCTGGATTGAGTTGCTTTGGATGGGGGGTGGTTTGGGGGGCTGATTTTAGCCATGGTAGTTAAATGCATGAAAAGGCTAAAAGCTTTGCGTTTTTTAGGGATTACTTGGCACTCATGTCTGCTAGAATTTAGTCAGGAATATTCATGTTAAACCGGTTATTTTTTCTGTGGATGATACATGAATGAATCTCTTCATTTATACAATAATAGTTTTGAAATGGTCTTATATATTGCGAGAAATAGACTGACATCCAAGTTATTCACTAACATTTGATGCATGAAGTCTAAATGGCCCGTTTGTGGGTTGAGGTTATTGTGTAATTTCTGTAGTTGGAGTTTATTTTCACAAACGGAAGGATGAGTCAAATATTTTCGACAATTGGCAGATTTTGTCCGTAGACCACTTTTACCCAGTACCCTTTAATTTAGCTTTCATTTAAAGTGACTGGGTTGACAGTAGTTTAATCGCTAACTAAGAATAAATGGTAATCTATGAATTTCACCCCAAAGTCACCTCGTTGGGCCAACAGCCGCCATGTGTGGAGTACATTAGTGCAAAAGGAGCTGGATGGCCACAGATGGTGTTCACCAATAGATTTTCCCAGTACTGACTCGAGCAGAATGCTCTTCCGTTCACACACGCTGTCCGGGCTACACAAAGACAACAGGATTAAACTGCACCATTTAAACCCAGACCCTGTTGACTCAAAACCGTGTGCTATCAACAGATTCATCAGACTGAATGAGAGCGCTTGAGTTTCCTCGCTCACTATCTGCATGGAGTGAGCTGAGGTTGTGTCCAGCCCTGAATGCAAACACATGAAATACAGATCCGTTAGACAAGATGAATAACGTTATTTGAGATGTTAGGAATTGTGACCTTGTTTTAAGTGTATTTTTCCGAACCAGTGACATTCGCTTATTTTTTCGTCTAAATAATTTGTGCAGCAGTGTCTCATTGTTCCTTAATGGGTCTTAATGCATCTCAGTGTGTTTCAGTGTATTGCAGTGTCTCAATGTATCGCAGCAGTGTCTATTTGCGTCAATGCAGCAATGTGTCTTAAAACATCTCAGAGTGTCTCAGTGTGTCTCAATTTGTCTTCGTACGTCTCAATGTAGCTGCTACTCAGGGACAGCAGTGTCTGTTTGTATCGCAGTCTTAGTCTCAGTGCATTGCATCTCAATGTGTCCCCATGTGTCTCAAGGTGTCTCCGTATGTCCCTGTGTGTCTCCGCGCATCTTAGTGTGTCCCCGTGTATCTCTCCGCATTTCAGTGTGTCCCCGTGTCTCTCAGCGCATCTCTGTGCATCTCAGTGTGTCCCTGTGTGTCTCAGCGCCTCTCATAGTCTCAGTGCATTGCATCTCAATGCGTCTCCATGTGTCTCAGGGCATCTCCTTGTGTCCCTGTGTGTCTCGGCGCATCTTAGTGTGTCCCTGTGTATCTCATCGTGTCTCAGTGCATCTCAGTGTGTCCCAGTGTGTCTCAGCGCTTCTCAGTGTGTCTCCATGTATCTCAGCAGGTCTCAATGCATCTTAGTGTGTCTCTATGTGTCCCCGTGTGTCTCAGTGTGTCTCTGTGTGTCTCTGTGTGTGTCTGTGTGTCTCAGCATGTCTCAGTGTGTCTCAGTATATCTTAGTGTGTCCACGTGCATCTCCGTGCATCCTAATGTGTCCACATGCATCTGAGTGCGTCTCTGTGTGTCCTTGTGCGTCTCAGTGTGTCTCCATGTGTCCCCATGCGTCTCAAGGTAGCAGTTTCTCAGGGCAGCTCAGGACATTGGTGTCTGTTTGCATGGCAGTCTCAGTCATAGTGCGTCTCAGTGTGTCTCAAGGTAGCTGCTCAGTGCGTCAGTGTGTCTCAGTGCATTGCATCTCAATGGGTCTCCATGGGTCTCAGGGCGTCTCCGTGTGTCCCTGTGTGTCTCAGTGCATCTTAGTGTGTCCCTGTGTATCTCAGCGTGTTTAAATGCATCTCAGTGTGTTCCCGTGTATCTCAGCGCGTCTCAGTGCATCTCAGTGTGTCCCCGTGTGTCTCAGGATGTCTCAGTGCGTCTCAGTGTGTCCCCGTGTGTCTCAGCATGTCTCAGTGCGTCTCAGTGTGTCCCCGTGTGTCTCAGCACGTCTCAGTGCATCTTAGTGTGTCTCCATGTGTCCCTGTGTGTCTCAGCGCCTTTCAGTGTGTCTCAGCGTGTCTCAGTGCATAGTGTGTTACACTTTTCTTATTGATATTTAGGGAAGTCACAATTTTGCTCTCTTCAGCTCACTGGATGGAAACACTGCTTTATTCACAAATGTTCAATGCGATATTAGCACATAAGTTTAATACGCAACTTCGGATGGAAAATAGCTATTGTGTCTCTGCTCAGTGGTGCTATTTTCATTGTGGGTGGTTTCATGGGACACTGCAAAGGACTGTTGCTTTAGTCAAATCACTTCCTGTGTTAATGCAGTCATAACAACTCGACTGCATGGGTGTGTGTGTGTGATTAGAGGACCAATCAGCTCATAATTTGATGGAAGCCCAACATCAGCGTTCTCCTATTCCCAATCCAAAGTAATTTTGACAGTGAAGATCTCTCATGTTTGTGTTTTTTTTAAAGTGTATAAAGTGTGTGAGCCTCAGGGAGGATCAATAATAAACTGAAGGCCTTTAAGTCAATCTTGGTTTGTAGTTTAGTTTCTTGTTTCCTTTTAATGACTGTAAGGATCTTTCTCTGTTATAGCAACAGACAAAACACACGTTTCACCAAAGAGTCCAGTATGGTCTCACAAAATTAACAAATGCATAATGTAAAGAACATTTTGTGAAATTTTTACTGTGATATTGACTGAGTAAGATCATGACAAAGATTGAAATCAATGATTGAAATCAGAATTTGATGCTTGTTGTCTCAAAATTTGATTTTATTCTGGATTTTACAAACCAGGTTTTAATGTTTGTATGTACTGTTCTTTAAAAAAATGAGGATTTCTGCCTTTATCTGTTCAGCTCATGGACATCAGTGAGGTCTGGAGTTGTTGTTTTAGAGCTCAGAGAGTTTTGACAGATTCTAGCGATGCATTTTTTTTACATTCATGGCTCATTGAAGTTAAACTGAAACATTGTATTGTTTTCTACTGGAGGTTTCATCTTGCCTGGAAAGGTTTTTGCCTGGGCTTTCACCGCATACAGTACTCTTCTCAGTTGTGATAAGCTCTTAATGTTGGGCCGACGGTGGCATACAGCCAGAAACTCATAACTTTTCTTTGATTTTGAGAAGTTATTCCAAGGTTGTGGATCTTTTTGATCCGGCGAACGGCCTAGCGCGTGGTCTTATCAAGGAGTCGCACATGGCTTACATTTAAACATTAAAGCTGGTGATTAAGAGATTAAATCTCGCTCTCGTTGCATTCAAAGGTCATTGAGATAGACTTAAAAGCTTTTAGACCGAAGCTCGTCTTTCTGCGTACGGCCCGATTAGATGTTGACCGCAACTGAACTGGAATGACCTTCGGTTATTTGCGCACTATCTGTGAAACCAGCGCATTGGCGTAACTTGTGACAATTTAGTCACTCTTGGATCTCATTTACTGGTTGCTTGGAGCTCATAAACTCCTCATACACTGGAAAGCTTTCATACCACGCTGCAAAAAGCCTATTAGCTCACAGGATCAGGGTTAAGACAACCCAATCCTTTAACGTTTTTGAGTATGAAGCTGATACATGTTGAAATATTATGCATACTCATTAAGCATTCAGTGCATTATGGATAAGAAGGAAGCCTTATGAAATCTTTTATGGTGTGCAGAATATTCAGGGTTCTCATGGGTCCTTGAAAGTTTGTGAATCTCCGGGAAAAAATCAAGGCACTGGGAAGTTTTTGAAAATATACATACATAGATACAGGTCATTGAAAGTGCTTGAATCTATTTTATACAAGAAGTTTTCTGGATAAAAAATTAATATTATTCCCTGTGTAGTGTAGGATAATATCATAAAAATTCTAGACTTTTTAAGCACACGTGCTAAACTGTTCACTTCAAATGCTTATATCTTCTGTATGCAAATGTTGATTCATACCAAAATGCTTTTTTGCATAGTTGTGTTTGACACATGAAAACGTCTCGGGTTACGTATGTAACTGTTGTTCCCTGAGAAGGGAACGAGACGCTGCGTCTCCCTTGCCATACTTCCTGCGTCCCTGTAACGCCATATTTGGCAATATTTCAGATAGCGATATACTTCCTGGCTCCCGCGTCACCCTGTCTTTGTCATTAAGCCTCATCATTGGTTGAATTTGATATACACATTCAGACGCACTTACCCCTGGAGGCGTCCCCAAAGTGTCACCGCAGTGACGCAGCGCGAGTTCCCTCGAAAGGGAACTGTAACAATGTATCTTAAAAGGTAACACGATGTAACCTTGCTTGTACTTAAAATGTATCCCTGCATTTAGTCCTTGAATTTGAGGGTATTGGACCTGGAAAGTCCTTGAAAGGTCCTTGAATTTGAAGTTAACGAAGGTGTGGGAACCCTAAATAGATCTGCACACTCTGTGTTTATGTTTGCGTGTGCATGTGACCCCAAAAAGTATCAAAGAAATCAAATTGCACAAGGGAATTTCCAATCACAGTGAAAGTTACGATAAAGACAGGAAAGCGGTATAAAGTAAAGATGTCCAGACATGTGGTGGTCATCCTGAGGAATATTGGTCCGGATGAATGTGGGCCGGTGCCCCCTGTGATAGACATCAGTCATGTTTAATATCCTGTTGGCTCAGTTTGTAGCCTCCGTCCCCTGCAGATAATACACAGACCGTAGGAGCTTCCTGAGTTACCCCGGCCAACATTTTAATACGACTTGACTTGTAAACACAGTTACGCTAAGAGACTTCCATTGCTTTGTTTAGTTTGAGCCACGGCCCGGGTGGTAATGAATTTCATGGGTTTCAGTGCCTAATCTGTAAGACATCCATCCTCAGAAGGTCAGGAGTCAGGTGTAAGTCTGCTTGTAAGGACAACAGTCTAAACATAAACCATAACCCTCTTTCAGATGTTTTCTAGAAAATTTTAAGCTTAATCCTCATCAAAATGAGTCTGAGAATTGTAATTTGCATTGACTTTAACAAGCCTTGTCTCGTGGGATGATTATAATTTAGCATTAAGCAAAAATAGTTTTTAAGAGCACTGTGAGGTTGCCCTGAATTCACCTCTCGCCTCAAATAGAAACTCTTATAAATTCGCTGCTAGAGAAATGTTTTTCTTTCTAAATAAGTCATTTGAAGTCATTAAGCTGTGCAGTAAAAGTGATTTGGCAGCCTGAGGTCACGTCAGTGCCTGGCAGCTTCCAGGAACGTAGAGTTTAATCATTTATGGGAAGATTGAATTGATGCGTGCGTGTTTTTCTTGGCCGAGGATTCGAGTGTATGTGTACACACACGCAAGATTGTAAAAATGTCTCCAGGGCTCAGGTAAATGTGTGACAAACAGTAGCTGCTCACACATGCTGCCTGCAGCGTTACAATGTTTCAATCGAGAACCTTGACTTGTAGAACACCTTAAGTTGTTACAATGAATCATTGGTGTAAATAAAGGAAGTGCATGTTTGTGTGTGTGTGTCTCTGGTGGAGCTAAGAGATGTCCAGAATCGAAAAACGGACATATTTAGTTTTGTTTTTAGTTAAACGTTAAGATGAACTTCTACATTTAAAACAGTGAACCGTTCTGTCAAAATGCTTATGCATACAGTCTGTGTGTGTGCGTATTTATGTAACACTGCCCTGTTAAGCTGTGGTGGGCATTTTTTGGACTCTGCAGATGTGTACGTGTATGTACAGTATGTGAGAGACCTGTCAGGCATAGAGCCAGATAAGGGAGTGTAAATGTGGCACGCTACAGGAGATTTGATTAAGCATGCACACCAGAGGCTGAATACTGCATACTACCCTACTCAAGTTTTATTGCTAAGTAAATAAACACACAACTTGGTGATTTTCACAAAATCCAGACTTATTGTGCATTCATACCGCCACCGGCGAGAGCGTCAATAAAAGCTCTGGGTGCGCTGCCAACGACGCTAAAGAAAAGGTGTAGTGGACGCTCTAACGCTCGAATGCATTCTCTGAACTCCTCTCAGGCCTTCCAATTGGTTGCCGCCGAACCGCGTCATAGCTCATTACCATAAAGTTGAGCTGATTTCAACTCTCCTCGACGCTCACGCTGTACATGACCCGCCGCTGCTCGCCGGAGCTCGCCGCCAGCTCTCATTGAAAATGAATGACTTCTGGCCACTTTGACGCTCTCGCTGGTGGCGGTATGAATGCACAGTTAGAAGGTGTCCAGTATCAGCCAACTTTTTTGCACATATAAGATTAAAGGAATGATTGAACAGGGTATTTATCCTTGTTCTGTGATGTGACATGTAGACAAAAAAGTTTTTGTTTGGGTCTGTAATGCCTTAGAAGCTTCCTAAAAACCTCTCTCAGGTAGCTCTATTAGGGTGGGGGATTTTAAACAAGTGGTTTTGCTCCTTTTTGGCTCCCCCTACTGGCTTAACTTACATTCTCGTTACTGATTGGCTGACTTTGCTGCCACTCAAAAAATGTAGCCAATTATTTTAAAGTGGAGGGGCAGTGAGATGCCTGTGATGTCATAAGCATCAGTTTTTCAGATTGGGCCGTTTTCTGGCTGACATTTTTAAAAGAGGAATTTCTATGAGACTGAGATGTTTAGCATGTCTAGCACTTTTTGTATGTTCGTGAATGCGGGTAGACTACCATTATTCAACAAAGACAAGGTCAAAATGTTTTTTCATTCTCTGTCCCCTTTAAAGTCTGAACTTACTATAACCATTATTTTTAGAGGATTAAAAAAATGTCCTATAGAATTATTTAAATTTTTTAGATTATCATTATAAAAATTATCATTACCGCAACATGATATTACATTAAATATATGCATTTATAAACTCATGGTTCGGTAATGAAAACTAAAAGTTGTCTAGGTACTATGACAAACAAAATTGCAACTTTTATCCGGAGAGAAAAAATAAGAACTGTTTACCTGGTAGCCATCTTGAGTGTCACAGTCAATTATGTCCCTTCCAACAATTTTTTTAAAAATGTTTGTTCCTTGAGGGCTTAAACAATGATTGAAAATTGTTTTAGAGGATGAGAAAATTGGTCTTGGACATATTTATATTCCTTATTATTGTCAAATACCACATGTTTCTTTACTGTAAATGTTTATAGTATAACATGCACTGAAGCTTTTTATTTTTTTGATTTTTTAATTATAAATATTTCCATGTCAAAGAACCCAAATCCAGTCATGGACACATTGCAGTAATGAAAATTTTTCCCTTAAATGTGAAAAAAACAAAATTGGTTTGTATGATGTCATTTGAAATCATGTGCAATATAGTACAAGAGATTTTTGCAATTGCATGCTTCTTATTTTCTTACTTTTCTTTTTTTTATCAAAATGTTTCATGACACCTCAGAAGTGTAATTTTGCGAGAATCGCACAACTGGGTCAAGAAGTCCCATTCAGCTCTCGATTCATTTTAAGCGACGCATCCGAGTGAATTCGGATGACATATCTGACCGCACTAAATTTGAATCGAAGCAACAAACAGGATGTGGGATTGTAATTTGAATTGTACCCTGATTTACAGACGCATTTACCAGAATATGGCTGATATTTGAAACCTAATGAGAAAAACACAACATTATTTTAGGCCTGCAGTCGAATATACACATGCACACAACGCTTCTCTGGCCTGTAAAAGCTGTTTTGGGAGTCACTGCTTCTTTCTCATCCGTCATGACATTCAGATGTGGACTTGAATTACTCTATTAACACACCACATGGTCTCTCTCTCTCTCTCTCTCTCTCTCTCTCTCTCTCTCTCTCTCAAGTTAAAGATTTATGTTTGGACACAGTTAGATACCCAGACGCTGGTTATATACAGTCAGAGGTTATGGGATCAGGGCGTAATGCTCAGAATCTGGCGTCTTCTGGATGGGGTCGTGGAGAAATCCTAAAGAGGTCATTTTCTCAAATTTATTCCTGTTGCTCGTAAAAAACATGGAGATCATCTTTCTTTTTTCCCATCTTTTCTTACCGCCGTGAACTCTCTGTGCTTGGTCACCCGATCTGTAAAAACACAACGTAAGTGAATAATAACCATGCGCTCTTACCGAATGCTATATCATCATGGGCTGGATTTTCAGAAATATTTCCCTCCTAACAGTTTTGCGGGTCCGTCGTATAAGCAACAGCTTTGCCCAGATCAGCTGGAAATATCCGAGCGAACACAAATTAGGGATGCAGTGTTTGTCAGATATTCCTTTGTGGTTGTTTTAGTCGGGTTACAGTAAACCTGTTTATCTTTATTTTACATTACATCGTGAAGAGAACTTTTAACTCCCAAACAATATCTGATGTCAATCTTCATTATCGAAAACGTTAGCCAGGCGTAGTGTTTCTTTGGAGACTATTGGACCTTACTGTGATGGTCATAATAGGTTTTGGGCTAAAGTTACAGTAACTCTTTATTAAATGTATTGAATCATGTTAACAAAGCAGTGGGTGAGGGATACTCAAAGTTGAGCTTTACAGAAATGTGATGTGTTCCTCGGTTCAGTTTGTTTGGCCTGATGTGTTTTACTTTCCTGTAATCATATCCTCCTATATGAAAGGTTTGCCAGCATGGTGTTTCCCAGCGTGTGCTCCAGAAGATATCATCTCTTATTCATCTGCCATCAGTAAAACCTTAAATTGACTTCCAGCGCTCTATAGGCTGAAATCTAGTTGGTTTTTATTTATGTACGCGAATATACGGTCGAAGGCACAGCCATGCAAAGCATAACTTATTTGACTCATACGTGTACACAGACGTTCGATGCATGTGCATTGCGACGAAAAGCAATGCATCTCCTACTACAGGTGGTTACAAAAATACACTGTTGCACACGGACCCTCTCGTATGCATAAAAACTGAACTATACTTCTAGATTTTTTATAAAATCCAGTGTATATTGCAAGACTAAATGAAAATCAATGTTAAATATTTTAAAATAATTTGTAATAATATTTTTGATTTTGTATCGAAAAGCATTCTTAGGGCCTTGTCCATAGACTATTTTAAAATGTCTTTGGTGATGTCATCAAGTACATCCAAGTCCTTACTGTGTGGAAAACTTGCTGTTGTGTGCAGTCTACAGAAAACTTTATGGCCAAATAAAACGTGCCATAAACATTTTAATTAACCAATAATTTTATGATAAATTTACACATGCAGTCCTGACACACCTATACACACACACATTCCCTGCCTCCGTTAGTTTCTTTTGACAAAAGACATCGCCTCTACCCTCTCTGGCAGGAGTCGTCTGGGGAACCCGAGGCATTGAGCAGAACAAAAGCTTGGATCAGGGAAAAATGAGTAATTAGGGATTGGAGGCGTTCTGCGTCTTTGCCCCATTTACCACAGAGTGCCTACAAAAAACTAAAAGAATAACTTCTTAGAATGAGAGAACTGGTTTTTAATCCTGACTTTTGAATAGTTTGGAGTTTGGTCTCTCAGGGTTAAGGTGCCCCATCCGCAGCAGGGGGCAAATCAAAAAATTAAACCAAGCTGAACAGCTTTCCTCTGTGGCCCTTTAGGCACCATACCCCTGTATCTTAAGCCTGGAGTATAGTTAATTTTTGTACAAACTGCACGGATGAACGCACAGCCTTGCAAAGTATAGTTTTTTGACTCGTATGTGCACACACATGCGCAATGCAACAAAATGCAATGGCCTACATACTACAAACACCTGTACATGCATACTCAACCGCATAAAAAGTATGGTGGTGCGTGTACCCTCGCGTATGTGTAAAACAGAACGATAGCATTACTTGACCAAAAATGTTGGCATCATTTTCTCACCTTTATGCAATACATAAAATGAATAGTTGCATATGTTTGTCCCTCCTTATAGTTGCTTGGAAAAAAATATTTAGTTTTACTACCCAATTTTTCTTTTGACAAAGCTCTTGTATCATATTTGCACTGCAGGGAATTCGGCCATCACAGGAAAAAAACAAAAAGCCCAATACAGGTCCTTGCGGGACCCCGTCAGGCAACAGTAAATAGATTCTTTCTTGAACATGTCTAATCCCGCTAAACAGACCACAGTGGTATTATGGCATGAATCATAAGCTCGGCCTCTGTGTTACACACTCATTGTGTTGCAGGAGTAACTCTATCTGCACATTCGCTTGCTTTTTGTACCGTCTATTTTCTACTCGTGTGAACTGGGCCAGTGTTTGATTCTTTATAATTGAATGTCATGTGAATCACTGACGACATCCTAAGTCATTGTTATTGTTTATGTTGACTCTGGGCGCCGGACACATCAGTACCAGTGGATTGGATTGCATGTTGCATAATTTGGTTTCAGTTACTGTGTGTAATGTAATGATTGCTTTTTACTGCGTGTCAGGGTAAAAAGCCCACAACCTGTATTTTAGTACGTATTGTTTATGTCTTACAGGGTCAACAGTCACTTCCTCTTTCCTGTGGATGGTTAATTCTTTACTGGTTAAGCATTGCACAGAACATATTTCCTTCATTTATGTTGCTTTTGCAAACAGATTTGTACTAATATGTACTTTAATTTAAACTGACATGTGCATTTATGATAGATTCAATGCACAAGTTTCATTTAAGAGTTGTAATCGAATCGTTCAGAATGAGATGGTCAATAGTTTTGTGTTGCTTTTGTGTACTTCCGCACTAGAAATGTACAATATAAACTTTTTATAATCGCATATCAGAAACGACCAATACATTCTGCCAAATGTTGTTTGTGTTTTAAGACTTGGAATGACACGCAGAGGATGATCAAATGATGACAGCTTTACAATTAATTGTTTTATTTATGAAGAAAATATGAACCTGTGTCAGGATTGCATGAGAGAGCGAGACCGATAGTAAGAGGAAGACAGATACAGAGAGACAGGATACACTCGGGTTACAGGCACAGAAACAAGAGGAAAGAGAAATAAAGAGAAAAACTTTGGCACGCATCACCATGAGCTTCTCAGTCAGCAGTTTCTCCTCTTGTAACGCAGCCAAACTGCTGTGCACGCGTCCAGCTCTGAAGCTAATGGCTCTGCTCGAGTCAGATTTCATTTCTGAGCACCTCGATCATTCATATAGCAAAATAACACACACTGATAAATCATTTAAAATACATCACTGTATGATTATAAGGACGATGTTTACAAGAACAATATTCTGGTTTATTTAAGTGTCTCTACTCATGTGAGCATTTCTTCCAAAAGCGCCAATGGTTGCATTCAGTGATCGTGTTAAATCTTTCGCATGCGAGCGTGGACATGCGTCAGGCGTGTCGCACAGCAGTGCGCGGGCCGCTGTAACACAAGGAGGCAGATGTGTGAATAAAGCAACATGTGTTTTGGGTTTTAATGGCATGTGTTTTCTACCCCAATCGTGTTTGGATCCGACATGTGCAGCGTCCCGCTTTGGATGTTCTCGTATTGTTCACATAAGTTTCCTGCGTGCAACACCATCAGCTGGGCTCAATGAGAAGGGAGGACAGCGGGCGTTTGAAGTGGCTTTGATCTCCATGCTTTACGGCCCGTGTCAGTGCTGCTGGGAGCTTTTGTCCGTCTGTCCCCGCCTCTAATTAAGACGACTCTGTTCGTGGACCCGACAGAGGGGGCAGCGCTCCAATCAGACCTGTGGGGTCACGGAGAAGAGATTTGTGTTGTGTGTCGGTTTTTATCACAACTGGCTGTGATGAATTGTTGCGGCACGCCGGACACCCGGGTGCGGCTTCAGAGCGGTTTGCCCTCTTGGACCGGACGTATCTGTGACGTAAATTCTGGGTTGTTATCACTAGGAAGTGACACCCACTTCTGTCCTGTTGGGTACTGAAGTGAGTGCCGCTGATCGCCGCTTATGGTCGACTGGTTTTAGTGGTTAAAGTATCACTGATCTCCACTTAACACACAACACAGTATCTGCACGTGTGCCCTCCAAACATTCCTGATGATCCAAAGCTTAACTTCAATCTGTCAACTGAAATATTTCATGCAAAACTATATGCACACATAGCTTAATAATGCTTAAGATTGGAGTTCTCCATCAGGGGCATGTTTTTGATAAATGCCCACATGCACTGAAGTCGTTCAGACTCCAGACATGTTTATGAGATGTTTGCCTGCACGAGCCGAAGGTTGTTATCTTGTCTAAAGTGTCTGTGTTATCTGTGCGCAGAAATGGGCTTTGTTTTTCCACTAGGGCCTGTAGACGGAGGACGACAGACTAACATTACTGCTGCTGTATGTATTTCTGGGTATAAACTTTGGCAGGGCGGCTTTACGGTGAAAATAACAGGGTACCGCAGCCAAAAACCCCAGCGTGCCCTCCCAGAGTTCACTTGGGAGAATCTGTATGCGTGTGTTGTGTTGTGCTGCCACGTACCCATACACACACACATCCATTTACTGCGGGCGCTGGTGTTTTCTGACTGTGTGTGTGTGTTTGTTTTGCTCTCTTTAGACTTTCTCACGCACACAAATCTGCCATCAAGGTCATCAGAAGGATGCAGTATTTTGTGGCTCGGCGGAAATTTCAGGTACGACAAAAAAATGTGCTTTGAAAACCAAATTAGCTATACATATCCACTGAAATATGAATGAAAAGCTTTAACCATTGTTTGACTTTAGGGCCTCCCAAATGAAAGAAACAACATCCCAAAACAAATCACAGTTTGCTTTTTTGTGTCATCTTATTGTGTTGAACATGTGTTATCATATTTGCATGATGTTATATGAGTTAAAAAAATATTATATAAACCAAACTACAATTTTGCATTGCATTGGCAGCGCAAATGGTTTGATCCCACTGATAAAAACGTATAATTTGAATGCATTATAAGGGGGCACACCAAGGCGTTTACGCCAGCGTATATTCAATTGTTTACAATGAAAGTGCCACACTTTTCAAAAAATGCCAGCAGCTGGCGAGTTTTGCACCAGCACTCGGCATTTTTTCCGTGCTTAGCGCTAAGCACTAAAAGTTGAAAGTTCGATTTTTGGGTGAAATGCTCAGCTCGTCAATGTAAACTCTCACTTGGCCGTCCAATCACAGTGGATGAGGGGTGGGACAAATATCACAACAACCAATTGGCAAACAAAGCAGAAGTATCATAGAAAACGCTTAGCTGAAATAAAGCTGGCAAGCGCTTGCCTGGCGTTTATAGCCCCGTTTAAACACTTTGGTTTACATGCCCCCTAAAAAAAATTTGGATAAATGCATACATGTAAACAAAAGCTATTTTTGAAAATGAAAACTAACCTAAACAAGAAAATACAGGTCAAACTGTTCTTTCTGAGAGCCGGCCCATACCTTTGCCATTGTTTTTATGGAGTTAAACTGAGGTGCCGTAACAAAGCGGGGAAGTTGGTGGCCCATGGGAACAGAATACAGATGACAATAGCACTGATGGACGCCATCTCTGTCCCACAGCAAGCGAGGAAGCCGTACGACGTGCGAGACGTGATTGAGCAGTATTCACAGGGACACCTGAACATGATGGTTCGCATCAAAGAACTCCAGAGAAGGTGAGATGATATCACCACCACCCCAGACTTCAGCCGCATTTTCTCCCTCCATATGAATGCCGTGGGTGGGATTTCCAAACAATCGCTGTGTATTTCACAGTTTCCTGCTGTTTTTCCTCCTGCAGGTTGGATCACACGTTGGGAAAACCGGGAATGTTCCTGCCAGGTAAAGAAAACATTCCAGTAAACGTTTTATTGGTCCCATATCAAGTACCGATTCAAAATAAATGTTCTCCAAGCACAAAATAATATCGAAGGAATGACACATCGTGGAAACTTGGATTATTCTTACTTGGCTTGGTGAAAATCTTCCTCTTCTGTTCTTCATCTAAAAATGTTTATTGAAAATAGATTGCAAAAACAGCTTGTTGAGGAATCACATCCAATACTTTATATTAATATACACTCACCTAAAGGATTATTAGGAACACCATACTAATACTGTGTTTGACCCCCTTTTGCCTTCACTAACTGCTTTAATTCTACGTGGCATTGGTTTAACAAGGTACTGAAAGCATTCTTCAGAAATGTTGGCCCATATTGATAGGATAGCATCTTACAGTTGATGGAGATTTGTGGGATGCACATCCAAGGAACGAAGCTCCTGTTCCACCACCTCCCAAAGATGCTCTTTTGGGTTGAGATCTGGTGACTGTGGGGGCCATTTTAGTACAGTGAACTCATTGTCATGTTCAAGAAACCAATTTGAAATGATTCGAGCTTTGTGACATGGTGCATTATCCTGCTGGAAGTAGCCATCAGAGGATGGGTACATGGTGGTCATAAAGGGATGGACATGGTAAGAAACAATGCTCAGGTAAGACGTGGTATTTAAATGATGCCCAATTGGGGCCTAAAGTGTGCCAAGAAAACATCCCCCACACCATTACACCATTGCATTAATGAGAAATTGAACAGGTGTTCCTAATAATCCTTTAGGTGAGTGTATGAGCTCCAACATTAACATCTTTTTTAACCTGATCCGAATCCGCTGTACCGCCGGCGGCACACTGCATGTGTTTTGGTTGATAACATTGGGAAATACAACAACTTAAAAAAGACAAACCTAAACATATCATATATCATTAAAAAGCTGAGATTCTTGTGATTCGAACGATGTAAACCATATTAAGATCCAGTCAACACAGTCAGTGCAATCAGAGTGTTTGTCAAACAACCAACAACCAAAAAACCAGCTACAAAATGTGTATGAAAATGAAAAAACTGACCTATGACGCCTTCTTGTAGTCCAAAGATCCATAAAATTCCAACAAAAACGGTGTAGTTACACTCTGAAGGGTCCAGTAAATCCAATTCAGTGAAATATTTAGTCCACAGCACATGTATAAGTCAATAAACATCCAAGGAACATAGTAGTATCATTTATAAATAGCCAACAAAGCCACCAAATCTCCGACGCATTCCGTCGTGTAGCGTCTCTTCACTTGTAAACATTGCAGATGTGTTGATGTCAAAATGGCCGCTGAACTCTGCCCTTTTGATTGACACCTCACTTGAGCGAATAGGTGCTTCTCATAGGTGACAACAGGGAGAAATACACAAGGAACGCCCTTGAGCGAGGATGGGACCGTCCTCTATTTGATTGACAATAGATCGATCCTGTCGCGTCAGAGTTTGCAAATGACAGGCGTATCTGATAGCCAATAAGATTCTGAAAAGAATGACATGCCGCTTGACTAGAAAGATTCAACCTGTAACCCGATTGGCCGTGCACAAACAATCATTCGTTGGGTTGCGCGCTGTGCGTAAATCCCAGTGGTGACTCGGGGCCGTGCGCTAAAGCTGCTAATGCTGTGCTAGGAAAGCATTGAGCGTCTAAAAAGTTTTACAATGTCGAAAAGAGCAAGTAAAAGAAACTTTTCACTTGAAGAAGTTGTCGAGCAGTGTACCAGGCGTGAAAGTGATTTGTTGGAGGAAGACGTTTCAGACGAAGAGAGCGTTTCCGCCGTCGACTCGGTAGCAGGAAGAGATATTTTGGATGGGGGAGACTTCACTCTCGACAAGTAAGTGTTTTATTGTATTATAAAACATATTTTACTGTTGGTACTGAGGTTTGTGTTTGGGTGCGTGTTTGGGGATCTCATGCACGAGTGTGTTTGTTTGCGCTCATGCACAGGTATTTGTGCCCGTATTTGCGTGTGTGTCTGTGTGTGCTTTTGCGTTACTTTATGCAAGTAAAATAGAGCTTTGTTTGGGTGCGTGTTTTGTGATCTCATGCACGAGTGTGTTTGTATGCGCCCATGCACAGGTATTTGTGCCCGTATTTGCGTGTGTGTCTGTGTGTGCTTTTGCGTTACTTTATGCAAGTAAAATAGAGCTTTGTTTGGGTGCGTGTTTTGTGATCTCATGCACGAGTGTGTTTGTATGCGCCCATGCACAGGTATTTGTGCCCGTATTTGCGTGTGTGTCTGTGTGTGCTTTTGCGTTACTTTATGCAAGTAAAATAGAGCTATGTTTTGCTGCGTGTTGTGATATATTGTGCGTGTTTTGTGATCTCATGCACGAGTGTGTTTGTATGCGCCCATGCACAGGTATTTGTGCCCGTATTTGCGTGTGTGTCTGTGTGTGATTCTGCGTTACTTTATGCAAGTAAAATAGTAGCATATGCAAGTAAAATAGTAGAATATAGATTATAAATGAAAAAAATATGTGCCTCAATGTTGTCTTATCTGTCCATACAGGTGCATGGGTGGTGTGGACCTTTCCAATGCCCTAATCAGCTATTATAAAGTGATCCACAAAACCCAGAAGTGGTAAAGGCCTTTTTTATCATTTCTTAGACATTGCCATTGTGAATGCCTTCCTGATTTACAAGCATATACCTAAAGGTAAAGGGGAGGTGCCAATGCACCAGAAGGCATTTAGTGAGACACTAGTGAGTTGCTGGTAGCGGCTGCTGACATGCCCGCTCCATCGCCCACTTCACACAGAGCACATCACAAGCCTTGGCATATTAGTGGAGACAGCACCACAGGTCGTCTAAGGTGCAGGCACTGCCATGCAAAGACAACTGTAAAATGTTCTTCATGTGATGTGCCTTTGTGCTTTTTGAAAAGCCGTGAGTGTAATAACGAGTGGCATGTTGCCAATAACCTGTAATATTATTGTAAAATTTCTAAATAGTTTTTTATATACATTGATATATTTAGATTGTGTTTTTTCTAATATTAAAAGTATTTTATTACTATAGAACTTGTTTTGTATCTTTATTTTTACAAGTATAGTTTCAAGAATTTAGTTTTTTCAACACTATAAAGTGTTTATGCTTCATTTACTATGTGTCAGCAATTATTGACAGTAAATTTGGACATGAAATAGAGTAGCTCTAAGTGTAACCTTTCATTAGAGCCCAAAAATATGATTGTACATTGAAGCATTCAAGAAAAACAGCATTTTATGTCAATGGTTACAAAGGGCCATTTGGTGTCTCCAAGTGCCCTTTATAAAAGGCCGCCTAGACATAAACTTGGATAAACATGTGAAAAAGACACATTTTCTAAGATATTGTAATCAAATTTGCTTGGTAAAGCTTTGTAAGGCTTCATGCTATGATCTGAATGTGTTTTCCAGCTAAAAGCTCCCCATTATTAGTCATCTGCAGGCAACTGTTTACAAAAAAAAGTAGGCGGAATATTTTTTTCCCCTCTTTCAGTGTGTTTAAAATTCTATTACTTTATAACAGTAAGACTTAAAGTGAATCTGACTGTATAGGAACAAACTTCAGAGTCTTACCTTTCAAAAGACATCAAAATCATGCATATACTCCAAATACTTCAAGAACAGTATGCAATTTACTTTGGGTATGTTTTTTTTAGGCGTTTTTCAAAATATAGCAGGATTGCAGATGTCAAATAAATCTTTGGTGTCCCCCGAGTACGTATGTGAAGTTCTAGCTCAAAATACCATATAGATCATTTATTAAATGAGCTGATCTGATCTCTGTACTAAATAGCAGTGCTGTGGTTGGATAGTGCAGATTAATGGGCGGTATTATTATAACAAGATCCCCTTCTGACATCACAAGGGGAGCCAAATTTCAATGACCTTTTTTTCACATGCTTGTAGAGAATGGTCTACCAAAACTAAATTACTGGGTTGATCTTTTTCACATTTTCTAGGTTGATAGAAGCACTTGGGACCCAATTATTGCACTTATGGAAAAATTAGATATTCATGATATGTCCCTTTTAATATTGTTCAGCTTGAGTCCTGATAAAAACATTATAAATACTGGTACATCGAGGTTAGCCAATCATTTAAGCGCTCATTTACATATAGACATTTTAAAGGTACATTGTCAAAAATTGACAGAAGTCTTAAAGGCACAGTAGCAGAAATGTCCTATTAAATTCTGTGGAATATTCATTTATGACTTTTTTAAGTGCAAAGTAACATTATAAATACATTTAAGGAGAGTTAAATTTAAATAACTTCTTAATATCGCTATTCACAGAACATTGTGTACAACATATTGTGTATGTGACTCAATCTGTATAAACATTTACTGTTTTCTCCATAAAATCATCCTACATAATGTAAAGATCATTCTGTGAAAATAAAAACTTGATATTTTTGATAATGACTGAGTAAGAAGTGAAAGATTGAAATCAATGTGAAATCAAACTTTAAGTCTTCAGACTGGATTTCACCGATATTTTTAAACATTGCATCAGATTTTGAGCCGTGTAGAAAACAAATGAAACTTTTTATAAGAACAGACATGTTTGTAAAATAACTTTTCTCCTATATATATATATATCTTGTGTTGCATGATGTATGTTGATCCGCTTTCAGAGAAAGGTGTGGACAAAGAATATCATACAGTTGGAGCCCGACTGATTCGACTGGAAGATAAGGTACAGATGACGACATCTTAAGTACTCAACAAACATCAATTAGATTTGTGTATAGAAAAGTACACACAATTTAGCCTAAACTTAACCCAACCCAAGAAAAGGTTCTTAAAAAAGTTTATTTTTTAGTGTAGTTAACTTCTGGATAATTTATGCACTTGTTGACATGTCCATGAAAGACATATCACGCTTCACAATCAAACTCCTTATTAAACCACTTTCATTGCAGCGACTGTTGTAACAATGTAGTTGATTTTGTTTAGCTCTCAGATGCTAAACCAATCTGAGTTAACCGTGTCTGTCTCATTCACACCCTCATACAAACACTGTTTGTGCTATCATTCATCTCTGGCCGACTGCGTAATCATTAAGTTGCGATCTCGTTCACCGCAGACGGCACGGCACGCCGTTCATCTCCTCTATTTGTTTTCTTTGTAGAGGAAGCCAGACTGTGATTGTGAGATTTGAGGCTTTTAGAGATAATGTGACTGCAGGTCTTTAAAAATCAAATCTCCACAGGAGTTCAGACGCTCCAGTTCCAGTAAATGATATCTGACATCTTCACTAGCGTAATATATATTCATAGAAATGAGATTTCATTTTAGTACAAGCTGAATTCCTTTAAAATACGTTAGACTTTTAAGAATACGGCGTTACTTTTAAGAAACAGGAAGTGCAGTGATACTTTGAAGTCGATGTTTTATGAATGTGTCACATTGTAATGCTGTTATTATTAGAGGGTGTGGCTGGACTTGACAGTAAACTCACAACCTACTGTATAATCAAACCCTGTTTCTCATCTCATAGAGAAGTCACAGCAGGAGAAATGGGTCAGAGAGAGGGAGGGAATAGTCACTAATTACAATTTTATTTTGGTTCAAAAGTGAGTGAGTGAGCAAGAGAGAGAGAGAGAGAGAGAGAGAGAGAGAGAGAGAGAGAGAGAGAGAGAGAGAGAGAGAGAGACAGACAAGTGAATGAGTGAGCAAATAAGTGAATGAGAGAGAGAGAGAGAGAGAGAGAGAGAGAGCGAGCAAAAAATAGAGAGACAATAGTGGAGTTTCCATTCAAACCTGAAGTAAAATTAGCAAAAAAAGAAAAACACAAAAATGTGAATTAGGGGCATTTTTATTATGTTCAAGCGAATGATGGTGGTATTGGTAACCCAGTAACAAGGCACACTTTACGTTTCCATCTTCCATTATTCGCGTTTACTCTTTTTCGCATGAGTCAAAAACCTACGGAGCCATTAAGGGGACATGGAGCAAAAGTTAAATAAAGATTAGTTTCGCACGTGAAACTATCGCATGCTCACTTCAAACTATCGAGTGCGCACGTAAAATTATCGAGTTTAGTTTTGCGTCCGCATGTGAAACTATCGTGTGCTCACGTGAAACTATCGCGTGTGCACTTCAAACTATCGAGTGCGCATGCAAAACTATCAAGTTTAGTTTCGCGTCCGCATGTGAAACTATCGCATGCTGACATGAAACTATCGCGTGTGCACTTCAAACTAACGAGTGCGCACGTAAAACTATCAAGTTTAGTTTCGCGTCCGCATGTGAAACTATCGCATGCTCACGTGAAACTATCGCGTGTACACTTCAAACTATCGAGTGCACATGTAAAACTATCAAGTTTAGTTTCGCGTACGCATGTGAAAGTATCGCATGCTCATGTGAAACTATCGCGTGTGCACTTCAAACTATCGAGTGAACATGCAAAACTATCAAGTTTAGTTTCGCGTCCGCATGTGAAACTATCGCGTGCTCACGTGAAACTATTGCGTGTACACTTCAAACTATCGAGTGTGCATGTAAAACTATCAAGTTTAGTTTCGCGTCCGCATGTGAAACTATCGCGTGCTCCCGTGAAACTATTGCGTGTACACTTCAAACTATCGAGTGTGCATGTAAAACTATCAAGTTTAGTTTCGCGTCCGCATGTGAAACTATCGCGTGCTCACGTGAAAATGTCGCGTGTGCACTTCAAACTATCGAGTTTAGTTTCGCGTCCGCATGTGAAACTATTGCATGCTCACATAAAACAATTGCGTGTGCACTTCAAACTATCGAGTGCGCACGTAAAACTATCGAGTTTAGTTTCGCGTCTGCATGTGAAACTATCGCATGCTGACATGAAACAATCGCGTGTGCACTTCAAACTATCGAGTGCGCACGTAAAACTATCGAGTTTAGTTTCGCGTCCGCATGTGAAACTATCGCATGCTGACATGAAACAATCGCGTGTGCACTTCAAACTATCGAGTGCGCACGTAAAACTATCAAGTTTAGTTTCGCGTCCGCATGTGAAACTATCGCATGCTGACATGAAACTATTGCGTGTGCACTTCAAACTATCGAGTGCGCATGCAAAACTATCAAGTTTAGTGTCGCGTCCGCATGTGAAACTATCGCGTGCTCACGTGAAACTATCGCGTGTGCTCTTCAAACTATCGAGTGCACATGCAAAACTATCAAGTTTAGTTTCGCGTCCGCATGTGAAACTATCGCGTGCTCACGTGAAACTATCGCGTGTGCACTTCAAACTATCGAGTGCCCACGTAAAACTATCAAGTTTAGTTTCGCATCCGCATGTGAAACTATTGCGTGCTCACTTGTAACTTATTTGAAAGTTTCACTGTCACGTGCCCAAGTGATAGTTTCACGTGCACGCTCGAAAGTTTCACGTGAACGCGCGAAACTACACTTTCAAAAAAAATTTTGCACATGAATGTTTCGCGTGAGCACATGAAACTAAACTTTTGATTTTTTTTACTCCAATGTCTACTTAGTGGCTCGGTAAAAAGCACCTCAAGCAAGCATACATTTTTTTGCTAATTAAGGGATGTTTATTTGAAATTTGGCGTTTCCATCACTCGTTTCTTATGCGACAAAATGTGCATAAATGCAGAAAGTGAGTGAGGGAGAGAAAGAAAGAGAGAGACATAAGCTGTGTTTCAATTAAAGATTTGCGCAAAACTTAAGCATTATTTTCTATGTGTCCAAAAAAACGTCCGAAATGACGGCATTTCTATTAACCAATGTTATGCGACAATTTTTTTTTTTTCTCTAAAGTCACTAAGTCATTCCAAAAACCATGTCGGTGGGTGTATTCGGCCCATATGGCACCGTGCAGACCAATATACATGTGACATCAAAATACAGCGGAAGCGACTCGAAAAGATACCGAGCAGTCGACTCCCGAATCGTGCTTGCTGTATTTTGATGTTATGGGCATGATGTCGGTTCTTGTGACGCCGCATAAAGTCGATTGCACCTTCTCTGTCTTGTCCTCCAATCAAACATACCGCACCATATTTAAAGAATGATCATGTGACTTTTACGCATGCCCGAAAAAGCAAACAAACTGTTTTCAATACAGTTTCAAGATATGCCTTGTTCGAAAAACCACCCAAGCGTAAAACTTTTTTGCAATGTAAATTGCTGTGTTTTCATTGGTCACATTTTTTATTTGCTACTTCAATTTGCGCAATTTGAAGGGTAATGGAAATTCAGCTAGTGAAGGAGAGATAGCAAGAAAAAGATAAAGAGAGATTGAGATGCACACAGACAAAGAGACTTTCTTTATGAAAGAACTTTTCATACAGAGATTCCTAAAAATACACTGAATGTGTCCTGAGATTTGTCCTAGGATCGCTTGATTTTGGCTCATTCACACTGCCATTGTTTTTCTGGAAATCTGTGCGTGCAATCACACACATCCCATAAAGATCCTGTAAAGACACATGACTTGGACTTTTTTCCGAAGTGCCTTAAGTTTGCTTATTATCTGTGATTTCTCTCCTGAGATTCGATTTCTAATTCGACCTTGAACTAGCACATCAGAACATCCAACTAGAACATCCGTTCCATTAAGATGGCGAACAATCTCAGCTTCAGCGCAGAAATTGAGATTTCTTAGTGTAAATATCAATCAATTAAATGTAAATATCGAATGCAATTAAATCCCAGTCAAAGAGTTTAATGATAACTACAGTATGTCACTGCCACGACATATCCGTCATCACTAGGACACATCCCTTACATCATGATTATTGCCTTTTGTTCACACATGGCACATTCTGGGAATGATCCCAAACGTGCTCCTAGATCCTTATCCCGGGAGCAATCCACGAAACAATTCCGGAACAACGTGTTTGCATTCACATAGAAGGCACTCTGGCATTTCTATGTCATTTTTGGGATCAACACTCTATAAAAAGGTTAGAGTTTAGACTGGGTGAGAGAGAGACTTGTCGTGACTAGTCAATGATAGTTTTTTGGCCCCAGGGCAACAGGTGGATGAACTGACTGACCCACACACACACATAAACGAGTCACGGGCACATAAACACAGACATCTGGATCAAACACGCTTCGTTGTTTGGGCTCTCGCTGGGGCAATAAACACAAGACATTACAGTTTAACATACAACGGCCCCTTAAAGGGTTTGGACATTGAAAATGTATGAATATCATAGCACTAGATAGAAACAAACATCATAGCAACTGGCATTTGTTTGAAAGAAAAACAGCAAAAGCACACATTTGATATTTGTGAGGTTTAAATGCCAAAACAATGTTCAAAATGAAGATGAAGTGTTTGGACACTTTCTGATTGTCAGTGTAGTTAATGTGATGAATCAAACCTCTTTGTTCAGCCAATAAAATCTACAGCTGGTGATTATTATTTGAAAAATCCTCGAGGACGGTGAAGTTAGCTCTTGCATCACTGCTTGCAGATGCCACTTTGTTATTGAATGCATTTACACTTAGTAGACATTTTTATCCAAAGAGTCTTCGGAGGCTAGTGTAATATTTCAAACACATAAATGTGTCTAAATTCACCTTTACACAACCTGACACAACCTGTCTCATCATGACCATCATCTCCAAGCAGCTCTTGCTGAAAATCTTCTTTTTATAAACACTGCATACATTTTTCCATGCTATCATGAATTGGATCTGTCTGCTGTCATGTGTTTCTCATAAATAGATTTAAGATTACACAGAGATGTTGTCTTCTCAGATGTATCTCCTGAGAAACATTTGTCTTTCTTTGTGTTGCTGGAGATCTCAACAATGACTGGCCTATAATTGTAGACATAACTAAACGCAATATCAGTTTAGATGTGTGTAATTCATCTTTCATAAAATCAAATGAACTGAGCTGAGCTGATAAATCACACACACGTGACTTGATCTTGCAGCTGTCATTGTGGAAACATTTCTCTTCCCCTGTGGCTAAAGTTTCAAGGTGTTTTCTTTGACTGGCACCTCGGTGAATGAGTTGTGGTTAATGTGTTGGAGTTGTGCACAGGGCGACATTGATTTATGCCTCTTTGACAAAGACACACATCTCATATCCACACCCGCACTGTGTGTTACTGTGTGATGACTGATGGATTAAAACCTCTCACATCTCATCTGATCTGGCTGCTGTCTTGTGCATTTGTCTTGGTGTTTTATAAAAAAAAAAACAAGAGTTTGGGTCTTTAGAGAAACTGAAAATGTATTTTTAGTGAGCTTGCTATGAAAGTATGCACAACCTCGACTAAATATTGAACAGACTTTATTTTTCTCTTAGCCACTTTGGAAGAAGCCAAAGAAAATATTTATTGTTTCACCGTCATAGTGCCCGACACACTGTACAAATTGTACAAATGTTTTAAGTTTAATCAATTTGTAATTCTTACAATTCAAAACTTTCTTGACTTTAGTGATGAACTGTTTAAATTATAAAATAACTTTTGAAATAGCTAATTCAACTTTATTTTTTAAGTTACAGCAACTCATGAAAAAAATAATAAGTCGAAATGACTTAATTAACTCTTTCGTCAATTAAGAGAAACGCTTCCCTGCCAATAACGAGTTTTTACGGCAATCCGTATTTCTGCTTTTATCCACAAGGGGGCGCGCTTACCCAACTTATAAAACACTAAAACATCCACTGATCCAAAAACAGTAAAAACTCTGTGTATGTATCATCGCTTTGAATTTAAACTATAACATAAATGCAATTATCTCAGCTTTATTTTCAAAATTTGGTATTTTTGAAGAAACCTACCTGAGAGGCGATAAAAGAGAACAAATGAAGATAGGATTAAACACGATTGTATGTTTATATATTTAAAGAAAAACATTTTCTGGAAGGCATTAAACTTTGGTAAAAACCATAAAAAATGATGGCGCTGGCTGGCAACGTTTATAAAAACGCTGACAGAGAAAGAGTTAAAGATGATTAAACTTAAAAATTTAAGTGCATCATAGACATTTTTAAAGTGCACTTCAAAACGCAATAAATAGATTTTACTTGTCTGTGATTTTCTGAAAAAAATCTCAACATCCTGAATTACAAAACATCTTAACGTTTGATAAAGAAACTGTTTAAGATGTTAAGATGTCTGTCTTGTTCGTTGATCGAATAAAGAGTCATCTGTACCCTTTTAAATAATGTGAATATCAGATCTCACATGATTGGGTCTTGGTCAATTTTGGTAAATGTGAGCAGACGGTTGAGATCTTTAAAGAGTACCTATTATCTGATTTACGTTTTTATATTTCCTCTGGTGTGTAAGTGTGTATTAGTTCATGTTAAAGATATGCAAAAGATACAAACCCCAAAGTAAACGATGATGCAAGTTAGGTAAATCTCTTTTTTTGGACTACAACAAACACACAGATTGTAGGCAACAGTTTACTTCCTTGGATTGGTGATGTAGTAAAGACCGACATTATCATAATTCCTCCCGCTTCCGTGTAAGTTAACTCCTGTTAGCATTGCATTGTGAGCGAATCCTTCAAACATGGTAAGGAGCGTCACATTTCCTGCTGATGTCAGAGGTATTTAAGCCAATCACAATGTACAGATTAGCTGACCAATTAGGGACACAGAGCTTTTCAAATCAGTGCGTTTCAGGAAGAGACTGAAATCTGGAGCTACAAAAATCTACGATATGTGGAAAATAATGTGTTTTTTAACCATAAACCACGCAAACACATTGCATTATACCAAATACACAAAATAATGTTGTTTTATAGCAATGAAATAGGTGCACTTTAAAGAACACATAGAGAAACCCTGTCCAGGTTTTGGCTTTGGCTTTAGTTGTTTGCATTTGTAAAGATTTTCCTCTGAGAGTTGAATTATTTACAGAAATGACTCCGCAACATGTGGGTTAAACGTTTGTTTACTTTTATTGGATCTCCATCTGTAACACTATAAACCTGATTTTGAGGGTTTATTTATTGTTCCTGTCCAAACAGTTTGATAGTTTTCCAGAATGTAGTCACATTTACAGTGCATGACAATTCACTTTTCTGCATTTGGCCTTTCCACCCCTCATTTGCGATTACTGAATAAAAATTGAATGCTCAAGAATTCGGCACATTACATAAATAAAATTTAATATTTGTAACCTATAATATCTTCTATATCTTCAGAACCATTTTAAATCCATCCTAAAGGTCATTGGATTCCCCACAGGCAGGTTAACAGGCGGTTAAATGTGTCTACAGATGGGTGGGGTTTAATTAGCAGAGGTTAAAGACGTCTAAATACAGGTTAGGGACTGTTCTCCGTCCTCTGGGGTGAGGGTGCGGTCCTGCCCGCCTCCAGAAGAAAAACACGAGGGACAGGTAAGCCCATATCTCCTTTGGGTTAAGAGTAATGCGATACTGTGTCGCTCGAGTGAGATTAATGCCAAACATCCGTCTTGCGTCTGCTGAGCACCTCCGATCGGCCCAATGCGCTCAAGAAGCCAAAGTAAAACAATTAAAGGAAGTTTTAATATAAACCAGCATTGAATATTCAGACTTGTGTCAGTTCACCGCCGGGCTTGTAGCCGTCCGATCCGCTCTGTGTCTTGGCACATCGAGCGCCCATTCACACTCGCCGGCACTCCACTTTGATTTATGCGTTTGGCTGTGGTTCAGTTTGAGTCGACCAGCGCAGGCTGGACAAAGACAGGAAACTCTCTGACATTCAGCAATCCAGTGCACATCCTTTTAGTGCTTCATGTCTCATAGTGCAGGTCCTGAAATCCGATTTAAAGGTTATCAAAGTGCAGACGCCTATTCACTTTCTATTCCTTAACACAATGTGTTGGACAAGTCTATTAAAACAGTAAACATAGTAAATTGTGACGATACAGATCTATCATCGCTTTCTCATATCTTTTTTAGTCTTTCTTTGTTTTGTGGACTTTGAATAATTGTAGGGTAGTGTACGAGAAAGGTCAGCTGAAGCATGAAGGTGTTTCAGGGTGGACTGTGGGCCAAAGTCTGGCATACACGCAGTCTGGCTTAATGCCAATGCAGTAAAGTTTAATTTAAAATAATAATAAATAAATAAATAATAATAATTAAAACATGGCTTCCTGTCAGTTAAAGAATGAGAATTAAAAAAAAATGACAGTAAGGGAATTTTATTCATTAAAATATAATCAAGTTTAACTTGAAATAAAATCATTTTGAATTATAAGAAAATCTGTAAATCCTGTTTTGGCCCATGAAACCTTACTGTCAGATCATCAGTTTATTTAAAGTTAAATTTGTCTTTGATAAAACTTTCATCATTTTGTGTTGAAGTAATACATGTACAGCATTTCTTTCAATTTCAGGTCTTCCTTACATTAAAATTGCATTTCTACATCTTGTTTTTGCTACCTCAGTTTGAGATTTTGTGCTGAGATTTTGCTGGTGGTTTTGAAGTGGCTTTTCCCAGACAGCGGAAGACTTTGGGCCGGATCCACACCGGAACTGCCGACTTTGGCATGGATCCGATGCGGATCCAGCACAGATTTTTTTGATGTATAAGTTGCTAACAGTGATGCCTTCACTGTAAAACGATGCATGATTTAATGCATAATCAGCCAAAGCCCGCATATTTTCAAATACGTCGCACTTTCGCTGCATAAATTGCAAATTTCCATGCGCAAAATATGCAAGGCTTGCATGATTTCATAATCCCCACATTTTTGTAGCAAAAAGTCACATATATCTTCGCATAAAGTTGAAAAATGTTGCATTTACTTCAGTCATGTCCCCTGTTGCTATGGGATAGTTATGAAGTGACGTAATTGCGCGACATGAACATCATTGAAAAGCTGCAAACCCCAACCGCAATTTCGCAAGTTCACACAATTTCATTGCATAATTATTGTTAGGCTGGGCAAAAAAATCTATTTTTCGATTAATCGTTTTTTTTTTACAGATTCTAAAAGGCCACAAATCGATTTTGTATTTTTTTTTTAAATAACCTGAATCTGTTTAATCAAGGGAATGCGACTTTTCTGACTTTTTTCAGCATACATTTTTCATCTTGCATCAAAATTTTATTGTATTAACATAATTGTATGCATTTGAGAATTAGAGATGGGTTCTGTTTTAATGTACCCAAGTGTACCCAAAATAAAAAGTGTAATATACAGGTTTGTGGCTCTTAATTTCTTTTTAATAATAACCCACTTGTAAACTTATGTTCACTTTTTTTTATAAATATAGTATTTGTGTTAAATCTATATTCATTGAGTTGAATTGAGTATAAAAATCGATCGGAGAATCGGAATCGAACCGAGACTAGAAATCGAATCGATCTGGAATATCTGAGTCGATACCCAGCCCTAATTATTGAGCATATTCCATCACATTTTTAAACGTGCCGCGAGATTAAGGATTTTTGCTTGCAACAATCACAAAAAACTCTTCTATTTTTCTGGAACGAATGGTAAAAGCGACAAGTTGGATCAACTTATTAATTGGTAACACTTCAAAAATGTAAGTTTCTTAAATTTCTTAAAGTGTTTTCCACTTAAACAAATAAGTTGAAACAACTTAATTTTTTTAGGTTTTAAAAATTAAAATCATTTTTTAAGTTGATCCAACTTTTACCTTTTACAGTGTTAAATGGTCTTTTTAGTTTAATCTTTAGATTTTTCCTAAACATTTCCCTTTGTAAACATATTTTCAGTAGTTATTAATTGGTCAGTGTGTTTAAAATAAAATAAGTAACTGGTTTGAAGGTATTTCGCAGGTTTTTTATGTACTGTAAGCAGCCATAGGTTCATTGTGTATAACGCCAAAACCAAACCCAACATTTTGTAAAGCTGCTGTCTCTCACTAAATCTAATCCGTCATGTAATCGTCTTGGGTTTGTTTTGTGTAATGAAGCATCTCCAGTGCATCATTTTGCTTTGTTTTGATCTGATGTCCTGATGGATAGGGTCGAGCTAACTTCAACAGGCCGTTCAGTGTGCATCTCATCCTACGTTTATCTGATCTGTCTAATATATAGTCATTTAGAAACCCAGCACAGAGGAAAATTTCAAGGCCCATAGGACTTTTCGAAACAGTATACTTTTTTCCAAAACAGGCTGTTTTTAATCACTGACCGATGTTGAACTTGAGTACTTTTCACAAACACACACTCAATGTAATTCACATGTTACTCGTGAGTCTTGGCTGGCTGTGGTTTACCACTCCTTGTGTTACACTGCATTACTTTTCTTCAACAATACGTTCAAGGTCGGCCCCTTTCTCTCTGTAGAAGCGTCACAAAACACTGGACGAGTCACAGAGAAACCCGATCCCCACCCCACCCTCCAAATTATACGCTACCAGCCACCACAACAATAACAAGTCAGTGTGTTTTTCTCTGTCTTTAATGAGATCTCAGCACTGGACGTCACATACGAGCGAGGGTTTTTCTTTGTTCGAATCCTGACTGTTTATTCTGTCTCGAGCATACGAGCATATGTGAATATATAAGTAAAAAAAAACAATATCTGCCATTATTTACAGTTTAAACATTATTGACAGAAAATGAATGACAACAGAATAAAGTAGTATTATACATTATGATCTTGGTAAAGCTGCAATGCGTAATCATTTATTGTTTAAAATAAATTATTTTATTTAAATAGTTAATGAGGAATCAATTTTCAAACTGTCCCCTAACCATACGCAGATTCACAATGATAAGTTTAAAGGATTAGTCCATTTTCTTAAAAGAAAATCCAGATAATTTACTCACCACCATGCCATCCAAAATGTTGTCTTTCTTTGTTCAGTCGAGAAAAAAGTATGTTTTTTGAGGAAAACATTCCAGGATTTTTCTCATTTTAATGGACTTTAATGGACCCCAACACTTAACAGTTTTTCTTCAATGCATTTTTGGCAAGAAAAATAAAAAATATGCACTTTTAAACCACAACTTCTCGTCTATCTCCGGTCCTGTGACGCGCCAGCTACGTAATTGCGTAATGGACCAGAGATAGACGAGAAGTTGTGGTTTAAAAGTGCATATTTTTTATTTTTCTTGTCAAAAATGCATTGAAGAAAAACTGTTAAGTGTTGGTGTCCATTAAAGTCCATTAAAATGAGAAAAATCCTGGAATGTTTTCCTCAAAAAACACAATTTCTTCTCGACTGAACAAAGAAAGACATCAACATTTTTGATGACATGGTGGTGAGTTAATTATCTGGATTTTTTTTAAGAAAATGTACTAATCCTTTAAGGTAATGATTTTTAGTTTGAGCCGCCGAGAGCGGTGTCAGTTTGACTTCATTTGACTTTAGGAAAAAAACTCTGCAAATAACCTGCAGATTTATGTTTTAAACTGAGATGATGATGATCGCATTTACATTACATTTACATATTTTTCATTTAGCAGGCACTTTCATTTGTTGTTTTCGGCAAAATCAACAAGATTATAAACAGGAGAGCATTTAACATTTTGTCTGAGGGGCCAACAATAAGTTATGGATTGCAACTTTAAAGAGAGTAAAATAAAGTACTGGGTTATTTTTAACACATGCATTGTTGAGTGAAATCTTACGGAGCCCCTAAGGGGACATGGAGCAAAAATTAAATAAAGTTTAGTTTTGCGTGCACACGTAAAACTATTGCATGCACATGTGAAACTTTCGCGTGCGTACGTGAAACTTTCGCTTTCACGAAATTTATTTTAATCACTATCTTGTTACCTAAAACATAACAGCATTTAGAAACATGTCAGCAACTCCTAGTAACTGATAGCTGGGATTGAAAACATTTTTACACAGCGGGGTTAGTTGTCACACAGTCTCAGGTATACAATGATAATGAAATGAAAACAATGTAAATAATATTAATTAAAATGATAACTGTTAATACAATATCAGGGGAAATAACTCACTATTATGATATTTTTGTCATAAATCTATTTCTATGCATTGCTGCACAATACATGGATGGTAAGATGAAGGATGATGGATGGGTGAATGTGTGGATATCTTTCTATTATAGGCAGAAATATAAACAATATCCACCTTTAGTATAGACAGAATTTGATTCAATTATTTATGTTTAAACTAAATTTTCTAGCAGGTGTTAAAACAAATCCTTGTTTGTTACAATGAACCACCTATGGGGTAACGTTTGCACTCCTGTTGCTTTCGGTGTAATTGTATGATAACGGTAGGAACCACAAACAAACTTTAAGTGTTTATTTGTAGCAGAGATCTGTGTGTTGATTGTGTAAATGTTTTTAATAATAAAGCCAAAGTTAAAAAGCATTATTGTACCCTGCTCTCCCCTACTACACCTTTCAACAGAGAGTCCTAAAAATATCAAAGCTCAGCAACGTTCATGTCGACCAATCAGAATGCAGTAAAGCCGATGACACACACAAGTTTCCATGCATGCGCACTAGCAGTCTGAGATGTCGTACAGGAGAATGTGATGATGTGGTTAAAAAGCTACAGACTTTATGACCCAGGCGGGTTCGCCGAGGGCCGGCACTAATGTCAGGGTGCATACAGGGGGCTGTGGTGTATTTGTGTGCGGGGTGAGGAGGGGTGTGAGCCACAGTGGAGCCTCTCTGAAGAAGTGAAATCACTGTAATGAGAGGGTAGTGGTTTGGCACCACACGCACACACACACAAACACGCACGCACACACACACACACACACACACACACAACACACACACACATACACACACACACACACACACACACACACGTAATCGTGAGGTGAGGAGATTCGTGCCCTCTCCCTGTTTATTTCTCCTCCCGAGTCTCGCTGGAGACTTATGAGTCATTTTTGTGAACCATCTGTGCCGTCATCCCGTGTGATTGTTAACCTGAAGCATTTTCACACAAAATTCACATTTGCACTAGAAATGAAAAGTTTAATTTGATTTTAAAGGTAATGTGTGTAATTTATATACTGTGTGTTACAATTCTCCTGTTTCATTTTAACCTTCAGAGCGATTGTAAGTAATTTACTGGTAGTTTAATTTCCCTAAACCTGTGCTTGTGTGGTTTTAAAAGTATCCTATTTAATTTGTCTTTGTGTCGTCTTCAAGTCACTTCAAACATGGTACCCTTAAAAATAAAGTTTCTAAGAATGCAATGGATGAACCATTTTTGATTCTCCAAACTTTTTAAACCAGTTTGTAGTCTGATTAATTTTTTCCACTATAAGTACCAGAAGGGTCTGGATGTTAAAGGAAAACACCACTGTTTTATTATATTTTACTATGTCCTTACCACAACTGAAATGAATTAATACATACCTATCTTTTTTTTAAAGGGGTGGTTCAATGGTATTACAAGCATTCTGACTTATTAACACAGTTCGCCAGGGTTCATACAAGTTTTGGAAAGTTTTTTCCGATTACGGGTCCAGCTGACGTTTCAGGGGTTTCTATACATATCACTTCTTTATATGGGCACTTCCCCCAGAAAACCCCGCCCACCCGTCAATCAGCGGGAGACGCTAGAACTTACAAACATCATGCGACACAGCTTTGTTTAATACTTAACTTTGTACTTAACAATAGCATGAAAGAAGAAATGTGTTTTTGGATGTAAGGAGAAGAAAGCCAGCCTAATGAAAACAATATAGTTATAATACTTCTGTCTTATGTTGTAAATAGGCGCGTGCATATTATATAAATGACACGAACATGTAGTGAATCATAAGTTATAAGTGTTGTATAGTGCTGCATGACTCGTACTCGCTCCTCCCGTGGAAGTAACTCCTCCTTCTTCCTCCTTTTTTGGATGTTATCAGAAAGATTCGGTAAAGCTTATCTTTCTTTTATAAATCTGATTCAACTAAAGACTCTTTAGAGATATAAAGGATGTAATACTACTCTGTAGGTACTCCATCAGATGTATGCAGAAACAGTGTGTGTTACGTGAGCTTTAATGCGTGCACTTTTAATCTTTGTACAGCGCTTCTTGAATGTGTTAGCATTTAGCCTAGACCCATTCATTCCTATGGCTCTAAACAAAAGTTTTATTTTGTGCCATCATACTCGTGTAACAACTCAAGTAACAGTCTTTAAATAGGAAAATATGGAAGTGTTTGGTTGCTTCTAAATTCATCCCTGTTTGGAGCCATAGGAATGAATGGGGCTAGGCTAAATGCTAACACATTCCCGAGGCGCTGTACAAATATTATGGAAGTATTGTGATAAATGATGAAGAAGATATTTTTATAAATGATGGTAAGCACACAGTTGATGGTACCCATTGAATTTCATCTTATTGTTTATTCCTACTATGGAAGTCAATGGTTACAATCAGCTGTGTGCTAACCATCATCTATTAAAATATCTTATTTTGTGTTCATCAGAAAATAATAAATGTATAAAGTTTTATAGCAAAAGAAGGTGGAGAACATGTTTCATTCATGGGTGAACTATCCCTTTAAAGGTCTCTAAAGGCAAAGAATCTTTTTAAGAGTCAAGTACATTTAATAAAAAACTTTGATTATTTTCAACCTAGCATTGGTTAAAAAGGGATGAACCCAAGCCGTTTGGTTGTAATGTAACCTTTGCTGGGTTGTTTAAAGCTATTGTTAAGTCAATATAAATATATTCTGGGTTAATTTAAACCAACGGCTATGTTCGTCCCTTTTTGACCCAATGGTGTTTTGAGAATAACCCAGCTTTATTAGAGTGCAAGTCATTGAATCAAAACCTATAGAGTTTAAACAGTTTATGCACAGATCAGGATTTTGCATCTGCCTGCAAGTTTTTCAAATATCCGAACAATTATGCACTGGACAAGAAAGTGCTTGCCAAATAAACGACTCCTTTTATTGTTTAAGCTTGTTGGGTTGTAAAGCAGATTTCTTCTCTAATTGTTCACAACGGGGTGGAATGCAACGCTGCCTTTGCGCTTCATTCGTCCTCGCGTGTTTTTAGGCTAGCGCTGTTAATTTTGCTGAACTGGCACGTGCCCAAAGTTCACCAGGTTCACAGACAATTGTTGGGGGGAACTGCTAAAGTTTTCCTGTTTGCAGTAATGCGCTGATTCAGCACAATGAAGCGTGAAGCTGTTTAACACAGCGATGGCAGAAAGAAAACAGACAGACACTGAGAGCTTTTCAAGGTTCTGTTAAGTTAACAATGCATAATCATTTTTTAATGAGGTGTAGATGCTTTTCACAATGTTAAAGTTTATTAAAGAACAGCATGAATCATGGTAACATAATGACATGATTTACTGTATAAGATTCACAATCTCAAATGACATTATACTGTAGTTTTACTGTATATCACAATTACCTTTTTCATGGCAGGACTGTTATTTTTCCTAGAACTTAAACGAGATCATGATTTATATTTTAATAACGTGTTCACATATTTATAGGTTAATGCAGTGAATATTAGCTTTTAAGATGCATTTGCATTATTACTGTATTTGTTTTGGTTAATCTTTTGTAAGTAATGTAAAGCAGATATATTTATATGTGAAATATATTTATTATACGTTTTCTAAAAAAATTCGATGGAATATGCAGGATATTTATGCAATTTTATGCGATGAAATTGTGGGAACTTTCAAAAATTGCGGAAACTTGCAACAACTGCGAGAACTTGCAAAAACTGTTTGCACCTTTTCAATGATGTTCACGTCACATACTCACGTCACTTCATAACGTTCCCATGGCAACAGGGGACATGCCTGCGCTTGTGTGAAGTAAATGCAACACTGTTAGACTTAACTGTAATTTCTACAGTTACTTACCACAAAATGCCCAGTAAAATACCATCATTCTTTTCCAGTTCATTACTGTAATATGCATTGCATTATGGGTATTAACATTCAATTTACAGTGATTTACTGTATGTTTTGTATTTGCGGTAGACTACTGTAAAACAACAGCAGTAGTGCTACTGTAGTTGAATAAAACAGTGTTATAAAAGCATATAAAATGGAAATATAATATATCTATAAAATGAAATACTTTTTATTTGTTATGCTTTTAGCAGTGAAGCAAATTTCAAAATGTGAATTGTTTTTCCGCAGTGTAAATAATTTATTTAGAATTGTAGATAGAAACAAGAAAGGGATTATACCGCATATATACAATAAAAATTCTAACAGTGAACATTTTTCAACTTTCTGATAAGATATATGTGATTTTTGATACAAAAATGCAGGGATTATGAAATCATGCAAGCCCCACATTTTTGCGCTTGGAAATCTGCAATTTATGCTGCGAAAGTGCGGCATATTTTTAAAAAATGCGGCCCCCGCATAAATATGCAGACGTTGGCTGATTATGCGTTGAATCGTGCGATCGCATGATCGTGTGTTTCTGGAGGGACTGATTATAGTATTGAAGTCTCTTGGTTTAGCCATTTTTACTGGATACAGTCATTCTGTACAGTCCCATGTTTAACCCATTCTCAAAATGACATTACCAAAGTAGCCCAATGTATATAATTTAGCTGAAATTATGAGCTCCATATGTCAAACTAATTGTAATCTCATCCTACAAGGCCTTTTAAAATCCTGTATGATTAGATCATCCTTTAAATCTTTCATGCTGTGTCATTATATGCGTCAATACCTAATCCATTCAAAACTCCAGTCAGCCCTTTCACTGGATGGGAATCTCATTTAGGTTCATATGGAATGAATGGAATTCCATCGGAGCTACCAAAAAATTAAGACCGATGCCATGCTGCGCTGTCGAATTTTACAGAGACGATAAAACAAATTGACATCTTCAACCCAAGATTTTCCAATATGCAATGCCCTGCAGACTTAATAATGACAATGCCATCCAATGCACAAATACTCCATTATCAGGTTTAAGTTTATTATCTCGAAAACAAATGCTTCTCTGCATCTCCTCTGTGGTTTCGTCGTACTCGGCTCGTTTCTAATGGAGGTAATGACATGCAGGTATACGCAATATAACGGCATAATCCTTGACACAACAACACACAATAGAGCCGTTTGTCCGAGGTCGCTGTGGGCTTTAACGGTGGCATGCAAAAACAGCAGATTACTGCACACCGATGGAAACGCTAATGTAGCCTGTAAACGAGACACTTATACGACTGCACAGTAAAAGGTAATTGTAGAACATAATGGCCTGATGGCTGTTTCACTTCCACGGGACCAAATTATTAAATCCGACCTTCACCACAGTTAAGCAACAAACACCTGATCCTTTGTTTGCTGGAATGTCTGACTAAGATCGGCTGATACGGAGTCATGCGTTATCATCGTGTGTATTCGTGTATATATTTGTCACATAGGCAACACAGACTGGGAGACTATTGACACAGTCTTTAAAAACCCAGGTTGAGTCATTTGTTGGAAATTTACTTAATTAAATGTAAATATTTTTTGGTGAAAATATTACCCTGATATCTTTCAAATTGACCGAGTGAGATCAAGTGAAAGATTGTGAAATCAAACTTTGAAGCTCCTAATCTCATTATTAGATTATGAGACTTTAATCTGGATTTATAAGCACGATCACATGTTTAATCATTCATTCATTCATTCATTTCTTTGTTGAGAGACATCAACTCAAGATCAGTGTGAATATTACACAGTTTAACTTTCGTTTTCACGACTGTTTCATTAAAGATTTCTTGTGTATGGAGAAAATTCATTCCTCAGTAGATTTAAAGGAGTTGTCAGCCGTGTTTACCAATACATATACTGTAAGGGCACCTATTATGCCCCTTTTTACAAGATATACAGTAATATAAGTCTCAGGTGTGCCTAAAATGTGTCTGTGAAGTTTCAGCTCAAAATACCCAACAGATCATTTATTATAGCATGTCCGAAATGACGCTATTTGGGTGGGAGCAAAAAAGTGCTGTTTTCAAGTCTGTACCTTTTAATGCAAAGGAGCTACAGCTCCTCCCTCCCTTACCCACAGACAGTGAGCGCTTTTGGTTAAAAATAGATCTGGTTCCTGTGAATACAGTCTTGAGACAAAAGTATCCAGTGTTGGGGGTAACGCATTACAAGTAACGTGCATTACGTAATAATATTACTTTTCCGAAGTAACGAGTAAAGTAGTGCATTTCTTTTTAAATGCACACATTAATATTTGAGTTACTTTTTCAAAAAAGTAATGCAAGTTAAGTTTTTAGTTTAATTAATTTTATTTAAAAAAATTACGTATCAAATTAAACTAAACGTAGTCACATTATGCACACATTATGAGTACACGGCTGTGTGGGAACAGAAAATTTGATTTTTTGCCAGAGCTCTACAATTTTGTGAAGAAATATGCAATTTCTGAATGCAGAACTTTTCAGTCATAAAAAATACCTTCTAGGCCTGAAAGAGATCAAGCCTCAGCCAAGAAAAAGTAACGCAAAAGTAACATAAGCATTACTTTCCTTGAAAAGTAACGCAATTAGTTACTTTTTTGGGAGTAACTTAATATTGTAATTTATTACTTTTAAAAGTAACTTTCCCCAACACTGATAGTATCTATAGCTCCATTACGTGCTAACAAACACATTTAGAAAAGCTTTTGGGTAAAATGAACCAGTCATCAGTGGCTGTGGGTGGGGCTTTGTTAGTGTGACATCACATTAACAAGACTATCAAAACAGCATTTCTAATGCGCCTTCTTTGGTTTAATGGGAAATAAAAAGGAATGGGTGGATTTTTTTATTGTACGGTTGTAAGTTTTTTTCATTTTGCATAATAAGTCCCCTTTTAGAGTACGAAGCTATGAAATGAATGTGTATTGTAATAACCATGATTATACCACGGGCCTGTTGATAAATGTTCCATGGGTGTTGATTATTTTTCTGTAAATCACACTCCTAACCTTTTAAATGTTTATGTTAACCGTGGTATAAGCAGAATAATTGACTCTGGTCCTTTGAATTATACCTTGGGTGTGCATTATTTTTTAATAATTCAACAGCCAGTCGTCAATTATTCCTTACTTAAATAATGCTTAAATGTTCAGCCCAAAACTACAATTTGATCATAAATCAATTACCCCTCTGTCGTGTTAATCCACCAGGTCCTTTGATTGTCCATTTTTATACATTTTTATTGAAAACCATGAGGCTTGTGTCTGCTGTAGACGGTAATGATGTCTCTTGCCTCATAAATGTCAAAATTAATTCATACTGACTTACAAGGCGAACCTGACTTTAAGACGCAACACCAGACAAGTTATGAAAAAACGCGGCTTATAGACCGAAAAATACGGTAATAATATTATGAAGCGACGTGAACACTTTTGAACAAAACAAATTTTTTTTCCTTCTTGGTCGTTTAGTACACATTCATGAGCAGACTACGGTGCATGCTGCTGATGTGTTTTCTTTTGTTTTTCTTTCTTTTTTTATGAACAGCCAAGGAGGAAAACAAATGGTTAAATAAAATAGTTTTTTTGCTGTCGCTTCATAATACTATTATTGAACTACTGATGGTACATCGACTTTTTTGCCAATGTCTTTTGTTCTTTTCTGGGCTTTGTGAAAATTTTTGGGACAGACACAAGCCTCCTGGTTTTCATCAAAAATATCTAAAAATGCGCTCTGAAGACAATTGGAGGACTTGGTGGTTTAGGACGACACAGGTAAGTGATGTATAATAAAAATTTTATTTTGTGGTGAAGTAACCGTTTAAGTTATTTTTGAGTTGGGTTATATACGCGTGACTCAGACTTTATATTGTGCAGTGTTGTCAGAAAGTCACTAGACCATCTGTTTCAGGTTGTACATGACGTCATATAAGGATAAATGCTACCTCTGAGAACTTTGGTACAGGACTGTGTTCAGTCTTGTCGAGGTGTTCACGCTGTCTGTGTTGAGGGGTTTCATCTCGAGTCAGACTTCAATGTTCAATGTTATGTGATGTTTAAAATGTGTACACACAGTCTGAACAGCCATCAGAAAAATGAGAAGTCTGTCTGTCAGATTGTAGATGTTTGATATGGTCTGATGTTTGTGGTTGTCATTATTGCTGTCCTGTGGTCTCATTGTCGCTTTCGTTTCCCACAGCTCTGATCCCGTCGACTGCCTGGCTAAAATAAATCCCTCAATTTCAGTTTTTCTTTGTGGTTTTCTTTTCTCACCCCTGAATTCCCATAACCTTATTTTAACTCTTTTGTGAAAACGTCCTGGTCCCCTAATGATGTTAATGAATGTGTGTTGCATTTGACACGGCTGCGCAGTTTCTCTGCACGCCGTTGTTTGTCTCTTAGCTACATTCTTTTGTTAATTTGTGACAAACAATGAGGAGCTTGTTGAAAAGTCTGTCGCCGGTTATGAAGGTCCGTGAGAAAAGATGCCACGTTACCGCAAACCGTCTTCTAGGCTTAGTTTCAGGTCAACTAGTAGCTACAGTTAGAAGAAAATCTTGCTGAGCAGGTTAGTTAAACTGTTGGCCTGTTCATAGCAACTTCCTGTATTTAAACACATCAGACTTAATGTCTCAGAGATTTAAATGAAGCGTTTAACTTTGCTCATAAGAATATATGTATTTGTTAGTTATTTCTGCATTGTCCCTAGCTCTCAATGGGGCAGTGAGCAACTTTTCAAAGGTCCAATCAGGTACGTAGTTGAAAACGTTTTGTACCATAATATACATTTTGAGGTATTAATATACACTCTTTAGGTACAAATGTACTGCCCCAGTGACTGCTAGGGACCATTTTTTGCTTTCAGACATGCAGATGATCGAGTTTAACTGTAGAGTGACAGCTGATGGTAAAGTGTTGGTCTCTGTGAGAGAAACCAAAACTTTACACATACCTAAAATACATCAGCAAAAAACAGGGCACATTTTTCTTAACTGATTGTTTGTCATCATTTGTATGTACAGGTATGTGTACACTTTCACCCAAACTGCATTAAATGACATGATCTTCTTTCATTTAAACAAATCTCAGTCAGACTCACTGACATTGGGCTCGATCATACACCCAGACGCAAGTGTCTTTTGCTAGTTTCAACCCGGTGCAATTACCATTTTCACGTTTAGCGCCACATTTTTTAAATAGCAAATGCATTTGCGCCCAATTTTGCGCCCATGGGCGTTCTGGTCTGAAATGAGGTGTGTTCAGGTGCATTTTTGGTGCGTTGCTATTTTGAGGCAACTAAAATCGACTACGACATTGACCAACAAAAACCTGCTCTAAAGTCAATGGCGCAATATTGTTTTTGTTATTTAATGAGCGCGTTAGAAATATGCGCCTATAAACGGGGCGACAACGCGGGTTTGCTTATCACATATATGAATGCGCAGCAGCACAAAAACGCTTTTAAATATGAACGATTAAAGGATTGAATGTAAAAGATTATTATTGAGTCTCTTTAACATAAATGAGGATTGATTATGAGACGTTAGAATGCGTAAAAAGCTGCTTCATCTGTAGCCTGGTAAGTAAATTAATGCTTTGCTTTAAACAAATGCATCTATTTTTAAATGTTTTTTAAATGCTTATTGTAAGGATTTATTGTATATGATGACTCTGTACCTGTGGATTTGATGAGATGAGAAACATTTAAGTAATGCTTTGTAAAAATCCCATGGCGCTGTCCGAGTGCTGAAACGCTTCGGCTCGCCGCACGTTTGTAAATCCTTTATCTCTTGTTTGTATTTTAGAGTACAAACCTTTTTTTGCATATTTGCTAATTATTTTATAAGATTACAATGATTATGTAGGATATCAATACATTTACAGCAATTTAAAGCCTGCTATTTGTAATTCTATGACTGAAAGAAAAGAAAAAAATCTTCTTCCTCCGCTTAGCGCAACTGGCTTTTAAAGGGGATGAGAGATAAGACTCTCATTGTTTTATTGCTCGTTACGCCCAAAACAACCCCATTACTCATTAGAAGAATAGGAACAAGCCTTTTCGACCGTGCACTCGGCGCACAAACCATTTTTCCCGTCGTTAAATTAGCAAAAGTGGCATCGAATACGCCCATTCAAACCGTCCGCCGTACTCTTTAGACAATGCACTTAGATCGTTAAAATAGGGCCCATTATGTGAGATGTCCAAATATCAGTTGTGAAACTGATTGTAAAGTCTCAGTAAAGAATTAGGGGACATGTTTGACGTTGTGTGCGCAGACCGAACGGTGTATGACATCAGTACCATGATTCAAACGCAGACGGAGATGTCCTCTCCCAAAGTGCACTAGTGGCATCACGGTCGGGTCCAAGCAACACTCCACACCTCACATATCAGTCTTGATACAACATTAATAGATTACACAATGTGCAAAACTAAGTTATTAGCTGTGTCATGCTCTCACCTCTTCTCAGTCAAGCTATTATGTTCGTATGGCTCTCTGGTATCTCTTGACATTTGATGTTTAAATATGAATATTAAAGGCGGGGTGCATGATCTTTGAAAGCCAATGTTGACATTTGAAATCATCTAAACAAACACACCCCTACCCCAATAAAATCTGGACCTTCTTTTTGATTAACCCGCCCCACACATATGTAACCCATGCAACGATGTCGGTTAGTAGACACGCCCCTTACTGCTGATTGGCTACAAATGTGTTTTGGTACTTTGCCTGACTCCCTTTTCCAAAGTGTTTTTCAAAAATCATGCACCACGCCTTTAAATATGTTTTAAATCGGAATGTTGTGAGACTGACCAGTTACCGGCCTGGCCAATCATGCATAAAATTCGGCCAATCCCGGTCTCTGGCCTGTTGATTGGTGCATTTGTAATCTTGAACTCATTTACTTCAGTATGTATGAGATTTATGTATGTGATGTGTGATTTGTGCGTGTTGTATTTATACTCAGTTGCACACAGGAGGAAAGCCAGTAAGTTCTGCTAATGTAGTCTCTAAACGCAGGTTATTATTCATCTAAACACGAGCCTGCTGGCGTCTTATCTGTTCAGTTGAGTGACTCCAGTGATGGGCTTCAGCAGAGGACAGGTGGACCAGCGGCGTCCATCAGATAAGCGCTAACTGATCGTAGACCAGCCATTTCAGAATGCTAATGTCAGTCCTGGAAACCAGATTCCTTTCTGTAGCACAATGCTATCTCACTCCACACCGCAGCGCCGGGGGCCGGTGGAGGTCCTCTCGTTTCCAAGCGGTCGGAGTCACATTTCTCCGTGGCACGCCGCAGGCGCTCTATCTATCCCATCAGGCACTGGGGCACATGGAGCTGTCAGTGGGCCTCTGTGGCGGCTGCACTAAGTAGCGGCGTATTGAATTACAGCAATATGTCTGTCAAACTCTTTCCCGCCAGTTTGGCCTCACTGTGCAGAATCATGTCCAATATGTTTGTGAATCATGCAGGATAATCAAAAAAACATTTAAACAATATATAATACTGATTAGTATTATTAGATTATTATTGTAAATGACTGTGTAGGGGGAAACTTGCATCGTCACAAAAAGAAAACACTGAGTTTATGCGTTTGTGTTCAAATGTGTTCGTAAGAGTGTATTTATGTATTTGTGTGTTCATAATTATATATTTGTATGTTCTTAAAGGTGCAGTGTGTAACTTTTAGAAGGATCTAAAGACAGAAATGCAATATAATCTACAAAACTATATTATCAGCTGTGTATAAAGACCTTACATAATGAACTGATATGTGTTTATTACCTTAGAATGAGCCATTTTTATCTACATACACTGCGGGTCCCCTTACATGGAAGTCGCCATTTTGTGCCACCATGTTTCTACAGTAGCCCTAAATGGACAAACTGCTCTAAAGAGCACGTTTTATCAATACTGTACAACAACATGGTTGTCCTTTGGGGGCTATTGTAGCTTCTCTATGTGTTTCGGTGAATGGTGGACTGAGCCGTTGGTTGCAATTCACAATCTCACTGCTAGGTGCCGCTACAATCTACACACTGCACCTTTAAGAGTGCATTTACATGTGTGCGTGTTCATAAGAGTGTATTTACGTATTTGCGTGTTTGTAAGAGTGCACTTACGTATTTGCGTGTTCGTACGAGTGCAATTACGTATTTGGGTGTACGTAGGAGTGCATTTACATATTTGCGTGTTCGTAGGAGTGTATTTACGTATTTGCGTGTCCGTAAAAGTGCATTTACGTATTTGCATGTCCGTCAGAGTAAATGTATGCATTTGCGTGTCCATAAGAGTGCATTTTCGCATTTGCGTGTCTGTAAGAGTGCATTTACGTATTTGCGTGTTCGTAGGAGTGCATTTACGTATTTGCGTGTTCGTAAGAGTGCATTTACGTATTTGCGTGTCCGTAAGAGTGCATTTACGTATTTGCATGTCCGTCAGAGTAAATGTATGCATTTGCGTGTCCATAAGAGTGCATTTTCGCATTTGCGTGTCTGTAAGAGTGCATTTACGTATTTGCGTGTTCGTAGGAGTGCATTTACGTATTTGCGTGTTCGTAAGAGTGCATTTACGTATTTGCGTGTTCGTAAGAGTGCATTTACGTATTTGCGTGTTCGTAAGAGTGCATTTACATATTTGCGTGTTCGTAAGAGTGCATTTACGTATTTGCGTGTTTGTAAGAGTGTATTTACGTATTTGTGCGTTTGTAAGAGTGCATTTACGTATTTGCGTGTTTGTAAGAGTGCGTTTACGTGTGTGCGTGTTCGTTAGAGTGCATTTACATATTTGAGTGTTCGTAAGTGTGCATTTACGTATTTGCGTGTTCATAAGAGTGCATTTACGTATTTGCGTGTTCGTAAGAGTGCATTTACCTATTTGTGTGTTAGTAAGAGTGCATTTACCTATTTGTGTGTTTGTAAGAGTGCATTTACGTATTTGCGTGTTCGTAAGAGTGCATTTACCTATTTGCGCGTTTTTGTAAGCGTGCATTTATGTATTTGCTTGTTTGTAAGAGTGCATTTACGTATTTGCTTGTTTGTAAGAGTGCATTTACGTATTTGCATGTTCGTAAGAGTGCATTTACGTACTTTCGTGTTCGTAAGAGTGTATTTATGTACTTGCGTGTTTGTAAGAGTGCATTAACGTACTTGCGTGTTCGTAAGAGTGTGTTTATGTTTGTGCGTGTTCGTAAGAGTGTGTTTATGTTTGTGCGTGTTCGTAAGAGTGTATTTATGTATTAGCGTGTTCGTAAGAGTGCATTTACGTATTTGCGTGTTCGTAAGAGTGCATTCACGTATTTGCGTGTTCGTAAGAGTGCATTTATGTACTTGTGTGTTCGTAAGAGTGCATTTATGTATTTGCTTGTTCGTAAGAGTGTATTTACCCATTTGCGTGTTCGTAAGAGTGTATTTACTTATTTGCGTGTTCGTAAAAGTGCATTTACGTATTTGCGTGTTCCTAAGAGTGCATTTACGTATTTGCGTGTTCGTAAGAGTGCATTTACATACTTGCGTGTTCGTAAAAGTGCATTTACGTATTTGTGTGTTCATTAGAGTGGATTTACGTATTTGCGTGTTCGTAAGAGTGCATTTACGTATTTGCTTGTTCGTAAGAGTGCATTTACGTATTTGCGTGTTCGTAAGAGTGCATTAACGTGCTTGCGTGTATGTTCATGAGAGAGTGTGTGTATTTGTGTGTATGTATACGCGTGTATTTATGTACTGTATGTGTGTGTATGTTTGTTATGTTTGTGTGTGTATGTATGTATATGTTTGTTTGTAAAAGTGTGTGTATTTATGTATGTGTGCGTGTTCATAACTGTGTGAGTGTATTTGTGTGTAGTTTGTATGTATGTGTATATATTTATGAATGTATGTGTTTAATTACATTTACATTTATGCATTTGGCAGACACTTTTAAAGTGCTTTACAAAATACATATTTTTGATCAGGATGTGTATTCCCAAGGTTTGACCTTTTATAGTTTACCCAAGGCTCTACCACTGAGCTATACAGAAGCACAATCTGTTTATGTGTTTGTGTGCGTATGCACGTGTGTGTATAAGGTTGCTGAATAATTTCCTTGTTCAGTGGTCTCAGTTGTGTTACTGTGGTATTTTGTACATGACACAATGTTCCAGGTGCAGCTATACACACATATACACAGTCTGTGCACACTTTGTGCTTTTAAATGAGTTTTAGTACGTTACAAATGTTACACTACCAGGAGAAATTAATGATCTTAAAAACCTTCAGATTTAAAATCTTAAAAATAGTAAAGACAAAGCTCTGCTTCTACAAGAATATATATTTTTTTAATTATATGCGTATAGTGTTTAAAGGGTTAAAGACACGTTCTCAAGACATTGTTTCTTTTAATCTTTCTCTTTCACTCTTTTTGCATAATGAGACTCATCATACTGGTTTCATTGTCATTCAAAAGAGTTAAACCACCTATTACGAGCAATGGAAGTTATTGTTTTGTATTCATTGTTTGAGCGTTGTGTAATGTGTCATGCTTACAGCTGAATCAAGTAAAATGTCTCATTTACCAGGGTATTAAGTATCTGATGTGACAAGTTGTGTATATGTTGAGAGGGTGTGTGTGTGTGTGTGTGTGCGTGCGTGCGTGTGTAAGAGATTGAGTTTTCTGAAGTCTGATAACAGTAAGAGAGTTATCATCAGCTTCAGTTGTGTGTAATTACAGAGTAGAGAGCCAGACAGACAGTGTGAGATCTGTAGTCTGATGCTTCCTGTTTGTGGTCAGCTGTTACTAGAAAATGTGTTACTATACGATTGTTAATTATAATGAACTTCTGAGCGTCGTGCATCACAGCCTTTATCTCAATAAACTGTCAGCTTTTCATTATTGTATAGAGCTTTAGGTGTTTCAACGACATTGCATTCCTGTCATCACAGATTAAAACCTCTTTGTCTAGTTTGGCTGGAATTTTCTGAAGATCCTTGTGTCATTGCCAACTCATTTTAGTGGTGTTTAAATCATGCAAACCTTTGCATTGCTCACGCTATGGATATTTTTGTACAAACTAAAACACAAGTTTATAACCCAGCAGATTAAAACGAGACACTTTACAGACTTGTTTCATTAAGATCACATCCATGTAGAAGCTCCTCGTCCTGTGTCCTTCACTTTATTGTATCAATACTTGTGTTTGTGTTCATAAACAGCTAAAAATAAATCTAAATCGTATTTGCCAGGTATATGTGTTGTAAGCAAGACAACATGACAGAAATGTGAATTTTTTTATTTATTTAATGATTTCTATTTAAAATATCAACACAATGTATAAAACCTATATAAAATATAGAAAATATATCCTTAATATCTTCAATTATCTTATATATTGACTGAGTAAAATCATGTTAAAGATTGAAATAAATGAGTGAAATCAAACTTTAATGCTCCAAATCTCATCATTAGATTATGTGGCTTTAAACTGTCTGAATAAATAGGAATGGTAAAATCAAGATGGTTTAAATTTTTGTAAAGAAATTAATCATCTTAAAGCAACTTGTATTTTTTAAGATTGTGGAGGTCGCCTTACAAATAGATAAGATGCAGAGCGATCTTTAAAACATACACGGACATACAGCTGTTTGCCCTAGGGCAATACTTCCGGTTTTTATAAGTTGCGGAAGAGCGATAATAGCGGTATTGCAGATTGACGAGATATCTCGTCAATGGCGGGGAAAGAGTTAAATGAAAACAGTACAATAATGGGTTAACCCATGCAACATTGGGTCCATATCGATGAAAAACATATTGCGCAAAAACAGTTAACTACATAATAAGGTTAAATATAATCTTTTGACGTGTCTGTTGCATTTTGTTAAGGTATTTGAAAATTATTGACACAGTAATAACACTTTAGGTTAGGGTTAGAGTTTTAATGACAAGTTCAATTTGTAGCGCTGTAGTTGAGGTCAAGAAAAATATTCATGATGCCGTTATAAAACTATTTGACAGAGTATTAACACTTAATGTTATTTAAATGAAAGTTTAATGTAATGTTAACCCATAAAGCTAGGTAGTTTCTTAAGTTTGACCATTGTTCTGCTATATCATGTTTATGACAGATTTATGACAAGTTGTATTGGTTTATGTTTAAAAATGACATAGTGACATAGTTGAACAAATGACACTTAATGACAGTTGTCATGAACGTGCATAAAATCTCCTTAATGTTTATGACACGTGTCTTATGAACACCCCTTATAGTAAAGTGTTACTGAATATTTTAATGCAAAAATATTGTGCTTAGAAAAGTAATGGCAGATTTGAAGATCATTCATGTATGTATGCAGCAATTTTAATACTTTAGTCCCTACGTCATGGATTTCATATCTGTAACCTTTATTATGTAAATTGATGAATGCCCTCCATCTACAGTACAACATTGGGCGAGCGTGGGAGATGCAGAACCGAGCTCACATCCGCTGCATGGTGAGATAAGAGTTTAAAGGAGTGTCTAAACTCTCCCCCAACATAACAGTTGTGCTCCCTGTCTGTATTTTAAAGCGTTTTTGGGAGTCATGCAGTTATGTTTAAAAAGTAGCTCGGCGCTTATCGTTATTCAAACAGACCTGGTTCTTATACGTCAACAGGCTTTCTTAGCACCTCCCTGCCCTCTCTGTAACTCTGCATCTCCCTCTGCTCCACCATTAAATGTTTGACCCCATCACCCGTCTCTACCATTTGACAAAACCAGCTTGAATATGAGCAAAACAAAACCCCGTCCACCTCTCTCAAAAGCCCAGAGGTTTTGTTTTCTGACCCGGAGCCAAGGGCTTATTTTGCGCCCTGACTACGCCCGTACAGCATCGCCTGGGGAGCGACGGAGGCACGTGCCTCTGCAGACAGGGGGCTGCACGAGGTCCAACGGCAGCTGTTGTATTTGGAAGGCCTCCGGCGCTGAAGCCCGGCTGGGCTTGGATTGAGCGGTGGGGGATGCTGCTGTTTTCCTAGCGAAGGTTTGCACAGCTGTGGGATAAGATTCCTCCCTGGTGTGCCTGGCGATCTCAGCGCCCCTCTGAAGGTGCCTCCAAACATCATAGACGAGGAGAGAGCTCCTACCCACCTCCATCCGTCCCGCGGGCCTGAGAAAATAAAGTTGAAAGCCTGTCGTTTTATTTCATTCAGCATCTAGATGAGTTATTTGTGTGTGAGAGAGACTTTTGTTGTTGCAGCGGTGTATCGCTCCATGTCTTCATTCTCTCCAAACAGAGGATCAACCAGTCCTCCGCAAATATCCATCGATGGGTCAGACATACTGTATCACCTCTGTTGTGTGATATTGCCAAACTAGATTGTTGCATTTTGGTTGTTTTTTATAGAAAAGTAATGGCACAACTCTCGCTCTTCTCAGAAATTCGTAGTTTCTGGTTTAATTTTGCGCAATAGTTCAAGTTGACTAGCAGCATCTTTTGCATGTGAGTGTTTTTCACTAAACCGCTTCCAAACATCTGGAAAAGAGATTGTCAATGTGTGAAATTAATGAGGAATGAGGATCTTTTTTCCTTTTCCTTCTTTTCTTACTCATTATTTGCTCTGCTGTCTGCCTGTGCTCACCAGATGTGCACATCTTCTTCTTTATTTGGCCATTTTGTGAGCGGCGCTGATGATTTTACAAGCTGCTGGTGAACTGAAGCGTCTGGATGGAAGTCGCTCTGTGTTTTCATTCCCAGGTGTGCAGATGGACGGATGGATCTCATTGAACGCATAGACCTGTTAGTTTTAAGTCGACTGTATCTCAGAAATGATCGTCGTTTGTGTGTATTCGTGTTGGGCGATATGTCGCATTTTTAAATCGTCCTATCGTCAGCCTGTGAGATCGCCGATACACGATGGTATCAGGGACGGGGCAGTAGTTTACTCATTTATTTATTTGTAAATTTTTGACTCATTTATGACAAGTCACTTGATTAGAGGACAAAAAAGAAGCAAGGGTAACACTGTCATGAGCGCAACCTTCTTAAAACTAATACTATTATTCGTGCCAGGGATTGGAAACAACTCACTCGCTGGTTTTAACCTTCTGCACGCTAACAGCCTCTTTAGTGCAAGGAAATGTCAGAGCCGTGTGTATCACAAGCTCATGTGCGCAAGTTCAGGTGCTAGAAGGAGTCCATGCCGCGCACATTCAGGTCCAAGACGCGCGAATTAAAGGTGCAGTGTGTAAATTTGAGTGGCATCTAGTGGTGAGGTTGCAAATTGCAACCAATGGTTCAGTTCACTGCTCACCCCTCGCTTTTGAAACGCATAGAGAAGCTATGGAAAAACATCATCAACGGAGACAATTTTGTAAAAAAAGTTTGTCTGTTAAGTGCTTCTGTAGAAAAATGGCGGCACAAAATGGTGACTTTTACATAAGGGGACCCTCGGTGTACGTAGATAAAAACGTCTCAGTCTAAGGTAATAAAAACATAACGTTTCATTATAAAAAAGTCTTTATACACCCCTGATAATATAGTTTTGTATATTTTTTTGCATTTCTGTCAAGAGATCCTTTTAAAAATTACACACTGCACCTTTAAGTCCAGGTGCGTGCGAGAAGGAATCTGCGCGTGTTACAAGCTCTCATGTGAGGAAAAGCACGCAATGCACATGTTAATGTAAAACTATGATAATAATAATAACTATCGCCAACTATCGTCATGAAAGCCCGCTATTGGCGATATGTCTGACGATCATCGATACACAATACTATTGTCTATCGGCACAACCCTAGTGAGTATTTAGTGTTTCTGAAAACTTTTCAAGGGTGGAGGAACTGCAGACTTAAACAAAGTAAGAGATCCTTAGTCAATGCAAGCAATCACTTTAAAAATAGTTTAGGGGTGAGATTACCTAAAATGGATGGTAGGTCGAAAGGGAAATGAATTTAAATCTTTACAAACACCACCACTGGAGCTGCATTGACTCAATTTCCAAATTTCCAAGATCAACATGATCAGCAGTTCACATGCAGACACTTCAGTCAACATAGCAACCACCAGATATGAGGGTTGCCAGATTGTGGAGTCAGACTTTACCACTGAAAGTGTAAATCTTGAGAGTCTTCTCTTTAATTTAATCAAGGCTTGTGGAAAACCCCATCAGTTACAAACATACATCTCTCCCCAGATCACACAAAACAACAAACATCTTTTTATGTTCTGTTTATTTCATACAGGTAAATAACAGAGAAGAGCACCTGACAGAGAGCAATGTATATTTATTTTTTAAAGGAATAGTTCACCCAAGTCTGTTATCATGGATTTGCTTGCATACCGCTCGACCCATGTTTGATTTCTTGTATAAACTCAGGGTGCGATTTGTTGGGGGGGATGGTGGGGATTATACCCCCTCTTTTCTTTTTATCGCAGTTTCTGATTCATTCATTTTTATTCCCCCATGATTAATGATCATCAAACGGCCTAAAATACAAATAATTTAATATAAGTAAAATTGCTGCCATGCAGTAGTGCAAACAACAGTAAAACCAGGAATGGAGTATTACTGTCAGCGCTTCCGCTCCTGTGACAATAGGTGAAAGCGTGCCAAGCGCCAATAGTCTATTTCAGAGCAAAAATGAAAAGAATTTCAAGCTGCATATCACCACATTTTACAGGACTGTCACAAAACATTTCCAATAAATATTAGCATTGAAAATTAGACAGCAGAAACTACCGTCGTTAGAATCTAGGGGAACTCCCAGTATGAAAGGAAAGCAAAAAAAGAGGTCAAAAGTTTGTCATCAAACAGAATATTTTCTTAGTAGGCATATATAGCCTATTTATTGTTATATTGAGAGTACGTTGTGCATTGCATTTTTTTATTAAATATTCTGATTACAAACAAGTGTTTTTGCATTTTTGGCGCAAAGCATAAAGAAGCAATGCATTCTGGCGTGTAAAGTTCAGGTTCTGTAATTGTTTTATTACGTTTCTTTAATGCAGGCCAGCTAGTCAGTAAAAGATGCACGGTTAAAGTAAACCTCACTCCCAAACCGTACGAAGTTATCTAGTGACAGACCTTTAGCCTACTTGTTCTAGCATCCGAATCGAGCTCGCTTAGGGCGGTTGTGAGTAAGAATTGAGTGGAACGTCCGCATTTGGCGGCCATCTTACCACAGGCAGCTCGCTCCCTCGTAGCATTGAGTTGTAATAGTGCAGGTACTTACCATAACTTGCTTAACTTTTTACCGATTTTCAAACGGTTTGGTTTGTTATAAACGTCAAAGATGTACCTATGACACTGCATACTTATACTAATTTTTTTTTTCATGAAACATGTTGAAGCATCCAGAATTATAGCCACGTTAATAACGTTTGTAAGAAACCAAACCGTTCAAAAATGTATGGTCATTTAAAAGTACCTGCACCATTAAACTCAATGCTACGAGTGAGCGAGCTGCCTGTAGTAAGATGGCCGCCAGGTGATGACGTTAGAGACTCCACCGTAACACATCTACACTGTAAAAAAATTCCGTAGAAATTGCAGCTGAGTTGCCGGTAATTTACCGTAGATTTACATTTATGTTTTTTTCTGGCAACATTTTGTTCAAAGTTAAATGAAAATTAAACATTTACAAGTCTTTGTCTTTACAGAGTAAAACTAAAAAACAGCATCAAGCAAAACATTCTGGGAAACAAAATCTGGACCAAAAAACAGAAAAAGGTTGATGATGTAAATATGAATGTTTGTAAAGATAAAGACTTGTTAATATTTGAAATTAATTTAACTTTGAACAAACTCTTGCCAGTAAATAACATAAATGTAAATCTACGGTAAATTACCAGCAACCCAGCTGCAATAACATTGAAATTTCTACGGAATTTTTTTACAGTGTAGCCTTTATACATATCTATGAGTAAGACTGTTTACATTTCTATACATATTTTATTTCAACAGTTATAAGAAATAGCTTAATACCCTGAATAATCAATATAAGCCTGTGGTTCATAATTTATTTTTATTAATTTAAATATTTGAAAAACATCTTTTCACAAATTTTTGTTTTACATTTTGTGTGTTTTACAAAAGCATGAATATAATACAGATTTAGCAGATGATTTCATTCAAAATGACTTAAAAATGTGAGAGCAGATCTCAATCCTTTCTTTACATTAAAAATATTTGTTGGTTCAACTTAAAATGTTAGTGTTCGGGCCTTACAATTTTGAGTTAATTCAACTAAACATATTAGTTAACTAAAAAGTTATAAATGTTGAGTCGACTTATATTTTTAAGTTGAATTAACTCGTTAAAAATTTATATAAACTTATGCAGTCATTTTGTTTAATAATCCATCATAAGGCATTAGCTAAAAATCATTTTTAGTGATGTGCTGATACCGATGAATATTTAGAATGACATCTGCCGATACCGATAGTTTTGCTTTTTACTCAATGTTTCAAATTATGATGTTGTGATATCCTAGAAGTGCTGAGCATAAAAAACTAAACTCTTTTGTCAATCAAATTGTAATCATACTGATGGCTCAATCATATTGAAAAGCCTTCATGTAATACCTTAATCAATACGATTGAGGTCAATCGGTTGCAAATTTTAATTGCATTGAAAGGGGTGGTGTAGTCCGATATGTGATCCGATCATCAGGAGAAAAGTGGATGTAAACGCATAAATTAGGACCCAATATAAAATAATCACACATTATGAGATCCGATATGTTTGTTTGAAAGTAATCTCTCCTGATCATTGGCTGTTTTTAAACAATCAGCCGATTACCAATAGTGGGGGGAAATACTTTTTATCTTTTTTTAATCTGCCGCTACCAATTATAGACCGATATATCGGTGCATCCCTAATAATTGTGTTACTTGATACAGTTTTGGCTTGATATTAAAAAAAGATCATAACATTTGTTTATGCATGTTTATCAAGAAAATACTCTGATTCTTGTAAACATTTGCATAGATTCCATGCCGAGTTTGTTTTTGTGTTTGTCTTCTCTCAGGGTTTATCGTTTTTCCTCCATATGTTTGTTTGTGTTCGTATCACGTTGTCTGATGTGTTTGCTTGACTCCCTTCTGTTGAACTTCTATCCTCAGTCAGACCGGAATAAATAGCCATTTTTAGACTCCTCTTGTTTAGGCTGTTGAGTTTCCACATTTGACATTCCAGAACGTCCATCAACAATAAACCTCAGATATGAAGCTGTAGTTAAAACCAGGCAATGATTTGTGTTCCCAGTCTATTCTAATCTGATCACTTTCATATTTGTGACCCTGGACCACAAAACCAGTTATAAGTCGCACGTTTATTAGGAATGGAAAGATTCTCAGATTTGCTTGTTACATTGGTATAAAAAGTTAACAATGTAATGCATTGGTTTAAAAACTGTGCATTGAATATAAATTGGCATTAGCATCACGGTGCATCATTTCTAACATATTTAAAGGGTAAAAAGTGACCAATATTTTAACATCCAATGTATGGAAACTATCTGTACCATATTAAATTGCATAGCATCATACTGCATTGAATGACATCGCGTTGAACTGAATCGAATCGGACCGCACTGCATCGTAATGAAACGCATCGGTAGCTGCTCCATATGTATCTTTTATGTATTGTATCGTAGGCTATGCATCGAGATGCGTATTACATCGGTCTCAGTTATGAAGATTTGCACCAATAGCCAACAATACATTTGTTGATCAAAATCGATTACAATTATAGATTGTTTTGTGTCATTAGGATATAAAGTTAAGATCATGTTTCTTAAAAAAATAGTGAAAATGTCCTACCTTAAATATATAAAAATGTATTTATCATTAGTAAAATGCATTGCTTAGGATTTTTTTACAGAATTATTTTCATGCAATATATTTTATCCCATGTACATTTGTAAACATGGCTGACATGACCCTTTATCATTGTATATATATATATATATATATATATATATTGTATGCGATTAATCTGTTCCCAGCCCTAATAGATATATTATAGAAAAACATAAATATTTATACCCATATATATTTAGAGCTGGGAAAAGATTAATCGCGATTAATCGCATACAAAATAAAAGTGATTTTTGGCATAATATATGTGTGTGTACTGTGTGTAATTATTATGTACATATAAATACAAACACATTCATGTATGTATTTAAGAAACATTTACATGGGTATATATATTTATTTATATTTATATATTCGATATTATATATATATATATATATATATATATATATATATATATATATATATATATATATATATATATATATATATATAAAAAATTGATAATATATAAATTAAAAAAATCTGACATGAATATATGTATGCGTGGTTAAATATACATAATAATTACACACAGCACACACACATATATTATGCAAAAAAATAACTTTTATTTTATATGCGATTAATCCCGATTAATCTTTTCCCACTCCTGGGTCCAAATATGTACTTTTTCTATTTCAACTTTAAAATAAAGTTTTTAGAAGTAAGTTTTAAAAGCGCCTCTTCACTTGAAAAACACAAGCAACACTTTGCCTGCCATAAGCCCACGGTTGCAGGTCATCACGTCCGCACACGTCCGTCACACACCCTTAATCCCACCGGAGCTGCCCGGCATTCCTGAATATTCCAAAATAGAAACTCCTAGTTTGCCTTAGCCGGCCTGAAAGCGTTACCTGTATTTATTTCCTTCATGACTCTATTTCTGTCAGGCTGAGTCAACAGTCACCGGCGCTGCCGTGGGCCGTGATTTCCCTCTGACTGTGTTCATTCAGTGTTAAAAGAGAGTAGGCAGTGTTTACCCACAATCTAAAAATACCCCACGCGACCGCACCGCGTCTGAGAGGAGAGAGTGGGATCGTCCCTCTGGAAGTGGAGAGGAAAGAAAAAAAGTGTCACGCTGAGCGGAGATCAAAGATCAACAGGTGGACAGAAGCTTTGTTTGTGAGTTTAGTGTCAGCTGTGTCACCACGTCACATGAAGCACCTTCTGCGGTCAGCGTTTGTAAACACGAAACAACATTTTTAGTTTTATAATCATGTTCCTGTAGCTCACACAATGTCAATGTCCTAAAAAAGAGGTATTTAGTTTTTTTTATTATTCTTTATCATTTTTATTGTAGTTATTCTGTTTCAGATTTGTTTTTTATCCTGGCATGTAACGCACTTTGGTCAACTCGCAGTTGTGTAAAAATGTGCTATATAAATAACAGGGGTCCTTAAAATCCTTGAAAGTTTAGGGGAAAATTCAAGGCCCTAGGAAGTTTTTGAAAAAATACATACATAGAAACAGGTCATTGAAATTGCTTGAATCTATGTTATGCAAGAAGTTTTCTTTAAAAAAATCCATATAATTCCCTGTGTAGTGTAGAATAATATCATAAAAATTCTAGACTTTTTATGCACACGTGCTAAACTGTTCGCTTTAATGCTTATATCTTCTGTATGCGAATGTTGATTCATACCAAAATGCTTTTTTGCATACTGTAGTTGTGTTTGACACATGAAAACGTCTCAGGTTACGTATGTAACTCTTGTTCCCTGAGAAGGGAACAAGACACTGCGTCTCTCTTGCCATACTTCCTGCGTCCCTGTAACGCCGTCTTTGGCAATATTTCAGATAGCGATATACTTCCTGGCTCCCGCGTCACCCTGTCTTTGTCGTTAAGCCTCACCATTGGTTGAATTTGATATACACATTCAGACGCACTTACCCCTGGAGGTGTCCCCTAAGTGTCACCGAAGTGACGCAGTGCGAGTTCCCTTGAAAGGGAACTGTAACAATGTATCTTAAAAGGTAAATCAATGTAACCTTGCTCTCACTTGAAATGTGTCGCCACATTTAGTCCTTGCATTTGAGGCTATTGGACCTGGAAAGTCCTTATCACGGATTTTTCAGGAATTAAGAAAAATCCTGGAATGTTTTTCCTAAAAAAAAAAAATCTTTCTTGGATGACAATGGGGGTGAGTAAATTATTGGGATTTTTTTATGAAAGTGGAGTAATCCTTTAAGTAAAATGAGTTGCAAGCTACATTTAATGTTGACTGTGATTTCATGATCTCTTTAAGATGAAAACAGTCACACAAAATGCATTTATTGTATTTCCTACCCAGTCTCACAAAGTTACGTGATGTAGTCACATAACTTTTTGGTTCTTTTTTCGTGATCGTATCACGAATTACTGTTTTCGTGTGATTATCACGTATTGGTTTCGTAACGACTTTTTCCTATTTTCAAACCATTGTCGCTTTGGTTTAGGGTTAAATTTTTTCTGATTTATTTTTTATGTCGCCTGGCGTTAGGGTTTGAGTTGGGTTTGGGTAGGGATGTTATTTTATGTAAATGTAAAACTAACCCTAAACCGAAGCGACAATGGTAAGAAAATAGGACGAGACAGTTGAGTTCCCAAAACGTGATAATCACATGAAAACAGGAATTCGTTATACAATCACGGAAAAAATGCAGAAATTCGTGATAATATCACGAGAAAAATAATCAAAAGGTTACGTGACTATATCACGAAATTTCGTGAGACTGGGCTGTGTATTTCATTTTCGCTATTTTAAAATGAAATAGAATTGATCATGTGTCTTACCAACACAATTTTATAGTTTTTTTTTTGTATTTTACGGTGTGGCTTATTCGTATTAATTCGTACGACCACATTTGTAATTTTTTTTACATTTTGCTTTCACCTCTGTGACATTGAAGTTAGGAGGTTTTCTAAAAATAATAATATTCATATTTGTACGATTTACTTTGTTCGAATTAATATGAATGACTTGACTCGTAAAATACGTACGCATTCCCATGAGGCCAGACTTGTCTTTTTTGAACTTACACAAAGTTAAAGGTTTATTTCATACCTGCAATGAGAAAGGGTCACAGAAATATAAAGGTGTAATAGAAAACTACACCTGAAATGTGAACCGCATTCAGTATTTTATTTCATATACATTCTGTTCTCACGAAACACTATACACAGTTACAGTGAAATACACCGATCATCTTTAGTAGAGCATCTTTTCCCATGACATAAACTCATCTCTGTGACAGTGATGCTGTGTAGTGACATCATTTCCTATATTCTGTACTATTGGGTTTGTTTTCAGAACGCGAGTGATGGTACATATGTAAATACAGCGTTTACAGGAAAGAATCGTAATCGTTTCATGTTTCTGATGGTTGTCGGCAGGGAAACTCTAGATGTTTAAAGGAAGGTTACGTCAACCGCAGGAATGTGACTTCCTGAATTATGGCTGATATTTCACAGCGGGGCCTGTTTCCTCATCGCATGATCTTAATGCTGGATTCATTTATGTCACATATGTGCAACAAACCACCTGCAGTCTGATTTACTCAAACTTGGGTCAGTCTTTCATGCGTAGGGTCGGATTTGTATTTCATAGAAAAATATAATTTGTGTCTGCAGAATAGCAATTAGGTCGTGTTGTGTTATGGTCCGCTAGATTTGATCACACGATCATGTTTACAGACCAGTTAAGCTTCTGTTGATGCAGATGGTTTTTATAAATTACACTGTTAAAAGTAAAAAAATTGGATTAACTTTTAAAAATTACTTCAATTAGTAATTTAAAGTGTACCAAGGAGGATTAGGGCCAAGCTAAAATAAAAAATAAAACCATCTCGAGATTAAAGTCATTAAAATGGCAGAATAAAGTCATTATTTAACGAGAAAAAGTCAGAATAAATATAATTTCGAGAATAAAGTCGTTATTTAACGAGAATAAAGTCGTTATTTAACGAGAATAAAGTCATTATTTAACAAGAATAAAGTCGTTATTTAACAATAATAAAGTCGTTAATTAACGAGAATAAAGTCGTACTTTTACATTAATGTGTTTGGAGTGATGTGAACAAGCAGATCTGCAAAGCAGATACCCCTATTCTCGTTAAATAACGACTTTATTCTCGTTAAATAATGACTTTATTCTCGTTAAACAACTACTTTATTCTCGTTAAATAATGACTTTATTCTCGTTAAATAACGACTTTATTCTTGTTAAATATTGATTTTATTCTCGTTAAATAACGACTTTATTCTCATTACGACTTTATTCTCATTAAATAACAACTTTATTCTCATTAAATAACAACTTTATTCTCGTTAAATAACGACTTTATTCTCGTTCAATAATGATTTAATCCTCATTGAATAACAACTTTATTGTCGTTAAATAACGACTTTATTCTCGTTAAATAACAACTTTATTCTCTAAATTATATTTATTCTGACTTTTTCTCGTTAAATAACGACTTTATTCTCGTTAAATAACGACTTTATTCTCGAAATTATATTTATTCTGACTTTTTCTCGTTAAATAATGACTTTATTCTGCCATTTTAATGACTTTAATTTCGAGATGGTTTTATTTTTTATTTTAGCTTGGCCCTAATCCTCCTTGGTAAGAAAAAAAGAGTGAGAAAATGTAAGTTGAATTTTTTTAGTTGTTACCAATTGAAGTATTTTTTTTCAGTAGATCAAACTTTCACTTTTTACAGTGTAGTCTCCAGATAAATAGTAATTTACAAATTTTGTTTTTCGTAATATTCCTGTAGCTCAGTTGGTAAAGCATTGCATTTACAACACAAAGGTTATGGGTTCGATCCCAGGGGCACAGGTACTGATAAAATATTTGCCTTGAAAGTGCAGTAAGTTGTTTGGAAGAAAGCATCTCCCAAATTTGTGAATGTAAATGTGAATTTCCTTATGCCATTTCTATTAATAGTTGTTGAATATTGAGGAAGCCTCTAAAAGTCCTTGGACAGCCTTTAAACCGTCTACAAGAACTGACCAGTTAGTTATAGTTGGGCATCCAAGTAATTACATTTTGATCAAATGTTATATAATTTAGATTAACATGCACCTATTTTTTCACAACAGGACCTTGTTCGATGAAAATAAGTGTGGTTTTTAGTAGGTCAGAGGCTTAACAAGAAATCTACTACCAACCTAACCCAAAGTTACAGTCACCTCAATGGCATTAATGTAAACCTACAGCATTTTTGCAGGAAAAAAGTCTTTCAGTTTCACTTCAGATGAGTTGAATTCTCATGGTCGTGATAATCTGGTCGGTTAACGGCTGGAATGCTGAAACACAACATTTTGTTCTCATACTGATTTTGGTTTTACTGCATGATACGACGGTTACCCTCACACATCCGTGTTGCTAAAGACTTTACTGTGTGTTTTACAGCCGTCAAACCTTTCAATAATTCAATCTGCATCTTTTAAATGATACTTATGTGAGGTGCTGATATTCAGATCTCTGGTTAGTGTTGCATTTGGTTTGAACCCATTAATGTTGTGATTCATGTACATAGAGTTACGTGCTAAAGTGTAATAAGTGTTTTAAAAACATACAGTAATGCATAAATGTAAAAATGCAGATTTTATCTTTTAGATTTACGGTAAGCACCACCACAGACGTATATGATAGTGATGCTGTATTTCAAAGCTGTTTGGTTAGTTTTCCTTTCATTCGAACTTCAAAGGAAATGTCATTGACTTTAGCTGAATGACTTTGAGGTGGAGTCAAGCCTGTGGGTGTGGTTTAACAGCTGTCACTTCATAAAGAAACAAGTGTTCAGTCCTCACGGGCACTAAATACTTTCCTCCGCCTTGCATCTGTCCCTACATACTCACATTTATATGACACTTGTATCACCTGTGTGTGTGCGTGCCCGCTTGTGTGCTTGCATGCACGCGTGTGTTCGTGTATGTGTGTGCGCAAAGGCTATAAATGTTTTTTTTTACCCATAGTATACAAATGACTTACACATAATCCTTATATATTAGGATTAAAAAATGAGACAGCGACAATTGGGCTGTTTATGGACTATTGTGATTTTTGCATTGTGTTGTTATTTTAATTCTTATTTGCCACATTTGTCAATTAATTCTTCATTTCACAGATCTTTAAAATCGTATTCCCTTTCCCATAATGCAGAAATAAAGCCGTGGACAAAAAATAAGTTAGCACTAAATTTACTAAATTTAAGTAAAATGGTCATTTTTGTTTCTTTCTGCCAACTGACAACATTTCTGCCAAGTTTTTAATACAAATAATGTTTTTATTTGCATTTATTTACCGAAAATTTAAATATGTGAAAACGTGGTCCAAATAACAAAAATATTTCGTGTTTTCCGATCTTACTGCATAGAAAATATTATTTTCTCAATAACAAAATACTAATGTTTTTACATGTATTTTAGGAAAATTTCAGAAATATAAATTTTATGGAATAACCCTGATTTTTAATCACATTTTTAATGTGTATTTGTAGAAATGATGATTAAAGACAAACTTTTTTCTGCAGCTATCATAAACTAAAGATTATGATAGTATTTGTTGCACTACCTAATTTAAATTAATCTCATATTGCAGTAATTCTTGCTAAGTTAGTTAAATATTACATTAATGCAAATGACAAAATATCATGTCACAATGCAACAAAACTTATCATACTAAAATCTGGCTTTGTTTAATTGATAGGAAATATATTTTGATTTTGGATGTTTTTTAAAGTATAAATGATGTGTGGTGTAATATAGCTCTAGACAGCAGGACCATGTGGACAATCTGTCGAGTTTTCAGAGAATTTTCAAATAAAGTCTCACACAAACACACACACACACATATACATATATATATACACACCTTCACCCCATACTGAGTCTATGAAAGAAGTCTTGTGACCACGCCTGCCCTCAGGGCTGACACCAGGGTCCAGTAAAGAGACTCAGCTGTCTGTCTGTACAAATGTTTAAAAGGCCAACTGGACCAATGTTTACTGGACCCTTAAAAAAAAAACTTAAGATCAGGCAAGGTTATTAAACTAAAACATCAAAACAACAGTAATCCAAAGAATGCAATAGTCTGGAATAATATATAATTGTTTTTTATTGAATCAATTATCTTTTTAAAGTCACACATAATTGTCTATTTCTATAGCCAATGAACGTTTTTACGTCTTTAGTGTCTGAGACCTCTAAATGTACAAAAGTCAGAGACCAGAAGTCTGAGGTTTCCCACTATGAACAAATCCGAGTGTTCAGAGATTGAACAAAAGTAAGCATGCGTGTACGGTTTGTGCATGAGTGTATGAATGAAAGGCATTTGTTCGGTTGTACCTCCTTAGGAGTGAAACAGAGAAACAAAAGCAGCTTTGAGAGAGAGAGAGAGATTAACCTTCATCACTACCTCCCACCGGCTCACAGCACGTGCCATAAACCCTCATACTAATCATGTGTGTCAAGCTCTTAGTCTTTTCATAAACTACTCCTGTAACAGTTGTGTTTTGTTAGCTTGTTTTTATTTAAGTTTCTCCCAAATATTTTGTTTAAAATGGCCAAAACTCTACTTTAAATTTACGACACTGTAAAAAAATGCAGCATAAAGTGAAAACAACTTGGTTTGCAAATCAATTCAACCTTCAATTTTAATTTTCTGACCTGTGATAAGTTGACATTATGTCAAAGATTTTGAGATCCTACATGTGGATATTTCTGATCATTTCCCATTACTACATACCATGAGAATAACTAATGTTAAATGTTGAAATATAGTAATATAAGACCTTGAACAACATTTAAATGGAGATTTTTGTAAAGATTATCTTTTTTACTGAATAGTAACTTTTTGGCTTTTTACTGCAGTGGAAGAAGATACAAATGTAGCGGCTAAAACTTTGACTGACTGTTACATGAAGCAGGCACATTTCTGATCTGAAACAGTCTACATTTTATGTCTATAATTTATATAAATTTAACATGTCTAGTCTTTTCCACTACAAAGAACCTTTGGTGAAACTGAAAGGTTCTTCAGATGATAAAGGTTCTTTATGGAACCATTTAGCAAAAAATCCTATGACATCATAAAGCAGTGTTTCCCAAACTTTTCATTTTGCGACCCATTAAAATAGGTATAATCTATTCAGGGAACCAACAATATATTATTAATTGAAAATATAAGAAAAATACCAACCTAGTCTCACGGCAAGTCATTTTATATTCACAAAATATTTGATTTATTTTTTCGTGTTATTGACACGATTTTCCGCTTTTGTCGTGCCATTGAGCACGAATTTCTAAAAATTGTTTTTCATGTCACGACTTTCTTTATCATATAATTATTAAATATTTTTTTTCTCGTTTGTTTTTTTCCTTTTTTTACTATTGTTGCTTGGGGTTGGGGTGAGAATGACTTTCTTTTACATTTTAGACACTAACTCCGAGCAAAAATAGTTTTAAAAGCGGAAGAAAACATGAAGAAACCAATGCATAAAATTAAATATTAACCCAAACCCAAATCTAACCCCAACCCCAAGCAACAATAAAAAAGACATTTGTGGCACAAAAAAAGCGGAAAATTGTGTCAATAACACAAATAAATTAAACAAATATTTTGTGACTATAACACGACTTTGAAGTAGTTTTTATTTTCCTTGTCATTTTATTTATTAAATGTAAGTTTGTGTATCGTATCAAAATCATTGTCATTGCTAGTTGCTAATTGGATTCTTTCTTTCTTTCTTTCTTTCTTTCTTTTATTTCATTCTTTTTAGTTATTTCTTTATTTATTTTGTTCTTTCGTCATTTGTTATTTCTTTCCTTTTTCTTTCTTTCGTTCTTTCGTTCCTTCTTTCTTTCTTTATTTATTTGCACATATCTTCTATATATCTTCACTTATTTAGTGATTTTAATTGAATTTTTTTCTGTTGTATCTGTCTTTTGCGAGCGGTCTGTTTTATTCAAGCACAAAGCAGATATTGTATTTGTGGACTTGAAGGCGTCTGTACTTGTATGGGTGTGGTTGTGAGTTCTGATCAGGACACAGTTAAACTCACATTCATCACTTTCTCAACATCACAGCTGCGCTCGCGTCTCGCACAGCTCAACCTGGTCTGGACATTTGCCTGCGTTTAATACAAATGCAAAACGAATGAGCTCAGAGTTTTTACAAAGAAGAGCAACGGCACAACTTTCCTAACTCATTGTCTCTGATACCAATTAAATCTCCAATACCAATTAAATTCAACCAATACAATTTGAGGTAGGTTATGACACAGGTTTAAATTTTAAAACAAACTTGCCATTTGCCACAAAAAAAGACCATTGTGGTTAGATGTTAATGTATTTGGAGTGTGGTGAAGCTGGTGCTGGACGACATGCGATACGAGGACAGCTGTCCTAGACACATGCAAGGACCTTCATCCACACTGCTGACATCACTGAAGGCCTCAACATTCATTGACTTGATCCACTCTTAGTTTTAATCAGACCTAAAACAGACATGATTTAATAGCTAAGACTGTACATCAAGACAAAAACACATGTTGTGTTGAAATTGACCTCAGGTATGACATGATGTTGGTCATCTACAGTTGTCTGGTTTATGTTCGGCCTCATGGACGAGAGAGACAGCTGCTTTAAGAGACATTGGTCACATTTACAGTGTAAGAAAACTCCAGTCGACCGCTAACTAACACCAAAACAACCTCACCAAACGACCACTCGCACCATAAAACATCTCAGCTTCTACAGCCGCGTTTTAAATATACTTGACCTTTACTTAACAGAATTCATTTTCTTACACAGTACACTGATAATATCTAATCATACATAACACGAGAGACATTTGTGACCCAGGACCACAAAACCAGCCATAAGTCGCATGGGTATATTTGTGGCCATAGCCAACAATACATTGTTTGGGGCAAAATTATAGATTTTTTTTAATGCCGTTAATAATTAAGATTTTAAGTAAAAATCATGTTCAATGAAGATATATTGTAAATTTCCTGCCATAAATAGATAATAGTAATATGTGTTGTTAAGGACTTCATTTGGCAACTTTTTTGAATATTTAGATTTTCTGCACCCTCAGATTCCAGATTTTTAAATAGATGCATCCCTGCAAAACATTGTCCTATCCTAACAAACAATCTATCAATGGAAAGCTTATTTATTCAGCTTTGTGTAAATCTCAATATAAAAACTTACCCTTATTTTGTGGTCCTGTGTCACATTTAGCTGAGAAACAATTGAAGAGCTCAGATGCAAAACTTTTTTTTTGAGCGTCCGACATGTTTTCTTGCATTGTTTATCAACTGTATTTCTGAAAGACCTAAGGCCGGGTATTAAGTGGATTTGAAGCAAATGTATTTGATGAACGTATAATGCGTGCTGAGAGCATTCAGTCAGTATCGACCGCTAGAAGATATAAAAACTTTAAAATGTTTACATTTAGGCATTTCGCAGAAACTTTTATTCAAAGCAGCTTACAACAGTAAGGAATGGTTGTTTATCTTTCTTAACCCATTCGGCATGAATGGATTTTTTTCATAAAATTATTTTATATATAAACAAGATTAAAATACCTGGTTTATTTTGTGCATTGAAAAATAAAGATATCTGAAAGTGAAATCTGTCATAAACACTTCATTAATATTCAGAGCGAGGTTTGAACTCTGTACTCAACGTTGCTGGGATCCCAGACACCTTATCAGGAAAATGAATGAATGTAGTGTTTTTTTCCTAGCAGAGCTCATAAAGATATCATTCCTCTTTTGAGTCAGATAATAACCAAACTAACCATGATATATAGTCATCATTAAGCACAAAGTAAATAAAGGCCGTCTGGTGTTATTCATATAATCCGAGGGAGTAGAAAGAACAGAGAAAGACTTTAATGGAAACTGAAGAGTTTGGCTTATGTGAGCAGAAATCCAGCATTCACATACAGGTGAAAGAAATGAATTAAAGTCAAGATTTCAAACTTTAACATGCAGGTTCAAGTGAGGTAAAGCTGAGGGATTTATAACAGTACATGCAAATGTTTTATGAGTGTAGTAATGGATGCAGTGCAATAAAATGAAAGATGAAATACAGACGCAAACTTCAGTAATATTATTGCTCATATGTAAGCAATAAGGTGCACGAGTCACGGCTGAAGGGTGTTTTTATGCACGACACGAAAAGGAGTCAATGCAACCCCTTGAGCCGTGACTTATTCATGATATAGCACAACCTCAAGTACCTTATTGCTTTAAAAAAATATATAGAAATATTAAAGCAAAAACATATGCATCAATGCAACTTTCATAAAGTAAAATCATCTTTATAGTCCCTGTGAACAGTAAATAAATGTTTTGCATATGTTTACATTCCTAAGGGTGCAGTGCAGTGATACACAGAATCATTGGGTACAGCTGTGTTTAATTGTATATAAACCAAAGCTATTGACCAATCAGAATCAAAGACTGCAGGGCATTGCTACTTCTGCTGGTTCCTTTAAAAGCGAAACTTTAATGCTTTAATAACTAAAAATAAATGAACACACATTAAACTGACAGTATATCACAATCACGGTGGAGAAATCACAATGCAAGCTGGCTGTTTTCGAGTTGTTTTTTCCAGGGGTCTCCATGGGTCAACACGCTCCGGCTACAAAGACCAGAGGAATTCCTAATCTGAGCGGAGCGTGTCCCTATGGAATGCAGATAATGCCACAGATTATTATAGACATGTTTATGGTCCAGATTTATATTTCCCTTCAGCGAAGGCTCCTACAAAAATATATTTACATTCTGTTTGTGAACTCAAAATACCCGAAGGCTAATTTTATATAATAACATTTGTAAGGCGCTTTGGATAAAAGTGTCCACTTAATGAATAAATGATGAATATTACTCAATATGGATAGTATACACTGACCAAAAGGATTATTAGGAACACCATACTAATACTGTGTTTGACTCCCTTTCGCCTTCAGAACTTCCTTAATTCTACGTGGCATTGATTCAACAAGGTGCTGAAAGCATTCTTTTTGCAGTTGATGGAGATTTGTTGGATGCACATCCAGGGCACGAAGCTCCCGTTCCACCACATCCCAAAGATGCTCTATTGGGTTGAGATCTGGTGACTGTGGGGGCCATTTTAGTACAGTGAACTCATTGTCATGTTCAAGAAACCAATTTGAAATGATTCGAGCTTTGTGACATGGTGCATTATGGGCATGGTGGGCATAAAGGGATGGACATGGTCAGAAACAATGCTCAGGTAGGCCTAGGCATTTAAATGATGCCCAGTTGGCACTAAGGGGACTAAAGTGTGCCAAGAAAACATACCCCACACCATTACACCATTGCATTAAAGAGAAATTGAACAGGTGTTCCTAATAATCCTTTGGGGGAGTGTATACACATCAACAGAGATTTTTAGTTTGACGTCCTACATTGAAAACAAGCAACTTTTTTATATTATTAGCTGAATCTCTGTTGCGTTTCTGATAGGTGCTTCAGATGGACGTCAAACTGGAGAACATTTTGAAAATCCTGGTCGAGCATTTCCAACCCAAACCAGAACTTCTGCAGAAACCCAACCAGTACAGCTCTCGGGTGACCGTCATGAAACGACTGGGTGTCAGTATGGATGAGACGCATTGAGCATCATCATAGACACGGACCAGACGCCAACTCACACTATGTAATGTGGGAAACATGATTCATAGAGACGGAAAACTTTTGTTTTCCACTTCCTCTTTTGTAAGATCATCTGAGGACGACAAGATCAGCTAAAGAAGACAGGAACTACAAGTGTAACTTGTAGGATGTCATTCAGGATGCATGTCAACAATGTCTAAGCTTTTTAAACACCTTCAACCCTTTGCTTTTTGTTTTTTTATTGCTCTGGTATCACACCAAAAAATTAAAAAGTTACTGTAGGTTTACATTCAAGCTTCCACAACTCATGTGATCCAGTGGTGCTACAGCCCGTGTACAGCTCGTTTTGTTCAAGCACAATAAAATGTCACATTTTGCATCCACAACTGTGATGGAGGGCTCACGGTACACGTTTGTGAATTCAGCATCAAGCGCTGATAAGGAAACCCCATTCACAAAGCACTTTGGTCCCAGAAAATTTCTGTAAAGTGCTCAGAGGGGCTTCTGTGTGAATTCAACACATCCCGTAAATGTCCTGGGATTGCGTCCGGAAAGAGGACCTAGTAACATTCACGGAAAGCATTCTGTGTGAACAAGACGCAGAAACAATGCAGTACGGGGCGTGCCATCAAAACAAGAAATTATGGTTCAGCTCTTTAACACAGTGATTTAAACGCAGATCAACATACACAACGAGAATTGTTGGCAAACTGGACTGAAGCAGAGATCTTATGATCTTATCATAAACTAAATACAAAGAAATTACGGATAATTAGCAAGCTTCAGACACTCTGGAAAAAATACCTCACGTGTCTTTACGGGATCTTTACTGTATGTGTGTGAATGCACGCACAGATTTCGGAATTATTATTGGCAATGAACCAAAAATCAAATCATCCCGGGATGCATTTTCTGTGTATTTTCCGTAATCTTTGTGTAAAAGGTCTCTTTTAACAGAGAACATGTGCTAATGGAGAGAAACCCACCATTGATGTACGGCTGTGGTAAAACTTCTCAAAACACCTCTGATAGATTCTAATGAAGTTTAATGGTGGGCTGTAAAAGAAGCAATTTTAAGGCTATTGAAATTATACGATGTGCCAAGAATGGCGGATCTGTGAGAATTTCAACCATTGTACAATATCTTGTTTTGCTCTAAAGGATCATTTGTTTTAACAAATTCTCGCTTGGTAAGTTAGGGTTGTTGGAAACGAAGTCAACTGTTTTCCGAAAGTCTTCCACTGTTATTATCCCGATCCAGTGACCACAAAGCCCTCGTGAGGAAGAAATCGGCATGAATCTGTGCGTTTGCACGCAGTGGCTTTGAATGCTGATTATCCTGAATAAAGAGTCATATATTTGAACATTTCCTCATTTCTTTTTCATAATAAAGGCTAAGTTTATCTCTGGATAAGTTTTTATTTCCCTTTTTTGTAACTTTCAAGTAGTTTGAAGTGTTGGTGTGCATGAGGGAATCTCGAAGAACAGGACACGAATAATACCGAATGCTACTGTTGACACGATCCTGTACAGTTTTATAAACAGAAGATGTAAATATTGTAGTTATGTCTTATATTTATTTTCATGTTTTGCTGAACGGTTTGGATGAATCTAATGGACTGACAGCGGTGATTTGTTTGTAATCGCTCCAGAAAACAGTGCTGTAAATAAAAGATGTATTTCATTATTTATCGATCGTCTTGTGTTTTGGCTGTGTGTAAGTGTACCTGTCACGCTCTGTGTGTTTAAGCTGTGAATCACCGTCATGTGTTTAACATTTACACTTGGAACATCCAACTTATTCCAACAAGCCAGAGGAATTAAAAATGACATTTTTCCAACATATCTTCTGTTTACCAAACCGCAATGTTTTTACAAAAATGTTGTGTACCTCAACAAAAGCATTTCTGAATAAAGGGTGAACAGATGTCTACTCCTTCAAAGGCCAAAATATACGACTGCGTCCCTAATCCAACAGGTTCAAGAGAGTTTTATCATTTTAAATATTAACATTGCTCTGGGTTATTAAAAAAAAAAAACAGGAAAGGAGGATGAACCCAACCTATTAATTTGTCAATTATCCTATGCTGGCTTGTTTTAACCCAGTGTTGGGTCAAATATAAACTATGGATGTTAAACTATGGACTAATGTGCTGATATTCAATCACTTACTGTGCATTCACACCAGATGCGAATGAAACAAATTGGACACTTGAACATTTTGGGTCAACTCGCTTTATTGTATGAAGATCTGCCGTGATCATCGGCTGTTGTGTACCGATCGTCCAATGTCCGATAGTGGGGAAAAATGCTTTCTGATACCGATTATAAACCAATACATATCTGTGCATCCCTAATATGAACTTTTTCTGGGTTAATAAAATAATGCTTTCCGATACGGAATATATATCAGTGCATCCCTAATATGAAAATTTTCTGGGTTAATTAAAAAAATGCTTTTCGATAACGATTATAAACCAATATATATCGATGCATCCCTAATATGAACATTTTCTGGGTTAATAAAAAAAATTGCTGATACCGATTATAAACCAATATATATCGGTGCATCCCTAATATGAACATTTTCTGGGTTAATAAAAAAATTCCCGATACCGATTATAAACCAATATATACCGGTGCATCCCTAATATGAACATTTTCTGGGTTAATAAAAAATTCCCGATACCGATTATAAACCAATATATATCAGTGCATCCCTAATATGAACATTTTCTGGGTTAATAAAAAAATGCTTTTCGATACCGATTATAAACCAATATATACTGGTGCATCCCTAATATGAACATTTTCTGGGTTAATAAAAAAATTCCCGATACCGATTATAAACCAATATATATCAGTGCATCCCTAATATGAACATTTTCTGGGTTCATAAAAAAATGCTTTTCGATAACGATTATAAACCAATATATATCGGTGCATCCCTAATATGAACATTTTCTGGGTTAATAAAAAAAATTGCTGATACCGATTATAAACCAATATATATCGGTGCATCCCTAATATGAACATTTTCTGGGTTAATAATTTTTTTCCTGATACCGATTATAAACCAATATATATCGGTGCATCCCTAATATGAAAATTTTCTGGGTTAATAATTTTTTTTCTGATACTGATTATAAACCAATATATATCAGTGCATCCCTAATATGAACATTTTCTGGGTTAATAAAAAAAATTCAGATACCAATTATAAACCAATATATATCAGTGCATCCCTAATATGAACATTTTCTGGGTTAATAAAAAAATGCTTTTCGATACGGATTATAAACCAATATACATCGGTGCATCCCTAATATGAACATTTTCTGGGTTAATAAGAAAAAATTTCTGATACCGATTATAAACCAATAAATATCGGTGCATCCCTAATATGAACATTTTCTGGGTTAATAAAAAAAAATTTCTGATACCAATTATAAACCAATAAATATCGGTGCATCCCTAATATGAACATTTTCTGGGTTAATAAAAAAAAATTCTGATACCGATTATAAACCAATATATATCAGTGCATCCCTAATATGAACATTTTCTGGGTTAATAAAAAAATGCTTTTCGATACCGATTATAAACCAATATATATCGGTGCATCCCTAATATGAACATTTTCTGGGTTAATAAAAAAATTCCCGATACCGATTATAAACCAATATATATCGGTGCATCCCTAATATGAACATTTTCTGGGTTAATAAAAAAATGCTTTTCGATACCGATTATAAACCAATATATATCGGTGCATCCCTAATATGAAAATTTTCTGGGTTAATAAAAGAATTCCCGATACCGATTATAAACCAATATATATCGGTGCATCCCTAATATGAACATTTTCTGGGTTAATAAAAAAATGCTTTTCGATACCGATTATAAACCAATATATACCGGTGCATCCCTAATATGAACATTTTCTGGGTTAATAAAAAAATGCTTTTCGATACCGATTATAAACCAATATATACCGGTGCATCCCTAATATGAACATTTTCTGGGTTAATAAAAAAAATTCCCGATACCGATTATAAACCAATATATATCAGTGCATCCCTAATATGAACATTTTCTGGGTTAATAAAAAAATGCTTTTCGATAACGATTATAAACCAATATATATCGGTGCATCCCTAATATGAACATTTTCTGGGTTAATAAAAAAAAATTTCTGATACCGATTATAAACCAATATATATCGGTGCATCCCTAATATGAACATTTTCTGGGTTAATAAATTTTTTTTGTCTGATACCGATTATAAACCAATATATATCAGTGCATCCCTAATATGAACATTTTCTGGGTTAATAATTTTTTTCTGATACCGATTATAAACCAATATATATCAGTGCATCCCTAATATGAACATTTTCTGGGTTAATAAAAAAAAATTCAGATACCAATTATAAACCAATATATATCAGTGCATCCCTAATATGAACATTTTCTGGGTTGATTAAAAAAAATGCTTTTCGATACAGATTATAAACCAATATATACCGGTGCATCCCTAATATGAACATTTTCTGGGTTAATAAAAAAATGCTTTTCGATACCGATTATAAACCAATATATATCGGTGCATCCCTAATATGAACATTTTCTGGGTTAATAAAAAAATTCCCGATACCGATTATAAACCAATATATACCGGTGCATCCCTAATATGAACATTTTCTGGGTTAATAAAAAATTCCCGATACCGATTATAAACCAATATATATCAGTGCATCCCTAATATGAACATTTTCTGGGTTAATAAAAAAATGCTTTTCGATACCGATTATAAACCAATATATACTGGTGCATCCCTAATATGAACATTTTCTGGGTTAATAAAAAAATTCCCGATACCGATTATAAACCAATATATATCAGTGCATCCCTAATATGAACATTTTCTGGGTTCATAAAAAAATGCTTTTCGATAACGATTATAAACCAATATATATCGGTGCATCCCTAATATGAACATTTTCTGGGTTAATAAAAAAATGCTTTTCGATACGGATTATAAACCAATATACATCGGTGCATCCCTAATATGAACATTTTCTGGGTTAATAAGAAAAAATTTCTGATACCGATTATAAACCAATAAATATCGGTGCATCCCTAATATGAACATTTTCTGGGTTAATAAAAAAAAATTTCTGATACCAATTATAAACCAATAAATATCGGTGCATCCCTAATATGAACATTTTCTGGGTTAATAAAAAAAAATTCTGATACCGATTATAAACCAATATATATCAGTGCATCCCTAATATGAACATTTTCTGGGTTAATAAAAAAATGCTTTTCGATACCGATTATAAACCAATATATATCGGTGCATCCCTAATATGAACATTTTCTGGGTTAATAAAAAAATTCCCGATACCGATTATAAACCAATATATATCGGTGCATCCCTAATATGAACATTTTCTGGGTTAATAAAAAAATGCTTTTCGATACCGATTATAAACCAATATATATCGGTGCATCCCTAATATGAAAATTTTCTGGGTTAATAAAAGAATTCCCGATACCGATTATAAACCAATATATATCGGTGCATCCCTAATATGAACATTTTCTGGGTTAATAAAAAAATGCTTTTCGATACCGATTATAAACCAATATATACCGGTGCATCCCTAATATGAACATTTTCTGGGTTAATAAAAAAATGCTTTTCGATACCGATTATAAACCAATATATACCGGTGCATCCCTAATATGAACATTTTCTGGGTTAATAAAAAAAATTCCCGATACCGATTATAAACCAATATATATCAGTGCATCCCTAATATGAACATTTTCTGGGTTAATAAAAAAATGCTTTTCGATAACGATTATAAACCAATATATATCGGTGCATCCCTAATATGAACATTTTCTGGGTTAATAAAAAAAAATTTCTGATACCGATTATAAACCAATATATATCGGTGCATCCCTAATATGAACATTTTCTGGGTTAATAAATTTTTTTTGTCTGATACCGATTATAAACCAATATATATCAGTGCATCCCTAATATGAACATTTTCTGGGTTAATAATTTTTTTCTGATACCGATTATAAACCAATATATATCAGTGCATCCCTAATATGAACATTTTCTGGGTTAATAAAAAAAAATTCAGATACCAATTATAAACCAATATATATCAGTGCATCCCTAATATGAACATTTTCTGGGTTGATTAAAAAAATGCTTTTCGATACAGATTATAAACCAATATATACCGGTGCATCCCTAATATGAACATTTTCTGGGTTAATAAAAAAATGCTTTTCGATACCGATTATAAACCAATATATATCGGTGCATCCCTAATATTAACATTTTCTGGGTTAAAATGCTTTTCGTTACCGATTATAAACCAATATATATCAGTGCATCCCTAATATGAACATTTTCTGGGTTAATAAAAAAAATCCGATACCGATTATAAACCAATATATATCAGTGCATCCCTAATATGAAAATTTTCTGGGTTAATTAAAAAAACAATATTATATTATAATATTATTATAAACCAATTTAATTAACCGAGAAAATGTTCATATTAGGGATGCACCTATATATATATATATACCGGTATCGGTATCAGAAAGCATTTCCCCCCAATATCGGACATTGGACGATTGTATCCAGAAAATAAACAAAAAGAAAATTAACACAGAAAACGTTCATATTAGGGATGCACCGGTATATATTGGTTTATAATCGGTATCAGAAAACATTTTTTTATTAACCCAGAAAATTTTCGTATTAGGGATGCACCGGTATATATTGGTTTAAAATCCGTATCGAAAAGCATTTTTTATTAACCCAGAAAATGATCATATTAGGGATGCACCAATATATATTGGTTTATAATCGGTATCGGAAAGCATTTCCCCCCACTATCGGACATTGGATGATTGTTATACAACAGCCGATGATCAGGGCAGATTATATCCAAGTGTTGGAGAAATCAGAACTTGTACTGTGTGATTATTTAGGATTTCATGACATCATAATATAAAACGCTGTAAGTAAAAAGCTGGGTTTGTCTTTCTGGCAACACTGGGTTAAAAATATGCAGCATTTTTGTTTTACAGTGTACCTATTTAACTATTTGTACATTCATGTTTATTAAAATGTGTGTATGTACACAAGTGAATGAAGATTTTGTGCTAACAGAAACCCAGCATCTCTGAACTAGAAAGGCATTAAAGAGATACAATATAAGTGCCAATCTCTGTCGCCTGTCCCGTCTGTTCTTCTGCTTTTGTCCTGCCGGTGCTGTTTTAGTTTATTGACTGAGACCTTGAAATAAAAGTGGACTGGCATCTACAGGCCCAGCTGTGTACAAGAGAATAAGAGAGAGACAGTCGGTCTTTCATGTCGAGACATCGACACAGAGCCTCTGTGCGTTCAAAAGGCTGTTTGATGTCAGAGCGCTCCATCATCCACTATCCCACCTCTTGGAAAATATTAGGGATGCAAACTCACATCTGTGATCCTACTGCGTATGTGAGCAAAACATCAGACACTTTTTAAGTTATGATAAGACTTAGACATACACTATCATTTTATCTTTTTCAGAGGTCTGTAAGCATACAGTGAACTTCATCAAAAGATGAGTCGAGCATGACTTACTACCTAGAAAAAAGTTTACTAAGGTTGGTATTGTTAGATACCCTGTTATAAATTACAGCAAAGCTAAAAACATGAAATAACCATGTTGATAGCACTTGTGTTTTCTGATGCCACTAAAGGGCGATTTATAGTCGTGCGTATGTCCTACGCCGTAGGTATCCGTAGCCTGTGCGTAGCTCTGCGTAGCCTGACGCGCACCTCACAAAATTTCTAACAGCGCGTCGGCTCTACGCGGACCGCAAGCGCTGTGATTGGTCCACCAGAACCCCTCCCGTCAGGTAAAAAAAACTGCGTCATAGGTATTTCCGTTTGAGACGGTGAAAACAAAAATGAGCCAAGTTGAGGAGTGATTTAACTAAAACTGCAACATAAGTCGCTGTTTATTTACTTCCATCATTGTTGTCTTCTCAAATTATACACAACAAGTTGCTATTTCTTCTTCGTTTGTGGGTTAACTTGCTTAGCTTCTTCTTCTGTGGCGACTTCTGCTGCTACTGTGGTTACACGCGTGATTACTGCCAACCAGCGGTTTCGCGTGTGTTTGCACGTTGACGCGGACGGCGACGCAGAAGTATAAATGAAAACCGAAGCGGAACCTACGCCGTCGCGGCTACGCCGTAGGACCTAAGCACGACTATAAATCGCCCTTAAGCCCACAGCTGATGGTCAGAAATGCCCATCCAGGCGAAGTGTTTAACCACAATCAGCGGATCACAATCATTTCCTGGACGCCTTCTCTGTAATGGGACCAGTTGGACCCAGTGACAAACCCGAGCTGTGTGCCCATTACCGGAGGGCCACCTGTGGCTCCAGGGCCCTGTAGAGGAGCAGTGGTGTCCTATGAAAGCAGATATCGGTATGAACAGGTGTGAGGATGGGGGTGGTGGGCAGCTGCACCTCTTGTGTTCTAGAAATAGCTGCGAGTCCCAAACAGTTGTACCGACGGCTGTTTTTGTGTTTCACTGAGACCCACATGTCTGACGCTGTCTGGAGAGAGCTGGGTGTGATCCATGGGTTGACGGGAGGTGTCTGGTTTACAAGGTAAAAAGTTCGGCGGTTATTTTCAAAAAAAAATATTAAAAGGTTTTTATGCAACAAACTCTGATTTGTAAACTTTTCAGGGTAACTTGGAGTCATTATTTGCTGAAAATAATGATGAATCGTTTCATCCAAAACAAAACATCATTTCCTGCTTCTTTGCACCAACAAATAGTTCAGTAGCTGTGGGCACAGCGTCTGTCTGTCTGCTCCTCCGTGCCATCTGCAAGGCATCACCCTGCCAGCTTTCTGGACCAGCTGCGGGGACGGAGAATTTAAGCACACGATGTCGGTGTTGAGTAACCGTCTGCGCAGAAGATCTTGTGGTGAACCGGGTCACGTTGCTGTGGACGTTTGGTTCAGACGCAGAGGATTCCAAGCTTCTGCGCTGGAACGACTTCAGTGCTGCGAGGTTAGTTTGGCCATCCAGAGGAGAAAGAGAGAAAAGAAATAAGGCCAGACAGCTGCTACCAATCGTACCAGCACACGAGTCCACGTCAAGTCAGGGCCGACTGGCACACAAATATCAGACAGACAGAAGGTGCACAAACCAGAATCTGCATAGACTCTTAAAAATAAAGATGGCTCTTAACAGTGAAGCCATTTTTGGTTCCTCAAAGAACCATTTAGTCAAAATTGGTTCTTCTGTGGCATCGTGAAGCACATTTAATTTTGAGGAGTGTACTTCTGTTAAAGCTTTTTAAATCCTGTTGGTGCTTTAAAACAGGTTACACTGGAGTTATGAATCAAAACTGGTTCTTATTGCATTCTTTAAAAACAAAAATACCAGAACCAAATAAACCAGTTCTCACATTATTCTGCCTATATGCAAAGTTTGCCGTATGAATTCAGTTTGATGAGAAAATAAGACAATCAAAAGACTTCACACTGTTCTACAGAAAACCACTTTCACTCTTAAAGGGCACGTATTGTGCCAAATCCACTTTTACAAGGTGTTGGACATAAATGTGTGTTGGCTGTGTGTGAATACAACAACAATGGAAAAAAATACACCCTTTTTTAATCCTCAACCAAAGCGGTCTCATTAGACATGCTGTTTTGATTCTCTCGTTAATGTGATGTCACACAGATAAAGCTCCGCCCACAGCCATTGACTGACTGGTTAATTTTACCAAAAAGATTTTCTAAAAGTTGTAACCCTAATGTGGCTAAATATACTATTATCTCAGACTGTATTTACAGGAATCAGATCTATTTTTACCAAAAACACTCACTGTCTTGGTAAGGGAGTGAGGAGATGTAACTCATTTGCATTTAAAGGTACAGAGACTAAAACAGTGCGTTTATGCTCCCTCCCAAATAGGGCCATTTTAGACATGCTATAATAAATGATTTGTGTGGTATTTTGAGCTGAAACTTCACAGAAACATTTTAGGACTCATATTACATTTGTGAAAATTGGCATAATATGTGCCCTTTAAAGTTGCTTCATGATGCCAAGAACCGTTTTTGTCTGAATGGTTCCATAAAGAACCTTTTGTACACAAAATGTACTTTGTGTGAAGAAGGTTCTTTAGATTATAAAAGTTAAGAAATAAATGGTTCTTCTAAGAACCTTTGACTGAAGAGTTCTTTAAGGAACCAAAATTCAGGGTTCCCACGGGTCCTTGAAATCCTTGAAAGTTTGTGAATCTGGGGAAAAAAATTCAAGGTCTTGGGAAGTTTTTGAAAATATACATACATAGATACAGGTCATTGAAAGTGCTTGAATCTATTTTATGCAAGAAGTTTTTTGAAAAAAAAAAAATCCTTATTATTCCCTGTGTAGTGTAGGATAATATCATAAAAATTCTAGACTTTTTAAGAACACGTGCTAAACTGTTCACTTTAAATGCTTATATCTTCTGTATGCGAATGTTGATTCATCCTAAAATGCTTTTTTTGCATAGTTGTGTTTGACAAATGAAAACGTCTCGGGTTACGTATGTAACTGTTGTTCTCTGAGAAGGGAACGAGACGCTGCGTCTCCCTTGCCATACTTCCTGCGTCCCTGTAACGCCGTCTTTGGCAATATTTCAGATAGCGATATACTTCCTGACTCCCGCGTCACCCTGTCTTTGTCGTTAAGCCTCACCATTGGTTGAATTTGATATTCAGACACACTTACTCCTTTGGAGGCGTCCCTAAAGTGTCACCACAGTGATGCAATGCAAGTTCCCTCAAAGGGGAACTGTAACAATGTATCTTAAAAGGTAACACGATGTAACCTTGCTCTCACTTAAAATGTGTCCCCACATTTAGTCCTTGAATTTGAGGGTATTGGACCTGGAAAGTCCTTGAAGGTCCTTGAATTTGAAGTAAGGTGTGGGAACCCTGAAGTTGGTTCTTCTATGACATCGCTGTAAAGAACCATCTTTTATTAGGAGTATCATTTTGGTCCAGTTTAATGATTTTTTGACCATCAGAAGCAAGCAGCAAATTATGGCTCACGACTGTGACGTAGGCTTAATACTATTGGCTATTTTAAAAGAGGCGGAGCCTGTTCATGTGAATTTATTTCTTGAATAAACCCCTTGAGATGTCGTTTTCGAGGATGTCCAGTGTGTGCCACCAAAATGTCCTGTTTCATTATAACAGAAAATGTAAACAACAACCATTAAGTTATATTTGGGTAATAAACTGCACACCATGTGTGGCACAGATCTTCTGCAAAAATGACAAAAAGTAACAAATCATTCAGATGAAAAATGTAATGTACTTGTATTAGAGTAACTAATGCATCTTTATGAAAACATGAACAATCCCCATCAGTGAATGTGCAGAGATCGCCTCCGAACTGTCAATCATCTGTTGGGCCTTATTAATATTTTAAGGAATGTTCATTAAAACGTCATGTTACCGTAATGAAGTTTTGGAGCAGGTCAAACCTCACGCATAGCTGAGCAGATTAACAGTGCGTGGATAATGAAGGCCATTCAGAAACCACGGCTGATAAATACTGCTGACTGGACACATCTCCAACCATAGACATTGAGTTTGAATCTGTTGAAGTACTGAAAAAGTGTCTCACCTTATGTGAAACCATAGGGTGTCTTGTATGCTTGATGCAAACTTTTCCTGAGCTTTCCCGACAGTCAAAGCGACATTACGTCATAAAAGTACGAACTTGTAGAGAGACCGTGAGTGTTTGGGGTGCAATTTAGGATAAGGCCTAAAATGCTTGTGCATTGCATCATGGGATTGTGGCAAGAAGGCATTTTAACAGATTAACTGCACTCTTTGTATTATTTATAATTTGTTTATTTTGTAGATTATATCATTTCTCCTGATGTTTGATCATTGGATGTGGCAGTCATTATCTCAGTATGTTACTCTATCACTTGGCCCCAATCCTTTTTATTTCAGCTGTTTGTCTGTTTCGTTTGTCAGTTTTGTCTGTCTGAGGTCGCACGTTTGTCATTTATTGAGAATTTCATCGAATGACGTACATTGCGGTCGTGAAAGGAAACCAATAGGGAAACTCAAAGATTTCAATGAACTGCAGAAGCCCTTGTTTACAGGAAAGGGTACATGAGCCTGCGGTTAGTATTGCATTAATGCATGAATGTGAGTTTTTTTGTCAGGAAATCTTCTTTATAGGTTTGTGTCTTTCTTTCTTAGTCTCATACACAAACTAATCACATCTTCTGGCTTTAAAGAAAATAAATACTTGTTTCTCAAGTATATCCTGAACACTAAGAGTGAAAAATCAACCCAGTTGTCATATAAATGTGATTCAGATTAGAGTAGTCTTCTGATTCCAGATAACTTTCAAAAACACTTTATGAATCTGTTGAGATATCAGCAACATCAGATTTTTGTGTATCATCTCGATCATTCACCATGCTGAGAAATCAAAATTTGATTCATAGTCAAAGTGGAGAAAACAAAAGGCTTTAGAGAGAACTGAAGTGAGACTGAAGGTTTGTTGTTTCCTGCTCTTAGTAAAATGTGAAGGGTTTTCAGAGGAAATCAGATAAAGTACCTGACTATTTCCTTTCATTTGTGTCCACAAACCTGCATGCTCATTCTCTCAAACATGCTAAACCCTTAACTTTTTATGTTTTCAAGGGACATGCTTTTATCCAAAGTGTCTTATAGTGCATCAATAGCCTATTGATAAACTCATGACCTTTTTTGTTTTGCATGTTAACGTCTTCATCTCATTTTGTCAGCTGTGCATGATTTTTTTTGGACATCAAACTGAGAATATTTCTTTGCCTTGTTTGTTCTTTGATTTGCATATAAAGACTTCAAACAGGCTTGAGCACATTTTTCATAGTTATCAGTGTAGTGCGTTTTGACATCTGTATGAAACATGGCCAATATTTGCTTTAAGACAGACATTGTTTGCTAAGACAGAAAAGTTTTATTTGTTATTATTTCATGAAATATGAAAGAGCTCACACAATTGAATAGTTGCATTGTTAGTTGATTTGCACTTAAACATCTGAATGTGTAATTAAAATGAGCCGTCAATGTTGTTTATTTGTGAATTTGAACTATCTAGATAGAAAATTCTGATGTCTATTTAGTTTGATATGTTTTATTGCAGATGCTGTACTGTGTATGTGTGTAAAACAAGCAGACATTGTTTACCCATTTCTGTTTGTTTGTGTGTTTAATTTCACACCGTAATGCTGTGGTTTTCGACTCATTATGATTGATGAAAAGGAATGGAGAAGCACAGACTTGTGTTTTGACTTTTATTGGCCGTGTTCCTCCAGTTTCCCCCGTGACTCAATGGGTTCCCTGCGGTCAAAGTCCTTTCCAGAGAACAATGAGGAGGAAATTTACGTTCTGCCCATTAAAGCACATTGAACGGGCCTGAGGGCTTGAAAGTATTGACTTCCCCCGCGGCCCATTGGACGAGGTTTGGAGAGTCACCACTCGATGCCGCCGGCCTCCGCCCAAACCCTACACGACTAAAGTCTTTTCTCCGATTCTCTCCGGGTGACGGGCAGGTTTTGTCTGCGTACGACTCCCAGACACAACAGAACACAGCAGCTTTAACCTCTCGACAGCAAAGTGCACAACACAAAACCAAACAATGTGCCCATCGCAGATGGAGAAAGACAAGCAAAGCGACTGAGGTCACACACCTGCGCCCCGAGAGACCTCAAAGCACCGATGCAGGTGTTTTCCTGTTTATTTAATCCTCTTTCTCTTGTCATTTTAAAGAGTAGTGCTTACATTTATTCATTTATTTCGTACCAGTTCACATGACACTGACTCTGTATTGCTTTGTTCATTTTAATGATCAGGAATAATAAAAAAATGTGTGTTTTATATTGGTGGGATAAAGTGTTATTGCTCATATTTTCCTCTTTTATACACTCTGAGTTATTTTCAAAGGGTCAAAAAGGGACGAGCCCAGCCCGCTGGGTTTTTTCAACCCAAAATGCTGGATTGTTTTAACCCATTGTTGGGCCAAATATAAACATTTTGTAGATTAATTTTAACCCAGCTGCTGGGCTCGTCTCCAACGCTGGGTTGAAAATAACCCAGCATTTTTTTAAAGTGTCTTGTTTTAAGTATCAACTTTGACTCCTAAAGATGTTATGCATGTTAGAATAGACACAAATCACACTATTGTTAAAATTAAAGCTTTGAAATTAACGTGGAAAACTTTTAGGAGAAATGTTTAAGATCTCATTTATGCACAGATTTTTATCCTAAAGTGTGCGTACGCAAAAATCCACAGCAAAGTCCAAATTTATAAAAATTTTCTTTGATGTGGAAAAGTGCTTAGCCCCACATCAGGGTCTGAGCAGACGTATGCACTTTTATTTGTCAGATTGCTGCAGGTTTTTGAAAATATAAAGCATTCTTGCTGCTCGTAAGGATTTAAACATTGACACGTGTCAATAATAGTATTTAGACATTGTTTAGATGCAGAGATTTGAAACGATTTAGCTGCGCACAATTTCAAGATTAATAGATTTCACATCTACACTGTAAAAAATATTTTGCTGCCTTAAAAATTTTTGTTGAATCAACTCGGATTTACAAGTCATTTCAACTTACTGTTATTCATCTTGAGATGAGTTGTTATAACTACAGGTGAGTTATAAAATTATGTTGACTTTTCTCAACTATATTTTATAAGTTGTGACAACTCATCTCTGTTGACATGACTTGTAAATCTGAGTTGATTAAACAAAAAATTTTAAGGCAGCAAATTATTTTTTACAGTGTAATACCCGTGTTTTCTGTGCACATGTTCATTTTATGAATCAGGGTACGCACTTTTGAGAAATTATTGTGAGCTCAAATTTAGGCCGGTTTCTACAAAACAAAAAAAGGCCCTTTAACATCTTGGCTGACATGAGCACTGTTTAAAACATGAATCGTTTTTATAAAAAAAATGCACACTGTAAAAAATATGCTGCAAATCAGCATATATATTTATGTTACTTTAACTTAAAAAATTAGGTGAATTTTTTTTACTTGATTTTATAAGTCATGTCAACTTTTCACAAGCCAAGTTGTTTCAACCAACTTCATGCTGTATTTATTTTACAGTGCATTTGAAGATTAAGGTGCTTTAAGGTTCTTCACAGTGATGTCACAAAGAACCATTTTTGGTTCCTCAAGAACCATTCTGTCAAAGTGTCACATTTCTTTCATACCTTTTTATAAACCTATAACATTAATGTTTTTTTATGTAAACATTTGGCATAAGCCATTTATTGTTTACCAGATTGTAAGCAGGATAATTTTCAAAGATCATTTCATCCAATTGCCTTGGAGAACCAATGATGGTATTAAAGAGATCTTGCGTGTGTTTTATATTTGCTTTAGGACAGATCAGCTGTCAGTGTTATGGAGTTTTATTAAAGTCAACTCACGCCTGTTATCTTATAAAAACTACAATTCAGATGCTTTTTTTTTCGATTTTTGGGTACCAGAACGATACACTGGATGAGCGTGAGGTGAGAGATGGATGATGTACTGGCTCCTGATAGCGTGCATTTAAGATTTTAAGATAAATGCACGCTATCATGTTGTTTGTGACATTTCATCTTTAACACCCGAACTGAGCTGATAGTTAAGCGACATAACTGGAATTATTAGACGGGTGTGGCAACTGGTTGAAGGACGCTATTCAAGGACGTCCGCTTGTTAATAAAGAACAAAGCACAATTGGGATCACAAACTATCGGTGTGACGCACACCTGTGCCTCTGAACCACACCTACTGTCAGTTTGTGTGATTAAATGTTGGCATGAACATCTGATTCATACTGATGACAGCAAACGCCTGCCAAATCTGGTTAAATGAGGTCATGCGGTATAAGATGTTGAGTTTATTACGCTCAACATTTATCACTGGTTTAGCAAGTTAGCAATCTGTTAAACTTAATACTAGTGTGACCTTTGGTGGTGAGCTTAACAACAATTGTTATTTTACATTTTGCAATACTATATTATTACATGCTGGGTTACTTTCAACCTAGCATCAGGTATCTTTAGGGTTAAATTAACCTAGAAAATCAAATATAGGTTCCTCCCTTTACCAATATTGTTTTTATTGTACGTTTTTACATTTCAAAGCCTGGGCTATAATGATTTCAGATTACGTTTGATAGTTTTTTTCTATATGGTGTGCAACTGCAAATAAAACAGATGTGTTTTGAAATAATAATTTAATTATCTTTTAATTGATTGCAGCACATCATCGTATAACCACACATCACAAAAAAAGCACTTATCAAATATTTTAATCAGGCTCAGTTTGCAACCTTTTACAATTTGTTAAAAAATAATATTACAAAAGGAAACTACCAAAAAAATAAGCATTTACAAAAAAATATGACTCCAAACCCCGTATTTTAATTTCCAAAGAAAAAGCTCGACATAAATAAGTTAGTTTTAATTTTCTCAGTGTTTTTACAGTTATGTACACAGGTACATTTTCAAAGTTTGCACAAATACACAGGCAGTGTACATTGTTCAAATATTAATATTTACTTTCTCTATAAATACAGTTTTCACCACAGCATCGATTCGTCGAGTGTTTCAGATGCACGCACTTCTGAAAGGACACACGCACGCACACACACACACAAAACAAAATCAAGCGTGATCGAGTCAAAACAAAGAGTAACGAAAAAAAACCCAAACTATATCAGTAGAAAATCTCACTCAAATTACAGATGATCAAGAGAAATAATTTAAGAAAGGGCAAAGCCCTGCAGAAGTGCCTGACATTAATACTGGTTTGATGCTACAGGGTTTGACCTCAGAACGTTTACATCATCTCTTTCATCAATGACCTTACGTGAACTGGAAAAGAAAACCAAATACAAGATGACATGTTCAGATTGAACCTGCGCCAATAGGCGGATGTACCTGAAAAACGTTTAGATGTGAAAACTGGAGAAATCATATAAACAGCATTTTGGCTCTTCAAGTCAAACCAAACTCAAAAAGAAAAGAAAAACTTCCAACATAATACTAAATTATGTGCTACATAAGAAACAAATATATAATTATGTACACAGGTAGTAAGAAAAGAAAATGGGCAAAAAAGGATCTTTCAACCTAATTGCACACTGCTACATAAACTGCTTCAGACGCAGCGGCTTTTGAGTGCCAGAAGTGTAGTGTTTCAGTGCTTAAAACACACCAGAGTCCATACGTTTCTGCTCTTTTTCCTCTTCAATCGCTTCTCTGATTCTCAGACAAACTCGTTCGCGAAGCACTGAGGTCTTCAACAGACGATGAAAACATCTTCAGCCCTTGTCTGGAGAGATACAAAAGAATCACTTAGACTTTTTGCCAGTGCATATTCACACATCATAACATGATTGATTTTCAATAGCATTCACAGATACTTAAAAACATTTTTTTTACATATATATATTTGTGTGCGCGTACATGACAAATAGTTGCAGTGAATATCTACAATATTTCGCATTCCTATTTATTTTTTAGTTATTTAAATGTTAACTTTGTTATTTAACCCATTTCTGTTTAGTTATTTGATACATTGTGTCATTAATGTGTTACTCAATGTAATTCTAACATAACTACATAACAAACCAGACCAGTAAAATTTCACAAAAACTGGAAAATGAGCCAAAAACACTCATGACACATTCGACTGATATTTGCTTAGTAAAAAATTCAAGTTTTTCATATAAATGACGCTACAATAACATTTGGTTACATTAGACTTTTACATGAACATGAAACCTTAACATGACCTCCTTATCAGCTTAAACATATGATGCTTATGCTTAGTTGCTTTACCGTGCCAGATCTTTAAATGTGTTTGTATAGATATGAAATGATGTCTGGTGTGTGAACAGAGTCTGTCAAATGTAAATATTGGAGGATTGCTGACGTGTAAGACGTTTTACTCGAAAGGAAACTTGAGCTGTTGTAGTAAGTGTATTAAAGGGATAGTTCACACAAAAATCTTGTGTTGTTACCAACCTGTATAAATTTCTTTATGATGAACACAAAAGAAGATATTTTAAGGAATGTTTATAAGCAAACTGATCACGAGCCCCATTCACATATAGTAGGAAAATTAATACTATAGAAATGAATGGGGCTTGTGAATTTTTGGTTACAAGCATTTCTCAAAATATCTTCCTTCGTGTTCTTCAGAACAAAGATATTTATACAGGTTTGTATCAACATGAGTAAATGATGACAAGATTTTTATTTTGGGGTGAACTATCCCTTTAACCCTTTCAAGGGCACAAACACTTCTTTCTTCACTAAATTTATAGACTCAGACTTTTGCAGAGTATTTTTAAGTACAAGTCTTTCATTGTTAACAACTTTTCAGATCCATTCAGAGGTAAAGACTGAGATTGAACTTAAACACAAACTCAAAACATCAAATTTGCACCACATTATAACTCAAATATGTTAAGTTGTAGATTTAAAACGAATACTTTATGTTTACCTTGTGTTTATGTGGGTGTCGGGCTGGGAGGTTTCCTTGGTTTTTTGGGTTTTCTGGGCGTCCGGGTCACTTCATCCACACAGATGTGCGGCCGCTTGCTTTGACAGGACGAGTCTGAAAAACAAAACGCATTTATTATCACGATTTAAAAAACGAAATATTGCAATTTAGTACCAATCTTCAGTATAATTTATTACAAATGTGTTTCACACCAAAATCAACAACATTGTGACATTCAGTGGTGTCATTTGTTAATGCCCAAATTGTGCGTAATTCACTGCGTAATTCGTGTGTACCCATATTTGATATGTGCGCGTTTTGCCAACATTTTCAAGAAAAAAGTCCGCTAAATTTTTCCAAGTATGCCAACAGTTTCAAGAAAAAGTATAGTAGTATACTTTAGTATTTCCTACAGTTAACTGTAATAAATTACTGTAGTCGACTATATTATAAAAAATTACTACACTTTGTTAATGTAGGCTATACCGTAGTATTCTGTAGTAGGCTATAATTAGTGAATTGAAAAAAAGTATAACCCCTGTAGTATAGACTACTTTGGGATTTATTATGGTGAGGTTCAAAAGCCCTATAGGAATTTTACTACAGCTTACTATAGTAAACACTAAAGTATATCACAGTATGTTTGTTATGTATTTTATGACGTCCATCGCACCATGGGCTTCACAAACGCAAAGATGCAGCGGTAACTTAAACGCAAAAGACAGATAAACACACACCGAAGCAGGACGCTCTTTTCCTCTGATCTCCGGGTGTTTCGGGCGTCTCCTCCGTTACCCGACAGTCGTGATTCCCATTTACATCCACATCATTGTCGTTATTATTATTCCCAGTCGAGCAAACGTCAACACCCGAGCCTTTCCTCCGCTCCGACCTGCTGTAGAAACCGGGCACCGTGCAAATATCCAGCGCTTCCCACTGAAATCTCCCACCGGGTCGCGGCGTGTGCGCGGAAAAGTCAAAGTTCCACGCGTCCGCCGACGCGTCCTCCATCGCCTTCATGTGGCGCTGGAAATCCTTCTTTAATTCTTCACGATCCACCGGACCGAACAGATTCCGACACGCAGACGGTTTGGGCTGATCGGACAACCGAGCCTGCATGCGCTCCAGCGACGGGCTGCCGTTAGACAGGCGAACGTTGGACATCTTTCGGGCGTTCACGTCGACAAACAAATCCCGAATGCTGTTCACTCAATGCGATCCAAACACGACGAGCGCAAACGCAAGACTCGCGCCGCATGAAGCAGAAAAACACGGGCGAGCGACGAGCATCAAAACAAAAGCAGCGTTCGCGATGGCCACTCCTGTCAACTGTGCGTCGTAGTAAAAAAAAGGGGAAGAGAAAATAACAAGGCGAGGCTTTACGGCGCCCAATATGGCGATGAAGGGGGACAGGGAATGAAAAAAAACGCGTGATTGACACAAAGGGCTCTTTAAACACGAAGGGGAACGCTGTGGATTGGTGTATCAGAGATCCGCCTTCTTTAACCCCCCCCCTTCCCCTCACACACGCACGCACACACACACACCGAAAGAACAAAAATCAACAAACACCCTCAGAGTCCGAGTCATTTGAGTGAACCGATTCAATAAATAACTCGAATGGTTAATTAAGTTTCACAGAATATGATTCACCGATTCGTTTCTCACAGCACCGCAGTCGAAAGTCCCTGCGTGGTATTTTACGTTTTCTACAGATAAAAATATGTTACTGATATGATTTTGCTTTTGACTACATTACATAGTTCCATATTGATGTCTCTTTAAATAAGCTTTTCATATAAATTATCTTTCGACTTGAGGTAAAAGTGTGTTTTGTTTATGAATCTCAATAAAATTCGTTTGATGAGTGATTCACAAATGCTTTGCGATGCGCGATTCACTTTGATTCATTAAACGATTCAATTACAAAAAAATCACAAAACGCATCGAATGATTCACGATGTAGAATAAAAGTGAAAATCAGCGTTAAAAAAAAAGTGAACAATGGTGTCAAATGTAGATGTCAATTAAAATTCATTGTGAAACTGAAACTAAAATTCATAGGTTCTTTTGCTTTGTAATGTCTAAAAACAAATTTTAAAGGGATGGTAAAGCAGAATTTTAGTTCCTGAAATAAGTTTCACTTTGGATACTTAACATGATTATCTTTACCGTAGAAAGTCCTTTCACTTTGGTAGCCTTAAATATTGAGGGTCTTAAATATTGACAATAAAATCTTATGAAAACTGAGGTAAAGGTTATTTAAAATCCACTGAAGGAAGACCTTTTGACAAACTAAACCCAAAATTAATAACAAAATAACAGCATTATTATTAAGCTTAGACTTAACAACACATTATTGGGCAGTTTCCCGTACGGGGTTTATCCTAATACCAGAATAAAAAATGCATGTTTGTGCTGCTTGAATTAAAAAATATCTCGCAGCAACATATTTTAACATATATCAGTGCCATGGATTTGTCTTAAGAGCCGCACTAGTATTGTTTTTTGTAAGGTATGTTTGTAAAAACTACTTAAATGTCATAATATAACTTAAGGACCTAGTCTTGGCTTAATCTAAACCCTGTCAGGGAAACCGCCCCTATAAATATATATTATATGATAAATAGTTTGTTAGATTAGTTGATGATGATGGTCACAGGCTGATGCTGATATTTACATTTAAAAGATAAAATGTGGAAGTACAAGACATTGTGAGTGATGTTCCTAGAAGTGAGAAATAGAAATTGCCAAAACAGTTCCTGGAACAGCCCTGCCCCGATCAGACCTCTGAGAAGTGTCTAAATACACATACGTGTCTGAATCACTTCATACAAGAGTACACGACTATTCTCATGTACTGTTAAAAAAAATTGATATTACAGTAATACTAGCAGCTGTTTGCCAGTAACTTACAATTTAATTGTAGGTTATTTCCTGGCAACAGTTTGGTCAAAGTTAAATGACCATTAAACACCTCACAGAACTAAAATAGCAGCTTCATGCAAAGCATTCTGGGAACCAAAATCTGATTAAAGGTTGATGAGGATTTCTGGTTCCTAGAATGCTTTGCATGAGGCTTTTATTTTATCCTGTAAAGACAAAGACTTGTCAATGCTAAATGTTGAATAACTACAGCAAATTTTTACAGTTGAATCTGACCAAATATATTGATGACAGGGCCTGTCGAGTTTTTAACATAATGCACACTTTGTTGTGTTTCAGATTGCTATCTGAAATATCGCCAAAGACGGCGTTACAGGGACACAGGAAGTATGGCAAGGGAGACGCAGCGTCTCGGTCCCTTCTCAGGGAACAAGAGTAGGGCTCTACACTAACTTTTTGCACTGGTTGCACTGGTGCGCCTAACATTTTTATCTTAGGTGCACCAGCACAAAGTTAGGTGCACCCAATTTTTTGACCGCATCGCATTTATAGTTCACCCAAAATTTTCTCACGCTCATGTTGTTACAAACCTGTATAAATGTCGTTGTTCTGGTGAACATGACTGAAAATATTTTGAGGAATGTTTGTAACCAAACCATTCATGAGCCCCATTCACTTCCAAAGTATTATTTTTTCCTACTATGGAAGTGAATGGGGCTCATGCTTGGTTTGGTTATTAACATTCCTCAAAATATCTTGCTTCGTGTTCATCAGAACAACAAAATTTACCAGAGACGTTTTCAGGTGTCAAACACAAATACGCGAAAAAGCATTTTGGTATGAATAAACATTCTCATATAGAAGATATAAGCATTTAAAGTGAACAGTTTAGCACGTGTGCTTAAAAAGTCTAGATTTTTTATGATATTAACCTACACTACACAGGAAATAATATGAATTTTTTTTTCTAGAAAACTTCTTGCATAAAATAGATTCAAGCACTTTCAATGACCTGTATCTATGTATGTATATTTTCAAAAACCTCCCAGGGCCTTGAATTTTTTCCCCCAGTTTCACAAACTTTCAAAGATTTCAAGGACCTGTGGGAACCCTGTCATAGTTTATTTCTAGCATGCAATACTTTTCTACCATAAAACTTTATTACGTTGAGAATTATGTGTCAAATTAAAATAGTATCAAAAACTAGTTAAAATATAGTACGGCATGCTATTCATGTCTTATTTTGAAACTTGAAAAACATTTCATGTAATTTCTTTAATTGAAGAGTTGGACAGAACAAAGTTGTTCAGTGTGAGAAAATATTCACACTCCCTACATCAAAACCTATAATTTGTCCAAATACACCCAGAACATGCACACAAGTCAAAGGTTCTCACGTCTTTGATTTATTCCTCAAAGACTAAATTAATTCAACATATAATTTTAAAGTCTTTGATTGAATAGTGTGAGCACAGGTTGACTAAAAACAGAGCTCTGCTGACCACTGTTGGTGAACTTCAGTATTACAGGATATTTTTTATGTTATACACAATACATAAAGTTAGTATGTGTATGAATATTTCCTTTTTAAATGTGCATTTTTATCTGATGATATAAATCCTGTTGTAATGCGACACGTTGATCTGTCTATTAAAGGCATCAGTTGTTGTCCGTCCACACATTTGTTGTTGGGTCGATCACATACTAAGCCACTTGAGGATGTAAAAGTTTCTCTTGCCCACTCTGATCAGGCTCAGTCCATTAGCGAGGATGTGCTGACCGGGAACCAGAACTTGCTCGGGGTTTGTTGCCCTCTGGTGGTTGATCCAAACTCCACCGTCCTTTATCATCTGATATCTAGACAAAAGCGTACAATGAGAATAAACATAATATGATGGACTCGCATGCCCTCGGTTGTGATAGCAGAAGGCCGAATCTTACCCACGTGGACCTTCAGGAATGGCTTGTGCCCTTCTGCAGGCATCCAATACAGACGATCCCGGATCAAGGAAAACTTCATGAAACGGAGCTTCTCGGAAAAGTTCCTGCAATTCCATATCACTCATCTGCTCCAAAGCTTGAATATTACTGTGATATAAAGCATTGGTGCACCTGTGTACACACACATAACAAATTTGTTAATACAAATATTACAGTTCACAATACATTAATACCATTAAAGGGGTAATATCATGAAAATCTTTCTTTTTCCATGTTAGAAAATGTGAAAAAGATCAACCCAGTTACTTAGTTTTGGTAAACCATTTTCTGCAAGCATGTGAAAAAAAAATAGCTAATTCAGATTTCGCTTGTTTTGTTTAGTTAACTAAACAAAACAGGCGAAATCTGAAATTAGCTATTTTTTTCACGTTGTGACGTTAGTAGCGAGTCTTATTATAATAATAAATCTTATAATATGACCCCTTTAAGACAACATGAAAGCAAATCTATGTTACTTCTAGTATATTTCTAGTATATATTGAGATCAGGCTGGGTTATCATTATTCAACAGTCCACATGTCAGGTGACATGCTAAGTTTTTTTCAGAAGGCAGAGCCAGTACGTAAATTTTGAAGGGGACATTTCACAAGATGTCAAATAAATGTTTTGTGTCCTCAGTGTGCATGTGTGAAGTTTTAGCTCAAAATATCATACAGATAATTTATTATAACATCTTAAAATTGACACTTTGTATAGGTGTGAGCAAAAATGTTTTTGGGTGTGTCCTTTAAAATACAAATAAGCTGATCTCTGCACTAAATGGCAGTGCCGTGGTTGGATAGTGCAGGTTAAGGGGCGGTATTATCCCCTTCTGACATCACATGGGGAGCCAAATTTCAATGAGCTATTTTTTCACATGCTTGCAGAGAATGGTTTACCAAAACTAAGTTACTGGGTTGATCTTTTTCACATTATCTAGCTTGATAGAAGCACTGGGGACCCAATTATAGCACTTAACTCTTTCCCTGCCAGCCTTTTATAAAAAGTTGCCCGCCACCAAGTTTTGTGATTTTTACAAATTTTCTTCTATAAAAATATAAACATACAATATATTTAAAATAAAAGAACAGACCCTCTGCTTTCAAACAAACAAACTGGAAAAAAGTTTTCTTTGTTTTCTTTTTATCACCTCTCAAATATGGGTAAGTTTCTTCAAAAAAATTTGAGCAAAAGCTGAAAGAATTGCATTTTTGTAAAGAACTTTTGTTAGATTTCAGATTCAGAACAATGATCAAAACACTGAGTTTATAGAATTAGCTGATGCTTCAGTTTTTTTCAAATTGGGTAAGAGCACCATCTAGTGGATAATAGCAGAATTTTCTCTTAATTGGCGAGATTGCTCATGAATGGCGAGGAATGAGTTAAATATGGAAAAAATCAGAATTGGAATCCAATCACATTTAGAACGTGTGAACGGCCAAAAAAAGTTTTTTTCTAATCCGTTTCAGGCTACATCCAGAGGTGGTTTGAATCCTTTTCAAATCGCATTTTCCGGAAATTCATTTCAGTCTGACCGCCATGATCGCATTTGTGTAGCTTTTTGGTTACCTCATGCTGTCGCGTCACGTAAAACAAACACGTCAGACATCGAGGCAGATTGTTGTGCCAGCGCGACGCCATTGCCATAGAAACAGTGCAGATAATCCGAAAAACGGCAGAACGCTACAGAGCGCTCAGACACAATACACAATATACACAATATGGACAGTGAGTCAAGGTCTTAGTGATGACAAAAGTTAATTTTGTGCCATCACATGTATTGATAAATCATTCACAATAAGACCATGAATGTAAATTTATCTGACTTTATCAGATTAGAAGCACTTGCCTCTTGGCGCTTTCCAATCCCTCTTTCCCGTGCACCAGTTTGGTGACCTCAGCGGCCAGACGTTTGTGAGCGATCCGCCGGCCCGGGTCTTCCCTCTGCTGTTCCATCACCTTCTCAACTTCAGCCAGTGGAAGAAAAGTGAACAATTTAAGATACCTGCAGATGGAAATGTGTTTGTATTAAACCATAGGTGCTACTGTAAATCTACAAAGCACAGTACATTAGAATACTAAGAGATTGCCAATGTCCACTTTTATGAACAGAATGAATATCTTGCACTTTGCTTTCACGTGTATTAAATATACAGCACCATGCAAAACTGCAAAAGCTTGTTAATGAATAAAACTTTGTTTTTAATTTTGCTATTTTTCATGTTTCATAAAGTCATTTGGTACGAATGACACAAGCAAAATGTATTTTTTTCTTGGTAAACTGTTGTAGGGCAATGTCTTACCCCTCTACGCTGTTATCAGGCAGACGGAGGAAGTATTGATAAAACTCAAAGGGGGAAGTTTTATCTCTGCTCAACCAGACAGCGTTACCAGCAGTCTTCCCCAGTTTATCTCCCATTGAACTGGTCACAAGTGGAATGGTTAGACCGTAGACGTCCTCCCCTGTCTTTCTATATGAGAAGATACAAACATCAGAGTATATCCACACATGAATGCCAGCAAGAAGAAAAATCATGCCTTTAAAATATATAAAAATATGCATTTTATTTACCAAAAAATTGTTTTTTTGACATGTACACACAACAACCCCTGCAGACATCTTGGGCATTTTAACATTGAAATTTAAGACATTATTTATGTTTTATACCGTGATACAGTGATGCACTGACCATAACCACAGTCCTGAATCATAACCATATGCATACTATGATATATTTTATATAAATGGTAATACCATGTCTACTAAACCTTAGTATTGGCATTGCACCTGTCCCATGAAAATGGTAATATCACTGTACACAGAAGTACAGTAGTGTAAAATTTAATATTGGCCATCATAATGTTTTATCATTTTTATGAAGTACACATGCACCCCCTACTTGTTTTCTTTACAAATAACATTATGGGACATCAGCTATTTACCATTAAAACTAGTGCTGCCTCACGATTATTTATATAATAAATGTGGGTGTACTGTGTATAATAATTACATAAATAACACACACACACACACACACACACACACACACACACACACACACACACACACACACACACACACACACACACACACACACACACACACACACACACACACACACACACACACACACACACACACACACACACACACACACACACACACACACACACACACACACACACACACACACACACACACACACACACACACACACACACACACACACACACACACACACACACACACACACACACACACACACACACACACACACACACACACACGAAACATTTGCATGTGTATATACATGTTTATATTTATATATAATTTATATTATATATAAATATATATTATATAAATATATTTTTTCATAAAATTCTACATGTATGTGTGTGTATTTATATATACATAATTATTATACACAGTACACCCACATTTATTATATAAACAAAAACTTTTATTCTGCAAACGATTAGTCGTGACTAATCGTGAGGCAGCATTAATTAAAACCATCACAAAATTCCTTTATGTTGTTCTTTTTGGCCCTATTCCAATAAGAAACTAACACACTACCAGTAGACACCCACAGAGACCATTATAGTTGATATTAAAAACAAAAATATTCCCATTATAACCATTAAAACAATTATATTTTGTTATAATAACAATTATATTTATATATATATAACAATTATATTTTGTATATAATATATTGTTTAGTGTTTTATTCAGCAGGGTTTCCATCCGAAGGCTGCAGCCTCCAAAGGTCGCATATGTCATCAAGCCTGGTTTATTTAAGTTAACTAGCATTACATTCGCAAGTCATAAGCATATTACGATTAACTAAGAATAATAGTCAACTTTATAATTGTTAATATTCTGAAACAAAACAGTCTTGATGACGTATGCAGCCTACATATGCGACCTCCGAAGGCTGCCTGCAGCCGCAGTAAATGTGTATGACGTCATACTTGTGAATAAACTCGTGGCCACTCATGATGTTTCCCAGCTGATCGGTTCCGCCCAACTGGATTCTGCAGCCGTGCAGCTGGTGCAGATGATAGAAGTCGAAGGCCTGGAACAGCTGATAGGAGAACTCTGTGTAGCTCATCCCTTCTGCGCTGCGCAGCCGCGACTGCACGCTGTGTCTGCTCAGCATCGTACCCATCCGGAAGTAACTGCCCACCTCTGACAAAAAGTCCACCACCTGTCGGTCCTTATACCAGGTGGAGTTATTCAGCACCGTCACCCGACCCACTTTACTCGGGTCCGGGCTGAAATAGAGCTCGTGGTGAGTGAAGATCCGCTGGAGGTTCTCCAGAATCCCGCGGGCGTTGCGCTCCACCGTAACGGGGCAGAGTCGCTCCCTCTCGGCCGTCTTCCCACTCGGGTCCCCTATCCGTGCCGTGGCTCCGCCGAGCAGCGCGATGACGTCATGGCCCGCATCCCTGAAATGCAGCAGGCCGATGATGGCGAGCAGGTTGCCGGCGTGCAAGCTGTCCGCCGTCGGGTCGAAGCCGCAGTAGACTGTCTGCGGTCCGGACCGGAGGAGCTCCGGTAATTCGACCTGAGCTGCTTTCTCGGGAAACGACTCCTTTAGGATCCCCCTGTTATACAAAGACAACAGGAGCCCGGTTCGTCTGGACGCAGAAGTGTGAACTGAAGGGTTTAAACAAGACAAAAATGCTTTTCTGAATAAATATTGTGATTTGAATCGACAAGCAGTGCGGCATGACCGTGCAATGGGCGCCGCCATTTTGGAAAGCGGTGTTGATGAAACTACTGCCACCGCGTGGCCGGATGTGGAACTTATAAAAAACATACGTAATTAAGCACGAATCAAAATGCAGTCCAAATCATGACCCAATACAATTTCATTAGAAATCATTAATAAAATATTTCCCAGTTCCTATGTTTTATGGTTAGAAATAATGTACAATGTTATGCTTTCCCTCATTAAGGGGCGCCAAATCCTCGAACAATCAAACCTCGTGCTCTGACCGCTAGGTCTCGTTTTTCTCTAATCGCAGTTCTGCTCATTTGGATCGTTTTAATAGGAAATAAAGTATTTATTTTTAATGCGTATTTTTTATGCTGTATCTTATTTAATTCAGTACTTTCTTTCAGTCCCCTTTTATTTGCACAATTTTATTCTTTCTGTTCACCACTGGAGGGCGCCACACAACACATTTTCTCTCATGTTGATATTTAGGTCAAGTCTTTGGTGCCACAAGGTCACAGTACAACATGTTGTGCTTTTAAATCTTTATCTTCAGCCAAAGGCTTTTCTTTCTGAAGTGTTTGGACTTTTAAATAAATAATATAAATAAACTTTTAAATATTGTGAGAAAGGCAATGCTTGCTTTTACAATTATCTTTTATTTTAAAACAGGACTTGGTGTGTCAAACATGTGTCTATAGTTATAAAATCTACACAGAATCCCTTTTTTGCAGCATTACATTAACAATTAATAGCTAATACAAAGTGAAAAGTCTGTGTATAAATCGTTTATTAGACATTATGCTGTGAAAGGCAGAGCAATATTTCACTTTGACCTGAGCTATACGGACTAGCCTACGGGAAGACCAAGAGACAATTCCCTGATATAAAATCATTCGAATCCCTTCTACCGCCATGCATTCTAGTTGAAAACAACAAAGCATGTCATTTTAATGAATGAGAAATAAACAGAAAACAATGTAATACTTTATGCACATTTGCTCGATTGGCATATGAAACCTTAATTTGATCAATTTTGAATTATAATACACAAAAAACAACCAGTTTTGCAACTACTTATTGTACAAGTGACATTCAAATTTGCCATAAATCATCCACCTTCATTGAATAACCTGCAGTCTGTCTGAATCTAAGGCACGTGAAAGACATACTGCCACACTTCACTATTTCTGCTGTTTGTATTACGTACATTGTAGCAGGGAGAACAGATGTGCAATACACAAGCAGGGCGCACACAGCACATGAAAATGTATCCCACAATGCAATGCGTCTCATTTGACCTTCAGATTCCCAGTATGAAAATGAAACCAGTAATGTTAGCCTCAAATCTCTTTTCTTGCTTGACTTTTACACAAACATTTAAAATAAACATTGACCCATCCCCTAAAATTAAACATGCAAGAAGGTAACATACATTTAACATTGCACACACACAAATGCAGTATACAATATACTGTATAATGTCCAGTAGTTAGTATGTAGTAAGCTTAGCATTCAATTCTGCACACAGCCGTACTAATAACCGTGATTGGACGATGAGTATTCAGCACATTCTGAAGGGATATGAACACATTTACACATTAAACAGAAATAAAGTAAATCAGTCAGCATTAATATAAGCACATTAACTGATATGAAAACGACACCAAGCTAGTAAAATGATGCTTTTACTGCATTTACTCATTTCTAAAATGTCCTGACAGTGTGTTGAGACACGTCAGAAAGCGCACCGTTAAGAACCTCGCTGGATTTACAAACCATTTGGCTTGACATGGCAGTGGTAGATCTATAGAAATCTATACGAATAAAATGTTCAGGAGTATCTTTACTCTTGTACCTGAGACTACGGGTTGATATTAAAACAACCCGACAGGAGATGCTTACAAAGAAACAATAGGATTGGTCAGAATAAAGGTATGGATGTTTAAGCATCAGTTTTTCAGTAACAGTTTGTGGCAAAATAAAATCACGTAGACCCTGTTAAAGTCCACATGAAATAACAAGAGCTTTGATTCAATACAATAAACTGCTTTTAATTGCCTTGTCATGAATTTCTGCTACAGAAATGTTTTTTACGCCAATGCACGACTTCACAGACAAACACAGATTTGTATGCAAAAAGGTTTCTGACAGTAGAAACACTGATCTAGGACCAATATTTATAAACCTTCCCTGATGTTAGAAGAAATAAAAAGTCAAATCAGGATTCTCTTTTAATATATTTGTTAGCGATATATCGGCTAATAATCTGTAATCGGCCAGTAAAAGCGTTTTTTCACACTATTGGAAATTGGATAGCGAAGAAAGAATTAAGAAAAAGTTTTATTTGCATTTCTTACAAAATTGTGTTTATTTAAGTGCAACAAGTAAAACTTCCAAACTATCGGTAATCGGTATCGTCAGACATCACTCTACTTATCGGTATCGGCAAAGAAATTTAGTATCCGTGCATCTCTAATATTTGTGCAATATAATAAACAAGTTTGCACTGCAAAAACGATTTTCAAGGAAAAAATTCTTAGTATTTTGTCTTGTTTTCAGTAAAAAAATAAAACAAGCAAAAAAATTTGATATTTTTGGTCTAAAGACTAGACTTACTTTCTTGGGTCGTTTTGCTTATCAAGAAAAAGCATCTTAATTTATGAATTTTAGATATTTTTACTGAAACAAGACAAAATACGATTTTTTTTCTTGAAAATCATTTTTTTTTTGCAGTGTGTACATCGGTTTCTTAATTGATTTGTGGATCGGTTCATTATAATGTGGGAATTTAAGACAATTTAGGCTTGACACAGTGATTTCTCTGTTTTTATGTTGCACTGGGAAAAAATGGATTGAACATCTGATATATATATTCATAAAGATAACTTTGCCTTAATATAAAAAGACTACATTTAATAAACAACATAGTCATAATCTTGCATAGTGCACAATACCTTAACAATATCCGAGCTGTTTAACAATCGAAACTGAGCCCCAGAGAAGCAAGGACACAACTTACAAACAAAAAACACATTTTACAATTTAAGTGCATATCAGAAATGCACATCCTCAGGTGTTACGCTGAATTCAGTATTTCTGTCTTTTCAATGACACTGAAGTTCTGTAAGAACGCAAATAACTGCTGACAATCAGAGCTTACATTTGTTTGGTTTTTGTTCGTATCAAACCAGGTGACAAGCATAGCATAACTCTAGCAACGTCTTATGTGTAACCATCCTAAAACTCCAATACAATATTAAATTTTTAACATTAGCTTCTGTGTCTGGGCGGTTTAGAGAACTAACGTTTGAAATGCTTATTAAAATGCTTAATAGAAATCATTTTGCTTTGTTGTGTCATTTATTTTGGGGAAACAGATGTTCCACACACATCCTTGGAAAGTGAAGCCAAAACATTTCGATCGCCCCCTGGTGGCTGGCTGCAGTATAGATCATAAACCCAACTTGAGCCAACCTTAAACTTCAAAAATATTTTGCCCAGTAATAGTATTTTAGTCATTTTTATCATGTTAATGTACTTTTACATGTTTGTTTTTCTTTTTGTTTTAAGTTAACTCATTAACTCATCCCCACCAGCATTTTTTAAAAAAGTTGCCCACTTGATTTTCACAAAATGCCTTCCAGGAAAATTTTCTTCTTAAAATATATAAACATACAAATATATCTAATGAAAGAACAGACCCTCTGCTTTCAAACAAACGAAATAATTCGAAGGAATTTTGTTAGAGATCAGAATAAAATTAATAAAAAAATTTAGATACAGTTTTTTATAAATTGGGTAAGTGTGCCATCTAGTGGATAAAAATTCATCAGGAACACGTTTTTCATGCAAATGTTTTATCTTAATTGACAAGATAACTCATCAATGGCGGGGAAAGAGTTAATTGCTATTAAAAGTGGTGTGACGACTTGATTTGCATCTGTGAACGAGTCAAATGTGAAAATGGGCGGAGCCTTGATACCGCTTGATCACTACCACGCAGACTCTAATGCTGCGCTTACACCAGCCGCGGTAGAGGCGTGAAGCGCAAGTGATTTCAATGTTAAGTCAATGTGAAGACGCATTGACTCGTGTCTGGAGGTCTTGCAGCGCGAATGAGGCGTCTGGCGTGGTGCGGAAGACGCGATTCCGCCTCATTCGCGCGTTTAGTTCGCGCAAATGGCGCGAATTGAGCATCTGGCGCGGTACGCGTGAATGGTGCTGCTTGTGCATTTTGCATTTGACGCGAATTTGCAGCTGACACCCGAATTGAAAAATTTGAACTTTGGTGGAATTTTGCGCCACGTTAACCAATCAGGAGCCTGCTTGCTGCTGTGGCGGTTAAATAAAGGTTAAATAAAAAAATAAAAACAATCAACATCAGTCATCTTGCAAACAGACAACCGCATAGCACTTGCCCCTCCCACAAGAAGGGGATTTTGCCTCTGACGCGCATCAAATGCTTGCTTTTTCCGTGCGTCGACTTCGCTCTAAATGCATTCAAACTGTTTAAGCGGTAGACACGATTTCCTGAAACGCGGTTGGTGTAAACGCAGCATTAACCAAAGTAAGTAAATGTTTTACATGTATGTGCTGGTCCGCATACAGTGCGTGTGACGCAATGTTCGTTATCAGAAGAGTGCGCACGTACTGCAAGTACACCACCGGATTTTCGAAACCTTTGCATGTGCCTACTGGAGAATGCAGTATGTAGCCCAAGAGATGCATTGCATTTTGTCGCAATGCGCATGCATCGAACATCAATGTACACGTACGAGTCAAATAAACTATACCTTGCAGGGCTGTGCGTTTGGCGGTGAGCATACATTCGGATACATGTAAAAAAACAGACTTTACTCCAGGATTCTTACTCTAAATGATGTCAGCGGCCATTTTTGATATATTTCGCTTCATTTTCTTACAATGGAAGTCTATGAAACGCGTCATCCGTCTATGGTGTGAACGAACAAATCAGTGAACGTTATCCGAGGGCTGTATGAGAGCTCATGAAGGACAGGACAAACAATATGAAACATTTGCAGAAACTGTTTAAGATACTAAAACGCTTCAAAGTGCTTCATATTAGCATGATACAAAATAATGTGCTTGTAACAACGGTAAGTCTAAAGTTAAATGTCCCTGTAGAGTATAAACCAGTCAGTTTTACTAGTTACTGAGGGTCTACGAGGAAGTCACTTGGGTGGTCATACTGAATATTTACTGCATTTCAATACAAAAGTAATATTGCTGTACGAAGATGGGCATATTAGTGTTTGATTCACAGTTTCTGGCCCAAGTATTCAAAAATATCTCTAGTCTTAAAACCACAGGTCAAGTTTAGTTTATATCTTAACTTTCTCACCAACAAACACAGAAACCAATCGTTTTAACCTAACAATAATGTTTCTGTAAATTTTTCTGACAGGCCCAGAATCCCAGCAAATCCTGGGAATAGTGGTTCATGCCGAAGCCCCTCAGTTTGGAGGCTTTATGTCCTTTCCAGACTCTTCTAGAAATCTACTAGAGGAAGGAACCATTAATGGTCATCGTTGTGTCCGAGAGCATCAGACCCGAGTCAGTACATGTCTCTATAAATCTCCTGCAGTAAAGGATGCAGTGCCGTGTCCTCTGTCTTTTTGATCTCTTGCACTAACTGAGCGTGCTCGGTCACCAGCTGTCGGAGATCCACCAGTTTCTGCAGGAGTTTAGGGAAGAGGAAGACATTATCAGCGTGGTTGCTCCTCAGATGTGTCTGAAGAACGTTGACGATGCTCTCCTGCATCAGTTCAATGTGTGGCACGTTCGTCAGGCCTGGACGATCTACAAGGACCAGATGCATGACAAAATCAGCTTTGCTCTGTTTAATGACATCACAAATTATATTGAACTATTTCCCCGCCATTCACGAGTTATCTCGTCAATTAAGAGAAAACATTTGCATAAAAACTTTTATTGATTAATTTTAATGTTAAAGGTGGAATACGTAGAATTTGCCACTAGATGGCGCAAAAACAGCAACAATAACAAACTAGATAGAAAAGTTCGTCGGAACAAACTTTATGTTGGCTTGAGAAAGCCTAGTCTGAGAGTAGAGTTTGACAACTTAGCATGAAGCTATCATGATTTAAAATAAAGCTAGCATGATTTAACATGAAGCGAACATGATTTAGCATGAAGCTAGCATGAAGCTAGCATAATTTAACATGAGGCTAGCATGATGATAGCATGATTAGCATAAAGCTAGCATGATGCTAGCATGATTAGCATGATGCTAGCATGACTAGCATGAAGCTAGCATGATGCTAGCATGATTAGCATGATGTTAGCATGATTAGCATGATGCTAACATGATTAGCATGAAGCTAGCATGATTAGCATGAAGCTAGCATGATTAGCATGAAGCTAGCATGATGTTAGCATGATTAGCATGAAGCTAGTATGATTAGCATGAAGCTAGCATGATGCTAGCATGATTAGCATGAAGCTAGTATGATTAGCATGAAGCTAGCATGATGCTAGCATGATTAGCATGAAGCTAACATGAAGCTAGCATGAAGTTAGCATGATTAGCATGAAGCTAGCATGATGCTAGCATGATTAGCATGAAGCTAGCATGAAGTTAGCATGATTAGCATGAAGCTAACATGATGGTAGCATGATTAGCCTGAAGCTAGCATGATGTTAGCATGATTAGCATGATGCTAGCATGATTAGCATGAAGCTAGCATGAAGCTAGCATGAAGCTAGCATGATGTTAGCATGAAGCTAGCATGATGTTAGCATGATTAGCATGAAGCTAGTATGATTAGCATGAAGCTAGCATGATGCTAGCATAATTAGCATGAAGCTAGCATGAAGCTAGCATGAAGTTAGCATGATTAACATGAAGCTAGCATGAAGCTAGCATGATGTTAGCATGATTAGCATGAAGCTAGCATAATGTTAGGATGATTAGCATGAAGTTAGCTTGATGCTAGCATGATTAGCATGAAGCTAGCATGAAGCTAGCATGATTAGCATGAAGCTAGCATGATGCTAGCATGATTAGCATGAAGCTAGCATGAAGCTAGCATGATTAGCAGGAAGCTAGCATGAAGCTAACATTTATTGTGTTGCTAGGGTACTAAGTTTGGTTGCTAGGGAGAAAATTGGCATCCCATAATGATCACCCTTCAAGCCACAAGTAAAACGGTCCAACACCCCTGGCTCTACAATGTTCTGATGCGGAGATATAAGGCTTTGTTTATTCCGTTGCTAGGGTACTAAGTTTGGTTGCTAGGGAGAAAATTGGCATCCCATAATGATCACACTTCAAGCCACAAGTAAAACGGTCCAACCCCCGTGTCTCTACAATGTTCTGATGCGGAGATATAAGGCTTTGTTTATTCCGTTGCTAGGGTACTACGTTTGGTTGCTAGGGAGAAAATTGGCATCCCATAATGATCACACTTCAAGCCAGAAGTAAAACGGTCCAACCCCTGTGTCTCTATGATGTTCTGAAGCGGAGATATAAGGCTTTGTTTATTCCGTTGCTAGGGTACTAAGTTTGGTTGCTAGGGAGAAAATTGGTATCCCATAATGATTACACTTCAAGCCACAAGTAAAACGGTCCAACCTCTGTGTCTCTACGATGTTCAGATCCAGAGATATAAGGCTTTGTTTATTATGTTGCTAGGGTCTTCATATTTTGTTGCTAGGGGCGTGGCTTAATACCTCAATAAGAATCCCAAGAGACTGATTGGATGCCTGAGTAAAATGAGCCCACCCCTATGTCTCTATGTCACTCTGGTGCAAAGATATCCATCTGGGCTTTTTATAATGGTAGTCTATGGGAGATGTTGCTAGGGTACCCAAAATTGTTGCTAGGGGCGTGGCTTAATAGCTCTGGGGTGATCCTAAGAGACTGATTGGATGCTTGAGTAAAATTAGCCCACCCCCATGTCTCTAAGACACTATAAAGTGAAGATATTCCATCTGGGACGCTTTTATTCCCTTTTATGGGCATGTTTCCTGCCCCATTATAAGTCAATGGGAAATTTTGGGGGCCCCTTACACCCCAGGGGTACAGCTTACACCCCATTGTGAGGTATGTTCTTACACAGCCTGTCAGCCTCCTTAAATGTGGTAAGCCACAAGTTTCTACAAGTTTCTCACTCGCAGCTATGACCTGTCAAAGTTTGTCTCAATGTTAAGTCAATGGAAATTTTGGGGTGTTTCAGCGCCCCGTTTAGGAATTCGGAAGGTCCCATCAGTTAGAAAAGATATAGCAACTCGAGTCAGATCAGACCGAAGGTATGTCCAAAGTTTGATGGCTGTAGCTTGAAAGCTCTAGGACGAGTTAGAGTTAGAAATTTTAGTCTCAGAAGAAAAAGAATAATAATAATAACTAGATAGGTACATTTCCTGAAGAAAATGTGAGTGGTGCTTGCCGTGGCAAAATTCTGGGGACCATATATGATTATACTCCAAGCCAAAAGTTAAACGATCCAACTCCCGTGTCTGTACGATGTTCTGATGCGGAGATATACGGCTGTGTTTATCCGGTTGCTAGGGTCCTGCATTTGGTTGCTAGGGAAAAAAATGGCATCCACTAGTGATTACCCTCCGAGTCACAAGTCAAACGGTCCAAACCCCGTGTCTCTACGATGTTCTGATGCGGAGATATAAGGCTTTGTTTACTCTGTTGCTAGGGTACTGTATTTGGTTGCTAGGGAAAAAAAATGGCATCCACTAGTGATTACCCTCCGAGTCATGAGTCAAACGGTCCAACCCCCGTGTCTCTACGATGTTCTGATGAGGAGAAACAAGGCTTTGTTTACTCTGTTGCTAGGGTCCTGCATTTGGTTGCTAGGCGAAAAAATGTCACCCACTAGTGATTACCCTCCGAGTCACGAGTCAAACGGTCCAACCCCCGTGTCTCTACGATGTTCTGATGAGGAGATATAAGGCTTTGTTTACTCTGTTGCTAGGGTCCTGCATTTGGTTGCTAGGGGAAAAAATGTCACCCACTAGTGATTACCCTCCGAGTCATGAGTCAAACGGTCCAACCCCCATGTCTCTACGATGTTCTGATGCGGAGATATAAGGCTTTGTTTACACTGTTGCTAGGGTGCTGTATTTGGTTGCTAGGGGAAAAATTGGCATCCAATGGTGATTACACTCTAAGTCACAAGTCAAACGGTCCAACCCCCGTGTCTCTACGATGTTCTGATGCGGAGATATAAGGCTTTGTTTACATTGTTGCTAGGGTACTGTATTTGGTTGCTAGGGAAAAAATTGGCATCCACTAGTGATTACACTCTGATTCACGAGTCAAACGGTCCAACCCCCGTGTCTCTACGATGTTCTGATGCGGAGATATAAGGCTTTGTTTACACTGTTGCTAGGGTACTGTATTTGGTTGCTAGGGAAAAAATTGGCATCCCATAATGATTACACTCTGAGTCACGAGTCAAACGGTCCAACCCCCGTGTCTCTACGATGTTCTGATGCGGAGATATTAGGTTTTGTTTACTCTGTTGCTAGGGTACTGTATTTGGTTGCTAGGGAAAAATTGGCATCCCATAATGATTACACTCCGAGTCACGAGTCAAACGGTCCAACCCCCGTGTCTCTACGATGTTCTGATGCGGAGATATAAGGCTTTGTTTACTCTGTTGCTAGGGTACTGTATTTGGTTGCTAGGGAAAAAATTGGCATCCCATAATGATTACACTCCGAGTCACGAGTCAAACGGTCCAACCCCCGTGTCTCTACGATGTTCTGATGCGGAGATATAAGGCTTTGTTTACTCTGTTGCTAGGGTACTGTATTTGGTTGCTAGGGAAAAAATTGGCATCCCATAATGATTACACTCCGAGTCACGAGACAAACGGTCCAACCCCCGTGTCTCTACGATGTTCTGATGCGGAGATATAAGGCTTTGTTTACTCTGTTGCTAGGGTACTGTATTTGGTTGCTAAGGAAAAAAATGGCATCCACTAGTGATTACCCTCCGAGTCACGAGTCAAACGATCCAACCCCCGTGTCTCTACGATGTTCTGATGCGGAGATATAAGGCTTTGTTTACTCTGTTGCTAGGGTACTGTATTTGGTTGCTAGGGGAAAAAATGGCATGCACTAGTGATTACCCTCCGAGTCACGAGTCAAATGGTCCAAACCCCGTGTCTTTACGATGTTCTGATGCGGAGATATAAGGCTTTGTTTACTCTGTTGCTAGGGTACTGTATTTGGTTGCTAGGGAAAAAAATGGCATCCACTAGTGATTACCCTCCGAGTCACGAGTCAAACAGTCCAACCCCCGTGTCTCTACGATGTTCTGATGCGGAGATATAAGGCTTTGTTTACTCTGTTGCTAGGGTACTGTATTTGGTTGCTAGGGAAAAAAATGGCATCCACTAGTGATTACCCTCCAAGTCATGAGTCAAACGGTCCAACCCCCGTGTCTCTACGATGTTCTGATGCGGAGATATAAGGCTTTGTTTACTCTGTTGCTAGGGTACTGTATTTGGTTGCTAGGGAAAAAAATGGGATCCACTAGTGATTACCCTCCGAGTCACGAGTCAAACGGTCCAAACCCCATGTCTCTACGATGTTCTGATGCGGAGATATAAGGCTTTGTTTACTCTGTTGCTAGGGTACTGTATTTGGTTGCTAGGGAAAAAATGGCATCCACTAGTGATTACCCTCCGAGTCATGAGTCAAACGGTCCAACCCCCGTGTCTCTACGATGTTCTGATGCGGAGATATAAGGCTTTGTTTACTCTGTTGCTAGGGCACTGTATTTGGTTGCTAGGGGCGTGGCTTGGGAGTGGCCAATGATGTGCCCAGTGATTACACTCCGAGTCACAAGTAAAACGGTCCAACCCCCGTGTCTCTACGATGTTCTGATGCGGAGATATAAGGCTTTGTTTACTCTGTTGCTAGGGTACTGTATTTGGTTGCTAGGGGCGTGGCTTGGGAGTGGCCAATGATGTGCCCAGTGATTACACTCCGAGTCACAAGTAAAACGGTCCAAACCCCGTGTCTCTACGATGTTCTGATGCGGAGATATAAGGCTTTGTTTATTCGGTTGCTAGGGTGCTCAAATTTGGTTGCTAGGGTCGTGGCTTGGGAGTGGCCAATGATGTGCCCAATTGTTACACCCCTAGTCACAAGTAAAACGGTCCAAACCCCGTGTCTCTACGATGTTCTGATGCGGAGATATAAGGCTTTGTTTATTCGGTTGCTAGGGTGCTCAAATTTGGTTGCTAGGGGCGTGGCTTGGGAGTGGCCAATGATGTGCCCAATTGTTACACCCCTAGTCACAAGTAAAACGGTCCAACCCCCGTGTCTCTACGATGTTCTGATGCCGAGATATAACTGTTTGAATTTTATGTTGCTAGGGTGCTCAAAAGTGGTTGCTAGGGGCGTGGCTTAATACCTATGTAAGGATCCTGAGAGACTGATTGGATGTCTGAGTAAAATGAGCCCACCCCCATGTCTCTATGACACTGTGGCGCAAAGATATCCATCTGGGCATTTTATAATGGCAGTCTATGGGAGATGTTGCTAGGGTGCCCAAAATTGTTGCTAGGGGCGTGGCTTAATAGCTCTGGGATGATCCTAAGAGACTGCTTGGATGCCCGAGTAAAATGAGCCCACCCACTTATCTCTACGACACTGTAAAGCAAAGATATCTCATCTGGAACTGTTTTATTCCCTTATATGGGCATGTTTCCTGCCCCATTATAAGTCAATGGGAATTTTCGGGTGTCGCTTACACCCCAGGGGTACAACTTACACCCCATTGTGATCCATGTTCTTACAGAGTCTACCACCCTCTTCAAATGTTGTAACCCACATGTTTCTACAAAATCCTTGAGCGGAGCTATGACCCATCAAAGTTGGGCGTAATGTTAAGTCAATGGGATTTTTTGGGTGGTTTTTCGCCCCCCTTTCGAAAACCTTGCACCCGATCGCTTATAAAAGTCATAGCAGACGTGTCCTCAATTAGCCGGTCGTTTTGAGCACTGTTTCATTGGTCTACGACAAACCGTGCGGGACGAGTTACGCGCCGAAAAAGTGTCCAGATATAAGAATAATAAATAAACTAGATAGGTACATTTCCTGAAGAAAATGTGAGTGGTGCTTGCCGTGGCAAAATTCTGGGGACCATATATGATTATACTCCAAGGCAAAAGTTAAACGATCCAACTCCCGTGTCTGTACGATGTTCTGATGTGGAGATATAAGGCTGTGTTTATCCGGTTGCTAGGGTACTGTATTTGGTTGCTAGGGAAAAATTTGGCTTCCCATAATGATTACACTCTGAGTCACGAGTCATACGGTCCAACCCCCGTGTCTCAACGATGTTCTGATGCAGAGATATAAGGCTTTGTTTATTCGGTTGCTAGGGTACTGTATTTGGTTGCTAGGGAAAATTTTGACATCCCATAGTGATTACCCTCCGAGTCACGAGTCAAACGGTCCAACCCCCGTGTCTCTACGATGTTCTGATGCGGAGATATAAGGCTTTGTTTACTCTGTTGCTAGGGTACTGTATTTGGTTGCCAGGGAAAAAATTGGCATCCCATAGTGATTACCCGCGGAGTCAAACGGTCCAACCCCCATGTCTCTACGATGTTCTGATGCGGAGATATAAGGCTTTGTTTACTCTGTTGCTAGGGTACTGTATTTGGTTGCTAGGAAAAAAATTGGCATCCCATAATGATTACACTCTGAGTCACGAGTCAAACGGTCCAACCCCCGTGTCTCTACGATGTTCTGATGCTGAGATATAAGGCTTTGTTTACTCTGTTGCTAGGGTACTGTATTTGGTTGCTAGGGGCGTGGCTTGGGAGTGGCCAATGATGAGCCCAGTGATTACACTCTGAGTCACAAGTAAAACGGTCCAACCCCCGTGTCTCTACGATGTTCTGATGCGGAGATATAAGGCTTTGTTTACTCTGTTGCTAGGGCACTGTATTTGGTTGCTAGGGGCGTGGCTTGGGAGTGGCCAATGATGTGCCCAGTGATTACACTCCGAGTCACAAGTAAAACGGTCCAAACCCCGTGTCTCTACGATGTTCTGATGCGGAGATATAAGGCTTTGTTTACTCTGTTGCTAGGGTACTGTATTTGGTTGCTAGGGGCGTGGCTTGGGAGTGGCCAATGATGTGCCCAGTGATTACACTCCGAGTCACAAGTAAAACGGTCCAAACCCCGTGTCTCTACGATGTTCTGATGCGGAGATATAAGGCTTTGTTTATTCGGTTGCTAGGGTGCTCAAATTTGGTTGCTAGGGTCGTGGCTTGGGAGTGGCCAATGATGTGCCCAATTGTTACACCCCTAGTCACAAGTAAAACGGTCCAAACCCCGTGTCTCTACGATGTTCTGATGCGGAGATATAAGGCTTTGTTTATTCGGTTGCTAGGGTGCTCAAATTTGGTTGCTAGGGGCGTGGCTTGGGAGTGGCCAATGATGTGCCCAATTGTTACACCCCTAGTCACAAGTAAAACGGTCCAACCCCCGTGTCTCTACGATGTTCTGATGCCGAGATATAACTGTTTGAATTTTATGTTGCTAGGGTGCTCAAAAGTGGTTGCTAGGGGCGTGGCTTAATACCTATGTAAGGATCCTGAGAGACTGATTGGATGTCTGAGTAAAATGAGCCCACCCCCATGTCTCTATGACACTGTGGCGCAAAGATATCCATCTGGGCATTTTATAATGGCAGTCTATGGGAGATGTTGCTAGGGTGCCCAAAATTGTTGCTAGGGGCGTGGCTTAATAGCTCTGGGATGATCCTAAGAGACTGATTGGATGCCCGAGTAAAATGAGCCCACCCACTTATCTCTACGACACTGTAAAGCAAAGATATCTCATCTGGAACTGTTTTATTCCCTTATATGGGCATGTTTCCTGCCCCATTATAAGTCAATGGGAATTTTCGGGTGTCGCTTACACCCCAGGGGTACAACTTACACCCCATTGTGATCCATGTTCTTACAGAGTCTACCACCCTCTTCAAATGTTGTAACCCACATGTTTCTACAAAATCCTTGAGCGGAGCTATGACCCATCAAAGTTGGGCGTAATGTTAAGTCAATGGGATTTTTTGGGTGGTTTTTCGCCCCCCTTTCGAAAACCTTGCACCCGATCGCTTATAAAAGTCATAGCAGACGTGTCCTCAATTAGCCGGTCGTTTTGAGCACTGTTTCATTGGTCTACGACAAACCGTGCGGGACGAGTTACGCGCCGAAAAAGTGTCCAGATATAAGAATAATAAATAAATAAACTAGATAGGTACATTTCCTGAAGAAAATGTGAGTGGTGCTTGCCGTGGCAAAATTCAAGGGACAATTTATGATTATACTCCATGCCAAAAGTAAAACGGTCCAACCCCCGTGTCTCTACGATGTTCTGATGCAGAGATATAAGGCTTTGTTTACTCTGTTGCTAGGGTACTGTATTTGGTTGCTAGGGAAAAAAATGGCATCCACTAGTGATTACCCTCCGAGTCACGAGTCAAACGGTCCAAACCCCGTGTCTCTACGATGTTCTGATGCGGAGATATAAGGCTTTGTTTACTCTGTTGCTAGGGTCCTGCATTTGGTTGCTAGGGAAAAAAAAGGCACCCACTAGTGATTACCCTCCGAGTAATGAGTCAAACGGTCCAACCCCCGTGTCTCTACGATGTTCTGATGTGGAGATATAAGGCTTTGTTTACTCTGTTGCTAGGGTCCTGCATTTGGTTGCTAGGGGCATGGCTTAACACCTCTTGGCATTAACTAGTGATTACCCTCCGAGTCATGAGTCAAACGGTCCAAACCCCGTGTCTCTACGATGTTCTGATGCGGAGATATAAGGCTTTGTTTACTCTGTTGCTAGGGTACTGTATTTGGTTGCTAAGGAAAAAATGGCATCCACTAGTGATTACCCTCCGAGTCACGAGTAAAACGGTCCAACCCCCGTGTCTCTACGATGTTCTGATGCGGAGATATAAGGCTTTGTTTACTCTGTTGCTAGGGTACTGTATTTGGTGACCAGGGAAAAAAATGGCATCCACTAGTGATTACCCTCCGAGTCACGAGTCAAACGGTCCAACCCCCGTGTCTCTACGATGTTCTGATGCGGAGATATAAGGCTTTGTTTACTCTGTTGCTAGGGTACTGTATTTGGTTGCTAGGGAAAAAAATGGCATCCACTAGTGATTACCCTCCGAGTCACGAGTCAAACGGTCCAAACCCCGTGTCTCTACGATGTTCTGATGCGGAGATATAAGGCTTTGTTTACTCTGTTGCTAGGGTCCTGCATTTGGTTGCTAGGGAAAAAAATGGCACCCACTAGTGATTACCCTCCGAGTAATGAGTCAAACGGTCCAACCCCCGTGTCTCTACGATGTTCTGATGTGGAGATATAAGGCTTTGTTTACTCTGTTGCTAGGGTCCTGCATTTGGTTGCTAGGGGCGTGGCTTAACACCTCTTGGCATTAACTAGTGATTACCCTCCGAGTCATGAGTCAAACGGTCCAACCCCCGTGTCTCTACGATGTTCTGATGCGGAGATATAAGGCTTTGTTTACTCTGTTGCTAGGGTACTGTATTTGGTTGCTAAGGAAAAAATGGCATCCACTAGTGATTACCCTCCGAGTCACGAGTAAAACGGTCCAACCCCCGTGTCTCTACGATGTTCTGATGCGGAGATATAAGGCTTTGTTTACTCTGTTGCTAGGGTACTGTATTTGGTTGCCAGGGAAAAAAATGGCATCCACTAGTGATTACCCTCCGAGTCATGAGTCAAACGGTCCAACCCCCGTGTCTCTACGATGTTCTGATGCGGAGATATAAGGCTTTGTTTACTCTGTTGCTAGGGTACTGTATTTGGTTGCTAGGGAAAAAAATGGGATCCACTAGTGATTACCCTCCGAGTCACGAGTCAAACGGTCCAAACCCCATGTCTCTACGATGTTCTGATGCGGAGATATAAGGCTTTGTTTACTCTGTTGCTAGGGTACTGTATTTGGTTGCTAGGGAAAAAAATGGCATCCACTAGTGATTACCCTCCGAGTCATGAGTCAAACGGTCCAACCCCCATGTCTCTACGATGTTCTGATGCGGAGATATAAGGCTTTGTTTACTCTGTTGCTAGGGTACTGTATTTGGTTGCTAGGGGCGTGGCTTGGGAGTGGCCAATGATGAGCCCAGTGATTACACTCTGAGTCACAAGTAAAACGGTCCAACCCCCGTGTCTCTACGATGTTCTGATGCGGAGATATAAGGCTTTGTTTACTCTGTTGCTAGGGCACTGTATTTGGTTGCTAGGGGCGTGGCTTGGGAGTGGCCAATGATGTGCCCAGTGATTACACTCCGAGTCACAAGTAAAACGGTCCAATCCCCGTGTCTCTACGATGTTCTGATGCGGAGATATAAGGCTTTGTTTACTCTGTTGCTAGGGTACTGTATTTGGTTGCTAGGGGCGTGGCTTGGGAGTGGCCAATGATGTGCCCAGTGATTACACTCCGAGTCACAAGTAAAACGGTCCAAACCCCGTGTCTCTACGATGTTCTGATGCGGAGATATAAGGCTTTGTTTATTCGGTTGCTAGGGTGCTCAAATTTGGTTGCTAGGGTCGTGGCTTGGGAGTGGCCAATGATGTGCCCAATTGTTACACCCCTAGTCACAAGTAAAACGGTCCAAACCCTGTGTCTCTACGATGTTCTGATGCGGAGATATAAGGCTTTGTTTATTCGGTTGCTAGGGTGCTCAAATTTGGTTGCTAGGGGCGTGGCTTGGGAGTGGCCAATGATGTGCCCAATTGTTACACCCCTAGTCACAAGTAAAACGGTCCAACCCCCGTGTCTCTACGATGTTCTGATGCCGAGATATAACTGTTTGAATTTTATGTTGCTAGGGTGCTCAAAAGTGGTTGCTAGGGGCGTGGCTTAATACCTATGTAAGGATCCTGAGAGACTGATTGGATGTCTGAGTAAAATGAGCCCACCCCCATGTCTCTATGACACTGTGGCGCAAAGATATCCATCTGGGCATTTTATAATGGCAGTCTATGGGAGATGTTGCTAGGGTGCCCAAAATTGTTGCTAGGGGCGTGGCTTAATAGCTCTGGGATGATCCTAAGAGACTGATTGGATGCCCGAGTAAAATGAGCCCACCCACTTATCTCTACGACACTGTAAAGCAAAGATATCTCATCTGGAACTGTTTTATTCCCTTATATGGGCATGTTTCCTGCCCCATTATAAGTCAATGGGAATTTTCGGGTGTCGCTTACACCCCAGGGGTACAACTTACACCCCATTGTGATCCATGTTCTTACAGAGTCTACCACCCTCTTCAAATGTTGTAACCCACATGTTTCTACAAAATCCTTGAGCGGAGCTATGACCCATCAAAGTTGGGCGTAATGTTAAGTCAATGGGATTTTTTGGGTGGTTTTTCGCCCCCCTTTCGAAAACCTTGCACCCGATCGCTTATAAAAGTCATAGCAGACGTGTCCTCAATTAGCCGGTCGTTTTGAGCACTGTTTCATTGGTCTACGACAAACCGTGCGGGACGAGTTACGCGCCGAAAAAGTGTCCAGATATAAGAATAATAAATAAATAAATAATAAGTATGAGCAATAATAATAGTGATGCCTTGCATAAATGCAAGCACCACTAATAATAAGTATGAGCAATAATAATAGTGATGCCTTGCATAAATGCAAGCACCACTAATAAATAATAAGTATGAGCAATAATAATAGTGATGCCTTGCATAAATGCAAGCACCACTAATAATAATAATAAGTTTAAGTGCAACAACAGTATGTTGGCTTTCTCAAGCCAACATAATGACGTAGATTAATGACGCTCTGAAGCAGTGTGGAATTATGGGATTTGTAGTCTTTAACTATCTATTTGTAGTCTTTAACCGCTGATGGCCATCAATCAGACGCGAACGAGAAATCACATTGACGGATAAGGTAATCAAGTCTTATAAATGTTGCGTTTGATGACATCATTTTATTTCATTATGTAAGGTTTTATATATATATATATTGATCCTCATTCTTTTTCTTGTCTTGTTCCAAACTCTTCTTGGGACGTTTGGTTGGCCCGTACGCTTATGGGAGCTGTCTTTGCTGTTGTCATGTGCTTTTTACGTCAGTAAAGGCGGTAACAAAGGGTCACGTGGATATTCTCATGATTTACAAGTAGTTGAAAAAATTTGAGTTATTGATAGTAATCAGTTGGACAAAATAAATAACACTGGCCTAGTGGTTTTTGGATATTTTACTGCAAATATCTTACAAATTTCACCTTTAATCTGCAGTAACTTGCGCAATTTGTGAAAAAAACTTAAGCAAAAAATTATTTATTAATTTTAAACACTGTGTATGTTTTGATAATCGTTCTGAATGTGATCTCTGACAAAATTCCTTCACAAAAATGCAATTATTTCAGCTTTTTGCTATTTTTTTTAAGAGTTTATAAGCAGAGAAAAATTTAGATAGGATGAAACGGTTTTTTTCCCCGTTTTGTTTGTTTGTTTATTGTTTGTTTGAAAGCAGAGGGTCTGTTCTTTTATTTGATATGTTTGTATGTTTATATATTTTTAGAAGAAAATTTTCCTAAAAAAGGCACTTTTTTAAAACTTTTGTGAAAATCATTGGTGGGCAACTTAAAAAAAAAAGACTGGCGGGAATGAGTTAAGCCACAATTTCACATTGTATGAATAAAGTTGTGCTTCCCATTCCAACATGGAGCTGACATGGCGCAATTTTTATATACACCTAGGACGGCATTAATCCCAGCTTTTTTTGCTATTTTTACAAAAGTTTCACAAAATGCCTTCCAGAAAAATGTTCTTCTAAAAATATATAAACATACAAATATATCAAATAAAAGAACAGATCCTCTGCTTTTAAGCAAGCAATAAACAAAACAATAAAAACATATCGGGAAAAAAACTTTCATCCTATTTATATTTTTTTCTCTGCTTATAAACTCTTAAATATTTTTTCAAAAATATTTTTTTTAGCAAAAAGTAAAAAAATTGCATTTTTGCTATTTTGATTCAGAACGATTATCAAAGCATACATGTAGTTTAAAATTAATAAAAATACTTTTTTTGCTTCAGTTTTTTATAAATTAGGTGAGAGCGCCATCTAGTGGATTACTGCAGTATTACATATAACCATAAAAACTCATCCGGAACATGTTGTTTCATGCAAATGTTTTCCCTTAATTGACAAGATAACTCGTCAATGGTGGGGAAAGAGTTAAGGTGAGTAAATTATGGGCTAATTTTCGGTAAACTATTGACACAAGGATTCTTCCATTGCATTTATACCTCCACAACAGATGATGGCAGCGACGAACAACGCAAGATCGCTATCGTCCAGCTCGAGGGAGTTGAACTTCATGGCAAACTGAAACTTGGGCTCCATCATGTCGCTGAAGGGCCGCCGTAAGCTCTTCAGAAACTCTCTGGTGATGAAGCCGCTACCGTACGCCACCAACAGGCCGTCTTTATTCATGCAGGACGCCAGCATTGCGAAGAGCGCCTCGTGGACGCCGTACTTCAAAAGCGTTACCTGATAGTGAACAAAGACTCAAATAAGTACAAATAGATTTAAAGATGAGAGCTTTTAAATTGAGTTTTTTTATACGGTACATGCTGGCTATATCTGACACCCACCTGGTCGTTCAGGTCCAGGTTAGAGAAGCCCGGCACAGATTTGGCGAACTCTGTCAGCTCAGTAACCGTCTCCACAGATGTACACTGACAGCAGTGAAATATTCGAACCTCTGGGTCTTTATTTAACAGCCCACCGGAGGATCCCACCATCTTTGCCACAAACGTTTGTTCGGCCAGCTGAAGAGTCTCCATGTCATGGATGACAAACGGCTGAACAGACCAATGAGAATAAAGCATGCATGTCAAAGTAATGATGCATTGCATTACAAAAGAAAAAATCTGAAAGTGAGAGAGACTCTTAATGCAGCTGCTCTCAGTCCTAACAGCTGTTCATGTCGTGTTGAGCTCACAGTAAGAAAATCTGCTGGTGAGCGGATACAACAATCAAACTAAAGCACCAGATGCATGATGGGAAACATGTTTGAGAAGAAACTTCTACTGATCTACGTTCATACACAACAGCCTGTCACCCTTAGGTCATGACAGCACTCAGATTTGATCTTATCTGGTGAAAAACGTGTCGGATACTTGCTAGGCTGTTGTGGGTTGTTGTTCAGGTGCTTAGAGGAGATTGAATGACTCCAAATAAACATCCAATAATTAATCACCTTAAATAAATGATTCAAGATCATCTTACCGGTGTGCTTGCTTTTCCTGTCAAGATGCTACGTGATTTGGATTTGTTCATACTGAAGTTCTTCAGGTAGGCCTCGTGAATCTGCTTGGCGAGAGTTTTCTGGTCAGCCACCTGCGGGTCTTCAACCTCACGTTCACAGGTCAGGATCTCCGCCTTCAGTCTGAGCTTCTCCGACTGCGGCATTCGCCCAAACCGAATGGCTGTTGGATAGATGGACAGACAGAAACACATCAGCTGAAATTAACTAATGGTGCGTTCACACCAGACACGAATGAAGTGTTAAGCGCAAGTGATTTACATGTTAACTCAATGTAAAGACGCGATAGACATCCTGTTGTGTGCTAAACATGAATGAAGTGTTAAACGTGAATACAACGTTAAACACGAGTTAAGCGAAAATAAAGCGTTAAGTGTGAATTAAACGTTAAGCATGAGTTAAGTGCGAATAAAGCGTTAAGTGGGAATACAATGTTAAGCATGAGTTAAGCGCGAATAAAGCGTTAAGTGCGAATTAAACGTTTAGCATGAGTTAAGCGCGAATAAAGTGTTAAGTGCGAATTAAACGTTTAGCATGAATTAAGCGCGAGTAAAGTGTTAACTGCGAATTGAATGTTAAGCATGAGTAAAGCGTGAATAAAGTGTTAAGTGTGAATTAAACGTTAAGCATGAGTTAAGTGTGAATAAAGCGTTAAGCGCGAATACAACATTAAGCACGAGTTAAGCGCGAATAAAGCGTTAAGTGCGAATTAAATGTTAAGCATGAGTTAAGCGCAAATAAAGTGTTAAGTGCGAATTAAATGTTAAGCATGAGTTAAGTACGAATGAAGTGGTAAGCGCGAATGATTTATATGTTAAGTCAATGAAAAGACGCGAAAGACATCCTGTTGCGCATTAAACGTGAATGAATCATTAAGAGCAAATTAAACGATAAGCATGAGTTAAGCACGAATAAAGCATTAAGTGCGAATTAAACGTTAAGTATGAGTTAAGCGCAAATAAAGTGTTAATTGCAATTTAAACGTTAAGCATGAGTTAAGTGCGAATAAAGTGTTAAGTGAGAATTAAATGTTAAGCATGAGTTAAGCGCGAATAAAGCGTAAGTGCAAATTAAATGTTAAGCATGAGTTAAGTGCAAATAAAGCGTTAAGTGCAAATTGAACGTTTAGCATGAGTTAAGTGCAAATAAAGCGTTAAGTGCAAATTGAACGTTTAGCATGAGTTAAGTGCGAATAAAGCGTTAAGTGCAAATTAAATGTTAAGCATGAGTTAAGTGCGAATAAACCGTAAAGTGCGAATTAAACATTTAGCATGAGTTAAGCGCGAATAAAGCGTTAAGTGCGAATTAAACGGTTAGCATGAGTTAAGTGCGAATAAAGCGTTAAGTGCAAATTAAATGTTAAGCATGAGTTAAGTGCGAATAAACCGTAAAGTGCGAATTAAACATTTAGCATGAGTTAAGCGCGAATAAAGCGTTAAGTGCGAATTAAACGGTTAGCATGAGTTAAGTGCGAATAAAGCGTTAAGTGCGAATTAAATGTTAAGCATGAGTTAAGCGCAAATAAAGCGTTAAGCGCGAATGAAGTGGTAAGTGCAAATGATTTTCATGTTATGTCAATGCAAAGACACAATTTAATCAAATGATGTGAATGTAAAATGTAAACTTTGGTAGACATTCCCAACGCAATTACCAATTAGAAGCTTGCTCTAGTAGTGACGTGAAATAAACGTAGCGAGCGGAGGCAGAAATACAAAACAACAATGGAGGACAAAATCATCGTCGCTGTATGTGGACACTCAGAGCTGTACAACACATCTTCGTACTTTTATAGAAACGAGAATAAAAAGGATCTTGTTGGGAAGAAAGTGGGTGAGGAGGTCTGACAATCTGGTAAGATGTAAAAAACGCTCATATATACATATTAATACTACAAGCTAATTGAGTGTATTCACGTCTTAATTTCACTGACACAAATTTCACGTGGAAATGAAGTGAGTTCACTCAAAATGTTCAAATTTTACATTTTTACATAAAATGTACATAAAATTACATCTGCTACTGTAAATCTTATGTTACGACGACTCACTGGGCTTTACCTTCAACAAACTTTTGGGGAACATCCCTAATGTTCACTGTTGCTGAAAAAGATGCTTAACAGCAAATTCTCTTACCAAACAGCCTCATGAATGGCAAGTAACATCTGCTGAAATACAGGGTCACTATTTACACATTTTGTCAGCTCATGATGTCTGGTGCTCACCCAGAGGAATTGAGCAACACGGATTTCAAACTGGATGGTGTTCAGATTCAGTTCATGCTGTTATTGGACATGAAGAAAACCGGTAGGCAAAAACGCTGAATCAACATCTTGGATGGATTACAACAGAAACTAGATTTGAACATTTTGTGAAGAAACATAGGTGATGCTAGAACGTTACAGACACTTTTTATCCCCTGTATGCATTTGGAAGATGTGGTATGTAAAGCCAATGTTATCCAGATATGACCCTAATGGTGAAATGACTCCACCCAGGTCTGCCAATTTTACCCTTCATGACTCTGATGAACAGGGTTAGGGTGAACATGCAGCCTCATATGTTTCCACAGGGCAAGGTCAAGGGTCATCCGCATAAAGAGTTTGGGTTACAGACTGTGATCATTCAGCAGATTGTGTAGTGTGAGATGAGATTCAGATGAATGGAAACTATGATGGAGGTTTTGGAAGATTAATATTTGAGGGACAAAGACAACCAAACCGGTTCTGTTAGTGTTCCACCTGAAATTTAGTCAAAGATTAGCCAGCATTGAGAAATAATCTTAGTAAACTTTTGGCATTTCCATCTTGTTTGTAAATGCAGCGATGCACAAAACAAGTTTGCCACAATATTACATGCACTCTGCCTTTAAAAAAACGCAGGCGCAACATCTCATTTCCATAATAACCAATGCAATATGAGTTTTTTTTGGAGGGGGTATTAAAATTTGGCACAAATACCAGTAAATTGACAAGCACAAAACTTGTCGTGTTGCGTGATTTATTTTAATACCATACATTTGGTGTCTGAAAGGGAAAGCCCTACAAATACATACGCAATAAGGTGAACTTTCAGTGCAAATTTTTGACTGCACGTCTTAAGTAAATCCTGACAGTAGTTTTTTTTAACGGCAAGAGGTGTTTGGGCTGACGCAAGCTGTTAGTTAACCTTTTCTCCGCCATTGACGAGTTACCTAGTCAATTAAGGGAAAACGCTTCCCAGACGAGATTTAATGGTAACCTATAATTCCGCTATTATCCTCTAGGTGGTGCTTTTACCCAATTTATAAAAAACTGAAGCATACACAGCTTCAAAAACAGTAAAAACTATGTGTATGTTTTGATAGTCGTTCTGAATTTAATCTGTAATAAAAGTCCTTTACAAAAATGCAATTATTTCCGCTTTATTTTGAAGAAACCTACCCATATTTGAGAGGTGTTAAAGAAAACACATGAAGATGTTTGTTTGCTTGTTTGTTTGAATGCAGATGGTCTGTTCTTTCATTTCATTAATCTGTATGTTTATATAATTATAGAAGAACATTATCTGGAAGGCATTAAACTTTTGTGAAAATCATGAAAAAACTGACAACTTAACAAAATGCTGGCATGGAAAGAGTTAATCTAACCCTAAATTTGAACATAAGAAGTGTTTATTTGAGACCCATCACGCTCACCGTTGTGAGACATTCCCACCATCAGGCACTTCTGAAACCGACAGTATTGGCACTTGTTTCGATTCTTCTTTTGGATCTTACAGCGGCGTTCACACTTGTCATACTCCAGTTTAAGGCGAATGGTCCGTCTGAAGAAACCCTGCAAGAGAAACCAAATGACACACTTTGAGTTAACCAAACACAAGGTTATCACTTGCTTGAAATATATCTGCAGAGTTGATACTATTTTTAGTTTATGTGTTCGTATTAAACAGGCCAGAAAATGATGTACAACATGCAAACCAGACGCTTCTCTGAATAGTTTGGCAGCACATTCATACGTCGTGTCCGTCCTTGGGGTTTCCTCTCTTATAAGCATTCGTTCTGGCTTTCAGGCATGGTTACAAACATTTCAAATAGAAGCAGGGTTGACTTAATGAGGAACACGGCGCTAATATAAGAACGGTACGGTACGACCAAAACCTTATATCATGCTAAAACTGTACGGTTCATTTTACATCACAATAACATTACAGAAAAAAACTAATTCAACTGTATGTCCTGCAAATACATTTAATGTGATATAAAACTGTAAAAAGCAAAAACATTTTTCTTCACATTTTTCATGTTGGCAAAAAGATCTGCATTTACACAAATCTACGAAGACAACTAAATAATATGCTTTAGTACATGTGCTAGGCCTGTAGATGGCGATGTTACTTTGTAAATTAACACTACACACCTGCGTACACATGCAATATTTTGTAAACTTTTTAAAGCGTTAATAAACATTTTGGTTAAACTCGCACATGCCTATATAGACACAAATGCGCACGTCACCGTTAATTCAGATTTGCGTTAACGTAGTTTACACGAAGAAGACAAGATGTCATTATCAAAAACTTACACTTTGAAGCCGTCTTCAAAAAGTTTGCGCCCCAAAATGCAGTTGTTGTGTAAACGAATGGTCAAAGCGCACAAAAACTTTCCTGTTTATGGTTGAAAATGTTATTGTGTAAATGGTCCCTATCCTAGGATAGGGACGAGACGAGACGTGATTGGCACACAGACAATTTTATGTGTGAAAGGAGTATAACAAACACGGTTAACATCACTGCAACGTATAGCTACTAAACTTAACGTCTCTCTGAATCTGAAAAGAATTACAGTTTGTGACAAAAAGTGTTATTGTGCACTCGCGGCATCCCTGGAAACACCAGCGCAAAACTCCAGAGAGATTTAAAAGCACGAAATTAAGCGGCTTATGCAATCTGAAGACAAGCAGCGATTCACCAGTCGTGCAGAAGTCAACAGAAAGACTGGCAGGAGAAAACCATTTCATGTTGCTTCACTTCTGTTGAGCCATTCGGTCCCCAGAAACACTCACAGTTTCGAAAGAGAGATCAGGGAGAGAGGATGGTGGAATATGGAGGTGGAGGAGAGGTTAAGCAAAGGACACAACACGAAGGGATTTGCTCAGATGGAGGACCACAAGTTTCACGACAGCGAGCGTACGGCAACACCACACCTATCAGAGCTTTATGTCCATTTAATGACCGGTAATTATGGGGAGATACATTTTTTCACACATCGGACAAAATAAAATTCATCAGAGGCAGGGATATAAAGACCATGGGGGGGGGGGGGGGGTGAGTTCCCCCAACCCCCCCCCCCCCCCAGCAAATCGCACCATGCATACATAGTAACATACATATAAAATAGTAAAGCACTTGATTATTAATTTATTATACTGATGCCCAATACCAGTTATGTACTCGCAGTCCATTAGGTTTAAGTTTTATGGTTGAATGTTACCTTTGAATCATTTCTGACTTTGGGTTTGGGTTTAAAAACAGAAATTTAATTTGACATTTGTCACTCCTGATTAAAACACTTCATGATGCCTGTAATCTTTCTGGAAAAAGTGAAAGTGAAGAGAAAGTGACGTACTCTGTTGACCAACGTAGGGTAACCCATACTTGGAATGTGACCTTTGCATGTAACCCATCCAGTGAGTAGTGAACAGGCACGCACGCAAACACACACATAGAGACTCAAACCGGCGACTCTCGGGTTACAAGCTCGACTCTCTAACTATTAGTGCAAATAGACAGGTGCTTTATAAACTTGTTAAGCACTGTTTATATAAGAATGATGTGCAATATAAACTCTATACAGTAACAGATAGTTACTCAACATAAGCATTAAACTTTGGTTGGTAAAAACCCTTTGGAAACATTGTGCAGTATACTTACTATCAGTTTCGTTGTTACTCTTTGGATCAGAATAAAGACAAAACATTACTAAAATCACTTTGCTAACTATTTCTGAGGTACAGAAATAGAAATAGTATACAGAATTAAGCATGTGTAAAATCTAAACACATCTCGTCTCATCACATGACCTTACTTTAATCCCTCTGAGTTTTGTTTACCCTGCAGCCGTCACATAACTTACACCCAGACCGGGTGAAGACATTTTAAAGAGTTTTAATAGCAAGGTCAGGAGTTTACCAGGTCAACTGATGGTCAGGTGATAAATGAACAAAGGGCAATAAACGCTCTAAAGAAACCTCCAAACATTGTTCTGTTACAAAATGAAAATTTGGGGTGGTTTCCCGGACAGGGTTTATCCTAGTCGCATACTAACATGCATGTTTGAGCTGCCTTCATTTAAATCCATCTTGCATATATCAGTGCATATGTCTCAAGATTCACCCCAGTATTGTTTTTTGTAAGTTATGTTCATAAAAACAACTGAAATGTCCTAATATAAATAAGGCCTAGTTCTGGCTTATAAACCCTGTCTAGGAAACCGCCCTATAATGTTTAACTTATGAGTTTCTGTTTAAAGAAATATTATATCGCTTTATAACAATATATTTATAAACTTACATATATCTTCTGAAAAAAGAATGGTGTGCTATGTCCTGTATGATGCTGTTTAACAGATGTGTTAACAAAATGTACAGTTTTCGAATGAATTATTACACTACAAATTAGTATTGGGCAAAGATTAATCGCGATTAATCGCATACAAAATAAAAGTGATTTTAGGCATGCATATATATATAGAGAGAGAGAGGGAGGGCCGGGACTTTAACGCGTTAATTAAGATGAATTAATTACACAAGAAATAACGCGTTAAACATTTTTAACGCATTTTAATCGCACTTATTTTTGCACCGTGGAACATTTCTCATTGGATGAGTTTCGGCGAACCGATTATACTGGAGCACCAACTAGCGTTCATGACTTCAGACAACAACAAACCACAGTGAACATGAACGAAGAAGCTGATGAGATCGCTTTGGTTGGCCCCGTGGATGGGAATTTTTTTTTATAAAAAACGAACGGATGGAAGCGTCGATAAGAGCATGGTTGTGTGTAAGCTATGCAACAAGGAATTCACATATCACCGCAGCACAATAAAGCCTCAAATAACTTCTAAATGTTCTCAGGTCAAATATTTATATGTGATTAATTTCGATTAATTAATTACAAAGCCTCTAATTAATTAGATTAATTTTTTTTAATCGAGTCCCGGCCCTAATATATATATATATATATATATATATATATATATATATATATATATATATATATATATATATATATATATATATATATATATATATATATATATATATATATATATATATATATATATATATTTAAAAAAAAAATCTGAAATTAATATATGTATATGTACGTACACACACATATAATTTGAAAAAAACTCTTTTATTTTGTATGCGATTAATCGCGATTAATCTTTGCCCAGCACTATTTATTATTAGTAGTAGTAGTGGTAGTGGTTTTGAGGACTGTTTTTAGAATTATTATTTAGAGTAAAATCTCTAAATATTACCCCCAAATCACCTAAATCCATCGAAACTGCACAAACAATCTGTAGCAAAATTCTGGACCAAAACCGATATCTAAAAATCTGGATGCACTTGGCTCAAAAACCAAAACACGAAAATGACTTAAAAAATATTTGTATGATTTTTATAATTGTATTAATAAAAGATTTTTAGATTAATCTCTAACAACCTGTGTATCTTTGATCTGTGTTTCATCAATTAGACATAAGAGCCCTTTTCACACAGAGATTACGGAAAATGCGTCAAAATATTTGGTTTATTCACACCGCCAATGATTTTCCAGAATCTGTGCGCGTGCTCACATAGGATCTCGTAACGACAGGTGACATATTTTTTCCACAGCGTCTGAAGTTTTCTAATAATCTGTGATTTCTCTCTGGAAAAACCATGCACATGCAAGTTAGTTTATGACAAGATCATAAGAAACGCCTGGTTTGCTGTTCTGTCATGCTGGTGACTGATCTCAACTTCAGGGCAGATAGTGATAAGCTCCCTGATCTCTGCTTCAGTCCAGTTTGCTGACATTTCTCAACGTATATCCATAAAACTTCTTATTGCAATGACACGCGCGTCCTCACTACGGCACAACCCTTACGGCATTGTTTCGGCATGGTTCACACTGGATGCCTTCCGTGTATGTTACTAGATCCTCTTTACGAAGCGATCCCAGAACATTTCTAGGGTGTGGAAGCCTCTCTGATAATTTTATGGAAATTTTCTGGTGCTGTGTGAATGGGGTTAAAAATAAAACTTGTTGACACTTTGTGGTGAAACCTACGTGTTGTTTTTCTGACAGTAATATTATGACTAAGATGTCCAGAGAACAGATGTCTGTCCAACTGTTACTTTAGACATAGATATGAGTGGAAAACATGGAGACACGTCCTCAATGACCCTAAGAAAGAAACACTTCTGATAGGAGAAAGTGTACAGGGCCCCAGGGCCAAGCACTGTGTGTGTATATGTATGTATGTGTGTGCGTGATATAATGCAGAGCCTGTACTTCAGAAATGCTACCGTTTCCCTCAACCCTTCACAGAAACCCATCCGTTACTGTGAATCTTTAAAAAATGATTTAGAGTTTGATGATTTCTTAAGTTTTCTCAATAGTCAGAGCGGATGGAAAAGAGTCAATTACGACACGATGCAAGAACCCTCTGACCAACATTGTAAGCGCACTTCAGGGAAATGAATGTTCATAATTGTGAAACTGAAACTGGTGTATAGTTTTGAGTGAGTTCATCTGGTTTAGCGTCTCACCTTACACCCCTCACAGGCGTGAACTCCATAGTGATATCCTGATGCCCGATCAGAACACACACGACACTCCAGATTCAAGGTACCGGAGGTGAACTCATCCTGTCCCGCCGGACCACCATACACACCTGATGATGGGCTGGACGCTGGCGTCAATGCGTCTAAAAACAAACAGTTAAGTCATAGTACATTACGAAAAAGACTAAATTCAATCATTAACAACAAAATGTAGGCCTGTTAAACGATTAATCGCGATTAATCGCATACAAAATAAAAGTTTTTGCTTAATATGTGTACACTGTGTGTAATTTTTTGCATATATGAATACACACACATGCATGTATGCATTTAAGAAACATTTACATGTATAAATATATTGATTTAGATTTTAATATTTTTATATTATATATAAATGTAAAAAATGATACATAAATAAAGATTATTTTACATTTATACATTTATGTGTACTTCTATATACATAATAATTACAAACACAAATATATTATGCAAATACAAACTTTTATTTTGCATGTGATTATTCTTGATTAACATTTTGGCAGCCCTAATAAAATAATCTTTATTTTCCTGGAAGGCTTAAAATATAAAAATCAAAAAGATTACATTACTAAACTTCATATGTGAATACCCTCATTTAGTGTCTTATTTAGCTAAAATAAGAGAAAATTGAATTTAGTTTATATTAAGGTTTTATCCGATTAGTCGATTAATCGGAAAATAATAATAATAATAATAATTGCCTGATTAATCGATAATGAAAATAATCGTTAGTTTCAGCCCTCCATTATAAAACGCTTCAGAAAAGTGTCTTTGACCCAGTTTAAACAAAAAACATGTTTTATTGCTCAGGCAGAAGTGATTATTTCATAACTTGGCTGCACAAACTTTGATTTCTGAAGATACACACATAAGACTATATAAATACACACACATGCGTGTATTTAAAAACATTTACATAAATATATTGATTTAGATTTTAATGTTTTTATATTATATATAAATTTTGAAATATATAAATGTTTTATATTATATATAAATGTAAACAATTATAAAGATTTTTTTTTTTCATTTATACATTTATGGGTGTTTGTATATACATAATAATTACACACACAACCCAGACACACACAAATATATTATGCAAATACAAACTTTTACAGTGCACGATTTTTACAATGCACGATTGCATTCAATTAATCGTGATTAACCTTTTGACAGCCCAATAAAGTTATCTTAATTTTCCTGAAAAGCTGTTGAGTTCAACTCAGCTTCCAGAAATCTGTTTATCACAAACATTTATCAGAAATCCAGTTATGTGCTATAACCGCCCAATGTCTCAAAAATCTTTCCGTGATGTCAGGTGTTATACATTCAAATCAATAATCTCTTAATTTTTTTGTGTCTTTAATATTCTAAAATCCTCTTTCCTCAAGTTTAAATATAGACATCAAAGTTTCGTTTCTCTCATTCAATACCGAGCGCCTAAGGTAGCATTTACATTTGGTGAAACCTGTTCTTAATTCTTGTAACATGACTAAAAACGTGTTTTTCCACGAAAAGGTCACATTCCAGCAGGTTTGTATAGCATTCTGGGTGTGTGCTTCGTACCTAACGCAGTGGAACTCTCTGAACCCGATCCGAGACCCGATGACTGATTCTCTGTCATCTCGATGGTGCTGAGCGCATCCTCATCGATGGATTGAGAGATATCCTGAAGATCTTCAATACCACCAATAAAGTCTCTGCACAAAGGGCTGTCCAACACGGAGTCATCCAGCGGTGATGGGGGATTGTAGTGTCTCTCCATGTCTACCATACTGGCGGACAGGAACAGAGCGCATATCACACATCAGCCTGAACACAAAGAGGAGAGTAACATGAAGATGTTAAAGATTGAAAAACTTAACAGGACTGAAACAACATGAGAGGGAGCAAATATGTAGTACTGTGCAAAAGTCTTATGCTGCGTACACACCAAACGCAAAGCATTGCGGTCCTCATTCTAGATTACTCGCAGAATTGAATGTAAATATATCGCTTGAGTTGAAGATTTTCGATTTGCGCAAATAGCACGTTTTCACGACAATCACATGGCCCAATGTGTATCATTCACAACGCCCTATGCAACTTTGTGTCATTCACGTCTTTCCATTGACTTATGTAATCTACTTTGCGCAAATTGTTGAATTTGCATTTGGTGTGTAGGCCCCAAACATTTGCATGAAACGAAGTTAAATCCCGCAAGTAATCTAGATCGGGGAACGCGATGCAAACGCAAATTCAACAATTTGAGGCTATTCACCTTAAACATGTCTTTGCGAAAGTTGGAAATATTTGCATGACACGAAGTTAAATCTTGCGAGTAATCTAGAGTGTGGAACGCGATGCTTAACATTTGTAGTGTACCGCCCCAAACATTTGCATGACACAAAGATAAATCCCACAAGCATTCTAGAGCAAGGAACGCAATCCTTCGCATTTGTAGTTATTGCCCCCAAAATTTGCATGACACAAAGTGAAATCCCGCGAGTAATCTAGAGCGAGGATCTCAATGCTTCGCATTTGGAGTGTATTCCCCAAAAATTTGCATGACCAAAGATAAATCCCGCGAGTAATCTAGAGCGAGGAACTCGATGCTTCGCATTCAGAGTGTACGCCCCAAAAATTTGCATGACATGAAGTTAAATCCCGCGAGAAATCTAGAGCGAGGATCTTGATGCTTCGCATTCAGAGTGTACGCCCCAAAAATTTGCATGACACGAAGTTAAATCCCACGAGCAATCTAGAGCGAGGAACACGATCCTTCACATTTGGAGTGTACGCCCCCAAAATTTGCATGACACAAAGTTAAATCCCGCGAGGAATCTAGAGCGAGGAACTCGATGCTTCACATTTTTAGGCTACATCCCAAAAATTAGCATGACACAAAGTTAAATCCCGCGAGTAATCTAGAGCGAGGAACTCGATGCATCGCATTTGTAGTGTACGCCCTCAAAATTTGCATGACACAAAGTTAAATCCCGCATGCAATCTAGAGCGAGGATCTCGATGCTTTGAATTTGGAGTGTACGCCCCAAAAATGTGCATGACACGAAGTTGAATCCCGCGAGTAATCTAGAGCAATAAACTCGATACTTCGCATTTGTAGTGTATGCCCCAAAAATTAGCATGACACAAAGTTAAATCCTGCGAGTAATCTAGAGCGTGAAGTAATTTCTTAAACGCAAATAGTCATACGCTATATGAAAATTGCAATGGTATGCAATAACTGAATGACTTTAAAAAGTTAAAAAATATAGGTCAATTACTTGACATTTCAGCTGCATACATTCAACCAACAAACTGTTCACACATACGACTCAGCGTTGCAGTGTTTAACAAAAGTGTAACAAATAAGCGTTTTTCTAATATAGCAGCCCTGCAAAAAAGCTTTGTGTTGTCTGCCATCGCTCCAAATTGTAGCTTTTTCAGCAATAGATTTTTTAACTTTCCCCAAAATATCCCTGAATTGAACATCTACGTCACATCAGTGACACAAAGACAAACACTGAGAGTAAAGCGAGGTCATGAGGATCTTAAGCTTTATTGTGGACACTGAAAAGACAAATGCACATCTGTGAAGTATCACTACAGGCCTATTTTCAAGTCATATTAGGGTTTTTCATGCTATGCTGCTTTACTATAACATACTGTATGGGGCTTATTTGAAGATCACATGACTTTAAACATGACATCAGCATGTGCACTAATAAAAACACCCTGTGGCACTACTAGTACAATGATGGTATTAAATAATTGCAAGTACTTTATGGCAATTTTAGATAACCGTGTAGACTTATGAATGTCAACTGATTTTATTATTGATTAGTTGGTATGTAACGTCAACACCGTCGGACAGCGGGGACACAATTCTGTGGATAAATTTATTTACCAGCACATCCCTGTAAACTCAATACGTTTAGGTTATTATTATTTTGACATTTAAGATTTAAGATTCAAGACTTTATGTGTCAATAAACAGTTGCCTGTAAAACAAAATATTGCCAGCAAGACCACAAAGGTGCCAATTAGTGCAAGTGCAAAAACATATTTATCAAAATATAAATTAACAACATCATTAATTGTATATAATAATATATAAAATATGTTATTTATATATAACTTAAAAGATGTATTACTATTTAAAAGCTGCATAAACTTTTTATATAAGGCTTAAAATATCAATATCAAAAAAGATTATATTAGTAAAACTCTGTAGTAGTGTGTGGCTTTTGTACTTTTAAAAGTTCACTTCTACACATGAATACCCTAATTTAGTGCTATAATATGAGAAAAATCTAATTGAGTAAATATTTATGTTTTTAACCGATTAATCGGTTAATCAAATAATAACAATAATCGCCCGATTAATCGATAAAGAAAATAACCGTTAGTTGCAGCCCTCTTTTATAAAACGCTTCAGAAAAGTGTCTTTGACCCAGTTTAAACAACAAAAAAAAAACTTGTTTTATGGCTATTTCCATGATAATGTAAGACTTATGACAAATAAAGGTCTTGGATGTAATGCAGCTAGTTCAACGTGCACCGCTACACGCCTGTGATCAGCTTCACCACATGCATACAGCACGCCGCACGTCCGGCTGGGACGCACTGTTCCCCGTCTATTGACCTGGCACGGGCACGAGGTCATCAAAGAGAGGACGGCTGCTGGCCACAGACCCTGCAGGCATTACGCCAGGGCATTTCCAAAACAGAAACCCTGGTAGCCGTCTCCTGGCTGTGATATCACTTCTGTATCTATTCCAGTTACAAAGCCGTATCCACATTTCTATATTATATTCTAACACCTTCCTACTTTTAAAGTGTTATAATAGTGTATTCATCTAATAGTCATAAGCAGAGCGGATTAGCCATTGGTTTAGGTACAGGGTCTGGCACGGCCAAGGACAAACTTAGTGAATCAATAACAACCTCTGCCTGCGGCATTATTAATAGAGCAGATTAAAACTGAATTATTAGGCAAGACAGACATACAAACATACATACACACACACTGTGTCAGATATTTCTCCAACCCTTTATCATCACCAGTTTTATATATCAGCAAAAACTGAGTGATGACTGCCGAATGAGTCACATACACGGAAAAGTACTTATCACCCAGCAGTGCTTGGTTGCTAAGATTTGACGTGTCTCGTTTCTGGTTGCAATGCACAACACGGTTTGACCTCGGTCATGGGCTGGGATGGGTGGGTTGACAACAAAACCAGACACCAAAACAAAGTGACAGAGTTGACACACTTCTCATGTTAACATCAGTGTGAGAATGTAAAGATGTACACAATATAAAATCAACAAGTCAAAACTGCAGGGAAGTGATTTCATCCAAGATTCAGATTACATTCACGCATTTACGTGTTTATTTAAAGGTACATTTTATCAGTATCAGACTTAAACCCTTTCATCATTAAATCAACTCACAGGGTTGACAACAAAGCAAAACAAGACATCTGGATTGTGAGCTACTAGATGAAGAAATCAGGACTTCATTGTGTTCAACAGCTCATTTCTCTCTCACGTCTTCACGATCATTATCTTACAATCAGTCTTGACACATCAGATAGATTAACCCAGATAAGTTCAGTACTGTCTATCATCTCAGATTCAACTTACAGTAAGACTACAGTAGCTTACTGTACTGCAGGAAGCAGCAATGCAACTAAGGCTGCAAAACGATTAATCGCGACTAATCGTTTGCAAAATAAACGTTTTTATTTACATTATATATGCGTGTATACTGTGTATAATAATTATGTACATATAAATACACACGCACACAGGCGCACACGCACACACACTTATTATACACAGTACACACACAAAAACTTTTATTCTGCAAACGATTAATCGCGATTAATTTAATCTACACTGTACTAACCTAAAAAAAGACAACAAATCCAGCATTAATGGTATTTTGAGGTTTGGGTACTGTGGTGATACCATAGTAACCCTAGTTACAGGATCGATATTGTGTTAAGGTATAACATACATGTTGATGGTTAGATTTTAGAAGGACAAAAAGACAGGTGTGCAGAACAGAAAACTGCTCAGCTAAACCTGAAAGTCCTGTTTGAGAAAAATAAACAGAAAACATTCCTCATTCTCTAACAGGAGAGAGAAAGAGAGAGAGAGAGAGAGACAGTGAGACTCTTTTATTCTTTAAAAGCTAGTAAACATTTCAGAGAGACAGGCAACGGTAGCACAACATGTTCTAGCATGTGAGGGAATTTCTCGTAATGATTCTAGAACAGACAGACAAACATAATCTAATATGGAAACTTAAAAACAATGAGTAATACCCCAATGTCAGTTCTGATCTTTAAATATTTTAAAAATATATATACAAATAATGAAGTACTGAATGGCCTTGGGAAACACTGTCAGGAATGTTTAAATAAAAATGAACATTCTGCAAAATAGTGACTAAATTATTTAGGATTTTAATTGCAGAAATATATTTTCACAAAAACACCTAAATATAGGGCTGGGCGATTAATTAATTAATTAATTTTAATAAAATCTTCAAATTGTGTAGAAATGTTGCTTTTTTAAATGCAAGTTATAGAGCCGTAGTGCACGCACAAGCTGTGCATGTAACACAGAATCTGAGCCTTGCGATTCAGAATCGATTTCAGACAGACATTTTTAATATCTTTTTTTTTCATTGGGAAACGTGATGTATCGCCACAGCCCTACCTAAATCTTTCACAAAGTCCCACATCATTGTACAGGTCCATTACAATACAATTTTGAACCATCAGCTGTTTACCATTAAAATTACAGATGCACCGATCGGCCTATAATCGGTTTCGGCATATAAACGCATTTTTTTGCGTGCAAGTTTGCATGTTCAAGCAGTTTCGCAGTTTTCTTTTACCCTATTGGTGCACACGCTTGTCAACATGAAACGTTGAATATGATTCGTCAGTCATTGTTAGTTCCGCCTACGCGCGATTGAACTGAATTTGAAAATAGCAAGTCGCAAATCATCAAGTTTAACAGCCTTTCCACGATGACATCTGCTTATGCCTGTTTACTTTTGGAGACAGAGACTATACATCACTCATGGAAATGTTGGATTACTGAGGACATCTTTTCAAACGTTGTCAAAATGAAATGAGCACTTATTACTTTGATAAGACGTCATGCTGTGTCAAAGACTGTTCTTCACCACATACTGTATAAAACATATAACGTTACGCTCATCGATGATAAATGCTCGTCTGAGAAATGTATTTCTGTTTTTCTTTGCGCGAAGGGACATATTATGATCAAAGATATTGGACTTTGTTATTATGATCGAGACTTTCTCTATCTTTAACCAGAAGCCCCGTCTCAGACTAATACAATAGGACATCTAAAGGTGAGTTCAGACATTTTCTTAATGTTAATAGTGGTGTCATTACTATTTACAGTTTATAGTCAGGAGTATTACTCCAGTCAACTATTTAAGGGGGCAGACTCTGTGTTGTGTCATAGACTGTATGATTTACTGTTTTTGGAATAAAATGTACACTTAAATGACAACACATGCGATTTTGTATTGCGCCATGTTGTTTGATGGCCATTTTCTCATTAAATAACAATCTCTCAAACGAGTTCTTTAGTAAAATCAAATCACTAACGTTACCTGTTGAATCTGTCGTATCCTATGACGCTTTCACATCATGCATTTTGCTGATGAGGAATGACAAATCATTGTTCGGAACTATGTTCACGTAACGTAAATAACGTAAAAACTAATTCCTTTACTAATCCAGTTTATATTGAGTTCTGTGTTTTCAAGTGGATTAATAATTTGGTGTGGCACTGCCCATAGACTGTATAAAACAGGCACAGCCCCACCTGCCCATATACTGTAGACAAGCTACTGTTGGTTATTTATAAGTTGTTTTATAATTTTGGCTAAGGTAGCTTGCACACCAGCGTTTTTAAACGCGGCTGAAAACGCCTGGAGGACGCCAAATACCAGCAGTTTTTTCAGCCTAGCGCTTTGGTTGCTGTGATACTTGAGCTGTGAGCCGGTTGGTTGTTGTGATATTTGTCCCGCCCTTCGTCCACTGTGATTAAACGGCCGTGTGAGAACTTACATTGACGAGCTGAGCTTTTTCAATAAATGGACAGCTGCTGGCTGTTTGAAAAACGCCATGCTTCCATTGGGAAAAAAACATACGCCCACCACGGGCGTAAAAACTTTGTTGTGCACGCCCCCAGTTTATGTACATTCTATGCTTTGCCCACCCTGTTTTATAAAGGCCCACCCACTTAAACATTTCTGGCTTCGCCACTGGGGCACTGATGTATTTTAAGATATGTCAGTGCAAGTTGTTTTCAGTTTGGACAGCTCTTACATTGATTTTAATCTTGGACTAGTCTAATTCCTGTCCGGGAAACGTCCCTATGTGTGTTTGGTTATCCAATATGACTTAAAAATGTTTGATTGGTTTTCATCCACCAAATAATATTGTATCCATTTTGGTTTGCATTAAAACCAATGCAAATTCCCATTAAAAACCATTAAGAACCAGAACAGAATAGAACCAAAAGAAACCATTACAGTTTCCATTTACACCAATGCAATTCCCATTAAATGCAGAAAATCAACAGAAGAATGAAAGCACAACATGAACTCAAAGACCCTCGCAGCAGGTACTGTATAGGATTATGCAACATTCAGAGGTGAAAAAAACGTTTCAATTCAGCTTAAGAAGAAACCGCTAACCTGCAGCGAGTATGATGGTCATTTGTAAAACAACACAGTTTGGAAAACTCATCCACATTCCTTCATCTCATGGCTCTGATACAGGTACTGCTGGATGTGTGTCATATTACAGAGACGCCTCTGCATACATCTGTATCTGCCGTTTACACAGGTTTCTCTGTAAAAACAGCCTGAAGATTCACAATTCTCGGGTCAAAACTGCACTTTATCATATGATTTAATATCATAATCTCAGTCATTCATGAAATCTGCAAGGAGTCGATAAGTCTGACATGTTTTCTTGTAAATAAGCATCAGGCTGTTATGTCTAGGTTCAGTCATTTCTCTTTAATGGCAATGAAAAGGTTATTAGTGAGTAATTTAAATGCCTTGTTTTCACAAATGTCACTTTACTGTGCATTCAGACTGCCACCGGCGAGAGCGTCAATAAAAGCTCTGGCTGCCCTGACAACGACGCTAAAAAAAAGTTGTAGTGGACGCTCTGACGCTCGAATGCATTCTCTGAACTCCTCTCAGGCGGAGGTTTCCGCCTTCCGATTGGTTGCTGGTGAACATTTCCGCCTTCCGATTGGTTGCCGCCAAACCGCTTCATATCTCATTACCATAAAGTTGAGCTGATTTCAACTCTCCTCGACGCTCACGCTGTACATGACGCGCCGCGCCGCTGCTCGCCGGAGCTCGCCGCCGGCTCTCATTGAAAATTAATGACTTCCGGCCACTATGACGCTCCAGCCGGTGGCGGTCTGAATGCACAGTTAGTCATTTGTACACTTTTGGTGTACAAATGTGACTTTCGCTGCAAAAGCCTCTAAGGGCATGCAAGCTTTTTGGCAAAAATCGCCACTTTTAAAAAGTCTCTCTTCACTGTCCTTTCTGAATAAAGGTAAAATAAAAAAGGCTTATATCCTAATATATTCAGAAAATCTCCTTTTCAGTAAAAAAGATGGATGCTGTCGTTCATCCAACTCTTCTTCTGTAAACTTAGAGGATTTTGCTGAAATACCAACGTGGCCTAACGGATTTTGGCAACAAACCAGTATTTCTGAATGGCATGAGGCAGGGAATAAGTGGATTTACAGTAGAGCTGTCAAACAATTAATCGTGATTAATCGCATTCAAAATAAAAGTTTGTGTTTGCATAATATATGTGTATGTTCACAATGCATGTTTAAATTTAAGCAACATGCTATTTGTATATAAATATATAAATATTATATAAATAACATGCTATATATATATATATAAATATATAAATATAAACGCACGCACGCACACATAATAATTACACACAGTAAACACATGCAAACACAAATTTTTATTTTTTATGCGATTAATCTCAATGAATCGTTTGACAGCCCTAATTTGAAGTGCAATTATTTAATGTATAATACATGCCGAGAGCATTCGGTCAATATCATTATCTAGTTTTTGACAGAGGTGGCGTTTAGTGGCTTTTGCATCTGAACTCTTCATATATGGATATACAGTATATGCACAAGTATCGAGCAGCTGAAGAAAGTATGTCAAATTCAACACAGATCAGACAGTAAAAGCAGATTAGTGGAAACCTGCGGGACGCTGAGACGCTCTTGTAAACAACAGATGAAGCTCTGCCAAACACAACACACGCTCAGCACAGCTGATACAGCAAAAGATGATCAACATTAAATCACATTATTATCTCCTCAATCCTCAATGATCCAGAAAAGTACTGTGGCTGTACAGTGATCATATCAGATGATATCCCAGATTCATCTAGTAACATTATTTTGCACATAATTCAGACACATTAGCTCTTGTGTTTCTATATAACTCAGAAAAAACGAATCTGTGTTATTATCCAACCCAAAAGTTCAATGTGTTGGGACTCAGACAGGTGGAAGCGCATTAACACCTGCTGTGATCAGACACAGATTTGTTAGTAGTTTAGGAGATCTGTGATTACATGCATGCCTTCAAACTGCGTATTAAACCGTAAAAATATAAAAAAATATTTTATTGACTCCCACCCAGCTGGTAACATGCCACCAAAAGAACCCAACACATACTAGTAGACCCACAGAGACCATTATAGTTTCTATTACAACCAATGCAACTCCCATTATAACCAGTAAATCCAATAAATCTCAACACAGTACTAGTGGAGAACCAAGAGAACATTAATAAGATTTCTATTTAAACCAATGCAACTCCCATTTAAAACCAGTAAATGCAATTCATCGCAATACATTATAAGCAGAGAAGAGAACCCAAAAAGAACATTATGGTTCCTATTAAAACCAATTCAACTCCCATTATAACCAGTAAATACAACAAAACCACACACATTACTAGTGGAGAACCAAAAGAGAACATTATGGTTCCCATTAAAACCAATGCAACTTCCATTTAAAACCAGTAAATCCAATTAATCCCAACCATTACAAGTAGAGAACTAAAAGAGAACATTATGGTTCCCATTAAAACCAGTGCAATTCTCATTATAACCAGTAAATCCAACAGTACCCAACAGAGAACCATAAGAGAACATTATGGTTCCCATTAAAACCAGTGCAATTCCCATTATAACCAGTAAATCCAACAGTACCAAACAGAGAACTATAAGAGAACATTATGGTTCCCATTAAAACCAGTGCATTTCCCATTGTAACCAGTAAATCCAACAGTACCCAACAGAGAACCATAAGAGAACATTATGGTTCCCATTAAAACCAGTGCAATTTTCATTATAACCAGTAAATCCAACAGTACCAAACAGAGAACTATAAGAGAACATTATGGTTCCCATTAAAACCAGTGCAATTCCCATTATAACCAGTAAATCCAACAGTACCAAACAGAGAACTATAAGAGAACATTATGGTTCCCATTAAAACCAGTGCATTTCCCATTGTAACCAGTAAATCCAACAGTACCAAACAGAGAACTATAAGAGAACATTATGGTTCCCATTAAAACCAGTGCATTTCCCATTGTAACCAGTAAATCCAACAGTACCCAACAGAGAACCATAAGAGAACATTATGGTTCCCATTAAAACCAGTGCAATTTTCATTATAACCAGTAAATCCAACAGTACCAAACAGAGAACTATAAGAGAACATTATGGTTCCCATTAAAACCAATGCAATTCCCATTATAACCAGTAAATCCAATAGTACCAAACAGAGAACTATAAGAGAACATTATGGTTCCCATTAAAACCAATGCAATTCCCATTAGAACCAGTAAATCCAACAGTACCAAACAGAGAACTATAAGAGAACATTATGGTTCCCATTAAAACCAATGCAATTCTCATTATAACCAGTAAATCCAACAGTACCCAACAGAGAACCATAAGAGAACATTATGGTTCCCATTAAAACCAATGCAATTCTCATTATAACCAGTAAATCTAATACATCTCAACACATTACTAGTGGAGAGCCAAGAGACATTTAAGATTCCTATTTAAATCAATGCAACTCCCATCAAAACCAGTAAATCCAACATAACCCAACACATTATTAGTGAAGTACCAAGAGAACATTATGGTTCCCATTAAAACCAATGCAATACTCATTATAACCAGTAAATCCAACATAACCCAAAACATTATTTTTGAAGAACCAAATGAACATTATGGTTCCACTAAAACCAATGCAATTCCCATTATAACCAGTAAATCCTATAAATCTAAACACATAACTAGTTGAGAACCAAGAAAACATTACAGTTTCAATTATAACCAATGCAATTTCCATTACAAGCAGTTAATCCAGTTTAAAAAATGATATAACAATGAGTGAATGTTGTGTCTTATCGGGCCCGTGATCAGATCAAACTTACAAACACAAACAAACGTCAGACTCTTACATTCATCTCTCACCTTAACTCGCACAAGTCATCGCGCGTCAAACATCGCGTCCCGGAGCGTCAGTATGCTGCTCGCGGAGCTGTCAACGCGAACAGACCGCATTTATATCACATTTATAAACATCGCGTCTGCGTGCAGTCCGTCTCGCCGCTCCGCCGCTGTCAAACTGCTGCGCTCGCCCTCACGCGCCGTCCGGAAACTGCGTCATGACGGACAGATGATCGTGCACGCTCGCACACACCCCCAGACACACCTCAGCGCTCAGCCAATCAGAGAGCGATGCGCTTCTGCGGGCGCAGGACGCCCCCTAACCTGCGCACACATCCTGTACTGTACTGCGAGAAATGCTTTAAATGTTTGGAAAGGACATCGCTGAGAACTACAGTTAATATTTAATGCTATTACACAAAAAAGACTGCAGGATTAAATGCAATATTGCACTGAATATGTTGCAAACAAACATGATTAAATAATTATAATGCTTTGCAAGTGTTGCACGTGCACATACTGTAAGATTAAAAGAATAATGCAATTCAATTTTGCAGTGCAGATGCTGTGAACATTATTATTATGCAAAGCAGGTGTTGCGCGTAAGTTTAAAAGAATAATGCAATTCAAGTGTGCAGTGCAGATGTTATGAACAGGGTAAAATAATCATAATTCAATATTGCAATGCAAATTAACCACTGTAAAGCTAAAATTATAATAAAACTGCAATGCAGATGATGTACACAGACTGTGAAGCTTGAATTAATAAATATAACTGCAATGCGATATAAAACAGCATAACACAATGTAGTCTATAAATGAAAAAAAAGAGATAAATCCAGTCAAATGCAAATTAAATATAAAAATATTAAATATTTCTTTAAATACAGTTATTATTGAACATCAGTTGTAGTTGTTATCAAACAAAATCTTTAAAACAGATTTTCTTTATTCAAAATGTGTTGTTTTTTTGTGATGAAACAAACCTGTTCTTTATAAGATCTGTGCATGGTGTGAAGACATTTTGACTTTGAGTTTTTAATACCTATTATTGAACTCATAATTTTAATAATGATGTCATGAAGTATTACAGTCTGGTTTCCCCATCAGGCTTTAGAAACACTGACAGATGTCCATAATCAAATCTTTCTGTCCATCTGCAAAATGAAACAAAATAGATTTTTGGAGAATTGCAAAGTGCTTTTATATAAAAAAAAGAGAGAGAAAGAGTACACGCTGTCTTAAAGCTAAAATATATAACAAATAAAACATACACATATCATTTATCATTCACCCATGTGTGCTTATCCACACCATCCAAGTTTTAATCCGAGTTTAGTTTTATGTATCTGTTTGACCAAAGATGCACGTGCACAGTAACAAGGTAAGGCAAAGAAATGTGCATTTAGATCATTATCTAAATGTGTATTACATTTGCTGATAAATATGTATGACATCATCCTCTGTTATACCCAAAAAGCTAATTATTATAAACTATCAAAGAATAATCACAAATGAGATTTTTAAATGTTTTACTTCTTTTTAATCTGAGAGCTTCAGATAAGATCTCAACAACGTCATACTGAGCTCACAATTTGCCAAATCTCTTCCAATAAAGGTTAGAATAAACTTAATAGATTTGCCAAATCATATGATTTGAGTTTGCAGTCCACATAGCCCAACATCTATCATTATTTCTAATTAATTTAACCTTAATAACAAACAGAGATTTCCAAAAACAAATATAGTTTGCAGAACAACATGAAGTAGAAGCATTTGATAACTCTTCAATAATTTATAGCTCCAATAAAACCCCAAACGGCAATAATATTACTATATTTTTAAACATGGCTTGTGTTCAAATGCTTTGTAAGGTCACTGTACATACTGTACATGTTAAAATCAAGCCTGTACTTCAGTTTTTTGGGAGAGCTCCAGCCCTCCAGAGGTCCTGCCAGTCGCCCTGTTCCTGCCCAGCACCCAATATCTCATGACGGCTCTGAGCTCTCTGGAGTTTGTCCAGAGGAGAGGACTTCACCTTGATCCTTCATGCGGATGGCATTTTGTTGCAACACACCCTGAAATCTCCTTCCTCTGGGGAAGATTTCATTCCATGCCGAAATTTATGTCTGGAAGATTTCTCAACTCTGAGTCCTGAGTATTTCCTCAAAACACTTTTGCAATAAAATGAGTTAAGTTGGATGGGACACTCCTGTTTGCCAACCTGTCGACTGGCCTCTATGAACTGTAAAAACATTTCAATAATAAGTAATATAAAAGAGTGAAAAAATGCTCACAGTTTGTTGACAGCACATTATAAATAGGCCTATATATTTTCACTATAAAAATGTTTCTGAGAATTAAATGTATATTATTTACAGTAGTATTTATTAGTATATATTTTTATACCTGTGTGTTTTCTAAAGTTTTGAAACCAAAATCAATTGAAGATTTAAGATACATTTTGACACTGCATGTACTACAATGCAAAACCCAAGTCATTTAAAAATCTTGCAAATAAAATATAGCTTATTCAGCAAAAGCTGAAAAAGGAACATTTTGAACGAGATTGTAAGATGCTGAAATAATCATCGAGACTTGCATAATTTTGGTTGAACGATCAGTTTTGCAAAGCACTTCTGAAGCACACAACTGGGAAAACAAACTTATAAAAGCTTCACAGAGGCAGCCATTTGGAAAATCAATCATTTAAAATATTTCTTAACAAAAGATAAATCATATTTATGTATTTCCATTTGTGAAGACCAAACCAATAGCGTTTAATTTGTTACAACTATACTTAATGTCAACAGATTTATTAACATGTCACAATAACAAGATGTATAAACTGTATGTATCTAAACGGTTGCCGTGATTTCACCAAGTAAGATGTGATCCTGGATCAACGATACCCCAACCTACCCTTAACTCAAACCCTAACCATTTTAAACCCTCAAATTAGTGTGAAATAATAGTTTGAGGATTATTTCTTAAAAGCCCCTAACCCAATTCTAAACCTAAATCTAACATGCACACTAATCGTAATCGTGCAATCTGATTGGTTAATGAAAATGTTGATCCAGGACCAACAATGGGGTTGATCCAGGATCACATCTTACTTGGTGAAATCACGTTCACCGTATGGGTCCTCTGTTAGTAGTTAAAAACGAATTACGTTTTTTTGGCATATTTGGAATCTAATTTATTGACTAAATATAAACATGATATCAAACATTTCCTAAAAATAGCACAGCAAACTTTACATGATCAATGCCTTAACTAAAAAATTCCTGGGGAGTCACGAAACTGTAAATAATCTAGGAAATATTGTGGATCAATTGACAGAAATACATTTTATAAATGTGGTGCAAAATGTTAATATATTTTAATAATGTCTATAAAACTAAAGTGCATCAGAATCACAGTTAACCCCTTTATTTTGTTTTAACCCAAATAAATAAGTACACTCAACCTAAACCCTGAAAAATGTCATTTATTACTCAAGTGTTTTAGTTTAATGCATGAATTGCATGATTTCTCTCATGCAACAAGACATTTTGAGTTGAATCAATTTATTTTAACTTATTTAAATCTCTGGATTTAAAATGTTTACCCATCATGCATTGCAGCATGCAAAAAGGAACTGCTACTGTTATATGAGTGTTGTTTGTGTCTTTATTTATACTACTGCAGAAGTTTTTGTTATCAATGTTTATTATTTTTGTCTTTTCACTTCATGAGATTTCATTACTGTCATCATTATTGAGACTTGTGTGTGTTGAGGTCTCTGTGTAAAGCTGAAACCTTTCCTTTACTTGATGTTACTTTTGCTTTACAAGGTGGTCTTTTTTAAGAGGCAAAGATTGCAGAGTTTCTTAAGTTTTATAAAAATATGTAAAAATAATAAGACATGTGGATTAAAGTTTCTCATATTGTTATCCGAGCATGTTTTGTTAATCTAAACAAATATATTGCTGGAATGACACATTTTATGTTCAGTGAACAAAAAATAAAAATTCCTGTCTGGCAATCTTAAGTAGATTTAACTTAAGTTACTGCAAAATTACAATTTTTAAGGCAGCAAACCTGTTTTTTTTTAAATCTATATCCTGTATTTGCATAATACACTATAGTCAACATTTAAAGTTGATCAAAAAAGTTATTCAAAGTTGTCCTAAGACGAAAACATGCATCAGATCAGATGTGCTCCCACAGTAGTCACTTTATAGTAGTCAAAACATATCTGTATGCATTTAGTGAATGAGCACTATGCTGCGTCCGACCAGATTGCACTATATTTTATATGCACTATTTTAATTATTTTGTATTTCTCTTGTTTTTATTGTTATTTTTAACTGTTTAAAACATTGTTTTCTCATTTCTATGTAAAGCACTTTGAATGACCTCTGTGTATGAAATGTGCTATACAAATAAACTTGCCTTGCCTTGCCTTGCCTTGCATTGTTCAAAACACAAAGACAACTTTTATGAAAGGTTTTGATTAATTTCAAATGTTGACAAGTGTACAGTATAAAAGCAGGTAAACTGGAAGAATATTAATATCTTAAATATGGCACAATAGCATTGAGATAAAAATTGAAATAAACATCGAAGAGAAGTATAGCATTAACTTTAAATCAGACTTTAAAAAAAAACTTTTATAAAGCAACAATCTGGTATTTTTTATACATAAAGGAAAGAATAACGGAAGACAGTTTGCGTATGAATGAAACATTTAGAGTTTTATATTATAAAGTTGGCAACAAATTCAAGAGCAAAATGTTCAGGATTTTCATAAAAAAATAATATTTGGGAATGATTTTTCATAATGACCAGCAGATGTCGCCATGTGCTCAGTTTTCATGACTGTTGCTGATGATATTGCACACATTTAGCACATCAGCACATTTACATTCATACAACTAAGCGCCATTTTACAGAAAAGCAGAATTATTTTCAAGTTATAAACACAAATTTAAAGAGTGCTGTTTTGTTGCTTTTTCAAGAAATATAAATAAAACACGTATCAAATAAACAAAATCTGAGTGTCATTACAGAGATTTTTCTTTACAACACTTTGTTAGAAAAAATTTACAAAAGTTGTCACTGGGACGGTACTTTTAAAAAAATCCTGCCCCCCCGGTGCATCCCTCTAGGTCCCCCCAAAGAAAATGTATGACATACTAACAACTTAAAATTTGAGTTAATAAACTATACATTGTAGTGCTGTTGGTTAGTAGCCTTATTTTTCTGAGGTTTAATTACACAGAATTCATGATAAATTAATGTATTTTATCAAATGTCATAAAATTGGGCCCCCCGGCACCATGTCGTGCCCCCCAGAGGGCCACTGGCCCCAGTTTGAGAACCACTGCTATAACATGTCATGTACTATACAGATATGTAGTCTACCTTTGAGGTACCAATATATATCTTTTATGTACAAAAGTGTACTAATTGAAAAGGTACCGCCCCCGTGACAACTTTTGTACATGTACCCCTATTTCTGAGAGAGTATGAGACTAAAGTATTTCAACAATAATGCAATAATGTTTAACTTTTTAATGTCCCTAAAACATTTTTTGGGAAATGCCTAACTAACCCAAAAACTATAGTTCCCATTACATTACATTTATGCTTTTGGCAGACTTACAGTGACAATGTATAGGCCTCAAGGCACATTCATGTGATCAAACTCACAAACCTTTGTTAACGCAACCTGTAGCTCAAGTTAGGAGTGCTCTGCCTTGCCAACAAAAATTTTTAAGTATTTTTCATGTAATATTTTCTAAATAAACACCAATTTACACAAAACATTTTCATTTTTTAACTCTTTGTTTAATATTGTGAGATGGATTGACGGCTTTTCCTTTCTTAATGATCTGGGATAAGACAAAATATATACTGTACAGCCATCATTAAAAATCTATAAAGAATGCTGGCAAACTTTTAATATGACTTTTGAATTAAAAAATAAAAAGTTAAGACTTTGTAGAGACATGTTGATATTTGTGTATGTAGTATGTAATGTGTAGTAATGATTTTCTTTATAAATCAAGCAATGTGCAATAAAGACAACACAAAAAGTCTTTATAAGACATTTATTGAAGATCAACTCAGAGTAGATAGATATTAATGATGTTCTTGATCTACTTGACAAAAAACTTCCTATATCAGTAAACTGATCAAGTACGGAGTTACATTAATATTTTGTAAGATAATCTGTATGTACCTTTATATCCGGATGGCATTGGAGACGTCGGCGTCCTCTGCAGTGGCTGTATCGCTGCCCTCCAGGGAAGGCAGTAGGTTGTATAGTTACCTCCTGATGGGGCAAAATCACTACCCTGAAACCACACAACCTACTACCTCACCCTGTACGAACATCAGGAACAACCCGAACCATCCCATAATCAATCAATCAATCAATCAATCCAAACTAACCACTCAAACAACCCCCGGTATATAAGCATCAGAAGAACCCAGACACATTTCACACTTCATTCACTTTTAATGAGAAATAAAGCTGATGAAAGAGGTTGACTGCTCACAGGTTTCACTTCTGGAGTCTGCATGGCTTGAAAAGGAAAATGATGATGATGAAGATATTACAGCCTCTTCAGGAAAGACAGTAAGTTGTATAGTTATCTAACAGGAAGTATATCACCCCACAACTATACAACCTACTACCTCACCCCAAAGGACAGTCTGACACCCGGACAGAAGCCGATCCGCTGTGAATACAATACATCTTACACCACACAGATAAAAACACACAAAGAGTTTTCATAGAAAGATTTCTGACTGGTTTCCTTGTGAAAGTCATTTTATAACTACTGTATAAATAAAATAATGATAGAAAACAAAGTCAACAGGAAAACACTGAAAAAACCTCCTACTCAATATCTTGAACAAAACTGTTTGTCTTCATAAATGTTTTCTTCTCCGAACAGTCCGATCATACAGAGACCACTATTCCCCATCCAATCTATTTCTTACTAATACAATTTAGTCCCGCCCTAAATTTTGTCCTCATTAAACTCAGAAATGTTGAACTACTACAAGTCAAATGTGTTGTAAATAGCAACTTTCATTGACAGAACCTTTCATAAAATCATCAGCTTTCATATGTTCAGGAAATTTTCATATTTGCTTTCATACGCTGTTGTTTTTAAACAAATCAAGGTGTAATCCATGTCTTTTGTCCATCTTCATCTTCACAGGTTTGTTTCTCCACATTCACACTTAAAAGGGAAAACAACATACAATAGGATTAATGTCAATGTCTACACTGCAAAAAAATACTCGTTTACTTAATATTTCTGTCTTGTTTTCAGTACAAATATCAAAAAATTCATGAGCAAAATGAACTAAGAAAATAAGTCTGTTTTTGACAAAAATATAAAATCTAAGTGAATTTCGATAAGCAGGACAATATCCTTTATCAGCTATGCTTCTCATCGGTTGTGTATATAGTTGTTCAATGTCTAGTATAGCTCCCCCACTACCAACATCGCAGTGCCATGCCTAATATGCTTGAATATCGCGTTTAGTTGTACAGATATGGTAGCTGTCTGTTTGGTTCAGCCTCTTAACAGGGAGCTTTTACGCTGAAAAAAAAAAAAAAAAAATCTGCCAATGAAAAAATGATTTTCAAGAAAAAAATTATTAGTTTTTTGTCTTGTTTTCAGTAAAAACATCTAAAAATTCTTAAATAAAGATGCTTTTTCTTGACGACCCAAGAAAATACGTTTATTTTTTTGACCAAAAATATCATGGGGTAAGCAAAAAAATCTTGAACATTTTTCATAAACATTAAAGTAAAAAAAATTCAATAAATTTTTGCTTACCCCATTGGCAGATTTTTTTTCTTGTTTCATGCACAAAATCACTTGCATTTGATATTTTTGGTGTAAAAACTAGACTTATTTTCTTGGGTCGTTTTGCTCATCAAGAAAAAGCATCTTAATTTAAGAATTTCTTGATATTTTTACTGAAAACAAGACAAAATACTACGATTCTTTTTTTTTGCAGTGTGGGGTAAGAAAGAAAAAAAAAGATTTTTTTTACTTTTTTGAATTAAGAGAATTAAGTAAACTTGTTTCAAGTTTTTTTCTTACCTTTTTTGCTTGTTTTAAGCACAAATTCACTTAAATTTGATATTTTTGGTGTAAAAACTAGACATATTTTCTTTTTCTTCTTGCTCATCAAGAAAATGCATCTTGATTTAAGAATTTTTTGATATTTGTACTGAAAACAAGACACAAGTAAGAAAGTCATTTTTGCAGTGTACTGGTGTTGGATGAAATTTGGATGACTAATAATAACACTAAATTAACATTTATTAACATAAATTAAAATTTAATAACACTAAATTAAAATTAATAACCCTAAATTCAAATATAATAACACTAAATTCAAATATAATAACACTAAATTCAAATATAATAACACTAAATTCAAATATAATAACACTAAATTCAAATATGCAGATTTTACACACTGCTTATTTTTACATAAATACATTTTTATAAAAATTTATGTCATATTCTTCACAAAACTGATCTATCAAGTTACCATCTGTATGAAGGTAAATGTTTTTTTTTATCTGCACATATAAACAAACAGCACTGTACCCATAATATATGATATAATATATTATATCATACAGTACGCTGACAGACAACCCGGGCCGGATCTGTGCCGGTGTGAATCCGGCCCAGAGTCATCTGGTCTCTTGATACCTTAACTGTAATGGGCGCTTACACGGTACACAGCAACCGCGAGTGTCTAGTTCATTTTCAATAGGAGGCAAAAAGAGGGCGATTGCAGAGTCGGTCCGCTCACCAAAAATCCTGCCCCTTCCACAGACACGGTTCTTCAAGCCATTAAAAATAAACATATTTGCACTAAATTGTGCACAAAGAGCTTCCACTACACGAGAAAAGCGATTTCACCGCTTGCTACGTACCGTGTGAAACGCCCACAACACTATTACCATGAAAGTGTCTGCAGTGTTTACATTAATTTCATCATTCTTGAATACAGTGACTATGTATGATATCTAATGTAATTATCCAACCCGGTGTGTAATCTGGACCGTTGGCGTCTGTGTGTCGACTGTGAGTGGTCTCAGATGCAGACAGGAGAAATCCAGACAGGTCATGAGAAGATCTGCTGAAGCACAGGTTAACAGGGCTGCTATTTTTATACGCCATCAGCTCCTGCTCCAAATGTGCGTGAGGTTCAATGTCTGAGGTGGGGCTGAAACAGACAGAGAGTTTGTGAGGATGAGGAGGATGAGTGCATGAGGCAATACAAGTTAACAAACACGACATGCACTATTATAAACACATTTACAGATGCTTGATTTAATTTTGATACCTAGCAGTCTTCATTACATCTTTAGTCTAGGAGAAACAATTGAGATAACAAAGAGATTTGGTGTAAACATCACATGCAGGAGGGCAAACCAATCACACAAAAGATCAGCATGACCAGACAATAAGCCTCATTATTATAATGCATGCATTAGCGCTTGACACAAGACAATAAGACTTGAGACGGCTTTGATTTTGAAGGCAGACTTCAAAGAGTTGAGGAATGTGGAGTAATGATCAATCAATGACGACCGGATCATGTTCCCAAAGTACGGTCACACAACGCAGTAACAATGGTCAGGAATCCGGCTGGGTTCAGAGCCACCTGCCCCTATTTCCTCACTGGTATGTCTTTCATGCAACCGCTTTCATGTTATTTGTTCATAATTTCAAAAAAGTTCAGCATATATTATTCGATAATCGCCAATGTGTCCGTCCATCGCTGGCACTCATTGTTCTAGCAGCCAGTTTTTCAGCGCACGCTGCCAAACCAACCACGTTATCGCCGGTTCCCTGTAACCGATACAATGTGAAAAAAGCATTTAGTGACGGGCCGGAGAAGACTTATGGGGCGATCTTCTGGTCAAAGCCACTCTCAGTTCACCTCATGCATTCATGAAGCCAACAGCTGCATCCTGTTATTAAAGCAGGGTATTAACCTTTGCCAACAGCACCTGACAATCCAACTCTTTCTCTTTCTGTTTTTCGACAGCTTTTACAATCTATGTCCTGTACCGCTCACCCAGCCAAAAACTTGATTGAGGCTGCAGCGACATTTTACATTTACATTCATGCATTTGGCAGAGATTTGAAGTGCATTTCATGTGATCCTTGGAACTGAACCCATGACCTTTGTGTTGCTAATGCAATGCTTTACCATTAGAGTAACAATAACAGCTAATGATGCAAAATGAAAGCAACAGTCTACAGCCCTAATCTGACTTTTCAGCTTTTGTCTGAAGTTATAGTATAAAAAAAAAACTGCTAATAAACTTCAATGAATGCTATAGAAATATTGAACAAATTCTTAGCACTTTTATAGGAAACATTTAATATTTTTTCCTCTATCTCAATCTCATTTAGGCTGTTTTCAATCATGGAGGATTAGGGCCAAGGTAAAATTAAAAATAAAAACATCTTGAGATCAAAGTCATTACAATGCGGTTTAATTGATTTAACTAGTTTTTCAAGAAAAAAAGTCAAAATAAGTAAAATTACAGGAATAAAGTCATAATATTTCAAGAATAAAGTAAATATAATGAGAATAAAGTCATAATATTGTAAGAATAAAATCAATATAATGAGAATAAAGTAATAAATTAGAAGAATAAAGTCAATATAACAAGAATAAAGTCAAAACAATGAGAATAAAGTCAAAATATTTGGAGAATTAAGTCAATATAACAAGAATAAAGTCAATATAACAAGAATAAAGTAAAATAACCAGAAGAAAGTTGAAATATTGTGAGAATAAAGTCAATATAACAAGAATAAAGTAAAAATAACGAGAATAAAGTCGTAATATTGTGAGAATAAAGTAAAAATAACGAGAATAAAGTTGTAATATTCCGATAATAAAGTCAATATAACAAGAATAAAGTAAAAATAACGAGAATAAAGTCGTAATATTGTGAGAATAAAGTAAAAATAACAAGAATAAAGTCAATATAACAAGAATAAAGTAAAAATAACAAGAATAAAGTCGTAATATTGTGAGAATAAAGTAAAAATAACAAGAATAAAGTCAATATAACAAGAATAAAGTAAAAATAACAAGAATAAAGTCGTAATATTGTGAGAATAAAGTCAATATAAAGAGAATAAAGTAAATATAACAAGAATAAAGACAATATAACAAGAATAAAGTAAAAATAACGAGAATAAAGTCGTAATATTGTGATAATAAAGTCAATATAACGAGAAAAAGTAAAAATAACGAGAATAAAGTCGTAATATTGTGAGAATAAAGTCAATATAACGAGAATAAAGTCAATATAACAAGAATAAAGACAATATAACAAGAATAAAGTAAAAATAACGAGAATAAAGTCGTAATATTGTGATAATAAAGTCAATATAACGAGAAAAAGTAAAAAATAACGAGAATAAAGTCGTAATATTGTGAGAATAAAGTAAAAATAATGAGAATAAAGTTGTAATATTCCAACAATAAAGTCAATATAACAAGAATAAAGTAAAAATATTTAGAGAATAAAGTTGTAATATTGTGAGAAAAAAGTAAAAATAACGAGAATAAAGTCGTAATATTTTGAGAATAAAGTCAATCTAACGAGAATAAAGTTGTAATATTGTGATAATAAAGTCAATATAACGAGAAAAAGTAAAAAATAACGAGAATAAAGTCGTAATATTGTGAGAATAAAGTAAAAATATTTAGAGAATAAAGTTGTAATATTGTGAGAAAAAAGTAAAAATAACGAGAATAAAGTCGTAATATTTTGAGAATAAAGTTATAATATTCTCATTATATTGACTTTATTTGCATTTATTCACTTAATCTCGAAATATTACGACTTTATTCACGTTATTTTTACTTTTTTCTCATAATATTACAACTTTATTCTCTAAATATTTTCGAGATTAAGTGAATAAATGCAAATAAAGTCAATATAATGAGAATATTATAACTTTATTCTCAAAATATTACAACTTTATTCTCGTTATATTGACTTGATTCTCAAAATATTATGACTTTATTCTCATTATATTGACCTTATTGTAAAAATATTATGACTTTAATCTCATCATTACATTTATTTTACTTTTTTCACACACAAAAAAACTACTAGATAAACCTCGAATGACATTAATCTCGCGATGGTTTTCTTTTTTTAATTTTAGCTTGGCCCTATCTTCCTTCGTAATTTTCTTATGATCATGTTTTGCTGATCTAAGAAAGCATTTATTTTCTCACCATCTGCCCTTTTGTATATGTAGTTTGAACTTTCAACATTCTTTTCAATTTGGCTGGACTGTGTCGAAATTAATCTTGTTAATACGTCCGATCATGGATTTGAGCATCTGAAACAATTTCCAATGAATAAAAAGAAATGCGTCTTGTTTTAAAGATAGATTTTTCATCCTTCTTAGAAAAAAGGTACCTAAAAGGTTCATTCTGGTTCCTCAAAGGTGCATATCGGTACTACAAAATGTACACATTAGGATCTTTTTAAAAGGTCTTATCCCAGTGAGAACTTTTTCAGAGAATAATAAAAGTTATTATTTTTGCAGTGCACTTCAAAACGTTTCTCATCCCTCAACACTTTTATTACAGTCTCGTTCTTCACCATCTGAACATTGGCCAGTCATCTGCCATATTGAGTTGCCGGTGTTTCATGATACAGAGCGAGTCTATATACTGATGATAGCAATGATTCATGAGTTCAGATGCGCTCTGTCATCGCGTACCCCGCGTGTGTCCCCCTGCCGCAGTCACAGACAGAAATGCATCTGTTGCTATGCTATTATTAGACTACTGTGAACATAACTGAACCTGGTTCAGTCCTCCAGAGCGATAGCAGACGCCCCTTAACCTTGAGCTAAACACCAGAGACGAATACTTCAACTTTACCCATGCAACTCCAACTAGTATAAACTAAATATTAAAGACTTTATCATTCCTAACCAGACAAAGTAACTCGTCCTGTAATATCTGTGACCATTTTGTAGATGCTAAATAATCTGCAAGGGACATTTCCATTATCTCTACAGTGCATGGTATGCTTTTTGTGCAATAATGCAATGCTTTTACCTATTAAGTAATGCTGGCAAATGTGTCTAGCCTGCATGATCTACCCATGGCAATGATGAGCCATCAAATACTTTTACATCCAAGTTAATCGGTTCAATTCCTAAGGAACGTATACTGAAAAGTCACTTTGAATAAAAGCATCTGACAAATGCATAAACATCATATAAGTAGACTACTTTAACGTGTCCCCATCAAAACAACACTCGAACAGAACCAAACACATTTCACCTTCAAAACCTGCGAGTGCACTTTTTCCTTACGTATGTGAAGCGTCCCACTGTGAGAGATATCATGACATACCGTCAGGCCATCTGCTCGATGGAAATGTGGGCTCGGGACCGATGAATAATACACATCATTTGTGTGCAAAGGGTACGGTTATGCAATATAAAGTAGTATTTCATTCATTTACAAAGATAATACTGAAAAACTATCTTGTGAAAGTGTTTTTTTTTTTTTTACATTTTTAGGGCTCAAAATTTAAAATGTTGAATCTTATTGACAACAATTAATTTATGATTCATTTTTGAGAGCAAATACATAAATATAACTAAGTGATGATCACTTTCAAAAGCAAAAAGTGCAGAAGCACAAAACAATTAGTAGTCTAAAATCATTGCATTTTCAACTAAATTCACAATGTGGTTGTCACTGAAAATAATTGAAATGCATGTGCACTGAATTACGCACTTTTTATATGATTGCAAAATGCAAAAGTAGAATTTAGACAAATCCACGTGGAATTAAATAATTTTGCTTTCTTCCAAGTGGCCTGCTGAAACATCCCAACCGGTTTCACTTTCTCAAAAAGCAAAATCAAGGGCAAAAACACCAAAATTCATCTCTTTGTCTACTGAATATAAAAGAGCAAAAACATCTCCCAAAGAAACCGTGCTGGTGCTCTATAGCTCATCACAGTAACTGATGGGTGGGCAGATGAAGGATTTAAATGTCCATCATCATTATTCAATTTGAAAACTATACATCCAAAGTTCAAGATCTTATACTGTATAGATGAGGACATCAATGCCATTTAGTGCTGATATTATGTATGCCTCATCAGCATTTTAAATCTACATTTCTACATCTTGTACTCATAGGATTGGAAGTTGGCTGTCAGTAACAGGACTTGACTGTAGGGGGCGTCACTATCAGATCAAGAAACACAGATAAGTAAACCCACTCCAAGATTACATATTTAACCATTTTTATAACAATCTTGAATCCATATCCTATCTCCCTTTATATAATAAATAAATTAAACTAGTTTAAACTAACTCAAGTTAGTAGTCCTTTCTGATGAGAGGTGAGTGAAGGTCAAGTTCACATGCTGTTTATTTATGAATCATAAAGCAAAAAATACCTATTATGCTATCTAAAGTCATCACATCTATTTGTTAATAAACAGAAAATCTGTCATTTTAATGAAATATGATTGCAGTAATGAATCAAAGAATAAATGTTACTGACCTGTGCACGACTGAAATACGTAAAACGTGACTGCTTCAGTCCATCTGTAACATCCCTTCTCCCTAAAGAAAAGCAGATAAACAATATCTTATTTATTCATTTGTAAAATGACATAGATATAATAATGATCATTTGTTAATTTTGTTGTTCACTGTACTTATGTCTTTTATTTGTGTGTTTGTGATTTTATACTGGATTCAAGCAAGTATTTTTTAATAAATAAAACTACAGCAATTTAATAACATAAAGTGAAATAAAAGCATAAATCGATATGTTTTATTGATCAGTACAGCAGAGATTATTTATATGAATTATTGATCAAAGTTCATCATGAGATGAAGTAATTAGTGATTATCAATTGTCTGATATTTAACAGTAAGTATTAAACATGTTTTAATAGTAAATACTCATAAAACAATCATCCAATGAAAGATGTTTGTAAATGTATACATTTTAAATATTAATAATGGATATAACAGTTAAGAAAATTACATTTTACATTTAATTTTTACACACAAAAACAAGTCAAAAATGCAAGATATCATAAAAATAGAAAACACAAAGAAAAAAAAAATTCCCCCAAAGATTTATAATACTTACTGAATACAATCAAGAGAATAACAATTAACTGTAAAACTCCTGACATCAACTTCTTATTCATGTAAAGAGTTCATAAAAAAATCATAAAAATATTTTTATGCATGCAACAAAGAATATAGTATGTATTTCTACACAAATGTATGGCTTTGAGTTTTTTTGGTGTTTAATTTTGTATTTTATTTAAGAAAAGTGTAAGTGAATTAAGACATTTTATCTACATGGACACACACACACACACACACACACACACACACACACACACACACACACACACACACACACACACACACACACACACACACACACACACACACACACACACACACACACACACACACACATCCCCAAAGAAAGGTTTTGCTCAGGTTTTTCAAGTACAAATATGGACCCAAAATATAGTTAAATATGTACACGCACGCACGCACACACACACACGCGCGTATAGACACATGCACACGCACGCACACACGCACGCACGCACGCACGCACGCACAAACGCACGCACGCACGCACGCACGCACGCACACACACACACACACACACACACACACACACACACACACACACACATCCCCAAAGAAAGGTTTTGCTCAGGTTTTTCAAGTACAAATATGGACCCAAAATATAGTTAAATATGTACACGCACGCACGCACACACACACACGCACGTATAGACACATGCACACACACGCACACGCACGCACGCACGCACGCACGCACACACACACACACACACACTCCATAGACTACTGTTTTTAGAGCACTACTTAAAAAACTATAACCTAACCTTAACCAAAAACTTTCTGTATTTTACAATTAAAAAATACTTTTTATAGTGTTTTTATAAATGAAGACATCCCTAAAGGAAGGTTTTGCTCTGGTTTGTGAAGTACAAATATGGACCCAAAATATAGTTAAGTAGGAAAAACACACACATGCACACACACTTCTCACATATTTTTCTACACACTATTAGGAGTAATTGGCAAAAAGAAGAAAAGTGTAAATCCACTGCGCCACTAACAAGTGTAGAAGAAACTTTACAAGGGATTACCAGACTGTAAATTAACCAATACATCTGTCAGCTAACCCAAATGATTTAGATGTTGTGGTGACCTTAGATTTATTCTTTACAGAACACAAATGAACAAAACTACAGTGTTAGATGTTTAAAAAACTAAAAGGTTAGGATGTGAGTGTGTGTTTTACTCTTAATGTATTAAACAAATTACATTGCATTTCTTATTGAAGAAGTAATGAATTAAAATGTGGTATAAAATACTGAAACTCAAAATACAAAGAAGAAGCGTCTTACATAAAGATTCTTGATAAACCATCACAATTCTGATCATTGTATATTTGTAGTTTAGTTTGAGAGGAACATTTATCAGATCAAACTTAAAAACTCTGAACACACACACACACACACACACACACACACACACACACACACACACACACACACACACACACACACACACACACACACACACACACACACACACACACACACACACACACACACACACACACACACACACACACACACACACTTACTAAGCTTTTCGAATGAGGATATACCAAAAACTTTAATAGTTTTTATATAACATGAACAGTAAAAACTAACTAACTAATCCAAGCACAAAACATTGCATTTTGTATAATAAAAACAAACATTTTTATAGCGATGCCCCAGTACAGAATATGTACTGTATGTATATATTTATATTTTTATATAAATGAAAGATTTATAAAAGATAATGCATGTTTCTTTCGGTTGTTATATTGTATATAAATGTACATATATTTAATCCAGTTTGATTGTATATACGAATAAAACACCGATTCACACACTGAATCAAAATGGTGGATTTCCACTTCACACACTGGGGCTCTAAAATACTGCACAGTGTGTGTGTGTGTGTGTGTGTGTGTGTGTGTGTGTGTGTGTTCGAGGACGACCAATCAAGATGCAAATATTTGCAAAAAGGTTTTCAATGTAAAGCTATTTTTGTGCATGCATTTCATTTGTCCTATAATAACTTTGTCTTTTAAAGTAGTTTTAACTGTGTATGTGTTACTGCAGAGGTTTGCATAATATGAAAAATCCTTTCCGGGACACTAAATGACATCATCATCTGGAAAAATAATTTATGCACATATTTTATGTTTGGACGTAACTACAATTAGCTTCATATAAAACACAACAGATACTCCACCATATTCCTCCATTCAGATACTGTAAGTGTTTTAAAGGGTTAACACACACATACACAAACAAACAAACACATACACAATCTGGGAAAGCAATCAAACAATTCCACACCCACAATTAAAGTCAAAACAAGAGTATTTGACTTGAAGGCACAAATCTGCACAAGATCGATTACAACACCTGTGTGTCCTTATAATCTCTGCCATTATAATACAACAAAAGTCTTTAGAGAAAAGTAAAATCTCTATAATTCACAAATATTAATAATAAGAAATGATCGTGATTTCAAAGTTTATGAATTTTCTAAGATTACTTTAGCGAATTATAATTATAAAAAGATATATTCATAACCTTTAATTGCACATCTTAATTATATTTGCATTATTTTGATAGCTTTAGATACAAAATTAATCATAAACTTTCCAATAGACGGTCATTAAGTATAAATGTGATTTTTGCCAAGATTGAAGTATAGTTAGCAAATCGCTCGCATTAGCATTTTTTAGAAAATTGAAAAAATCCTAAATCAATGAATCGCTGCACGACATACCAATGCAAAAATAGATTTAAAAAAAAATGAGAAAAAGATGGAAAAAATTAAAATCAAAGTTAGCATAGTCCAGTTCAGCATCATCGAACCATCAAAGGCCTGCTGGTAATTCAGATCCAGTACAAAGACTAAAGCAAGGCCTCATGTTCATGATTATAATACAGAAGAAAAAAAATATTTAAATATTTTGTAACATTTACAAAAACAGAATGATAAGCCACTTAAGTTTAATCGATGTAATAAATTATCATCTCAAATTTCATAGTATCAGAATTGTTGTTCTTCTAAATATCTAAAGTATGAATGGAGATAAACTTCTTATTACATAACCGTCCGCAGACGTAGGAAATTAGAAAAGCAGACATTTCAAAATTTTAGTATCAGGATGTGCTTTGTAATATTGACCTGCTGTATCAGCGCACATAAACAAAAGTTCACAGAAGTTTTGCCTTAGAATCAAATAAGTGTGCACCGCGGTTGTGTCAGGATAACACAATGTATAGACACATGCATTCACTCACACGCATACACAGCTGAAGTCAAACGTGACTTACACACATCTACAGGGTTGCCAGCGATTTCCAAAAGCATCCTCCTCAGCCGGCCCTTCTTCCTGCGGAGAGAAAGAGAGAAGGAGCTCTCGAATTTTACTTCCCCTCTCGTTCGGTCAGCAGGTCCACGCAGAGCTCCGTTTCGGCTCACGGGTCGCTCCGCTGGGCCTCTGGAACAAAAGGAGGCCTCTCGGGTGTCTAGGAGGCGTGTGTGAACCCCGTCTGCAAAACGGAGAGGCTCTCTGTGAATGCCGCGTGTTAGCAAACACACAATTAGCGTGTCTGCTGCATGCAAATCATGCCTCGGTTACCACAGCACATGCGATCGACTCTCAGAGGCCTGAGAAACATTTAACAAGCTTGAATTCCCCCCGCCCCCCGGCCACCACCACAATCTTCGTCTTCTGCCCACCTCCTCCTCTTCCTCTTTCTACATTTTTCCTTTCAGTTTTTGCGTGTTTTTTGCAGCTATCAGGGTTTGTGCAATAGTTGCATGGACACGTGAGTTCGAGCAAAGGAAGAATCCAGCACACTCTTTACCCCCCATGTTCATCGAGCGGATGTTCACCTCCACGACTTCGTATTTTTTCTCTTTGCTTTTTGGGAGCAATTGGCACCTGTCCCAGACAAGAGATCCAACACGGCCGAACTCCCGATCGGAGGGCTTCGAGATGGATCGGTACTTCCAAAATGTGATCCTCATGCCGCTCCGCGGGCAGCGCAACGCTCGGGCCTGGAGCGGGCTGGCGCGGGTCAGGATGGTGGAACGTTCACTCTTTCGCTAAAAACAAAATCTAAAAAGAAATGCTTTTCTTGCAACAAACAAAATTGCATGAAAAATGCAAAATTTGGTTTTGCCGCCAACGCTGGCTAGCATCAAAATCGCGTGCGTGTACAGCGCAGTAATGTGCTGGAAAACAGGAACGCGTTGGCAGGTTTTGGGTGGGCTGTAGTACGGCTCTCTCGCCCTGTCTCTCTCTCTCTCTCTCTACGGCTGGGCCCGTTTGTCGAGAGGCCCCGCGGCAGCAAAAGCAGCTCGTTTTTTTCCTTTCCTCCTTTTTTCCTTCCTTCCCTCGCAATCTCTCTAAACTCGTCTCCAGCGGTCATTCCCCACGTCACGCACAGCTTAAAGACAGCAAAGACTGGGAATACGAACCCGTACAGAAAGCGAAAGAGGCAGAGAGAGAGAAAGGGGGGAAATGAAACAGGAGACGTAGAGGAGAGAAACTCCTCATCACTCGTCCCACATGGCCTTGCACTTCAGAGAGAGAGAGAGAGCGAGAGAGAGAGAGCGAGAGAGACAAATAAAGAGAAAATGGGAGGGTGGAAAACAGCAAGTCTAGAGCGGGAGGAGAAAAAGGAGAAAGAGAGAGAGGGAGTGACACAGATACTCCTCCCCCAGCACGCAGACGCAGTGAGTTTTCTCTCTCACACACACAGATAATCCAACCAGAGAGAGAGAGAGAGAGAGAGAGAGAGAAAGAGAGAGAGAGAGAGAGAGAGAAAGAAAGAGAGAGAGAAAACAAATCTGCATGTAACTTTACACAGAAGACGTGTTAGAAACTTTGCATGTAAACAAAAGCAGACTCGATTCTAGCTCAAAACTTACACTTAATTCTCTGTGCATTCAGATACACGTGTGACTTTTCTAAAACATACAACAATAGTGAACACGCCTGTAAAGAAAATGCAAAAAACATCAAGATATTTGACACATTAAAGCTTTTGGTAACTACAATCTGTCATAGAAAGAGCTATTAACAGATTATTTAGAAATAATAATATTATTAAATATTTAATAATGTTTAACATTTACCAAACGTCAAACTTTTATTGGCGAAGCTAAACTTTAAAGCTAGCACTGTAACTACGCTAAATACACACAAAAAAAGCACAACTTTTTGCATAATCGACACTATAACTATAGTTTAATTTGGAAGTGTTACATTAAAATATATTATACCACGGCGCCGTTGAATGCTTTATTGTGATTGGTTCAGAAATGCTCCACAGGTATGCATTATTTTTCGATAACCTGTCAAATGTCTTAGCAATGTCTGTGGTAAGCGTGGTATAAGCAGAATAATTGTTTCCGGTTCCTTGAATTATTTAAAATTATACCATGGATCTGTTGAATGCTACATTCTGATTGGCTGAGAAATGTTCCGTGGGTATGCATTATTTTTTGATAACCGCACACCTAACTTGTCAAACGTCTTAAAAATAGGCACCAGAGCAATGTTTGTGGTAACCGTGGTATAAAAGGAATAATTGACTCCGGTCCTTTGAATTATTTAAAAATAATGCACACCCGCGCTGTAACATTACCACCTTGGGGTGTGCATTATTTTTTTATAATTCAATGGCCCGTCGTCAATTATACCTTACATAATGCACAGCGACATCATGCCGCATTAACACCTTGGGTGCGCACTAGTTAAGGAATGATTGACGACGAGCCGTTGAATAATAAGAAAATAATGCACACCCGAGGTGGAAATGTTACACCGCGGGTGTGCATTATTTTCAAATAATTCAAAGGACCGGAGTCAATTATTCCTCTTATACCACGGTTACCACAAACATTGCTCTGGTGCCTATTTTTAAGACGTTTGACAAGTTAGGTGTGCGGTTATCAAAAAATAATGCATACCCACAGAACATTTCTCAACCAATCAGAATATAGCATTCAACAGACCAGTGGTATCATTTTAAATAATTCAAGGAACCGGAAACAATTATTCTGCTTATACCATGCTTACCACAGACATTGCTAAGACATTTGACAGTTTAGGTGTGCGTTTATTGAAAAATAAGCAACACCCATGAAACATTTCTCAGCCAATCAGAATAAAGCACTCAACAGACCCGTGTTATAATTTCGGATAAAATTCCTTACATAATATTTTATTGATATTTACCTTATTTACTGTGTTTTCCTCTCACATGATGTCTCCTCTTAAGCCTGCTGTCCAATCCTTAGCAAAAAAAAAACATTAACTGCGATTGATGTGACATTCACAATTTGTATTATTAAAAATTTCCACAAAACATTTTGTTACATCTTTCTGATTGATTTTTAAATTGCTGGACGCAAGGATAAAACAGTAAAATCAATGCATGAAAGGAATTTGAATTGGAGTAACGAATATTCTGTGTAGGAAGACACGAAAACAATGACCTTGTCGTAACAAAAACAAGTAAAAGTTAAAATCTGTTGGTTTAAAGAATAATCAACTCTCCTGTGACAGAAAAGCACACGCAGTTCAAGAAACATCCGGATCGGACCAATCAGAGTGGATTTACGAACAATTCTGACCTTCCAGCCAATCACAACGTGGTGGAGCGGACAGACTCCACCCCTCTGATACAGTCTCCTCACGTGCCCTCATCTCTCTTTATCCTCTCTAAACTCACCCCTCCGTCCTCCGCCCCGTCTGCTTAAATCCCTCCCATGCAGTGACAGAGCGTGAGAGAGAAGAAAGAAATGACAAAAATATATGACGTGCACACAGGAATTCTTATGTCGATTTTTCTCCATCGAGTTGGCTTCATGCGACACTATTGTAATAAATAACTAGTGAGCAAAAACATGTTTGCTGTGATGTTCGCTCGAGGCTGAAGCTACTGTACAAACTTTTTCCCCTCCGACTGCAACTCTCTCTCTTTCTCTCCAGCTCGTCCTCTCTAACTTAGTTAAACTTTCTCTGGCGTTAAGGAAAGATGCGACTCGTGGGAGAACAGAAGGTGGGGTTACAGTCGTAGCCGGCGTCTTTCTCTCTCTAAACCCATCTAACATGGCCGCCACCGCAGAAGCCTGATGCACGAGGGTGCGCCCGTTCCCCTCCATGCTGGCTCGGGTTCGAGATCTGCCTCGCGTCCGTCCTCACACACAAACACGAACTGCAATGCGGCTCTGTCGCGACCCGTCCTGCCAGGCTGAGTTAGCAAAGCCGGAGTGAAAAGGATCATGCGGCCTGTTGCAAAACATCAACCATGCGCTTTCACGACTGCATCTTCTCAGGCGTTAGGTAGGGACCCCGCAGTTTTTCTCCTACGTCACATCTCGCCACGGCTTCTGACCAATCTCCAGGCTCGCAAGGCAGATAAAAACATATGCACTTATATTTAGTTTCATCAGAGCCGAGTGAAGACTAGAAGAGCTAGCAGTACGTGATAACATCTTTTGTAAATTTTGTCAAGTCGTCTTTAAAAGCTCTCCATTGTCTGTTTTGTTTGCTGAATTGTGGCACTGTGGTGCTTTTGTTGCACGTTGTGTGACGTTAGGTTCATCCGAGGACAAGCGTTTGCTCGGATGTTACTGGCTAACCTGCTAAGCGTCGACAGCGTCGACTAATTTTGCTCGCTCGGTTTAATCCTTATTTTAAAATTCTTTGTTTCTTGTCCTGGTGTTTGACGGTTACAGTCGCTGTGTATTTATTCACAGATATTAACCCTTTACAGTCACGCGTCAAGGTCAAAGAAAGCTAAACAGATGCTAACAGGAAAGTCATTTAAGGAGCTACACGCATGGATAGTTTGTGATATTGCTTTTCTGTACGTTGAACGGTTTGGCACACGTGTAGACTAACGCAACGCCGGATTTTAAACAAACACTGTGCATCGCATAAATACAATCTCCGGCCACACGACACAAAATGGCGACTGCCGCCATCTTGTAGACTTTTGATCCAATAATGTCTTTCAGACTGTTTTGGTAAAAAAACAAAAACAAACAGAATGCGCTGAAGTTTCCACTGTGACCTGCGTTTGTGTGCTTTAACTGAAGTGAGTCTAACAGCTGATGTTTGGACCTGTAGCTCAGCACATTCTTTCTTCTTTAAAAAGAACAGACGTTTGCAGAAAAGAAATGCATTGCTGAAAGACATTTTTCAGTGTTCCTTCGTCTGTTTTAATTCAAATGCATTTGTGATCTTTTATTTTGCATTAAAATAAATGCACTTATAAAATGCATTTTAATGCAATGCCAAGTAAGTTTCTCCCACAGATTGTTTTCAATGGATGAAATCCAAACCCACGTTATCAAGGTCTTTCAGGGTCCTAAAAGCTGAACTTGCACAAATATTTTCAAGAAGGTTTAAAGATATCCTGAAGTTAGCATGGGTAAATGTGCTGTAGGATGGCAGAAAGATCGAGTACGTGGGAATGAGCACAAACACACGCAGCGTTTGCCACAACAGGAAACGTTGGACAAATAAGAGCCATTGAGAAACAGCCAACAACAAGAGCTTTGAGAAATGAGGGTTTGTGTCTCTTTCATGTGCAGAAAAATTTCAAAAGGCTTTCTTTCATCTACACATAACTACAAAATGCATTGCTCAAATTATTACTTTTATCCTTCACTCTTCTTTAATTTTAACACATAAGCCTCTTCGAATCAATTCAAATTGAATTTAAATCAAATCACATGCATGTCTTATAGGCCGCATGCCTTTCCCCGGCTTTTGCCGACTTCATGCAAAAATGCAGCGGAGGGCGTCTGAGGTGGTCTGACCCCTGACCTCCACGCGTGCCTAAAGCACTGCTCCATTGACTTCCTGCAGGGTCAGACAAAAAGGTCACAACCCCCAGGTCAAAAGAGTTACCCAAGGGGGTGTTTAGGCTCAATTGAGAGGGTGCGACAGTTGTTTTGACAAGGTAAAGATTATGCTCACATTAAGTGTTGCCGACAAGCGGGTCAGGCCCTTGGGAATGAACCCTGTGACCCTAGACAGCTCCTCTTATTAACCACTGCTGACCCTTGAACCTTGGTGTCTTTCAAGCAGAACCAGGATTTCACAAACGCTGCCCGACACATGGCACCTGTGACAGATCAGGGATCAGTAACATACAGGTTAACATTTCATATTAAAATGAATCAGGTTAAATATCTTTGAAAAATTGTGAAATGTGATTTTTTTTATTAAAGACAATACTAGAATTTGTTGACAAAAAATTTAAATCACTAATAAATATTATTCATTACTTAGTCGAAAGTCTTTTATTTGGAAATTATAAAAAGAGCCAGTCTAACAAACACTTACATAAACAGGAAGAAAATTCAATATGAATAAAAAAGCCATCAAATAAACACTATAAATTATTATAAATATACTGCGTATAAAATAATACAATAGAAAAACAGTGTGTGTGTGTGTGTGTGTGTGTGTGTGTGTGTGTGTGTGTGTGTGTGTGTGTGTGTGTGTGTGTATTAAGAGACAGATAAGTAAAAAAATGAAATTTATATACTGCTTATTATTTCTGTTTAATCTGTTAAGTATAAAGTAACTAATAATACACAATATTCATTTTGTTTTTTTATTTTATTTAAAAACTTTCTTCTCCATCTTTATGAATCACTTACTAATCAAACTACATTTTCTTAAGCTAACTTTTTAAATTAAATTTAATTGAATCATTTATCTGTGCCAACAACATTTTGCAAAATTGATTTGTATTTTGTTTTACTAGTACCATATTTTTTTCAAAAGGCTAATCTGATAAAAAAATGCATTATTACGAGCGCAACAATCTATACATTTCTAAACATAATCTTAAGTATTTCATTATACACACATACAGTAAATCAAAACTGATTAAATTAGGAAAAATATTGTTTAAATATAACAGATTTTAGTCGATATTCTATTCATAATACTATGAGTGAAGATTAAAGTTAAAACTTTACAAAACAGTGTAAAGACACTAAAATATTCTTCATCTGTGATATAAACATCTTCCCCAAAACTTACATCAAAAATCCATTATTGTATTATTTCACATTTTTAAATTACATGTATGCACATAAAAAGACTTTGGTCCGGATTCCTTTAAAAATACGTATTTTCCGGATATTCTGAAAATGACAAAAATATTTTGTAGTCACCTATACTGATATATCGGACCTGACGTTAGCTTTAATTATTTTTGGTAGGCACTGTAATATTAATAAGAGGGACAAATTAAAATATTATCTTATTACTTAGAAATAGTTAATTAATCTACAAATGCAAACATCAACTTTTCTTAAGAAATGTTTTTTTTTTTAACAAAACATAAACTTACTTAAGATCTACATGTGACACTCTTAAACACAATTTATGACAAATGTTAAAAAGCAAATTTAACTTTTTTTTCTTCAAAGTGAATTTTCAATTTCTACATGAACAAATATAAATGTCAGGTGTGCAATTTGTGTCAAATCCTTAATTTAAACTTTCCTTTAGGTACAAAATAAAACTGAATACAGAATGAAATGTAAACAGCTTTGGAGATTTGCTGATGTGCTATTTAAGTTTATTTGCTGTGATATATAAGATATGATATGTAAAATCAAACTCACCCAATGAAAATGTAAAAGAAGCAGACAAAACCAATCTTGAAGTTTGTGGAGAAATGTGAGGATCTTTCGTAGCTTGCATCTTTCACAGCCCTGTTGAAACTCAGACCCGGAGCCGACACAGGAACAACCCAACACATGCATGACAGACAGAGAGAGATAAAGTCTCCTTAGCAAAAAAAACCTCAATTTTATTTACATAATTTCAGATAAACTCATGCAATTTTGTGAATTTTTGAGTAAAAAAAGCATGAAACTAAAGATTTTCGGTTGGACCTAAGAGGCAACTTTTCTATTATTTTACAGCATGGATGTTTAATCTGAAATGTATCTACTGTATGAAGTACAGCACACAGAGTTCAGTGAAGTTCTTCAAAATGAAAATTTCAGTGACCGACACTCAGGAAACCTTCTGTCCTCGACTGCAGCAGTCAAAAGACAAGACACCAAATGAAAATCACCCTTTGTGTGCCAGTTGTAAAAGAAAAATCTCTTATTCACCTGAAAAGTGTTATATAGTGTGCCGGTCGTAACAGGACCTGACTGAGTGCCACGTCAGCAATGTCTTAGTGGACTGGGCATCATCACGCTCCCCACTCGAACCCGACACACCCATGGTGCCCTGCTTATGTACAACATGTACGTATATGCCCAAAAAACATCAAACATTCTGACCTGACACAATAAAAACGAATAAAACAATTACTCATTCTTTTATAAAGCAACAGCCACTTAGCTTAAACTGATACAGGTAATGAATGAATTCAAATTTAGTTTTGCTTATAAAATTACTTGAACTGTTTTAACCAACGATCATTTGTAACTTGTATGATATCGACTGATGTTAAACACTGCCTAAACTTTCATTTGCATCTGTAATTTGTATAAAATAGCTTTATTGAGTTGTTTAATTACTAAATTTGCGAAAAGAAAAAAAAAATTAACCCAGTGTGCAACAGTTGGATTTATATGCCAATGTAACATCATTTCATTTTTAATCAATCAACTTTCAACCTGTCAGTCAAATAGAGACTTTAGAGAAATGAACATAAAATGATACAAACATAAAAATACTGACTCTGAAATGCTTATCGACATATTAAATATGAAATTAAATCCTATGCTTTGATTAACTGTATATAAAAAAAATCTCACAAAAAGTTTTTAGACACACGTAAATAAATCAAAACATTTCTAAAATATTTATAAGGCAAATAAATAATTAAAAAATTTAAGGAATGCAATTCATTAAAATTACAAAAGGAAATGTTAATGTTTATATTAAACTAGGACTATGTAGACACAAACAAATCATATTTATTTATTTAATAATGTTAATAATCTGCTTTGATTAATGTGTTAAGTTTAAAAAATAAATTAACTTAATAAAATGTAAAAAAAAGATAAAGATCAAACAAAACCTTTCCACAGCACACAGATTAACTATACAGAATTGGATATTTGCGAGTCGCCTGTTACTTTAACCCTGAGGATTCATTTGTTTTTATTTATTTTATTTAAATGTGTTACATAAATGTGTGTTTGGATTGTAAAATAAATATCTTGTATGTTTAAAATGGATGTATTCTTGAGTCTGTAATATAACAAGATAACCTTGTTTGAAATGGGTTTGGCTAAAAGAACATTTTGGTTTTGTCTATACTACTACTACTAGAAGGTACTTATACTATATTGACTGGATTAAACAGAATTGCATTACTAAAAAGAGACTAAAATGCAATTATAAAAATTAGACTAAAACTAGAATAAAATGGATAATTCTGACTAAATAGAACTAAAACGCTCACTCTTTTTATCGACTAAAACTTTGATTAGACTTTAAAGAGTATGAACGTGACTAAAACTAATAAAAACTAAAATGACAGCTTGACACAAAGACTAGACTAAAACTAAATAGGCTTGTTAACACATAAATTTAACATAAAATACTTAAATAACAAGCAGGTACTTTGATCTCTGTTATTTAAAATTTAATCTGTCTCCGGTTTGTCTAACAGCTCGAGCGTTCGTATCTGAACATAACGCCGCTATTAAAACAGTCACAGTACTTAAAAACACACGAGAGACAGAAAGTAAGTTAACACTAATAATCTTCACCTCCTCTTTATTTTGGAAAGGTAGATCTCTCTCTCTCTCTCTCTCTCTCTCTCTCTCTCTCAGTCTGTCTAGACTCGAGGGGGGAGTTTGGTGGGCTTTAGAAGGTCATGTGTGCCAAGGCAATGACAAAAGACTCTTTTATGTCGAACGTATGCAGATAGGGCCACTGCTTTTGTGCTCGGACCCCAAGCTTGGATGGGTAGAGAAGATTGGGAGGAGGGGGTGAGAGAGATGCTTTGAGACCTTTAGATTGCTGTGAAATTGGTAAATGCGCTCAGATGTGGCTTGAAACTCAGTTTGATGCAATTCTTGTTTATTATATGATAGCAAAAATAAAGATGAAACACAATATTACCAAACTTTTAAAAAATATAATATGACAGGCTGAATAGAATTTTTTTTATAATTTAGATTTTTAGTGCGAAAGCATTTATTGTGGGAAAGTAAACAAATTTCACCTTTGAAACCTTTTTATTCACACAAAACCAAATGACTGTAAATTATTGAAATACAGAATTTATATATACACATTTGATATTTTACATTGTATTATAAAGATATCGACCACGGTTATTATTCTGGTGGTTAAAATTTCACTAAACCAATGTAAATGTTCTTGTTACTGTAACAATTTGTAAATGTATCATTTGTTAGTGCTTAATATATTTCATTAAATGTAATTACTATAATATCATACAAAGATCATCTACTCAATACCTGATGAATGAACTCCTCTCACACATTTTCATCATATCACATCACAATGTTTAGTAAATGTCTCTTTACTTTGATTTTAAGGAGTTTGCAGGTAAATGCCAAGCAAGTGAATAAAGTCTACAGATGCATTCACATTTAAACACATGCAACAGCATGCACACACGTGCAGACGCACGCATGCACGCAGCTAACTGTGCACGCAGGCCCGGCGAATGAGTGACTGTCTGAGGCCCTTTTTGCATGTGCCAGGGGGACAAAAGAGTTGGCATCGTCTCATCCGCCATCTTATGCCCTACTGACACCACCCATGTTTAAAAGGCTTGTGCAGCAGACACAAATGCATTTAAGCAAATTATATTTAAAAATGTCTGCTTTCTCTCTCTCTCACACACACACACAATTTTCAAGTAGTTTTCTTTGTAAAACATGTTGACAGACCAACAATCACAAATATTTCCTGGCTTAAGAGGATGTTGACATTGCTCTTTGTCTTTACTGGAAAAATATCAGGTTAATGGTTTGAACATGTATGTTATTCTAATGTAAAATATTTCATGTCAAAGACTTTGAGACAATCCCAGAATGCATGTCATTTTTTTATGAATCTGTGATGTGGATGTTGCAAATTGTTATTACAAAATTAAATTTATAATTTATTCAAAATCTGAGCCGATGAAAAGATGACTTACTGTAAAATAACTCCATACACATAACTCAAGAAAATAATCCATTCAGCTGTTTAAAGGTCATTTCTGGTACACTTAAATGTGCCGGTGTATCACGGTGATAAAGATGGAAAAATAAAGCTGCATCTGTGAAAAGTTAATCCTGCAATTTATCAGGTTTAAATTATTATGTGTATAAAAGTGGCTGCTGTCTAAACGTATAAAAGCTACTTCACAGTTCTGACAAACTCATTCATTTTAAATCTAACATTTGCCTTAGATTTTAAAATGTTACATTAAACAAAATCATATCATGCAAATCTGACTTTTTCCATGTTTAAGTGCTATAATTGGGTCCCCAGTGCTTCTATCAACCTAGAAAATGTGAAAAAGATCAACCCAGAACTTAGTTTTGGTAAACCATTCTCTGCAAGCATGTGAAAAAACTAGAGCATTGAAATTTGGCTCCCCTTGTGATGTCAGAAGGGGATCTTATTATAATAATACCGCCCCTTAATCTGCACTATCCAACCATGGCACTGACATTTAGTGCAGAGAGAGAGAGAGAAATAATAATTGACAGCACAATTGAGTTTTAATTGCAACAAACCACCATCATTGTGATCAGTGTTTGCATTATCATCAGCTCATTTGCATTTTAAAGGACACACCACAAAAACAGCACATTTTTGCTCACACATACAAAAGTGGCAATTTTAACATGTTATAATAAATTATCTATATAATATTTTGAGCAAAAATTTCACATATGTGCTCTGGGGACACCAAAGATTTATTTGACATCTTAAAAAAAGTCTCTTAATATGACCCCTTTAATGAAGCTAAAACTAATGTCACTTTTTTAAGTAATTGTAGGTTATGTATGCTCATCTAAGTTTATATACATTAAACATATGTGTCCACAGGTTCAGAAATCAATGTGTGACAAATGAAGCATAATGATGAGCATCTTCAGATAAACCCTTATGTTGTAGTGAAGGAAAATAATCAAAAAACAATATTCAAATAGGAAGAATAAAGTGATAGTGCAGAAGCTACGGCCCAAGAAATTAAAGCCAGAAACACACAGCCTAAATCAGTCTTGTTAAATGTTTTTTTCTGATCTTCTCCAGATCTCACTGCAGTCTGTCAGTCAACGTGAAATTAAACTTAATTTTAGTGTCATGACATCACGCTTGTTGTTTTTAGAAATACGGCTTTTCTAAAACCCTGCTCTTAAAATTCTGTAAAGCAGTCAATTAAATACAGATTGACATGAAATTAAAGGTTATGGCAATAATAGCAAATAATGATAGACTTACTATAGAGATGATGAACTTCCCCACAATGCATTGCAAACTCACATTCAGCTCTGAATGTGAAATGAATCTGAGCTGCTTATTCAATGTTTATAAAAAGTCAAACCTTACATTTAAAGTTTTCACAGCTAAGCTGTTTAATCTTTAATTTAATGACTTTGCGTAAGTTGTGCAATAGAAGGGGAAATGTTTTTATTTTTATGTACATGCAAGCTAATAAAGTTTCATGCATCTACTGTATTTAATGCCTTCTTTTGATTAAACCATTTAAAAATGCTTCAGAAATGAGCGAAGCGTAACACATGTATTTAAACAGACTGAAAACTGCTCTGAAACGTGTCACAGTGTCGACTGAATGCTAGTTGACAGTCGTTCGCTGGAAGACTTTTAGTTGCTTTGCAGGCAGTTTGTCAGACAGCCAAAAGTCCCAGAATGCCTGGCGAAAGCCCAGCTGCGTTCTGCTCGGCGAGTTAACTGTTGAGAGGGAGACTTAACACAGCGAACATCTACATCTCCTTTGTGTTTGATTTTAGCTAAGAAACGCTTTCGCTGTCCGGCTGATTCTTGTGTTGTTTGTCGATCTTAAGTGTGCTTTGCTCTACGTGTGACAAATGTGTTTTGCTGTAGCACAAAAATATTTAACTGCATGGGAAATGTAGTTGCATGGAAAGATCTGTGTAAAAATGTAAGCAGAATCTTTAAACAACTCTTTCCATTTACAATTTACATTGATCATGTCAGACTGCATCATAAAGATTGTGCATATGATAAAACTTAAGTCTGAAATGAAAACTTGAAACATTAAAAGCTTTATGCAAAAAAAATAATTCCCTTTTTTTGAACATGCAAAATAAAAGGTTGAAATGAAATGCGTGTGACTTTCTGACTGACCTCTTCTCTCGAGCATATCTCTCAGCAGAAGGTCAGAGGAGAAGCAAGATGTTTGGATCCACCTGGTTTATATTTCTTCATCTCGAGAGACTCGGTTGTGTCCTGTTCAACATCTTTTTTGTGTTCTGCATCTGAGTTTCAAATAAAACAGAAAGACCAAATCCTGATTATGTTCATTTAGTGCAAACATGCTTTGATTATTTCTAACTTTATTTTAACAGAATTTAACTTTTGTATGTTTGTGTGCATTTAATATCAACTTAGAAACAAAATCATTATTCAATTAGGAAAAAAACATTTAAGAGCAAAAGTATAAATATTCAGATCTGCGTTATATTTACTTTCGCATTTTAACATCTAGCAGACACTTTTATCCAAAGCGCAACAAATTGAAGTGTTAAATAAATGTTATATGTAGTCAACATAAACATTACAGTTACAAATATTATTATAAATGTCTAGCATGCCATTGTTAACATTGACCCTGGACCATGTATATATTTAAAAGCCAACAATAAATAGCATGGGGCAAAATTATAAATTTTTTATGCTAAAAATCACGAGGATATATTAAGTAAAGATCATGTTCAATAAAGGTAGTGTGTACATTTCCTTTGGTAAATATATAAAAATGCATTTATAATTAGTAATATGTGGTGCTAAGGACTTCATTAGGACAACTTGAATATTTTAAATTTTTGCAAATTCCAATTTAAATAGTTGTATCTACACTCTAAAAAAAAAAGGTTCCTTGAGGTTCTATATAGAAGCATGGGGTTCTTTACTTGCCCAATAGAACCTTTTACAAAAAAAAGGGTTCCATATAGAGCCCTTGGAGGGCAAAGAATCCATTTTATTAAAATGGTTCTATAATTCACGTTTGTGACTGAAGTGTAAACTAAAGATTACACAATAATTACAGACCTACACAACTCATTTACAAACCTACACAACTCATTCACAAACCTTTTTGTGTCAATAGGCTGTGGTCAAATAAAGAGAGAGTCAACAAATAGGCTATTCATATTTATTGTATGATTTATTTCCTGTGAGCTTTTTTATGCAAGTTTGTACATTAGCATGAAACTTACAGTGCAGTTTGCGTTTTTGGTGAATAACCAGGTGTTTTCTTTATTTTGTACATTCTATATTGTCAATGTTTAATTTAACCTGAAGGGGCATTAAGTAAGGGATAATGTAGAGGCAGCCGGTAGTTATTGGGAAATAAGCCCCGACAGTGTGATCAGGACCCGACGCGAAGCGGAGGGTCTTGTATCACACTGAAGGGGCTTATTTCCCAATAACTACCGGCTGCCTCTACATTATCCCGCTTATTACACGGCTACTTGCCACATAAGAAAAAAAACTGGACATGAATATGAATTTGAAACATTTTATTGGCATATTTGTTTTAAATTAACATTTTTATCCTTCCGCGAAACTGCACAGATGCATAAAATGATCGTAATACCTTATTAAGATCCTCTGCTTCATACTTGTCTCCATTTTTTCTCTTTTAGCCAGTCTTTGAGAAGTTTTAATGCCCATTCTGTATTTTTTTGTGTGTTGGCTTCGTAGCTGTCATGCTCTATTTCGTCAAGTTCAGTCTCAGTAAGCTCTCTGTGTCTTGTCGTGGTTGTCGAGTGTTTGTCACAAGATGGCGCCAAACAGACAGTAATCTTTATTGATCTTTATTGGCGCGGAGCGATTTTACTCGTGAAAGTAGTCCGGCTATGCGTTATTATTTTGGAGCGGTTATTATTTGAAAAGAACGAACCTGCAAATGTCTCAACTGACCAATCAGAATCAAGCATTCCAGAGAGCCGTGTAATAAATACAAATAATCGCAAAAGTGCCCTCTGGTGGCGTATATATGCGTTGCACCATAAGCGAAGATGAGCCTCCAGACCTGACAGGTTTTTTTTTCAAACTGAGGAGTTCGGACTCCGGACCGGCATTTCTGCTTGTTGGTACCCTGAGGTAAGTAAACTTTCTACATTTTTGAAACGATATTACACTCTAAAAGTTGGGTTATTTTGTTTGGTTGTTTTATCAGTGTTGGGTAGTTTTTGTGTAACCCAACTTGTTGGGTTATATGTTGGGTAATTTTGAAGCAGAGCCAGCTTAATAGATACATAGCTGTTTCTCAATATTACTTTCTCTAGTCCACAAAATGTATTTTAAACATAAGTTCAGGCGAGAATATATATGTATAATGTTCAAATTTGCAGTCGGTTTGTAAAGTGAATGCCAATTTTAAAGTTTAATTACACAAAGTCGGAATGTTACCGGCGTGACCACCGGGTGTCAGTGTTGTTCTTCCCCAGAGAGAACTCGTCCCTTCCCCCACACAGACGCGTCAGTGCCTCTCACTGCAACGATACCTGAAGCGGGAGTTTACTATTCACCTGAGGATTCATGAACGGTTTTTCATCGACTTATCTTTGATTTATTTGAAGGAAAAGGTTTGTATCATTGTTTTTAATCATTTAAACTATTTCTGAATGCAAAAGTATGCAAAATTATGGTTCACATGACATAACTGTTATTAAACTAGTTTTATTAGCTTCCGTTGGCTAGTCTGTAATGCCCAGTAAATCTAAACGATGTTTATGCTTGCTTTTAAATGATTTAAATATTTCGTTTGATCAAACGTTTTATGAAATATGTCTAAAACATGGCTTGTTTTAATAATTTTAGAAACGTTACAATGTAACGTATTCTAATGGTTTAGAAATTCAGTTTAAAACAGATAACGTTAATATGAGGAAGAAACGTGTACGTTTTAAATAAATAATCGTTTGTTGTAAAAGTTGAAATCAAACTGATGCTTTTAATATCATGTTTAGATCATGAAACTTTAGCCTTGAGTTCACAGACAGGGTCACATATTGTGAACTCTCATTTGGTCTGTTTAAGTTACAGACATTTTTATCTTTTTCAAATGTTTTTGATGATGCCCACTTAAATCACAGTTTTGGCTCTTTTCCACAGACCCTGATGGATAAAAGATGGATATTTTTTTCCTGGAGAAGCTAAAACAATGTAACTTTCAGGTTCTGATACCAGCTTTTACAAAGTTATTTACAGGTAACATGAAAATGCACTTGTTTTTTATTATTTAAAGTGATATGTTGATATTACAATGAGGCATATCAAAGCATTTCTTTATTAAGAATCCCTGCTTATTTTGCTGTGAGTATGTCATTTTCAAAAGTGGTATGTAAGGTTGCACGATTAAAGGAATAGTTCACCCAAAAAGTATATTAAACTCATGATTTACTCACCCCCAAGCCATTCGAGATGCATATGTCCATAATTTTTTTGACAAACACATTTTGAGTTATTTTAGAAAATGTCTTAGATATTTCAGTTGATTAAATGTAATGTTACGGGGTCCACTCCTTCAAATCCAAAAAATGTGCATCCATCCTTCACAAAAGAAATCCAAACGGCTCCATGATGATAAACAAAAGTCTTCTGAGGGTAATCCGCGCCGTTTTGTTGTAGAAATATCTATATTTAAACTTTATAAACAAAAATAACTAGCTTCGGGTAATACTGCCATCCAAGACTCCTCTGTATTCAGGACAGCTCTCATCTTAAATGCGGACGCGACCAAGATGGCGCCATTAGCAGAAGCTAGTTATTTTTGTTATATTTCTACAACAACACTGCACGGATTACCCTCAGAAGGCCTTTGTTTATTATCGTGGAGCCATATGGATTTATTTTGTGAAGGATGGATGCAAATATTTTTGGACTTGAAAGAGTGGACCCCATAACTTTACATTTGATTAACTGAAAGATCTAAAACATTTTCTAAAATAACTGAAAATGTGTTAGTCTGAAAAATGATGGACATATGCATCTTGGACGGCTTAGAGGTGAGTAATTCATGGCTTTAATATCATTTTTGGCCCAACTATCTCTTTAATTGTATAAAATTGTCAAGCGCATCTCATCGGTAAAGCCGGTTCTGTGATTAGTAGTGAATTGCCATCATCTGAAAACAGGTGAAGCACCGTTAACTACATGCCGTAGTTCACTGACAAGCTAGCCCATATAGCATTCATTATCGCATAAATTTACATTAAAGTTTTATTGAAAATGAATGCATGATTTGTCATTTTCAGAGTTCACCAGACTTCTCTGTGTTATTTCCTGACCATGCCGAAAAGCTATTTGAAACTTGGGCATTGCATTTTCCAGACAGAATCCTGCACTTCCCAGCCAAGAACCAGGAGCATCAACAAATCACCTCCAGGTACACTTGGGAATACAATAGTTGTTTGCTGTGTATTATGACAATAAAGTTACTAATTTAACCTAAACATTTATCTCTACAGAACCCCATGATGATATTCCAACTCCTGTCTACAAAAGTGGGAAGAAAATCTTAAAGGAACAGTATGTAAGAAATTTATATCAATTAATCATAAAATGGCCCTGATATGTCACTAGACATTAAGAAATCATTTTCATTTCAAATAATTATATCACTGACAACAGTGGTCTGGCCAGGATATTGTCATTTAAAAAGTGGAGTTGCAGCCCTCAACTGATGTTGATGTTGTCATTTTGTGTATTGGCCACAGCTGTGTGATTGCAGTACCAGTTTTAGCCACATGTTTTGTGATTGCAATACCAGTTTTGGCCACAATCCTACATACTGTTCCTTTAAGTCTATGTAAGTAATGGAAGTATTGCACACTTTGCTTTGCAAGCAACCTAAAACATTTAATATTTTGTTTGTGAACTAGCAAGAAGACATGTTTACAATTAGGAATAGAAAAAAATGCGGACAAGAAAAATTGTCTTTCACTCGCAATTCTAAAACATTAACTTAAGGGACAAACGTTAATGTCCAGCCCTGTATTCATTACATAATATAAGCTAATAAAGTGTTGGCTATATTAAGTAATAAGGGCAAGTATGCAGGTTGTTGCAAAATCTAAAAAATTGGGCTTACTGCCAGGTAAAGTGACGTGGCAGAATCTGAAATTACTGTGAATCTGAGTTATTGGCATGAACAAAGAGTATATTGTAAGGTTATTGAAATAAAAAAGAAATTTATAAATTTCATTACAATTAAACTACATACTACATTTGTGTGTATGAAATATGAATTGTTTGGTTTTGTATAATAATGCTGCATCATGCATTTACAGTCTTTGCCTGCATTCTAACAAGTGTTTTGTCTGTTTTCAACAGGTTGGGACCAACATGGTTGCATTCTTCTGAGAGGCTGATGTGACAAAACCATTACCATTTGTCCTTGGATTGGAAGATGGCGATCTCTGCCATCAAGCCTTCTTTGTTTTTGACAGACAGTCACTCCAGCAATACACCCTCCTTGGTGATGTTGACATGTTTTAAACTTTTTTTATGTTTTGGACATTAATTTTACTAAGCAGTGCACATCAGTGTGGGTGTTTTTGAAGACTGTTGTTTACAAACTCCCAAGAACGGAATCCCTTTCTATAAGAAGTCTGTGTAGTTATTTGTCATGCTAAGGTGATAACTCATGTTGATCATATATTGACTGTTTGTGCAACTTTGTGTTGATCTTATGTGTTACATTAACCATTTCTTATTACACGGTTCTCTAAAATGCTAGATTCTGATTGGCCAGTCGTGACATTCTACTACTGCTCAAAACTAAAAACTCCAATGCTGCAAATCATTTTGACAGGTACAGTTTTATATTACACAAAAATTAAATATCAATGTCTATTAATTACACATCCGACATTAAATTTACAAATGATTAAATGTGTTCGTGACATTTGTCCTGAAGAAACTGTTGGGGCTTTTTTCTTTGATGACATGCTGCCAATACATTATCCCTTACTTGTACAACTTTTTACTTGATCTAATTGTAATGTTAACTGGGTATCTGTCATTTTAGATTGTGAGATATAATACTAATATATTTTATATATATATATATATATATTTATTTATTTATTTATTTATTTATTTAAACGTATGTATGTTTATTAAAAAGTGAAAATGCTTAATGGAAATAATTAAATAACTAAATGGTTGAATGAAATGAGACATTTTAAATGTAAACTAAAGTTTTGCTGTCTAATACAGAATAAAGAGATGTGATTTTAAGTAATTTTTATAGATTTATATTTCTGTATAATACAATTAATAAATAGTAAACTTTTATAATTTTCTGGTTTGGTTATAATTTATTATCAATAATAAATTACTCATAATAATAAAGAACCTTTAATGGTTCTAAATAGAACCATCTAACTTTGATTCAAAGAACCATTTGGGGTTCGTTTTAATGAACCCATTAAAGTGGTTCTAAATTGAACCATTTGGGGGTTCCATATATGAAGCGAGTGATAGAACCATTTCTGGTCCGATATAGAACCATTTTTTTTAAGAGTGTAGGCATGGGCCGGTTACCGGTTTCAACCGAGGTTTTAAACAGTCAAGGTTTCAAAACCACTAAAATGTTCGGTGATACCGTCTCCAAGGTATGAGCTGTGTTTATACAAAATTCATTAAATCATTAAGTCATGTGATGTTTACATTTAATATACATTACGGAAATAATATATACACCGTAAAAAAAAAAAAAGTAGAAATTGCAATGTTATTGCAGCTGGGTTGCCGGTAATTTACCATCGATTAAAATTTATGTTATTTACTATCAAGAGTTTGTTCAAAGTTAAATAAATTTTAAATATTAACAAGTCTTTATCTTTACAGAATAAAACTATACAATAACAGCCTCACGCAAAGCATTCTGGGAACCAGAAATCATCATCAACCTTTTTCTGTTTTTTGCTTCAGATTTTGTTTCCCAGAATGTTTTGCTTGATGCTGTTTTTTTAGTTTTACTCTGTTAAGACAAAGACTTTTAAATGTTTAATGTTCATTTAACTTTGAACAAAATGTTGCCAGTAAAAAACATAAATTTAAATCAACGGTAAGTTATCGGCAACCCAGCTGCAATTTCTACGGAATTTTTTGACAGTGTATTTTTAAAGCATATTATAATTTAAAGGCTTTATTTTTACCTGGCATTTGAAAATAACACATTTTAGTGTTGCAATGGCAATACCGTAACACCGTGAAACCGGTGTTTTTTTGCTAAAGGTTATCATACTGCCAGAATCTTATACCGGCCCATGCCTAGTTGTATCTCTGCCAAAAATTGTCCTATCCTTACAAACCATACATCAATAGAAAGCTTATTAAAGCTTAAGCTTATTTATTTTTAAAAAATTGACCCTTATGACTGGTTTTGTGGTTTAGGGTCCCAAATGTATTTGTGTTTGGCAGCTGTACTGTACAGTAGATCTTTTGTGTGTACAGAGGACATGAGCACCACCTCATGGATGACCTGAAAATATCTCAAATCTCCTGAGTGTTTCAAAACCAGATAAAACACACACTTGTTTTGTAGATGTTATCTGTGTACATTAGTCGCTTGGATTAATGAATGAATGGTTAGTAAGTGTTCGATGATTAGAAGCAGAATGTCTGCGGTACACAAACACAAAGCTGTTAACCAGCAGAATTAGTCAGCAGCTGTTCACAAGTGACTTCTGTTAGTTTATCATCAAGTCAATGTAACGAAAACCACACAGTGAGAGTTTAACCACAGACATCAAAGACAAATGACACCAGTGACTAACACATGCACACACTTCTAACATGTGTTTGCCGTGGATTTATCAAAACATCTCAAAATGCACTTGAGGTTTAACATCTATGCAAAAAATAATGAAGCATTGTGGGATTGATATTTAACTCTCCAGATAGATTTGAGACGTTGTCATGGATATATTTCAATATCAAAGTAGCGCCACCATTAGCATTTCTAAATTTTATGCATTGCACAACTTCCTGTCCAAGAGTTCATTTGAAAAGCCAAAGAACTAAAGCAAGACTTTCATGAACACAAGCCGTCTATCAGTGTGTGAAGAGCAGACGGGTCAGCGTCCGGCCTCCGAGCGACAGACAGGTGCCGTCTCGGTCAGGAGGTAAACAGGTTCATGTACTGCTGGCCAGACGGCAGGCGAGTAAATATACATGGCCTTTAATCCGAATGCATAGTGTTAGTAACAGAAGACCCTCACTGGCTGGAGGAGGAGTACAGTGACCCATTTAACACACAGGCCAGATACTGTATCTGTTAACATATCCACTGACCCTCCAAAAACACATAACACAACCTGTCTCGCTTTATTTTAATCACCCTGCTGTGACCTTGTTAACCCACACGACTGCTAACTCAAAGATCAGACCATGCACAACTCTGATAGACATTATGTTATATACTGAACATATATGCACAGATACAATATATGTATGTGGTTTTCAGAGATGCACAAAAATGTCATATTTATATAATGAACAAACATTATATGAGGAGCTCAGATGGTAAATGTTGTTAAACGCGACCTTTCACCAAATGCTATCAGCACTTCTACATTCATCAAACACTTTAGCTTCAAATCTGCTTAATCCCGGACTCAGGGCACTAAGAAACAATGCTTCATTGGCAGAATTTGCAAAAACGGCATGTCAATTTTTTCAGGGAAGTCCTCAAAGTGCTTGGAAGAGTCGCCACCGATAGCCCCATGGTTAGTGCGTCGACATATAGCGCCAGCGCGCTCACCGTGACCCAAGTTTGATTCCCGTCTCTGCGGTCCTCGGATAATTCTAAAACTATCCAAACAAAGGCATAAAAATGCCCTAAAAAATATAACTTTAAAAAGTGCCTGGAAGAGGAATGTGAAACGATCATGGATCACATTTAAACTTGGGTTCCTTGTAAGTACTTGGACCTGAATTCAACCTGAATGTGGCAGCCACATGCATCACAGCGCCCCCTAATGTGTGCTTCAGTTTTATCATTTTACGTTCTGACTTTGTAAAGTTTCTAGGTTGAACTTGCAAGTGTTTACTACTGTGTGTCTTGTCCAAAAAAGTGAATTTGTTTTAGTGAAGTAGTTTTTGCCAAAAAATTTGCATGCATGCACTTAGAGGGTTTTGCAGCGAAAGAAAGTCAAATTTGTTAAATACCAATAAAATGCCTTAAGTGACATTTGACTCTTAACATTTTAATTACTGACTAATAACCTTTTCATTCCCTTTCAGTAGAAATTACCAACCTAAACATAAGAGTGATAAAAATGCTCATTAATATGAAAACATGTCAGACGGCGCACTAAGAGGGTTTCGCATCTGAACTTTTCACATTTAGCCAAATTTTTTTCAAAGTAAACTATAAAGTGACTTAAAAACTTTTTTAGCATTTTTTGTATTTGAAATTTGATATGTGTATTTGCTTATAAGCGTTATAAAATTAGCATACTGTTAGGGTTATTAAGTACTGTAAGTACTTTAAGTACTGTACTTATACGATATTTAATACACAGGTTGGAACAGCCAATGCACTTGTGTTTTGTAATAATAACATTACAACATAAACACATTATTCATCTTTCCCCTGTACTTATTTCCTCTGTACTTACTGCAACGCTGCTTTAAAAACGAAGCAAATATTGTGAAAAGTGCTATAGAAATACATTTAAAATGAATTTAAAATGAATTTTAATATTACACAAGATATATAAATGCTATATCATGGCAATTTGAGTGAATTTGCTTTTACCCCTGTAACGTTGGGGTTTGAGGTGGGGTTTTATTATAGTTTTTTTATGATAATTGTATGTTTTGTACTTTGTACCAATTAGCCACCTTGCAAAATACAAACAACTTTATGTGAGATCAGACTTAATATATCTAAACCAGAAAAACCTATTCGTCTACAGCAGTGGTTCTCAAACTTTTCCGCGTGCGGCCCCCCTTGTGTATGGTGCGTTCCAGTCACAGCCACCCCCAAAGAAAATGTATGACAAAAAACTGCTCTAAAAAACATTTTAATTAAACAAAACATATTAAGTTATACAAAGTAGTGCAATTGGTTAGTAGCCTTATTTTTGTAAGGTTTAATTACACAGAATTCATGATAAATGAATGTATTTTTTTTAAATGTCATAAGACTGGGGCCCCCCTGGCACCATCTCGCCCCGGACCCCAGTTTGAGAACCACTGGTCTACAGTACATCCATTATTTCAGCACTAAAAAAAACAAAAGTTATATTTTACTTGACATATTGATGTAAATCTAAATTAATGGAATTAACATCCAAATAAAGGGCCGGTTTATTTATATCTCAGCAGTCTTACTCATCACAGCACATACGTCACACATTAAACTATTAAATCTTCAACAAAACAGACCCTAAAATGCTTTTCACACTTAAGACAGGACAGTAAAGCTATGGGTACATACAGCAAAATGCCATAAAACATAAATGACACAAATACATCTTTCAGTCAAAAACTGTAATATATCATGTAAGAAGAAGGCTGACTGTAAATGATCTCTGATTATATATCAAATCATTTAATCCATAAACCGGTTTCATTCATTTAATCTGTCAATTAATAAAACTGACATAATTTTAAGATTGGGACGTCCGAACATGCGACCCAATTTACGGCATACAGTATAAATAGACTCCTTATGTGTAACCTAATATCCAATGCCAAAAAGGCCTCCTATGATGAAAATCAAAACTGCTGAGCATAATCTCTTTTTAATAGCTGTTTTGGCATCTGCAATAAAGTTTGTATATTTGTGTGGCCAAACACAACATTTTAAGTCTATTGTACATTGTACTCCAGAATATCGCTGTGTTCATGTAGCTCAGTTGGAAGAGCATTGCTTAAAGTTGGATTCCTAGAGGAACAAAACAAATATTGATAAAATTAACTTTAATTAATGTATCTGCCAAAAGCATGAATGTATATGTACTTTAAACAATGTAATGATATTACCATCATAATATCAAAAAAACAAAAACTTTTCATCCTACCTTCATTAGCTCTCTTTTTATCACCTCTCAAATATGGGAAGGTTTCTTCAAAAACACAAAATTTTTTTAACATAAAGCTGAGATAATTTTCATTTTTGTGAAGGACTTTTCTTAGAGATCAGATGCAGCGCAATCCTCAAAACTTACACGGACATACAGCTGTTTGCCCTAGGGCGATACTTACGGGTTTCATAAGTTGCGGAAGAGCCCCACCCGGTGGATAATAGCAATATTACGGATTGCCGGAAATACTCGTCATTGGAAGGAAAATATTTTCTTAAGCAAGTTAACTCGTCAATGGTGGGGAAAGAGTTAATCTGTAATACCGGGATTATCCACTAGATTACACAAGATTAGACACTTACACAATTTACATCTCAACTCTAAATCTCTGAATCTCATCGGAGCGTCTGTTCTTTCATTTGATATATTTTATGTTTATTTAAAGAAGATCATTCTTCTGGAAGCCATTAAACTAAAACTGGGTGGCAACTTAAAAAAAAATGCTGATGGGGAAAAAGTTAAAGTTAAGCATGCTTCCACGAATATTTGATTATCACTTCAACAGTTGCATGATATAAATGTTAATGTATATTTTAGATGAATGTTGATTTATAAAAATAAACACCACAGTCACAGATTTTCATTGTGTCTTTGCTGCATCTGTGTTGGTTGGGAACTGGGGTCTGTTGCAGCCACACTTGATTCTGAGGAACTATACTTTGTTTGGCGGAAGAAGAAAATTTGTACTAATATAATTACAACTTATTTGTATTTTATTTTATGAAGTCCTACTAATGTTATGCATATGAAGTAACTGTTTTATAAAAGCAATACGCCCCGCAAAGCAGTGGGGTTACAGTGCATTTTATAACAGCTAACTTAACAACACCCCTTAGCTGTTATAAAATGCATGGGTAACCCACGCCTTCTTGAGAATTATTGCTTTATTTTAAACTCTGCATGTGTTTTTATAATCGTTCTGAATCTGATCTCTAACAAAATTCATGCACAAAGCAATTAATTCAGCTTTTTGCTAAAAAAAGAAAAATACTGATATTTAAGAGTGTGTAAGCAGAGAGAAAATAGATACGATGAAACCCCGTTTTTTCCTCGCTTTGTTTGTTTGTTTGTTTATTGTTTGTTTGAAAGCAGAGGTCTGTTCTTTCATTTGATATATTTGTATGTTTATATTTTTAGATGAAATTGTTCCTGAAAGGCATTTTGTGAAACGTTTGTGAAAATCACAAAAAATGCTGGTGGCCAACTTTTCAAAAAAGGGCTGGCAGGGAATAAGTTAACTGGTGCTGCCCAGTTAGCAGGACACCTGAGTTTGCTTCAATATTTAGGAATTTTAATTTATCACGACAAACTATACTGTACATAGTTGGAAAGATATAAGAATGTAGTTTTCATATTTCAAAACCTTTTAGCAGAAATAATAATGCAGTGACAGTAATATATTAATTTGTGACAAGAGTATGCAGCAAACTGACACCTAGTGGCCGTTCTTGGTAAAACCACTAAAATTGTAACACAGACCTAATTTTTTTGTAAGAATTATATGTGTATACTATTTTAATTTATTAGAATAAATGTAAACTGCTATAACATTTTTTTTATATTTCACCTCTTAACACTTTCATGAAAAAAATGTAATGTCTTCTTTAAAAACCTACGTAAAAAGTGTGTTTTAAAAAGAGTAACAGATCTGAACGCTGGGGTGAACAGTGAAGTAAAAGTGCTGAATTCAGCATCGGTCCAAACACACCTCCTCCAAAAGCGGGTCGTAATGGTAGATTCTGGGCATCGCTCCATGCAAACTCTCTCTGGCAGAAAGCTTATGGAACCGACACAGAGAAACTGCTCGGCCAAATCACAATCGCTGAACAGTCGAGCTTTCATTTCAAAGCCCTGTCTTTAGTGGTTTTTTCCTGATATAACTTTCTTCTGGACCATTAAAAGTCTTCATAAAATTAGGTTAGCAAGTGTTTTTGCCATTAGCAGTTAGCTTATAAATAGAAATGTGAACTGCTTTTGGAGATTGCTATTGGAGCTAACCTCTAATATTGTGGCACTAAAGGGTAAATAGTCAGTCTCTAAATGATCCTGGAGGAAAAATACATCTCTGGTGATTAAAATGACATAAAACAGCGAGCGCAGTATGAAATTAGGTCTCTATTTTAGCCGAGAGAGAACTAATGGCTTTAGCCACATGCAGTCCTATGAGGTTGCGTCTTGCGTGCCATTTTTACCAGCTAACAAACTCTTTATAATACATCAGATAGTTGTTGAATTTTGTTCATATACATACGTACAAGTGTTTATTTTTAATGCACATTTTAGGTCTCGCTGTGCACAATTGATTTGTGCATCACGTAACTCCAAATCAAAACATTTGTCTTTTTAATCTTGCAGCAAAACACTTCCTCCGCATGTAAAAATAAAACTTCAATTACAAATGTTGCACGTAATGAGGATTTTGTTGAAGAACGACTACTGTAGCTACTCTAGGCGAGGAGCCAAAACTAGTTAAATGATTTATTGCTAAACCTGTTTAAACAAACTTTATTGGCATATAAAAAAGAATGCACATAATAGATAAAACCACAGCAGCTTCTTCACTGATCAAACGCACCAATGAAAATATCTGTTACCAACTGCACCCAGTCGAAATGTCAGCCAATCAGAAGACCGCAGCACAGATCCAGTTTCTTTCATGAGCCGTTCACAGGCTTAAGAAACTCCAACAGCAAGGTAATTCATTGTAATTAGGCCGGTTGCCATTCCTGAGTTTGCCCGGAGATCCCGGCCAGCTGCCATCTGAGACGCTCGCTCTTCAATTAAAACCACCGATCCGCTCGTCTCTCTCTCATCGCTGGGAAAACCATCAGTGTAACCGCCGAAGAGAAAAACTGATTTGATTCTTACTAAAAGCTCGACTCACATGTTCGGTTACAAAACAGCAAGGCGGATGTTAAAGATGGCCAGGCATGACTCAATGGAGGAGGGCAAAACTATTATCTTTGGCCGCCTGGCGCAGCCAAGCTTGCTTTGTAATGTCTAAAGTTTCACGCTGCAACAACACGGCAGAAGGAAGCGTGGCTGAATAAAACATGGTTTAGGCATTTCCAACTGCGAATCCAAATTGCGAATCAGAGATTGCTCTAGAAGCCATTACCGTTCTTATTCGTCTCAATAGGAGATGTTTAATATTTATAATTTCTTTGTAACTTTTTTGTAAAATAAATTGGGGTGACCATACGTCCTGACACATCCAGGCCAGGATTTCAGGTGCGTTTTCCGGAAGTCGTATTTGTCGAACACACACGTCATCGAATATTCTATTTCAGAAAAGCAACCGTTACATTTCAAGATAAGAATGAAACTACAATGATTGTATATGTTTTAACTGAAATGTGACTGATGACGTATATGGTCGACTAATATGACTTTCGGAAGACACACCCGAAATCTTGGCCTGGAAATAGGGCTGTCATGATTAAGAAATTTGGCTGATGGTTAATTGTTTAATGAATTCTGATGATTAGACGATTAATTATCTGTTTTAAGATTTTGCCGATTATGGCGATTAATTGTGACGATTAATTGCCTGTTTTAAGATTTTGCCGATTATGACGATTAATTGCCTGTTTTAAGATTTTGCCGATTATGACAATTTATTATGACGATTAATTGCCTGTTTTAAGATTTTGCCGATTATTACGATTAATTGCCTGTTTTAAGATTTTGCCGATTATGACAATTTATTATGACGATTAATTGCCTGTTTTAAGATTTTGCCGATTATGACGATTAATTGCCTTTTTTTAAAGATTTTGCAGATTGTGACGATTAATTGCCTGTTTTAGGATTTTGCAGATTATGACGATTAATTACCTGTTTTAAGATTTTGACGATTATGTCGATTAATTGTGACGATTAATTGTCTGTTTTAAGATTTTGCCGATTATGACAATTAATTGCCTGTTTTAAGATTTTGCAGATGATGATGATTAATTGCCTTTTTTTCGATTATGACGATTAATTACCTGTTTTAAGATTTTGCCGATTATGACGATTAATTGCCTGTTTTAAGATTTTGCCGATTATGACGATTAATTGCCTTTTTTTAAGATTTTGCAGATTGTGACGATTAATTGCCTGTTTTAAAATTTTGCTGATTATGACGATTAATTACCTGTTTTAAGATTTTGACGATTATGACGATTAATTATGACGATTAATTGTCTGTTTTAAGATTTTGCCGATTATGACAATTAATTGCCTGTTTTAAGATTTTGCAGATGATGATGATTAATTGCCTTTTTTCGATTATGACGATTAATTACCTGTTTTAAGATTTTGCCGATTATGACGATTAATTGCCCGTTTTAAGATTTAGCCGATTATGATGATTAATTACCTGTTTAAGATTTTGCAGATTATGACGATTAATTGCCTGTTTTAAGATTTAGCCGATTATGACGATTAATTACCTGTTTAAGATTTTGCAGATTATGACGATTAATTACCTGTTTTAAGATTTTTAAGATTATGACGATTAATTACCTGTTTTAAGATTTTGCCGATTATGACGATTAATTGCCTGTTTTAAGATTTAGCCGATTATGACGATTAATTGCCTGTTTTAAGATTTAGACGATTATGACGATTAATTACCTGTTTAAGATTTTGCAGATTATGACGATTAATTGCCTGTTTTAAGATTTTGCCGATTATGATGATTAATTACCTGTTTTAAGATTTTGCAGATTATGACGATTAATTGCCTGTTTTAAGATTTTTAAGATTATGACGATTAATTGCCTGTTTTAAGATTTTTTTTTAAGAAGCGGTATGAACTAAACCCTCCCAGAAACACCTCAATACATTACCGCTCCAAAGAATAAGTGGCTTTCCTTGGCATTAATGTTTGGATAATACTCTTACGTCTCCTTCGGTTAAAAATAATGCCTAGTATGGTGGATGTGATATTAGTAAACCTACCAACATCAGTCGATGTGATGTTGAATGACTTATTGCGAGAGGAAAAAAATATGTTTTAGTTGCATATCATCTGTTAATGGAAACGCTGTAATTTCGCAATAGTCTTTAGTCGACATTCAGAAAACAATGCTAAAGTTTTGCGCAAATCTGTAATGGAACGCAGCTACTATAAACTTATGTGAAACATTCTGATACTGTTCACAGTCGCTCGGGGACTATTTTTTCCAGCAAAAGGAAGACTTTCAGTGAGTTTACTTCATGAAAGTTGTGTCGATGCACATGTCTTTGCTTTAAAGGGGACATATCATAAAAATCTGACTTCATGTTTAAGTGCTATAATTGGGTCCCCAGTGCTTCTATCAACCTAGAAAATGTGATAAAGATCAACCCAGTAACTTAGTTTTGGTAAACCATTCTCTGCAAGCATATGAAAAAATAGGTCATTGAAATTTGGCTCCCCTTGTGATGTCAGAAGGGGTTAATACCGCCCCTTAATCTGCACCATCCAACCACGGCACTGCCATTTAGTGCAGAAATCAGCTCATTTGCATTTTAAAGGAAACACCCCAAAACGGCACATTTTTGCTCACACGTACAAAGTGCCAATTTTAACATGTTATAATAAACGATCGGTATTTTGAGCTAAAACTTCACAAACGTACTCTGGGGACACCAAATACTTATTTTAAATCTTTAAAAAGTCTTGTGAAATGTCCTCTTTAATATTTGTATTATGTGGTAACTGTTCTATAACAATAATAAGGTACTTGAGGTTAGTGCCGTTTCGTGATTAAGTCACGTCTGAAGGGATTGCATTGACTATACTTCGTGTCGTACCTAACAACACCCTTCAGCCGTGACTTATTCACAATACAGCACTGCCGCTTGTACCTTATTGCTTAAAATGTGCTAATAAATGTGCACTGGTAGAGCTGTTCCTATCAGCGAATGTTTGAGAAACCTTGTATGAGACTTTTATAATAGCCAATTTATTTAAAAATAAATACTACAATGGACTAATAATATGTTAAATCTAGACTGAAGTCCCTTAATCTAATAATAAGATTTGGAGACTTCAACATGATCTTACTCAGTCAATATTAAAGATATCAAAATTATATTTCGGAAACAGGAGCACCATTGGCTTCCAAAGTACTGTAGGAAAAAAAAATACAATGGAAGTCAATGGTGCTCAAAAACTATTTGGTTTTGCTCAAAATATCTTCCTGTGTGTTCAGCAGAACAAAGAAATGTATCCAGCTTTGTAACAACTTCAAACATTTTCACAACTTTGTTTTTGGGCAAACTATCCCTGTAACTGGTTAATATAGTAATGTTTGTGTCTATCTAAACATAAAATGACCTACAAACTACAAATAAGACTTACACTCGTGTAATGGGACATAAAGCAAACAGACAAGAACTTTTTAAATCATCTTCTCTTAATAAAAACTAAATGCTGACCCATTTCACAAACAAACAGGATGAAATGCCTGAACAAGATTTATTTTCATTCGCTTTCAGGACGCGGCGGTCGCAGGAACTGACTTTCCCTCTCTGTATCTTTAAAGGACCTGAAGTTTTCTTGGCAGCTGAAAGAAGGACGGCAAGTTTGGCCAAAATAGACAATAAAGTAGAGAGGAGGAACATGCCAAAATGAAGGGGGCAACTAGTTCCAGGGGCTAATTTTTCCTCCATGATTCACGCTGGAAAAGAAAGAACTTCCCTGTCCTCAAATGAACCCTGGCTGCGCTCTGTGACTTACACAAGGAAGTGCTGGGGGAAGGGACGGACGGACGGACGCACACATACTGTAACACAAACACACTGAAGGTTTCTTACAGAACTGGGTCATCTGTACACGACCCAAAAGACGTAAGAGGTAAACAAACCAATGCACGCACTTACAAACATATCAACTTACACCAAATAAAAACGTTTTTGCAACGACAGTGTTTTTCCTCTGCAAGTGATTATGAAGATACAAAGCGAATTCTCTCAAAATTCAGAAATTTGATGACGTGATCAACAGCGTGTTGGCTTATATACCGATGCTGTTTTAGACTCACGACATTTCGTCCTACGGGGACCACAAACTCTTAAATAAAACTGTCCTAAAGTTTCTGATTGCATGCTTAGAAAATGAATTAAATTAAAAGGTGCTTGACACAAAACATTGTCCAGCTTGCTCAGTGCATGCATTAAGATCTTGTGCACAAAAAATATTTGATTTAAATTGGCAAATATACAGAAAACGTAATTTCCACTGGGGACAGGGAGGCTATGCCCCCCACAATTTTTCAAATCTCATTGCGAGTGCCCCCCACTTTCAAAGTCATATGTCATTATTTTTTAACCGCACATCGTCACGAAGGAGCAGGATTGAGAGTCTGCCTTAACTTACTTAACTATTTCCTGGATTTTTATCACCATAATCCCTAAACATATGCAAAAAAATGAGTCCCCCCATTTTGTGTCCCCCCACTTCTTCAACTAAAGTTACACCCTTGAGTGGTTGTAATGCACTGTATGTTTTACAGTTCACATTGTGGTTTTAGTTATTGTGACTCAAAATTAAGTTTTTTTATTATTGTGGGCATTTCCAGAGCTTTCCAGTGCACCGAAATAAACTTTCACACATCTCATCTGTCTGGATTGGAGGATTCAGTACAATATTACTGTAAACGTAGTTATAATGTCGCAAAGCATGTGTCAAAATGATCACTATGTGGAGTCATGTATGTACGTGTAAACTATAGATAAGACTGATTGTGATTATTTAAACAATACTTTATCACACACACATCGAGTGAGTTTTCTAGTGAGAGGTTTTCACGGCAGAGATACGACTGCAGTAAAAACCACAGAGAGTGTATTGATGAGTCACGCGTGCTGCCAAAACCACTAAACTATCACTTTTACTTGGGTTACTTTCAATAACTGTGTTGAGCTGCAGAGAGATTTACATTCATCAAACTGCATGAGAAAGCATTTTTTATATATCGTACTGTAAACTCAGGATTTCATCCTGATATACATGCAAGTCCTCATTTCACATTTGCAAATGAAAATGTGTAAAATATGGCTAACATTAAAAAAATATTGTATTCAAATGTTCATATTATAATAATTTGGCATTTAGAGAAAAGTCAGTGATACTTAAGAAAAGCATTCAATATTTCAGAATTATTAAATTATTTTGCATGCTACATAAAGTAAACATTATTGTACACTAATTATATTTAACTTGATTACTGTATTCTTGTAAATGCAGCATATAAAGCAAACAAACATTTTTTTTATTTCCATTAGATAATGGTAGTGTCATCTGTATTTAATAAGCACCTAATCACATCCAAATATTTACCAGTGTAAATACATTACATAAAAGTATCATTTTTCATATTAATAGTGGTATTATATTTGATTTATATCAAAAATGTTGATTTATTTTAACCCATGGTTAGGTAAATATGACAAACCATTGCCATAACCTATGAAAAACACAACTGGATTAAAACAATACAGCATAGATTAATTTAAATCCTTTGTCTATATTTTATCCAACCATAAGTGCATAAACAACCCAACAAAACAGAGTTTAACCGATTTTGTTACCAGTTCTTCTGGTTTCTGGTGCTTGCCCAATAAAATCCCAAACGATTGTGTGCAGGACATCATCATTTCTAAGCAAAAATATAATATGAAGGAGTTAAACATACCTGAATGATACTGTATGAGGAGATGAACACGGATGAAGAGCTTTTGTGCCGAGTTCAGCACAAATCTGCCGTGCGCCTTTACGCGTCGCGAGCTTCACAGTGCAACATTTCCATTTGCACCATTTTTGTTTATACGTGATAAGACACAAAACTTTCAAGTTTAAAGACGCGTACAGAAATCTCAGAACGCAGTCAAATTCAATGTCGTACTCGTCATGAGAGTTGCAGATTCGCGCATTTGGAGATCACGTCATGAGTTTTGCGTCTTTTTCCTCGTGTTGATACAAAAACGTTCCGCGTTGAAGAATCCGATGGTTGATTTTTGTTAAATGTTTGTTATAATGTGAATGAACATCGCGTCTTGTGCGTAGGAGAAACGCGCAAGCAAACTTTAAGCTGATGTGAGAAAACAGAGATCTCACCTGTATCTCTCCGACAGATCTAGTGCCGCACATGGAAACACTTTACATTTACTGTACATTCATTTACCAACATTACATCATACTAAACACATCAAAGTTCACATGCATAATTATTAACCAGACATTAATGACATTTGTAAAGGATCTATACTATTTTGTTAATGTATATTTACGCATTAAGTTTGCACATTTAATCAAACTATCACCATTAAAGAGCTACTGATATACTTCCTTCTTCTAAAAGTGCAAATTTTTAATAAATAAAAGCAGATGTGTAAACATTAAGATACATTAGGTCACCTAACAAAGTGCACATTTTGAATTTACGGACACCTATATTTACTTATATTTATTTCTGCATAAATAAAGCCAAAATAAATGATGCTAGTCTGTTCTTTTATGAGGTGAATTTAGTTTAATTCGTTTTTATTAGTAGTAAAATGTATAAAATCAAACATTACACATGTTTAAACATACATATTTTATATATAAGAAAATTATAAGGCCTACTGTAAATAGTAATATGATGTAATAACAAGAAAAGACTGTATTAATAAAATATTACATAATATATAATTGAATATTATAAACTATTTGAATGCTAAATATCTTTTTGTCATTTTCCCTTACGAAAAATGTACCTCCTAAGACCCGAGCTTTGGTTTGTCTTTTTTTTTCAGATTTCTTCCAGCTATTTGGTGTTGGAAGACCCAATAAATATAATACATGAACATGAAGCAGTGTAATTGTCCACATTTATGTACAACAGAATACAGTTTTATGGTGCACGCGGTGCACACAACAAAAAATGTGATGTACACGTATGTAGACACACCAGGTCTTAGGAGGTAAACCATAGTAACCATGTTTTTTGGTGTATTGGTTACTAATAGCAAAAACATTGTTTTAGTACACTAATGATGGTTTTCAAGTTTTTGAAAACTAAAACCATGGTTATTTTGTGGTTACCATGTTTGGTAATTGGTTTTAACTGTAGTAAAGCCATGGTTAATTTTGTAAGGGCTGCCCTGACAGTACAGCTGTGTCTCCAGTAGATGACAGGAGATTTTCTCTCTCTCTCTCTCTCTCTCTCTCTCTCTCTCTCTCTCTCTCTCTCTCTCTCAATTTCAATTTAATTTTTCAATTTAAAGAACTTTATTGGCATGATTGTGTCACTTACAATATTGCCAAAGCATTATACATAAAACGAGAAACATACAATAACACAATATTAACAAACATTAAGGTGCAATTAAGCTAAGGTGCTGGGTGATGGATGAAGTACTACTGCAAATAAAATAAAATAGAATCAGAGGATATTTACAATATAAAGTAGACTTTGAAATATAAACATATGAAGTATACAAATGTACATTTATGGAGGCACATGAGAGGTAAAATAAAAATACTGTACAAGATCAGGGCTGTGGATTATTTCTGATGGTGTGTAACTGATAAATGAATTTAGCAGCAACTGATGGGTGTCTGTCTTCCCCCAGTAACATCTTCATTTGATCTGAGTCTGAAGAGCTATGAAACTCTGGTATGAGCTTTGAGATTTTGTCAAAGTGTTTTTCTCTAAGCTCTTTATATTTACCACAGTAAAGGAGAAAGTGTGTCTCTGTCTCGATCTCACCACTGTCACAATGGACACAGATTCGCTCTTCTTTTGGGAGCCATGTTTGTCTATGTCGGCCTTTCTCTATTGCCAGACTGTGATCACTGAGTCTGTATTTAGTGAGGATTCGTCTCTGCTTTACATCTCTAACTGTGGAGAGATATTCTGACAGACTGTATTTTCTGTTTAGTGCCCGATAACATTCTAGTTTACTTTGGTTTTTACTTTCATTATCCCAATGATCCAAATATAAAGTTTGACTTTCTTTAATGATTTGGTTTATTGTGGTTTGTTTGCGTTCATTAGTGCTGGTCTGGAGTTTTAGAGCCAGTTGACAGATGGGACTGGTTTTAGGTCTCTTCTCTTGGGTTTTAAGGGCTTCATATTGAAGTGTGTTCGGGGGACTTGAGTTTAAGTGTGACCAGAATTTAAGGGAGCGTTTTTGGATGTGTATTATTAGGGGATATCTGCCTAATTCAGCCCTGCATGCATTAGTAGGTGTTCTTCTCTGAACTCTTAAAATATTTCTACAGAATTCAGCATGCAGGGATTCCATTGGATGTTTGTCCCATTTGGAGTAATCTGTTAGGCATTGTGGACCCCAAACCTCACAACCGTACAGAGCTATGGGCATTATTACACTATCAAATATTTTACACCAAACTGTAGCAGGAATGTCTGTTTGTTTAAATTTGCCTTTGATGGCATAGAATGCTCGTCTAGCTTTCTCTTTAAGTGCATTTACCACGAGACCAAAACCGCCTGATGCGCTGATTTTTAACCCAAGATAGTCGTAGTGTAAGGTGTGTTCTAGTGCAGTGTTTCCCAGAGTAAATGTGTATCTGTTATCTTGTAATCTTGCTTTTTTCTGGAAAATCATAATTTTAGTTTTCTTCAGATTGACCGTCAGGGCCCAATTTTGACAGTATTTCTCCAGCAGGTCCAGGTGTTGCTGTAAACCTTGTGCAGTGTCTGACAATAGCACCAGATCATCTGCATACAGAAGAGCTTTAATCTCTGAGTTGTTTAGGATGAGGCCGGGTGTGCTGGATTGTTCCAGTAACACTGCTAACTCATTAATATATAAGTTAAATAGAGTTGGACTCAAGTTACAGCCCTGTCTCACCCCACGCCCTTGACTGAAAAATTCTGTTCTTTTGTCACCGATTTTAACTCCGCACTTGTTTTCTGAGTACATGGATTTAATGATGTCATATACTTTTCCTCCTATGCCTGATTGTAGAATTTTATAGTATAAGCCGTCGTGCCATATCGAGTCGAATGCTTTTTTAAAGTCAACGAAACATGCATAAACTTTGCCTTTGTTTTTATGATGAACGTGTTGATTGACTAGCGTCTGTAGTGTATAAATGTGGTCAGTGGTGCGGTGGTTTGGTAAAAATCCAATCTGACTTTTACTTAAGACGTTGTGTTTGGTAAGGAAGGCCTGAATCCGAGCATTTAAGATACCACAGAAAGTCTTCCCTAGATTACTATTTACACAAATGCCTCTGTAGTTATTGGGGTCAAATTTGTCTCCGCTCTTATATAGCGGGTGTATTAAACCTGTACTCCAGGTTTCAGGAAAGTGTCCAGTTTGTAGGATTAAATTAAACATTTTTAAAAGTGTCTCTTGCATTGCTGCAGGACTGTGTTTCAACATTTCTGTTCTGATGTTGTCTAAACCGCATGCCTTTCTGGGTTTTAATTTCTTTAGTGCTTCTTTTAGTTCTTCTAAGCTAATCGGGTAATCTAAGGGGTTTTGGTTGTTTTTAATGATGGATTCCAATTGTTTTAGTTTAGTTTGTACATTTTTTTGATCAGGTGTAAGACTATCTGAGGAGATTTCCCTGAAGAGGTTTTTAAAGTAGTCTTTCCATAGTTCTCCATTTTGTATGGGTATGTCCTGGTTTTGTTTTTTGTTTAGGCTATTCCATTTTTCCCAGAATTGATTATTATGAATTGAGTCTTGGATTTCTTTGAGAGTAAAATTGAGGTGTTGTTGTTTTTTGTAGTAAATTGTATTTTTGTAATCCCTAAGTGCTTCGCAGTAGTTTTGTCTTATTTCTTGTTTGTGTGGATCTCTGTGTTTTTGGTTGGAGAGTTGTCGAAGACGTTGTCTTTTACTTTTACATTCGTTATCGAACCAGATTTCATCTCCAGATTTTACTTTAGTTTTTTTGTTTGTACGGAGTAGGTTCGCTTTGATTGCGCATCTTTCATAAATATGATTTATTTGTTGTACTGCAGCATTTACCTCGGTTTTACTAGACATAAACTGTGTTGTTTTAAATGTATTAATTAAGTTGGAAATGTCTTTGGAGCTGACTGCACTAATAAATTCGGTTTCAGAGTTTGGGGACCATTTAAATGTTGGGTTCAATTTGGTCAGATTGCAGGGCTTTTGTTCGCTTCTATGAGTTTGTTGTGTTCTCTTTATAAACACGTTTATTTGACAGTGGTCTGATAAGGTAGACTGTGGTCTGACTGTAAATGCTCGTAATAAGGAGGGGTCTAGGTCTGTAATGGCATAGTCAACAACACTAGCGCCAAGAGATGAGCAGTATGTGAATCGACCTAAAGAGTCACCTCGGATCCTACCATTAAGCATATATAAGCCCAAACCTCGACAGAGACACACCAACTCCCTACCATTTTTGTTAACTGTACTGTCAGGGTTGTTTCGTGTTGTAGTGGTGGGAATGAGATGCATGTTTGTTTTCAGTATATGATTATTCCCATGAGTGTCTATAATGTCCGGTTCTGAGCCTGTTCGGGCGTTAAAGTCTCCACATAAAAGTACATTTCCTTCAGCCTGAAAATGGCTGGTTTCCATCTGAAGCTGATCAAAGAGATTGTCCTTGTAGTATGGTGATTCTGATGGAGGTATGTAGGCTGCACAGATATAAAGGTCCTTTTCGCAGTCTATGATGCCTCTTTTGAGTTTAAGCCAGATGTGTGTTGAATCCTTTTTTTGTACAAATAAGTCATTTTTTAAAGTCTCTTTGTACCAAATGATAATGCCGCCAGAGTCTCTTCCACGTTTCACGTTGCAGTTCTTAAGTGATGACAATATAATTTCTATGTATCCGGAAGGGCAGCGAGTGTCAGTGTCCGATCTGCACCATGTTTCTTGTAGAATAATGATGTCCTGATTATTAATGTTTTTTAGGAACTCTGTTTTTAGAGTTTTGGCCCCTAAGGTTGAGGAGTAGAGGCCTTGAATATTCCAAGCGCTTATAGTAAAGGATGCCATTGTGAGGTAGAGATAGGTGTTTTGGTAGTCCAGTTGCCTTATGCTAGCATTTTACAGATGAGGTGTAGGAGATTTCTCACTTCTGTAATGTCTGAGGAGCCAGTGTGTTGTTTGCCCTTTGTAATCTCAGCATATGTGGACTGCTGTGGTGGTGAGATGGGCTGTGTTGCTCTGTTGGTAGCTTCTGACTGATGGGTGGAAGTGTCCATATTTGTAGATTGACTGAGGCTGAGCAGAGAAGTACTTGGTTGGCCTTCAGTCTGTTTTGATGTTGTTTGCTCTTCTCTGATGGGAGAGGTTTTTGTTTGTAGATGCCTCTTTGAAGTCGTATGCTGGTTACTGTCATGGCTGTTGGGTCTTGTGCGATGATGTTGTGAGGAAGAGGGTTGTGTCTTTCTACCAAGAGCTGCATCTTTTAAGTTTTTAGCAAAGATTCGTACACACTCTTGGCTTAGGTGCACGTGATCGTATAAGTCCTCTGTTGTAAGGCTCGGATGGTGTGCAACTTTGATTGCCATGAGGCTGGAGCATGCAGAAGTGATCTTCTGGTTTATGCTGTTGATCAGGCCAGCTGGATAGTCCTTCCTGTGAAGTAATGTGGAGATGGTGATGTTGGCTTGTGGGAATATCCTGCGAGCCTTCTCAGCCACTCTTACAACACTGTCAGCGACTTTCTCTCTCTGGTTGTACAGATCATTTGTTCCGGTGTGTATGACAATGTTCTGTGGGTTGTGCAGAGTGGATTGGTGGAGGAGCTGGAGTGCACTGTTGGTTGTGGGGCACCAAAATTTGCCAACCGCATGTTTGGGGAAGAGCTTCTGGTGGTGTAAGAATTTGCCATTCGAGTCTATTAGAATGGCAGTTTTTGGTGGTTGTGGTTTTTGGGAGTGCTGTGAGGTCGGACTGGTGCGTTTTTGGGGACTCCGCTGGGTTGGTTGTGTGATTGTCCTGTTATTGTTTCTCTGGCAGTTATCTCTGTTGTTTTGTTCATTGGCTGTTTGGGAGCCTGTGGATGTGCGTCTGGGGTGAATCTTATCAGAGCTTTTGATAAAATGTTCCAATTTTTCATTAATGCTTTGGATGAGTGTGTCTTTTTCCACTAGATGTTTCTTCAGTTTAGACACTTCTTCTGTAAGAGTTTTGTTGTCTCTTTGGAGATTTTTTACGATCATCTCCAGTGTGCCTGTTCTGCTGTTGTTCTCCTCTTTTATATTCTTTATTTCCTCTCTTAGCTGTTGAGTAGTGTCGGGTTCTTGGAGTTTGCTTTCTTTGAATTCAGCGATTTCCATCTCCAATTGTGAGAGGCACTCCTGAATCCGTTGGATTGACACTGCTGATCTTGGTGTGTGGGGGGAGGGAGGGGCAGTGTGTTTTCGTGCAGGTGAAGATGTGATTTCTTCATCTGCTGTTGTTGCAGCTGATGATGATGTTGGGGGGAGGGATGACTTCTCCTTCTCTGCTAAAGCTTTCAGGCCTGCAAAGTCTCTCTCAAATTGTTCCAGTCTGTCCTCAGAGCCCTGGATCATAACAGTGCCATTATGATATAGGTTGATGTTGAATTTAGGTGTAGTGTCCAGATATAATTGTCTCATTGCTTTGTTTCCACCCATTTTAAGATCTTTGTAGGTAGAGCAGAGTGCTGAATGCCAGGCATTTGGGTGTTCTGTGAGGTTCTTCAAAAAGTCTCTCTCTCTCTCTCTCTCTCGTTCGCTCTTTGAATCTTTGGCTGTGTACCGAGAAATGCAAGCAATCAGAGGTTCTTCAAAAAGTCACAGTTGTCAATGTGACTCCTCATAAACAAACAGACTGTCAGATCTCAGGTTCATGGGGTGCGTCTGTCCCTGTGTGAACTCTCAAGTACACTTGGAGGAAGAGTTTACCTCGTACCACGTGTCTGTTGTGATTACACACAATGAAGGAGGATCAGGCCCAGTGACCCAGAAAGACGCCCGCGGACGGCCCTGATTAGATTAACTCACTGTGATGAGCAGGAGATGACGTCATAGCACTGCCGGCCTGGTCACGTGACCGGATCAGACGGGGTTAACTGCCCAGGGGTTAATGCTTTAACTCTGTCTGTACTCTGATCTGGGATCAGATGACTTCCTGAAGTGTGATGTAATCAGACACTATTTATTCTGAGAACGAGGTGTGTTTGAAACACTAACAGTATGGGCACATTTGGTAAAATGCAATGCATGTAACACACTGTATCCCACAATGCAATGCGCACAACTTATATGGACTAAAATGTTTTCATTATTTGTTGCATATACAGCAAGTTTTGTTCTTGTGGCTTCATACTGTACTCTCTCTCTCTCTCTCTCTCTGAATGTCGTGCAGGTTTTTATGTCCGTTTCTTCTTTATTACACCAACAGCCATCCCAGCATAGACCGGCAACATCTGTGTCTCATTGCTGCCAAAATAATGATAAACATACTGTCACAGCTGATCCAAAACCCACACCGCACAGATGGGGGTGAGTGGTGGATATATTACTGCTAAAACACCTTTGAATTTATTTCTTCAGGCCCCGGGTCCCCCGAGAGCCCGGCCCTCGACTCGCTTCGCGGGATTATGGGAGGATTTGCGAGGCTGGCTCGTCCTACTCGATGCAAGTTTAGAGACCGCTGACAAGAAATTTAACATCATCAGATTCACTACAGCAGTTGTGTGGCCTTTAGTTGTGTTGGATTAATGAAAAGATCCTCTTTCTGTTCTCGCCGGTCAGGATAAAAACATTTGGTAAATTGACTCATAGATTTGCTATCTTTCATAGAATGAAAGTGGATGATGAACAGAAACTGTGAAGTTTAGAAAAACATTCAAAGTATCATAAAAGTCGGCTCTTTTACTTTGCCCACTGTGTGCAAAGTCTATTGTAGTCGTATCATAACTTTGTTTTAAAAATAGTGAACTATTCACAAACTATTTACCACAGTTTAGGAGTTTCAATCCTCATGCTAATCAAATGCAATGTTTCAAAAAGCACGTGATGGAGTATTTCCTCCTCTTATACAGGTTTCAGAAAGTTTTTTTTTAACATGGGTACCCATTACGTATCAGTGACCCCATATTCCTATTATGGGCACTTCCCCCGTAAAAGCACGCCCACCTGTCAATCAGAGTAAATCTGCATTCAGACTAGCAGCGACTAGCGGTAGCAGAGCAACGCGATCTCATTGATTTCAATTGAAGCTTGCCGACTTCAGCGACAGTGAACATTGGCGATTTGATTGGCGTGTCTAGCCGCACAACAAAGTGGAGAAATGTTTAACTTTATGAGCGACTTTCGGGAGTGACTACCAATGAGAACGAAGCAGTGGAGTTCACGTCATCCGTCTCTAGTCAGTTACTGGAGTGGACGGTACTCATTTGTTTATGACTACCAGATTTAGAAACGCCTCTTTTAAAAGAGATGAGCGACACACAGCGACAAAGTAGTTTATAATGTGAATGTACCTTAAGATGAGGACGACGAGGCCTCACTGCACGTGACAGCTTTGTTTGATATCAAGAATCAACAAAGGCATGAAAGAAAAAGCGTGTTTATGGATGTAAGGAGAAGAAAGCCTTGTTTAGCTTTTCAGATAAGTCAGCCTTATGAAAACGATGTATATTGTTTGTTTATACGGGGTAGAAGCGATGGTTTGCATGTGTGTTTGTTTAACGCTGGATTTTGTTAAAAAGGGGCGGTCCTAAACGGGTCATGAGTCGCAAGCGGTAAGTAAACTGCATCAAATGTCTGTGTTTTGTTGGAAATGGGTGCTTAAGTGAATATAATGTAAACGACACAAACATGTAGTGAATCAAAAGTTATCCAGAGATGATGGGATAATGTTTTATGTGTGTTGCTTGCTCATGAATCGCTCCTCCCGCTGGACGCCTGCGAGATCTCGTGCTTTTCCAGAAACAATCTCTAGAGCTGATCTGTCTTTTATAAATCTGATAAAACTAAAATCTCTTCAGAGATATGAAGGATGTAATACTACTCACTCAAGATTAACATGAGATGAGCAGAAACCGCGTGTGTTATGGGAGCTCTAACATCTGAAGAACATTTCTGGTTCACAAAAGGTTCTTTAATGTATGAAAGAAATGATTCTTTAAGGAACCTGGGACTGAATGGATCTTTGAGGAACCAAAATGGTTCTTCTATGGCATTTCTGTGAAGAACATTTTAAGCACCTTTAATTTGAAATATGTACAGCCATCACGAGAACTTCTATGATACTTTAATGCCGATTGTATTTTACTGGATGCTTACATCTTCAGTTTCTGCTCAAAAAAACATTTTTTTTTTATTTCAACAAATATCAAGTATCATCCACCGCGAAGCATGTCATTGTTCGCATCAGAACGTGTGATGCTACTGAATTGGAGGAGATGTACTGTTTCGGCGGGTTCTTTAAAGAGATAGTTCACCCAAAAATCATCATTTAGTCTCTCATGTTGTTACAAACCTGTATAAATGTCTTTGTTTTGATGAACATGAAGATATTTTAAGAAATGTTTGTAACAAAAGCCCCATTCACTTCCATTGGTTTTTTTTTCAGTGAATTGGGCTCATGAACGGTTTGGTTACAAACAATCTTCCTCAAAATATCTTCCTTCATGTTCAGCAGAACAAAGAATATACAGGTTTGTAATAACATAAAAGTTTGTAAATGATATCAGAATTTCCATTTTGGGGGAAACAATCCCTTTAAATTCTCTTGCATCTTCATCAGTGCATTGCCAACTCAACCTGATGCTCACAGATATACTAACTAATGATATGCAGATGTTTGCCACTAATCCAGGCTCTGTTAAGACTATTGCCTTTCATTGCGGGTCCTTCTGAATTTGGGGATAAAACTGTGTGTGTGTGTGTGTGAGAGAGAGAGAGAGAGAGAGAGAGAGAGAGAGAGAGAGAGAGAGAGAGAGAGAGAGAGAGAGAGAGAGAGAGAGAGAGAGAGAGAGAGAGAGAGAGAGAGAGAGAGAGAGAGAGAGAGAGAGAGAGAGAGAACCATAATGTGTGAGTTTACCGCCAGCATCTTAAGGTCATTGAGGTCATTGAGGTTTGACATCGCGCTCTGCCACCTGCTGGACAAAAACGAGACTGCAGCTCATCTGATTCAACAGTGACGTCAGAGGGATGAATTTAACTCTTTTTAACTAAATTTGCTCTTTTTTTTATCTTTCTGACTTATGTGTGTTTTGCAAAGTTGAAGAAGAAACTTAATTCTACATTTATTTTATTATTGCAATCAGGTTAAGTCTCTTTGGGACAACTTAAGTAGTTATTTATCTTCTTTTATAAAAGTTTATTTAAAATTCTTTCTGAAAGATATATTTTTGCATTTTTCTGGTAGTAACCATGTTGTCAATCTTGTTGTCAATTTTTGTGTTTTGCATTGTGAATTTTTCATAAATCAAAATTTCTCAATACGTTACCTAGATTTGATGTCTTCCTTGCAATGATTTAGCCTATTATTAAATCTCTTAAACACATTCATAATAATAATAATAATAACAAGATTATTAAGGCTTATGATGATATTATACTTAAAGAATTATTATTTTTTTTAATTCATTGTATGTCAATGCAGTGTTATTTTGCATCTGTATTGCAATAAAAAAATCACAATTGTTTGATTATATAATAGCAACAACAACAATAATTAAACATGATAAACATCATTACATGAAAATAAACCTAATTTAAATTTATACTTGTGCATTTTGTCTGTATGCAGCTCTGCTGTGCCTTTTGCTATTTTACATGTAAACTTGTAATGTTTGTCATTATATCATGGTCACACTTGCACTTTATGTAGTCTTAATGTTGTATGTCAATGCTTTTTCTATATCTTCAGTTCTTATATTCTGCTCTTTTCTTATTTGAGCTTATTTTAGTATAATTTAATATCATATAAATTAGGTACAGTTAGTCTTTTGTCGTGTGCTGTCTGTAGCACATAGGTCAGTGGAAAAGGACCAACTGGTTTTTTGGGCACATACAGTGTGAGTTGACCATGATGGTCTCTGTACCACCGTATATAATGTATACTAACATTTGATTTCCAATGCATTTAGGGACATAGGATTGCTAGCACACTGCTTAACCAATTGGATAATTTGTGTACTTTCATATTCTCCACATTAAAAAAATCTATCCATTTTCCAAATCTTCGTATCCTCTGCAGGGTCACAAGAGGGTTGGAGCCTTGAAAGAAAACACAGTTTATTTAGTAAAACTGTAAAAACATATATAACATTTTTGTCAAATCAACATATATTTCTATTACTTTAACCTAAAAAAATGTATTTTATAAGTTATCCAACTTTTCACCAGCCAAAATTTAAAAAAGTAGTTTGAGATGACCTGCAAAACCAAGTTGTTTAACTTCATGCTGCATTTTTTTTTACACTGTACTTTCTCCAAAGATGTATATCTGCCCTGTTTACAGTCCTGTGTTTATGAAATACTGGTACAGTGTTAGTTTGTGTGGTTTTCTGGAATAAAAATGAATCAATAGCTCTTCTGTTTTATTAATCCTGAGCTGAAAACCACATTGAAACCAGAACATCATTTTTGAAAGTAAAGTAATAAAAAATAGTTAGCAAATCTTTTCTGCAGCTGTCTACAATCTGAACAGCTCTATCGCCATCTGCTGGTTGTGTTGTGTACTGCATCATCCCCACAGTGACTTTATAATGTTGCCCATTGCATTTAAAGCTCTTCAGTGGCTGATAGAGATACTTTTTCGTAAACAATTTCCCACATAAACATTTGTGTGTTATATCACGTTTCTGAGAGGGATTAAAACAATCCCTGTAATTTATGACTGTAAAACTACACATTGAGTTTGGTGATGAATTATGCTTTCCAAACATTGGTTAGCTTCACTTTACTTTAAAAAAAATCAGCATTGTTTCTAGGCCTGATTGTGATGAATGTAATTAAAGTTTATTGCTTTGCATTGAGGAATTCAGCAGGACTGGTACGGTCCAGAGATTTATGATGGGATTCAATGAAGTTCCCGTAAGCACAAAATTGGATGACGGGAAAACGCTCGACCATCAGGCCGCGGCGGACCTCTGGTCAACAGAAACGTTTTAGCCATCTTAAGCCACAACCAACTGAAAGATTAATATGGACCAGAAGTAAATTTATTTGACTGTTTTATAAATGATCAATTATGAAATAAATGAACACACAAGGGGAATGTATTCTGCATAGCTTTCTGCTGAGCTCTCTACATGCAAATTCTTTGCGGGCTGCTTGTGAAGCTTTATTATTCTTAAAATCCTTCCTTACAACAGCTGCCTATATAGACAACACAACAAAAAAAGTTTACTCAATAAATGTATTTCATTAGTTGCTTAAATGCTTAAATGTTACATAAGTTGCACGGGTGTAGCAATACATTGTATGGGTCAATGGGATTTTTTTAATGCCAAAAATCATTAGGACATTAAGTAAAGATCATGAAGATATTTTGTAAATTTTCTACTGTAAATATATATAAATGTATTTATCATAGGTAATATGAAAGGATTTTATTTGGTGATTTTTTCAATATTTAGATTTTTTTGCACATGTAGATTCCAGATTTTCAAATAGGACAATATTTTGCAACAAACCATGAAATGCTTATTTTTTTAGCTTTTAAATAATGTATAAATCTCAATTAAAAAATATTTACCTTATGACTGATTTTGTGATCCAGGGTCACATAAAAGAATTTTTTTTTCAAATGTATTTATAGCACTTATTTGAAATGTTCCATTGTTTTAAAGCAGCTTTGCATGAATTAAAAAGGAAAACAAAGAGAATATACTTTCAGTTTTGCCAATTTTACTTAATCCTTTGATGTTGTGATTACTTAAAAAAATATATTTAATAATGTGAACTTAATTTAATCTAGTTCATTAAACAAAAAGTGTGTCTTGTCAGCTTTACTTAAAAATTATTTGTTCAGCCAACATAACATTGTTGCATGAAAGTACCAGATTAATTAAACCAATAGACTTGCATCTCATTGGCTGAGGATTTTGCAGTGTATTATGGGTAATTGTTGTTCTCTCACCCTTTTGCAGAAGTGTAGCACCAGTAATAAGAGGACGAGTATGAAAGGAACTTGTTCTGATATATTTTAGATCAAATAAAACAAACAAACAAACAAACAAACAAACATTATATAATTTTGTCATCATTATTTAAATTTTTCATGTACAATTAACTCAATTGTTGTTTGTTGACTCTACAAAGGTTTGTTAAGTTTTTAACTTAAAGTTTACAAACTTCTTTTGTAAAATTAACAAAATTATTGTTTGTTGACATTACTTAAACAAATTGTGTGGAATCTGTTGACATGATATTTTTAATTAAACCCAACATTTAATTTGGAAATGATTAAATATAATTTCAAGGGCAAACACAACATTTTGATATTTAAAAAAAAATCAAGATTTAATATCTTATGTAATTTCGCTCTCAAGTAAATGTATCCTGTTTTAGATATGTTTAGATATTTCACATTAGATATTTTATTTTTGAAAGTATTTCTCATTCAGAGAAAATGCAGTATGGCATAAATGATGTATTCACAAGACACTGCAATCATTTTCATATGCAATTTAGAGACTCAGACGGTCATTTCATCATAGCTAAATCTTTCTTAGTTTATGACACATTTTAAATGCTTTAATAAATGTGTATTTCTGTTTCAAGACCTTAGTAAAAAATCAATCACTCATCAGTCAAAAATCTGTTAGAAATGTCAATAAACCTTTTGACTTTAATTTCAGACTTGAGCTCATTTTGCATATGGTATTTAAAACAACCAAGCGTGGAAAATGAAACACTAGCGTTTGAAAACCCAAACTTTATTAACAGGTCTGAGAATGTCATTGACATCCATGTTGACAATGAGGTCATTTTTACAGAGCGTCTGTCTGAAGATGAGGAAGATGAAGACACTCATTCTTCACACCAGAAAGATTTATCTTCACTGCAAGACCTGAAATAAATCATCTGATTTAGATTAAACAAAATTTGTGTGGTGATATAGATATTATCTACCGAGAGTGATTTTATATCTTACACTCGTGAGAGGCAATCTCTCTCTCACGCTCTGAGAAAATAAATTATAAGATGTCACATAACAGTCAGTTTAATGTGAACGCAACATGATGGATAAAGTGAGTCCTTTGTGTACTTATGGAAAACTCTCAAATGATGATAGTGTTTTTGATAGGGTACATTAGTGAAGACTGATATCAAACTTCCGGCCACATTAACCCAAACCCACGGGGGTGAAGTCCCAAATGACCAATGAAAACACTCCTTTGTGAAACGCCATTGGCGTTTTTCTCATGGTAATGATGAAGGAGCTGAGGTGACCGACGGGGTTTCTTATTCTTTGCAATGTGGCGAATCAATCTTCCAATCCATCCACACACATTGTACGAGCTGCCAGACCGACGTTTACCGACAGCGATACTGTAGCGTGGCCTGTTTGGATTCTGTGCGAAAGAAATTTGTGCCGTGGCCAAGAACTCCCAGCCACAATTTAATACACACGTCTACACTTACAGCGTCAAATAGCAAAATCTAATATTGTATAAACGATAATAATTAATGAAGTGTGTGTTTGAGAGAGACATCTGACAGTCGACATCTGAGAAAACACAAGAGCAATTCTCTATTATATTACATTTCCAAATTTGGTCCAGGCGTGTACCGTATGTACAATACTGCACGCAACACTTCTTCTTATTGCTACAACGCTGCAACAATTTATGATTTTAATGGAGATTTTGTAGAAAGACATCTTATTTAGTTGGTGCATAAAAGGTGATGTCAAAGAAGAACTTCTCAGGTTATGTATGTAACCCCTGTTCCCTGAGAAGGGAACGAGACGCTGCGTCTCCCTTGCTATACTTCCTTTGTCTCTGTTACACCTTCTTTCGCATATTTGAGCGTTTTTCAGGTCACCCTTTTTATTACCTGGCTCCCTCGTCACCACGCCGGCGACCTTACGCTAGAGGTCTTCTCGGGTCCAAAGAAATGTACCCGACCCGAATCACTTTATACCCGAACCCGACATGCATAAATATTTATTTTAAAAGAAAGACCCAACCCGAGACAAACCAGAAAAAATGAGACTCGCTCTTGGCAAACAGATGAGAGGTTTGAAAAGGACATTGACGCACACACGCGAGAGAGTTCGGGTCTTCTCGGGTCCGTTCAGTAAAAACACATTTTATTTTAAATAACCCAACACCCAATGGCGCTATTATTGTACCCGACTCGTGTCCGAGGTGCATGTGAAACTTTTAGACCTGAACCCAATCGGGTCTCGGGTCGGACTTTTGGATATAAGTGGATCCGTGAAGACCTCTACCTTACACACCACCATTGCTTGACGTTGATACAGATTCAGACGCACTCACGCCTGGAGGCTTTCCCATAGCGTCACTACGCTGATGCAGGGAACCATTTTTGGTTCCTCAAAGAACCAAATTGGTTTTTCAGTGGCATTATGAGACACCTTTAATTTTAAGAGTGCATCATTCTGAATGTATATTTAATATATTTAATTAGTATAAAAAACACTTTCTATCTGATGGATTTGCATTAAAAGTCGACATCTGTGTAATGACACTGTACTGATGATGTGACTCTCAGACAGACACAGCAAATGTGTTTTATATAAATATTTGGGGGGGTTATCACTGCTCAGGTTTCTTTTATTAGAATTGAGGTGTCATTCAGATCACATTTTTTCTTATTTGGCATTTTTAGGTTTTTTCAGTGAAAATGGTTGGCAATACACATTAATGAATGGTGCATTTGTGGCCTGAAATCAATATTTTTATGTTACTTTAACTTAACAAATTAAGTTAAACAACTTCAACTTCTAGAAAGTGTAATGTCAGGTTCACACCAGACACGGTAGACGCGACAAGCGTGAGTGATTTACGTGTTAAGTCAATGCAAAGACGCAATTAAGTGAGCTGAGTGGCGGAGTCTCAGCAGAGTCGCAGATGCCCCTCCCATGACATGAATTTCCGCGTGAATGTCTCGAATGACTAGAATTTCATTCGCGAATGCAGCGAGGGAACTCAAATGTTCAAGCGTCCAACTACACGCGAATGGCGCGTTTTTGCCGCCTCTACCACGGCTGGTGGGAATGCAACATAACAGGGAGAGGGTGTAGATGGTAGAAGGGACGCAGGAAGTATAGCAGCGTCTCGTTCCCTTCTCAGGGAACAGGGGTTACATACATAACCTCACGACGTTGTTGATGACATCACTTTGAAAAACATTTGCAAAGTTGCAAATCAAAGCTTAAAATATAGGTTGAATTGACTTTCAAAAGCAAGTTGTTTTAACATGCTGCATTTTTTTACAATGTGGTGTTTATAGTAACCGTGAATTTTGGTGTATTGTCAAAGCCATGGTTTTCCTACAGTAACTATGTTTTTTTTAGCTGTATTAAAACCAGGGTTAATTTTTTGTAAGGGAGGAAGGCTGTTTGCCGAAACATCTGTTTGTGTGTTTTGTTGAAAAATAAAAAGATTAAGACACAAGTGAATGCAGATCCTCATCTCTTCAATGTGGGATAACACTAAGTCGTATAAAAGTTGTAATGCAGTACAGAGGTTTCTACACCGAAACAACATTTCTAAAAAACACCCAAATGAAATCAGTGGTGTTGATTGGATCTGACAGCTTCGGCTTTGATTTTCCAGAAACGCGCGGTTAGATAAACAGGTGTTTGACACCACCGGGATATAAGACGCTACATAATGGAGAATTATGAGCGAGGTGATCAATCAATATTCTTTTACACCAACAGCAGCCATGTAAAACTCATCTACACGCGCCATCATATTTCATCCAGGCCTTCGTTTCAAACCACGTCCATGTGATGCCCTGTTTTAGATTCAAAACTTTAGTATTTGGCAGTCTGCGTGCATGTAATTGAGAGTTTGCTTTTTTATGCGCAAAAAGAGGCAAAACATTTTTCACATTTGACAGCAACTGTTTGTGCTCACGGGGTTTGACCATGCGTGCGGCCCGTCAATCGTCAGAATGCGTCTTATCGACCATAGCGGAAGAAATCTGACGCGAGGACAACGCTTATCTCGATTTCTCTGGAACGCGTCCCATCTGCAGACAGACATTTCAGCACAGCGTCCTTGCAAAACCAACACACATCAACACAGCCGTTCTGTCACCGCCGCGCTGGCCCTCGATCCAAACGCACCGATCACGATATCTTCGTCTCTTGAGATAAAAAGGTAATGTAGAGTTTATGGTTGGGTCTTTTTCCCTCTCCTACCACAGAATTGTTTTAATCGATACATCTGAGTGAGTTTTGGCGAGACATTAGCCGTCCTGTCAGAGAGCTGTAAATTCACACAGACAGGCCGGGCTGCCTCAGAGGTCGACCCTTCACAAGAAAGGCGCTGTTGGCTTTTGCCGAATGTTCCTGATGCAAATCAAACCTCATATGAACGAAAAAACGCAGCAAATTAGTTTTTACATGAAGGCAACACGGCTTTTATTGACTTTTATCAAATCCTTATCCAGCCACTAAAAATGTGGCATTTTGGCTTTGGCGACCCGCACCGCAACCTCAAAAACCTGCTTTCCATTGAGAAGACATGTCCCTGCATTCAGAGTCACTGTAATCGCATCGTGAACAGAAGCCAGCCTGCAGATTTGGCCGTGTGGATCTGCATATGTTCTTACCCCACCAGTCCCAGATTAAAATCGCCCATGACTCGGCATTCATTATCCGTGCCGAGTTGCGTCTGACTGGAAGTGCGGCCATTTTTATGTTGTGTAAATCAGTGGTTGTAGGTACAGGTTGTCTAGATTACCGTTTCCATTACAACACGCTAACGTCAGAACGCTTTTCGTCTCACAACTAGATTTTAATATTTTCCAGAGAACGAATTCTGGAGAAAACACTGTAAGTGGCTGTTCACAAAACATCTCAGGTCACGAGCTATCAGAGGCCATGGATCCAGACGCCGTTCTCTGGTTTGGCTCGCTGGATAAATCTGTTTCCCTGATCCAGAGAGAGACTTCCAGCTGAAACATCTCCTACACAAACACAAGCATTCCCAATGGCTTCTTTAATTCAGCCATCGCTCAAAAGCACTTAATAATATTTAAAGAGACAGGAAAACGTATCTCCAACAACACCGCCAAATAAAAAAATAAAAAAACGTTTTTCTTCTGCTTAACAGTAGCAAAGTATTAAAGTTAAACGAAAGTCTATTATGAATGTTCAGGTCGTCTCTGGTTAGCGCTAGTTTGAGCAACAAGAATTACATCAGACGGTGTGCTATTGGTCTTTATAGACGGTTTCAGCAGTAACAACATAAACAAGCGGCTTTCGTGGAAAACACGTAACTTCCGGTAAACTCCGCGAAGACGAAATAACAACAAAATCCGTTTAAATTAGTTTATTTATATAACAAGCAAAATAAACAACACGTAGATTACATAGGAAACCAAAACATTTGTTTTTTTCGATGAGGTATTTGTTTACGAGTTCAGTTACAGCAACTAGTCAGACCATTAAAAAAACAGTAAAGTAAAGTTCGGACCAGACACGTCCGACGTCACCGCACGTGCGTCCAATGAAACGGTCTATACAGGCAGATTCACACTCGAAAATGTGATTTTTGTAAGCTATTGAAAACTTTTCATGATGTCAGCTGCTGCAAATCTTTATTTTCATTGACATTTATTGTTAGGGGCCTTTACACGACAACGTAAACGAGAACGTTTTTATGCAGTTGGCTGTTCGTTTAGACAACGTCAGAATTTTTGGGGTCCTGAAAACACAAACTATTGAAGACGGGTTAATAAACTATTGATTAATTTTCAGTATCTGCTTTTTTCGTGCACGAAAAAAATTAAGCATGCATATCTTTTTCATGTCGCTCAGCAGCAATTTTTATGAATAGAAATTTCTATAAATATAAAATTATTCTTTTTCGTTCATTATATGTATTGTTTTTTCTTTTTTTACCATTGTCACTTGTGGTTGGGGTTAGAATGACTTTTTGTTATGTTTCAGACATCCTAACCCAAACCCCAACTCGAACCCCAAGCAAAAATAGTTTTAAAAAAGAAAGAAAAACAATACAAAAAATTACATCCTAACCCAAATCTAACCCCAACCTCAAGCGACAATGATTTAAAAACAGGAAAAAACAATGAGAAAATAAAATAGAAAATAGCACGATAAAGAAAGTCGTGACACAGACACAAAAAACTATTTATAGAAATTCATACTGAGTGACACGAAAAAGACATTTGTGCTCAATGGCATAAAAAAGCAGAATATTGTTCAAATCAAATATTTTGTGACTATAAAAAAACTTGCCGTAAGATAAGGTAGCTTTTAGGGCTGTCAAAAGATTAATTGCGATTAATCACATACAAAATAAAAGTTTGTTCTTGCATAATATATGTGTATGCACGGTGTTTAATTATTTTGTATATATAAATACGCACATACGTGTATAAATTTAAGAAAAATGTTAATTTAGGCTATATATAATATTACGCCGCCCCTTAGGGGAAATAGAACAAAAACTATCACATGCGCGCGCGAAAGTTTCATGTGCACGCGTTAAAGTTTCAAGTGCGCACGCAAAACTAAACTTTAAAAAATTTCTGCGCATAAAGGTTTTGCGTGAGCACATGAAACTAAACTTGAGATTTTTTTACTCCATTGTCACCTTAGGGGCTGGGTATAATATAAATATATCAAAATCTAAATAAATATATACATGTACAGTCTTGTTCAAAATAATAGCAGTACAATGTGACTAACCAGAATAATCAAGGTTTTTAGTATATTTTTTATTGCTACGTGGCAAACAAGTTACCAGTAGGTTCAGTAGATTCTCAGAAAACAAACAAGACCCAGCATTCATGATATGCACGCTCTTAAGGCTGTGCAATTGGGCAATTAGTTGAAAGGGGTGTGTTCAAAAAAATAGCAGTGTCTACCTTTGACTGTACAAACTCAAAACTATTTTGTACAAACATTTTTTCTTCTTCTGGGATTTAGCAATCCTGTGAATCACTAAACTAATATTTAGTTGTATGACCACAGTTTTTTAAAACTGCTTGACATCTGTGTGGCATGGAGTCAACCAACTTGTGGCACCTCTCAGCTGTTATTCCACTCCATGATTCTTTAACAACATTCCACAATTCATTCACATTTCTTGGTTTTGCTTCAGAAACAGCATTTTTGATATCACCCCACAAGTTCTCAATTGGATTAAGGTCTGGAGATTGGGCTGGCCACTCCATAACATTAATTTTGTTGGTTTGGAACCAAGACTTTGCCCGTTTACTAGTGTGTTTTGAGTCATTGTCTTGTTGAAACAACCATTTCAAGGGCATGTCCTCTTCAGCATAGGGCAACATGACCTCTTCAAGTATTTTAACATATGCAAACTGATCCATGATCCCTGGTATGCGATAAATAGGCCCAACACCATAGTAGGAGAAACATGCCCATATCATGATGCTTGCACCTCCATGCTTCACTGTCTTCACTGTGTACTGTGGCTTGAATTCAGAGTTTGGGGGTCGTCTCACAAACTGCTTGTGGCCCCTTGGACCCAAAAAGAACAATTTTACTCTCATCAGTCCACAAAATGTTCCTCCATTTCTCTTTAGGCCAGTTGATGTGTTCTTTGGCAAATTGTAACCTCTTCTGCACATGCCTTTTTTTAACAGAGGGACTTTGCGGGGGATTCTTGAAAATAGATTAGCTTCACACAGACGTCTTCTAACTGTCACAGTACTTACAGGTAACTCCAGACTGTCTTTCATCATCCTGGAGGTGATCATTGGCTGAGCCTTTGCCATTCTGGTTATTCTTCTATCCATTTTGATGGTTGTCTTCCGTTTTCTTCCACGTCTCTCTGGTTTTGCTCTCCATTTTAAGGCATTGGAGATCATTTTAGCTGAACAGCCTATCATTTTTTGCACCTCTTTATAGGTTTTCCCCTCTCCAATCAACTTTTTAATCAAAGTACGCTGTTTTTCTGAACAATGTCTTGAACGACCCATTTTCCTCAGCTTTCAAATGCATGTTCAACAAGTGTTGGCTTCATCCTTAAATAGGGGCCACCTGATTCACACCTGTTTCTTCACAAAATTGATTTCTCAGTTATTGAATGCCACACTGCTATTTTTTTGAACACACCCCTTTCAACTAATTCAACTAATTGCCCAATTGCACAGCCTTAAGAGCGTGCATATCATGAATGCTGGGTCTCATTTGTTTTCTGAGAATCTACTGAACCTACTGGTAACTTGTTTGCCACGTAGCAATAAAAAATAAACTAAAAACCTTGATTATTCTGGTTAGTCACATTGTACTGCTATTATTTTGAACAAGACTGTAAATGTTTCTTAAATAAATACATGCATGCAGGGCCCAATAAATAATTACACTATAAAAAGCTTTTATTTTGGATGCGATTAATCGCGATTAATCTTTTGACAGCCCTAGTTTTTTACAAGGTAACATTGCCATCTAATAGCATGGCATAAACAATTGCTTCATCTTAGTCATTTTTTTGTAATCATTCTGAATCCGTGTAAAAAAAAATTATGTGTATGTGAAATTTTTCCAGTTTTTCACTGCATCATTATCGTGTAAACATCTGTGAATTTGCATTCTATACTAGGCTGTTGATTCACTTAACTTAGTCAATGTTGTTGCAGTGAGTTTTGCATGGACATTCACCACTCACAGTTTCATCAGATGTAAAAGTTGTTGAAAATAAAGGTAAAATAAATCATTAAGTCGACTGTCTTGAGTCAACTGCCACGGTTTCATAGTGCACCCGATGGAAAAACATGCGGCTTTGATTCGACCTGCACGTCTTTCTATACGTGTCATATTTGTCTTTTTCGAAATCCCTGGAAATGCATTTCACTCGAATTAAGCACAAAAGCCGTCTGCACGGACACGTCACATGTTTTTAATGTGGCCTGAAAACAGAAAAACCAGCAGACTGGGACTTCTTTACCATTTCAATAAACCTAAATCAAAAAAATCCCAGTCACGGTGACAAACAACAGCATCTTTTATATGGACACTTCAAACACGGCCGGCACCCGATGAGCAGCTCCATATTGAGCTTCAATCCATCAAGCGCCCATCTGCTGTAATAGTGAGCTTGTTTTGAAGTGAGCTTTTAAAAACTGTTAAAAAAGTGATGTCTAGGAACAAAGCATTTCTGTGGTTTGTTGGTTTCTCTCTGTCAACAAAAATGAACCATCTGTACAGATGAGTGACATACTTGTGCTATTAAGAGGAAGTACTGAGGAATCATTACTTCATTTTAAATGCGCGTGTCTGTAAGACTAACCGTGTGCTCGCCACGTTTACATTCGGTAGGAAAATCCATACTTCAGGCCTCAGAAAATTAAAAAGGATCTCAATTGTTTCTTCAATGCAGCGAAGAGAAAGAGTTAATGTAGATTTATCCTTTGATAAAATGTCCCGGTAAAATATTAAACTTACAGCTAAATGTTTTAAGTTAACTTGGGTTAATGTTTGATCAGTGTTGGGTAAGTTACTCAAACAAGTAATGTAATCAGATAAGTACAAATTACTCTCTCCAAAAAGTATTTAATGACTTATTACTAATTACTTTCTAAATCCTATTTAGTAAATGATACAAAGATGGTCTTGAAACGGCTTGAATAAATCATATTAAAGTACATCAATTATTCTGGGCACACTTTTTAAGGTCCAATTCTCACTATTAACTCTTTCCCCGCCATTGACGAGTTATCTCGTCAATTAAGAGAAAACATTTGCATAAAAAACATGTTCCTGATACATTTTTATGTTAATCTGCTATTCCGCTAGATGGCGCACTTACCCAATTTATGAAAAAAATTTATGAAGCCAAAATGTTATTTACTCATTTTAAACTTTGTGTATGTTTTGATTATTGTTCTGAATCTGATCTCTAACTAAATTCCTTCGCAAAAATGCAATTATTGTAGCTTTTTGATAAAAATTTTTTTTAAAGAAAAATACCCATATTTTAAAGTTTATAAGCACAGAAAAATATAGATAGGATGAAACACCCCTCCCCTTTTGTTTGTTTGTTTGTTTTGGGGTCTGTTCTTTCATTTGATATATTTTTCTGGAAGGCATTTTGTGAAACTTTTGTGAAAATCACAAAAACTGCTGGCGGGCAACTTTAAAAAATGAGTATCGGGAAATGAGGTAACTATCTATTAACTACTTTGGCCTCAATATACTCCTTATTACTGCTTATTAATACTTAGTAAATCAGTTGTTAAGTTTAAGTATCGGTAGGATTGAGGATGTAGGTTTTGCAGAATAAGGCATTATTATGTGCTATTTAAGCAGCCAATATCTCAGTAAGATTAATGATAATAACCAACTAGTTAATAGAGAAACTACACTAGAGTATTACCATTATTCTTATTAACCCACCAAAGTATTTAAAGTGAGAAGGATACATAAAAACCCTACCCAGTCTCACAAAGTTTCGTGATATTGTCACGTATTTTTTTGATTCTTTTTTCGTGATATTATCATGAATTTCCCCGGTTTTTCTTGATCGTTTAACGAATTCCTGTTTTCGAGTGATTATCACGTGTTGGTTACTCAACTGCTTTTTCCTATTTTCAAACATTGTTGCTTCGGTTAGGGTTAGTTTTGGAGCTTGCATTAGTATCTCACTTTATATATTGATTTATACTATTTTTTCTAATTAATTTTTTTATTTGTCGCCTGGCGTTAGGGTTAGAGTTGGGTTTGGGTAAGGATGTAATTTTACGTCAATCTAACCCTAAATTGATAAGAAAATAGGACAAAACTTGAGTAACCAATATGTGATAATCACACGAAAACAGGAATTTGTTATACGATTACGAAAAAAAAACATGGAAATTCGTGATAATATCACGAATAACGAATCCAAAATTACGTGAATATATCATGAAACCTCGTGAGACTTAAACGATCACATAAAATTTGTGATAATATCACGAAAAAAGAATCAAAAAGTGACTATATAATGAAATTTTGTGTGACTGGGCTGTAAAAACCATGCATTACATTTACATTTACAATTATTATAACATAGCATTATAACATTACACTGTTTTGATGTTTTGATGTTAAATTGACTGTTGTATTACAGTATATAACTGTTCTGCAGTCTACAGTATTAACTCTTTCCCCCCATTGACGAGTTATCTTGTCAATTAAAAGAAAACATTTGCATTAAAAAACCGTGTTCCTGATGAGTTTTTATGTTAATCTGCAATACCGTCATTATCCACTAGATGGCAATCCCAATTTATGAAAAACTGAAGCAAAAACGTTATTTACTAATTTTAAACTTTGTGTATGTTTTGATAATCGTTCTGAATTTGATCTCTAACAAAATTCCTTCACAAAAATGCAATTATTTCAGCTTCTGCAAAAAAAAAAATTAAAGAAAAAACGCCATATTTAAGAGTTTATAAGCAGAGGAAAAATAAAGATAGGATGAAACCGTTTTTTACCCCCGTTTTGTTTGTTTTTTTGTTTGTTTATTGTTTGTTTGAAAGCAAAGGGTCTGTTCTTTCATTTGATATATTTGTATGTTTATATATTGTTTGGAAGAAAAATTTCCTGGAAGGCATTTTGTGAAAATATGCTGGCGGGCAACTTTTAAAAAAATGTCTGGCGGGGAATGAGTTAAGTTACATCAAAAGTAACTGTAGTTAAAAGTAATCCCTTAATTTACTTTTCAAAAGAAAAGTAATTAAATTAGAGTAACTAATTACTTAGTAACTAGTTACAACCAACGCTGCTTAGTCATTCCCAACTGAGTCACGTCTAGAAATAGATCACCGCATCTGGGACAGCCGGGAAAAATCAATGCCAAATGGAAATAAAACAACAATTCAGAGTAAATCATCAATCTGAAAACACTTAACTCAAATTTCGTTGTTGTTTACCAGATGTTGTAAGAATGGCAGACGGTTCCCAGCAAGTAATAGCCATCATTTCACCGTCTATAGGTTAACTATAACCCGATATACTGTAGTCCAGCAATGCACTTCTGTCCAAAATAAACTTGAATTTGTTTATGTGTCGTCTTTGCCAAAAAGTATTTTTTGAGATATGTATGAGTTTCCATCATGTAAGCAAAGTCAACGATGATTACAAGCTGTTTGCTTTCACTTATTGATTTATTTGATTTCATTTATTTTTGAGCTATGGTTAGACGTCTTTTCACTGACGCCCAAATTTTGCATTGTTTTAGCCTAGATGTCTGGACGGATATTTGATGGAAAACTGCTTGCTGGGAGTCTATCGGAGACTTTTGATTCTTTTTCTCAAACACACAAGGAGACTTCAGAAGTTTGCTCTCCATTTCATCTCTGATGTCTACGAGAAATGATCTTTTTAATTGGTTATTTTTTATGGGTAATAGTAGGTTCAGAGCATACATTTATTTTTCACCACTAGAGGGAGTGTTTAACTACCTCAGATGTCCCTTACTGACCTGTTGTCTTCTGGACAAATGAGATTAGCTTACATGCTATAGGATCTCTGAAGTCTGTCACTGCTTTACATAACATCTGTATAATAAATAAACATATGCATGACATTTCTCTTTACAACAATAGTCACGTATGACAGTCTGATCGAGATCTGCTAACTTGTTGTAACATGCATGAGATTACTGGGGTATTTTTTTGTAGAAGAGAAATATGGGAAACATGAGATTTTTCTTACTCTTAATGGCGAATTGAGAATACACAGAATGCAGAGATCCTAAGTCTGATCATTTTCTAAGTAAACTAAACACTTCATCCCAATGTTGGTACATGCAAATCTCTTTAAAAGAGACATTTAGCTAATCTTACATAAGTAGTCTTCTCTTAGGGCCCTCCCCCTGCAGCCTGATGATTTATGAAATATCAAGCATGAGAGGTGTGCACGAGAAATGATCACTTTGTTGCACAATTATGCAATGAATCTAAAGCCATTTTCATGATGAAAAGAGAGGGCTGGACCCGCATGCCTCGCATTTGCAGCCCATGCAGCACGTGTTTCATGCCTGTAAAAAGCTCTCATCTGCGAGCGTAAAGCCGAAGGGGCGTGGATAAGGGCTTGTGTTACCTGCCCTAGACTTTCACCTGCGGAGAAATGGAAAGAATTTAACAAACCAGCAACAGCGGTCCATGAGCCCTGGAACATAAAACCATTGGCATTCCAGCAGGGACACAGAAGAAGGAACTCGACTCTCACGACAGGTTCACCTAAAAACACTCCACTCGGTCCTCCTTAAAAAACAAAAAGAGCTCGTCACAAGCAGTCTTCAAAGACTTTCGTCGGAGAGTCGGAGAGGCATCCTTCAGCGACTTTCTGAGACCCGACTATGGCTCTCAGGTTTCCAACTTCACAGAGAATCAGAAAGACACGTCGGAGAGACAAAAACAGCGTGTTTACCTGCGCAGGTGGAACGGAGTGGCCCATGTGAGCTGGATATCTACACTGAATGGACACCATGAGCAGACCCCTGCGACTCTGGATCTTTAATGTGCTCCTCTGTTTTGGCATCATTTATTCCAGACTCGGGTAAGTTCCAGCTCCGATTTCAAAACGTTGGTAAAACAATAATGCAAATCTTTAAAAAAAAGCATGCAATAGCTTTTATCTACTTTTAATAATTAACAGACTTTTAAAATGAACTTAACATAACATAAAATGTAAAGAGTCCATGAACACAATTTGTAAGCTATCTATCAATATCAAAAAAGTAAACAAAAAAAGGAGTGAATCTGTGCACTTACGCTATGTTAACAAATTCAGTTTTATATAAAATGTTGCTTCAGTAACTTCAGTGTGCACCTGCAGTCGTGTTTTCACATTTGTTGCATTGCATCTTGCACCTGTACCTAACCAGACCTGACTGTACACACTTCTCTATTAGTTCCCCAATGCATTGCATTTTTAAATGCATGCAACTGATAAACATGCACTAAACTTGAGACACTTTTAGCTTACTTGTATATGAAATAAGTCTTCGGATTTGGCTTCTGAGAACTAGTTTACAGCATGTTTTCTCTCATTCTCTGTGCTCTCAGTAATAACAGCACGCCAAGTTGTATTTCCACATTCCATTACCCTGCAGTTTTGCAAGACCTCACCTGAATTCTTTTGGGATTTGTTCGTATTGCGAGAGAGGGTCATCTGTCATCTAGCCTATCAATTATTTATGCATTATGTTGAACTTATTTCTTTGCTTTAATTCTTATGTTTTCCCTGCTTTTTATCCTATTACATTTTCATATCATTTGGGGATCTGCATATGCGTGTGTGAAAGTGGAAATCTTCACAGTTTTAAAGCACCACACAAGAGTTTTAGACTTTTATGAGTGCATTCATCATTGTGTCAAAGCACTGCGATCAATCATGCAATCTTCAGACACAGAAGATGGCTCACAAGACCTCATATGGCGGAAAGCATGCTCAGAGATTTCCAGATAATGTGGGGTCTTGTCAGGTCAAACCTGTTTTCTCACCCCTGAGGCTTGATGTCTGTCACTATACCCCTTTACTGTCTTAACTATGATGACATATAGCACATGCAGGTACATGCATGTTTCACTCAGCACGCTAATAAAGTCGACCTAAGTATTTATAAAAACATAGAGTACAGTTAAGCTCATAAGTTTACATCTCCTTGCACAACATTTTTAGGATAAAATAATACCACAGTTTGCTTTTGATTTAGAAGGCAACATGATAGATTAAAGATTAAGTGGTGTGTAAACTTTTAAACAGGATGATCGATGAAACTGACATCTAACGTTTAAAAAACACTTTCAACTTTTTTGTATGAAGCCATGAGAAAATAAAGACTTCTGAAAGTAAAAGAGCGCCATGGTCTGTTGATGGACTATGATGAACCCTAGACCACCAAACTAACATTATTCCCAGATGCGCTCTCCCTACTATTGGACTAAAAAAGTGAAAAGCTGAAACCATTTCAAGTAAATACTACTAGATAATAATAAAACATTTGAAATAAAGTTGGGCACCCAGTTACCTCATCCATCAGTGGGCACGGACGCGCTGTCATTTTGGCCCCTAGTGGGCCCTTTATCCAAGTGCGCACCAAAAGTGGGCGGATGGTACCGTTCTCTGCCCAATGGCAGCCCGGAGTCTCCGGAGAGGAGAGAGCCACTTCTGTTTCCATCCCCAAAAAACCATCAATCCGCTCCGAGCACCGAAACAACAGCGCGATGATACAGCGCGTCTCCACCGCACACACACGCGTCTGGGAGTTACGCGCCGCGTAAAAGAAGCTCCGTTAACGAAAACCGCGGACGCGCAGCGGGACTTAAACGCGTTTCTGTCTCTCAGTCCGTCAGAAAAGCTCCACATGTGTCACCATGATCCTCTTCTCATCGCGTAGTGTGCTGCTGTCTGTGTATTACCCGCAGATCTTCCTCATCCTCACCAGCGGCAGTTACCTGTAAGTCTCCAAACTTACACCTATTTGTCACATTCATTTCATCTGCGTATACTTACAATACAAATATGGACGCATTACTTGGTCTGGATCTAAATGTTTGAATTATTTTCGTGGACGAAGATCGATTCTATTGGTTCTACTTTCCTTTTAGAATTACGAATGTAATCTCTTAAGTGAACGGTTGAGTTGAACTAGAAAGCAGCCAACAAGTGTTCAGTTTACATGGGAACTCCTGTTACTGTATAAAGACATCCTGGATCAATCCACCAGTCACGCATTACAATATATACCATCATTTGGCACCAATCCTAAAAAAATTCAATGGGTATCAAATAAAAAGCAAGGGTGTATGACTTTGTGAGACTTGTTTGTAAGATTTGTATTGAATAAATCTTCTGCTAATGGTCAGATTAAGAAAAACTGAGCTATACTGAAAAGATTTTCTTTGAATCCTTATGGATTTTATTTCCTATTGTAAATCATAACAGTGAATGAAATTATGTGTTTTGTGTTGAACTATAAGAAAAATCTTGTAAAGATCATTTACTTCTAAAATACGGTAGAAATGCCAACAGGAATGCTTTAGGTTTTTCGACCGTGTAGTTGTTTGAAAATGAACAGAGCTGAGATTTAGTCAACCGGTGTCTGTTTGATTTTTGGTCACCAAAACTTCTGGTGGTATTATTTATTAATTTTGATGACTTTGATATATTTGTGATAAATAATAGTAATGATTAAGGATGAGTAGGTGTGTCCAAATGTTTGACTGGCAGTGCAGATGGATAAAAGGATAAAACAAGCAAAGTAACGCATGTTTCCTGCAAATACTGAATGCAGTGATTTTTTTGAATGAACTCACAGAGTAAATATGATCTTTAATATTTGATTTAGATAAGCTTTATGAATAATACCATTCTGGGAAACCTTTACTTGTTCCCACGCGTCCCATTGTGTTTCTCTTCCTGTGTAAAATTGATCTTAAGCTAAAGAAGTTATTCAGTATCCATGAAAACATTGTTTTTTGGTTTGCTTAAATATGATTTGATCTGAATTAACTTCACCTACAGTATGTTAAGTTCCACTAATGGAAGTCATTGTAAAGAGACATAGCAATAACTGCACATTTTAAGAGGACAGAGATGTTTTTATTGTAAATTGTAAGCGTTGTGTGTTACAGAGAGAGAGTTTCATTTGGCCACTGAGTGGCAGAGAAGCTCAGTTGATTCAGATGTGTGTATGTCTGTGTTACTCGGGTTTAACACACAGACCATACCACACTTTCACCTGTTCTCATGTCTGATATTCATTTCTATTGGTGCACCTTACATCACAGTGATTGTGTTTCACATTCAGCATATAAATGGAATTCATTACAGTAACACTTAATGATGTAAAAGTCTACTTTTTAAAGGCTATATATTTATGTAAGATAGGAAAGGATTTGTTTAGTTTAAAAGGACGGATGTTATTTATCATATTAATTGACTAAATGTCCAATAGTCGAAGAAAAGTATATAACATTTTTTTTTTTTTTTTAGATTATGGGACTGGGTTTATCCTAAAATGCATGTTTAAGCTGCCTTAATTTCAAAACATCTTGACATATCTCAACATTTATCAGTGCCATTGTTTTGTCTCGAGATGCACACCAGAATAGTTTTTTGTACAGTGTTTGCAAAAACTATTTAAATGTCTTAATATAACTAAAGCCTAGTCCTGGATTAATCTGGGAAACCACCTCTTAATGTTATAAATATATCCATTATGAGGACAATAAAATGTGTACTCTACTCTATATAAAATATTTACAGTAATTCTCTTTGTTTCTTTCATGCAATTCTGCTTTATAGCAATGCAACATTTAGAAAAAGCGCGATATAAATACATTTGACTTGACTTAGAGTAAACTGGGGCTGGATGATACACTTTTACTCCAGTTTATAAGGCACAATTGATATACATGTAATGATATATATGCAAAGCTATAAACTTGGGTCCTTTAGTGGGGCATGTTGTCACACAATATTGGATCCAAATGCATCTCACAACAAGACTGCAGTGTGAATTGAAACCATGTTGTGAATTTCTTTCATACAGTACACAACGTCTTCTTTAAGATCAGTCAAACTTTCACTAATAATTTTTGTCGTGCTGCCTCTCTTTGTTCAAAGACCTCCAGACCAAGGTCTTAATTTTGGCATGCGGACCCCCGAACTCGATGTTTTAAATAGATGTGGCTTTCTGGTGCTGTTTAAGTGGGCAGGTCTATGTATAGCGCTGGTCTGCACATCACAAATGACACCACTGTTTGTTTTTACATCTTAAACCGTCTTTATTCGGCACACAGCAAACTTGATACATTCTGTGGAATTAGGGGCTTTTAATTGCAGGATATAAAGGAAGAACGTGGTCTGTGCTAATATTAAAGGACATGTTTGAGTTTTTTTCATGAATGTTATTGAATAAAAACTCATGGTTGAGGGATTCTCTCTCTCTTAAACACAATCCGTAGCTTTTGCAAATCAAATATTAAATACTAACAAACCAGCGAGATAAGAAGAAACATCACCACGAAAATTAAAAATTGCGGTGCATGTACAGTATGTCCCCTTTAATATATGGCTGTATCATTAAATGTATCCCAAAACAATGAGATTTATATTTTTTTCAAACAATTACAAAATGCAACAATAAAAGATATTTTCTCATTTTGAAAGAGATCCTATAATAATAATAAATGGAGGTATAAATGTCACAGCTCTTCTTATTCTGAAGGTTTATGTATATACAGACATTTTCTTAAAGCGTATGGTGCCATGCCGGTAGTTTGGAGTTTGTTTTAGCTGGATTTGTTTTAAGTAAAGTAGACTGCGTGATAGCCGGAGCCAAGTGCCTGGAGAACATTTATTTTCTTCTGTTTAAAAGTAAAGTGCATTTACTCATCCCGCCGATTATTTATTCCTCATTTACCAGGAAATCCTGCTCGTGTTTGAAATCTTCCTCGCGGGACGGTACTGATTTATTTTGTCATATTTTATATGAACCACAATTAAACTTACATTTGGGGCTATATAAGTGTTGGTTGGTAAAACAGTGTTATTTTCAGATTGGAAAGTTTTGCATTAGTTTGATGACGGACGTGTTGTTGCACAGTACATAAATGTATACTAGCATTAATAATGATGGACAGATTCTTTGCATGTGTATTGAAATTAAAGATTTTGTGCATAAGCAAGCTTATAGGGGAAATAATTATTTTTTATAACAGCATTATAAAGAATACAGTCTATATTCAACTTGTTTAACTTAAGACATCACTTGTTTAACCAGGAAACCACGTCAGCTGGTACTTTATGACTGTGGATGAACAGTTCAGCCATAATGAGAGGTTTTAAATGAAGGCCAAATAAATATGAAAGGGTGGAAGGTCTCATTTATTTCTGGAGTGGATCATGTTCGATGGCACACGATTTCATTCATGGAGCTGCTGTGAAAAAATATGCTTGCGTAATATAGTTATAAATGAGATTACTTGAATATATGATCATCTTTCTGAATTGTTTATGCATGCATTTTCAATTCGAAGTTACTACAAGTGATGTCTTTAGTTAAACATGTTTTCTTTAGAATAGGGTATTATAATGTAAAGTCCATGTTAAGAGCATTTTAATTGTTTCTTAAACACTGTAATGAGATAAAATGTTATCTTATGTTGTCCTAAAAAAACACAAAAAAAAAATACTGCAAGATTATCGTATGTAATTTTGTGTACTTTCATACACCTGTCATCGATCATATTTCTTGACTAAATGTCCTGTAGTCTCTGGAAAACTGTTTAGTATACACGCTTTACATAGATTACAATCTTTTATATAAGGATTATAAAATGTGCAATAATACCATATACTGCAAAAATTACTTTCTTACTTAGTATTTTGTCTTGTTTTCAATAGAAATATCAAAAAAAATCTTAAATCAAGATGTATTTTCTTAATGAGCAAATGACCCAAGAAAATAAGTCTAGTTTTTTGACAAAAATATACAATTTAAGTGAAATTAAGTGCTTAAAACAAGCAAAAATGTCTGCTTTTTCTCACCCCATTGGCAGATAATTTAGCTTGTTTTAAGCACAATTTCACTTATATTTTTGGTCTAAAAACTAGACTTATTTTCTTAGGTAATTTTGCTCATCAAGAAAATCCATCTTAATTTAAGAATTTTTAAATATTTCTACTGAAAACAAGACACAAATACTAAGTTAGAAAGTCATTTTTTTGCAGTGTCTTTTATATATTACTATAAAAAAATACTGGGTTATTTTTAACCAAGCGTTGGGTCAAAAAGAAACGTTGGGTTAAATTAATCTACTGTAGGAAATGTTTAGATTTGACACAGCAATGAGTTAAAATAATCCATTTTAGGATAAATTACAAACCAACAGGTTGCGTTTGTCCCATTTTTGACCCAACGTTGGGCTGAAAATAACCCAGCATTTTTTTCTGTGTTCTTCATGTACTGTAAAGCTGCTTCGAGACAATGCAACATGACAAAAAAAGCGCATTTGAAATACATTTGATTTAAATATATAAATGTTAAAATGTTATTTAACTGTAAAGAGTCCTAATCTCCCATGCTGGGTTAATATTGGACAGAATACATGCTGGGTTAAAAATGACCCAATGTTGAGTTGTTGTTATGCAATCATGGGTAATAATAACCCAGCAATTGGGTTAAAACAACCCAACATAGCATAAATGGTTGGTCCCATTTTGACCCAACGCTGGGCTGAAAATAACCCAGCATTTTTTCTGTGTTCTTTGTTTAGTGTAACTAATCCAACATGACAAAAAAGCGCATTTGAAATATATTTGATTTAAATTGAAAAATTTTTAAATGTTATTTAACTGTAAAGTGTCCTAATCTCCACATAACCTGTTGAGTAATGCTACAGTAGATTCATCAATCTAACTGGATTATTTTTAACCCATGCTGGGTAAATATTAGACGGCATACATGCTGGGTTAAAAATGACCCAATGTTGAGTTGTTGTTATGCAACCATGGGTAAGAATAACCCAGCAGTTGGCTGAAAACAACCCAGCATAGGTTAAATTACAACCGGATGGGTTGGGTTTGTCCAATTTTGACTGAACGCTGGGCTGAAAATAACCCAGCATTTTTCTTTTAGCATATTTTCTGCAACATGGCAATAAGTGCTATATAAATACATTTGATTTGGATAGAAAAATATTTGACAGAACGCATGCTGGATTAAAAATGACCCAATGTTGGGTTGTTGTTATGCAATCATGGGTAATAAAAACCCAGCAATTGGGTTAAAACAACCCAACATAGCATAAATTACAACCAAACGGGTTGGGTTGGTCCCATTTTGACCCAACGCTGGGCTGAAAATAACCCAGCATTTTTTCTGTGTTCTTTGTTTACTGTAACTAATCCAACATGACAAAAAAGCGCATTTGAAATATATTTGATTTAAATTGAAAATTTTTAAAATGTTATTTAACTGTAAAGTGTCCTAATCTCCACATAACCTGTTGAGTAATGCTACAGTAGATTCATCAATCTAACTGGATTATTTTTAACCCATGCTGGGTAAATATTAGACAGCATACATGCTGGGTTAAAAATGACCCAATGTTGAGTTGTTGTTATGCAACCATGGGTAAGAATAACCCAGCAGTTGGCTGAAAACAACCCAGCATAGGTTAAATTACAACCGGATGGGTTGGGTTTGTCCAATTTTGACTGAACGCTGGGCTGAAAATAACCCAGCATTTTTCTTTTAGTATATTTTCTGCAACATGGCAATAAGTGCTATATAAATACATTTGATTTGGATAGAAAAATATTTGACAGAACGCATGCTGGGTTAAAAATGACCCAATGTTGGGTTGTTGTTACGCAACCATGGGTAATAATAACTCAGCAGTTGGGTTAAAACAACCCAGCATAGGTTAAATTACAACCGGATGGGTTGGGTTTGTCCAATTTTGACTGAACGCTGGGCTGAAAATAACCCAGCATTTTTCTTTTAGCATATTTTCTGCAACATGGCAATAAGTGCTATATAAATACATTTGATTTGGATAGAAAAATATTTGACAGAACGCATGCTGGATTAAAAATGACCCAATGTTGGGTTGTTGTTACGCAACCATGGGTAATAATAACTCAGCAGTTGGGTTAAAACAACCCAGCATAGGTTAAATTACAACCGGATGGGTTGGGTTTGTCCAATTTTGACTGAACGCTGGGCTGAAAATAACCCAGCATTTTTCTTTTAGTATATTTTCTGCAACATGGCAATAAGTGCTATATAAATACATTTGATTTTGATAGAAAAATATTTGACAGAACGCATGCTGGATTAAAAATGACCCAATGTTGGGTTGTTGTTACGCAACCATGGGTAATAATAACTCAGCAGTTGGGTTAAAACAACCCAGCATAGGTTAAATTACAACCGGATGGGTTGGGTTTGTCCAATTTTGACTGAACGCTGGGCTGAAAATAACCCAGCATTTTTCTTTTAGCATATTTTCTGCAACATGGCAATAAGTGCTATATAAATACATTTGATTTGGATAGAAAAATATTTGACAGAACGCATGCTGGATTAAAAATGACCCAATGTTGGGTTGTTGTTACGCAACCATGGGTAATAATAACTCAGCAGTTGGGTTAAAACAACCCAGCATAGGTTAAATTACAACCGGATGGGTTGGGTTTGTCCAATTTTGACTGAACGCTGGGCTGAAAATAACCCAGCATTTTTCTTTTAGTATATTTTCTGCAACATGGCAATAAGTGCTATATAAATACATTTGATTTGGATAGAAAAATATTTGACAGAACACATGCTGGGTTAAAAATGACCCAATGTTGGGTTGTTGTTATGCAACCATGGGTAATAATAACTCAGCAGTTGGGTTAAAACAACCCAGCATAGGTTAAATTACAACCGGATGGGTTGGGTTTGTCCAATTTTGACTGAACGCTGGGCTGAAAATAACCCAGCATTTTTCTTTTAGTATATTTTCTGCAACATGGCAATAAGTGCTATATAAATACATTTGATTTGGATAGAAAAATATTTGACAGAACGCATGCTGGATTAAAAATGACCCAATGTTGGGTTGTTGTTACGCAACCATGGGTAATAATAACTCAGCAGTTGGGTTAAAACAACCCAGCATAGGTTAAATTACAACCGGATGGGTTGGGTTTGTCCAATTTTGACTGAACGCTGGGCTGAAAATAACCCAGCATTTTTCTTTTAGTATATTTTCTGCAACATGGCAATAAGTGCTATATAAATACATTTGATTTGGATAGAAAAATATTTGACAGAACACATGCTGGGTTAAAAATGACCCAATGTTGGGTTGTTGTTATGCAACCATGGGTAATAATAACTCAGCAGTTGGGTTAAAACAACCCAGCATAGGTTAAATTACAACCGGATGGGTTGGGTTTGTCCAATTTTGACTGAACGCTGGGCTGAAAATAACCCAGCATTTTTCTTTTAGTATATTTTCTGCAACATGGCAATAAGTGCTATATAAATACATTTGATTTGGATAGAAAAATATTTGACAGAACGCATGCTGGATTAAAAATGACCCAATGTTGGGTTGTTGTTACGCAACCATGGGTAATAATAACCCAGCAGTTGGGTTAACTTAAAACAGCCCAGCATTGAGTCAATTTGAACCCAGCGATGTGTTTTGTCCAATATTTACCCAGCATGGGTTAAACGTAACCCAGCCATTTTTAGAGTGATATTTGTGCAGTGCTTAACTAGTCCTCTCTAAGTTAATTATTATAATAAATTCACGCATGTAATTAAATTGTTTTTGAGAGCGTTATGATCTCTTAAGGGTTGTCAAGGTGGGCAGCTCACTAGATTTTGGATCAGAGCGAGCGATTTGGCAGCACAAGATCCTAATTCTGGTGAAACATATCTCTCCACCCATATGCCTGCAGCATAACACCCGAACACACGGGTCTGAATGGTTTTTAGAATATACTGCATTGTTTCGATGTATTAACATGTGACTGAGTGTTGGTTTGTCTTCATTGAAGTGTTCAAATAAACATGCACTCCTCGACACTCGCAGACCAAAAGTGAGCGGCTCAAGCAGATGTTTTTTAGACAGAGCTCCTTCAGCTACATGTCGTTTTGTATTTATGAGTAATCCTTAAGCCTTTATGAACATGGAAATACAACCAGACACGGATCAAACCGACCATATCCGATTTCCAATAAACATTCTCCGTCTTCATTCAACACCGTTTGATCTGTCCTAAAGTAGAGTCTATAAGTTACAGCGACGGCAGCGTCCCATCCACCCATGGGCGTAGATTTAGGGTGGGACGCTAGGGACATGTCCCTAGCAATATTCAGGGAAGACTGAATTGTCCCTAGCAATAATTTCGACCAAACAATTAATCTGTATTTATATATAACCACTAATGTCCTTTTTATTCTTGTGTTTTCTATTTTTTACTCATTATAATTTTTTTCAGAAATCATTTAAATGAGATTAGAAATCTTTTGCAATCCCGTTCTGTAAAAATGACGCTCTATGTGGTACACAAACGGTTAACAGCTTTCGTTCTCTGCAATGCCCGCCTCCGTAACTCACATCGCTAATATGATTGGCTTTTCATTTCTTTAGTCCCGCCTCTCTAATCACATTGCTAATATGATTGGATTAGCATTTCTTGAGTCCCGCCTCTCTAAATCACATCACTTTATGGGCTTGTCTTTACTCGCTACGTGTGATAGGATGGTTTCACTTTGTACAACGCGCCAAAGTTCACTCAAGACGCGCGTGATTATTCGGGCTACAGGTAAGTGAGGAAGAAAGTATTATTATACCCACTGTAACTGTTTCATTCACAAAATACGGAACAAGTTGTGTCACATAATTATTCAAGGACAGTGTTTTCACCAATACACGACAATCCCATGTTAACCTGAGAAGTTGCAAACTTTTGTCAACCTTTTATAAATGGGGTAGCAAGGTTATTTAGGGGGTCCCTAATCCATGAAAGAAAATAACCCCAACATGGTAAAAACATGAATTCATGTCATGATTGCTGAATACTTTACATTACTGCACTGTGGTCATTACTTGCACAGATGTAGACATAATGGAAGGTTGCATTTTAAACTTAAAAATTTTTTTTCACACTGATTAACTGTCTGTTAATGAAAAGAAGATTTAATGTGAACTACAGAAACGTTAATAAACTGTGTTCAGGAAACAGCATGATATACCAACTTCAACACTGGGATTTTTTTGGCAAAATTAAATTAAGAATTAAATATTAATTGCATATTCTTCATTGTAATAAAGTAAATATGGTTATATCTTACAATGTGATTTTCTTTTTTTTTTACAAAGACTTAAACAGTTACTGTTTATTAGGCTCTAGGACATAACGAATTGTTTATTATAAATTTGGGATGGCCGGGGGTGGCGAGTCAGATGTTACTGAGTAAAGTGCATACTGAGTTGTCTGTTGTTTGTGTCAAGTAAACGGTGATAAACAGTTTTTGCAATGCAACCATTTTATTTATGTCCCCACCAATGCCAGAATCAAACCTACGCCCTTGCATCCACCCCAGCGTGCTTTCTTCTGCTGACACACACACTGCCTGTTGCAACTCGTCTAGTTTGCGGTAAAGTCCGCTGCGGTTGGCGACGTCATTCTTCAAAGCTGGCATCCCAGCGTTTACGGTCTTGCTCTCTGACATGTTTGAAAGACACATATCTGAACGGGTTCGGCGTTCGTAAACACAGAAGCCCAAAGGGTTTATAAAACACAGCGTGCTGAAATACTTTGTGTGCATTTTAGGATGGGTGTATTAACAGTGAACATCATCATATACAGTACAGTAGAGAGATGTGTGTGCTTCTGAAGTATGACAACATAAATGCCAAAATCAGATCATTCAGTTCTAATCTAGTTGTTTTTCTATTCAAGTCTGTTCTGTTCTATTTAATGATGTTTTTATTGTGTTTACATGCACAGTTTTACTTCAATTACGCTTAATAAACTGATAACGTGTAAGTATGCGTAAAAAAATTTTTTAATCGGGGAAAGCTTTTAAACGGCTAAAGCAAAATCCGATCGGCACAGGCCGATTTTAACAGGTTTTCTCACAGTTTTGTTAATTTGTGCATGTCTCCACGTGTAAAAGATAAATGTAAAATAATGCATTAAAGTCTGCTCTCAACTTTGAGAAACTGCGGAATTAAAATCTTGTGTTAGTTCTGCAGACATGAGAAGAGATAGAACTAGTAAATAGTTTCGCTTTTGACAGCCTTACTAAAAAGACCAGCTAATACCACCCTTATGAAAATTAACCATGGTTTTACTACAGTTAAAACCAAAAAAACATGGTTACTGTGGAAAAACCATGGTAACCACAAAATAACCATGGTTTTGACAACCATGGTATTCAAAAACCATGGTTAAACCATGGTTAGTGTGGTAAAACCATGATTTTGCTGATAGTAATCAATACACCAAAAATACAATGGTTACTACACTTTTACCACAATAAAACCATGGTTAATTTTCGTAAGGGCAGCCTTAACTGGTTGGCTGGTTTTAGCTGTTAAGCTGGTGCAGGTGGCTGGTTTTAGAGGGGTTTTGGCCATGTCCTTCTGGAAGACCAGCTTATCCACCAGCTTTAACCAGTTTGACCAGCCTGAAAGTTTGGCCAGGTTGGCTAAGCTTGTTGGATGGTATTAGCTGGTTTCAGATTGAAGTAGATGGTTTAATCTGGTCCTTTTACCCTAGCTAACAGGTCTTCCATGCAACTAAAAAAAGTGGCTTGCTATGCCAGCTTAACCAGCTTAAACCTGGCTTGGAGACCAGCTAAAACCAGCCAACCAGTTTGAGCCAGTTTTAGCTGGTCTTTTCAGTAGGGAGATTTCTCGTCGGTTTTGACTAAGTAGACTATAGTCGGTGATGTCACTTCTACACTGATAAATCCAATTCTCGTTTAAAAATGTTTTTTTTTGTGTAGCCGGTTTATTGATTTAAACCAATGAAACGAGTTTGACCATAATAAGCTTAATTTTTGATAAATGTTTACTTATTTTGTGCATGCAAATGCACTCATTAGCAGCCGTTTGCAAAACAACTTTTCTAGCAAAAAAAGTTTGTTTCTAGCAATGAAAGCAGTAATATTACTTTAACATTTAAAGCAAGGCTTTATGATCTATAGCTTAAATGCAAATGTATTTGCTTTGGATAAAAGTGTCTGCCAGATGCATAAATGTAAATGCAATGCATATTGTATACCGCAGTTAACCAGTAAGATGATTGTCTTTACTAACGTTTTTTTTCTGTGTTTTATCCTACAGGGCTCTTTCCTCTGTGGTGGCCCTCGGTGCAAACATCATCTGCAATAAAATCCCCGGTCTCGCCCCTCGCCAGCGTGCCATCTGCCAGAGCCGACCCGACGCTATCATCGTGATAGGAGAGGGGGCACAGCTGGGCATCAACGAATGCCAGTATCAGTTCAGATACAGCCGCTGGAACTGCTCGGCACTGGGAGAACGCACGGTCTTCGGGCAAGAGCTGCGAGTAGGTCAGTGGCCATCGAAGGTCTTTGCTTACCGTACTGTAGTTTGGTTTGTTTTGTGTAGTTACAAATCTGTGCTGGTGACTGAAAGGTTAAAGGTTCACAGCCCAGTAAATCATCTCGCATGAAGATGTACTGTAGTATAAATGCTGTTTTTGCTCTGAATGAGTACGTGTGGTGATATGAGAGACAGTTTTCTCTGTGCTGTGGGTGAACACAAACCAAACCCTGGTTACACACAACGCACCGCATGCATCTCGCAGGCACACACTTCACCCTCGGCTGCATGCAAAAGCGTGTTTGTATTGCTGCTATGATTGATGCGCTAGTTTAAGTGACGACTTGCTGTGTTTGCAAAACTCAGCCCTGGTCCTTTGATCGCACTTGAACAAACACAAACATACTTCAGGTCAGAAACACTAAGGACTCAAGACAATATATGCAATAGTTTAAAGCAAAAATCTTGGCTATGATGGGAACAGTTTTCGGTGTATGTACTCCTGTCACTGTCGGTGAACTGGTTTGATAACGGTACGTCCCACAAACAAACTTTAAGTGTTCATTTGTAGCAGAGATGTGTGTTGATTGTGTAAAAAATTGTATTAATCTAACTTAAATATTTTTTGAATGATAGGGCCAAAGTCAAAAAGCCTTACTTGTGCCCGCTCTACCTTACTAATTTGATCACATGCATCATTTTATTTAAAAGGCGAATTTATTTGAAGTTTTATTTATATCTGTAACACTAGCACAAATCATTAACTCTGCATTGTGAGCAGAAGTAAGTAAACAGCAATAAATCTCAAATGAAGAGAGCATTAACAATGCTGGAAATGTGTTAAAGATCATGACCTGGTCTTTCTTTTACTCTCTCGTTTAAAATGAGCTAAAACTGGGCAAACATTGACATATTCAGTGTAAAGAGGCATATAAGAGCGAGCTTTGCTCTTTTACCCCGTCATTTATACATTTCCTCTCATTTTAAAGTGTTTTGTCGTTGTTAAAATGCGGTCGTACTGAGACTCAGTAAACCTCTATCGCTCGCTTTCCCAGCCTGTGTGAAATTGTACACGTCTGTGGTGAATCTTTGAACTTTTTTGAGATGTTTATTTACTGCCGTCCAAAGAAAGAAGCAATGGAAATCTGCTTTTGACACATTTACTGTACGAGTGATTTTACACTGTATCCTATGGTCGGATGCAATTATGCACGTAGAGTAATGTTAAACTACGGTTTTATTGTGCACACAAATTTTTCTCAGATCAGAAATTAATTCAGCCTCCACCTCATAAAAGCAAATTCTCATTGTTTTTGAATACATTATACTGGTTTCTGTCTTAAAGGTGCAGTGTGTAATTTTTAGAAGGATCTCTTGACAGTAATGCAAAATAATATACAAAACTATATGATCAAGGCTGACATGACGTTAATATTAGTAGAACCTCAAACAAAAAATACACTAAGGATTTTGAACAAGTTACACGCTTTTGCACAATATCCATGATGTTGTGCAGTTTGTACGAATAGTTCTGAGTAGAGGTAGGTCGATTAATCGGTTTTGCCGATTAATCGGCATCGATAGTTCATTGGTGAAGCAATCAGCTATCGGTAGTTGTTCCAAATTGTGTCCATTGCTTTATATCATGAGAAAGTAATTCATTTGCTGACTAGATGCTGAATTAGCAGAGGAAAAACAGCTGGAACTGGCTGTTTGTACGATTGTTCTGATTAGAGGTAGATCGATTAATCGGTTTTGCCGATTAAACATTAGTCAGCAAATGTTTAATGTAATGATTATTAAAATCTATTTGCATTAGGCAAAGCTATATATTTTAAGTTAATAATGAGAGAAAGCAAACTTTATGCAGCTGTCAGCTGAACATACCCAACAAATCAAAATCTGATTTCAGTTTTTTTCATCATCACTGAAATACATCTTTTGTAATTTTGATGTGTGTTAAAACAAAAGCAAATCAAGTACAAGACTACACATATAACATACATTTATGTAATTTCAATGTTACCAGTGAGACATATTTACTTCAATACTTATTAATATAATTAATATATTTTTAATTATACATTTATTTTATTTAGTACATTTTCATGGTTTAGTACTGTTGTTTTATTACTCTTGTAATAAGTTCCATTACTGTTTTACTTTGAAGGTTGTTTTTATCCAGTATCGGTCGATTAATCGGTTATCGGCAGGTACGGATATACCTTGTTATTGGTAAAATCCACTATCGGTCGACCCCTAGTTCTGAGAAATGCACGTTTTATTTAGCAAATTTTAAGAATGATTCAAGAAATGCTCCAAAGCGACTGAGAAAAACTATAACACTGATTTAATCTCTGCAAAAACAAAGTATAAAATTACGGAGTTTTCCAAAGGATTTGTGGAGTTTTCTGACATACATAAGCCTGTGTAGGAAACAGACATTTACAATTTGTCATTATTCACGGATACATTTCTGCAATAAGCTCTAAAAATCTCCTTCACATTTTGGTTTAAAAGAGACCATTGCCAAAGTTTGACATTGGTTTTTGAATATTTGGCCATTCTTGTGTTTTTTTGTTGCCTTGGTCGCATTTGACAGACGTGGTCACTGCAAACCAAACCCTCCATCAATGATCCTATTGTATTCACGGAAAGAAATGTTGTAAGTTTAGTTTTAATCGCTACCGTGTGCATTGATCTTTGCTACGTTTTGAATTTTGCTTGTTTGTGATATGGACCGTTTTTGCGATTAAACCGTATTCCAATGTTTATTTTGTGCGGTCTGTTGGTAAATCCCGTCGAAACTGAAGTTTTAAGGCTGCGTTCAGGAGTTAAGTCTGAGGATAAAGGCTGTTCCAGGAATATCCCAAATCCATTCATAATGGACTGTATGAAACGCCTTCCGCCCCTCTCATGCCTGGAGACTCCAGAGGGTTTTTTTTCTACATGTAAATCCTCCAAATTGTAACCACTAAATTATTCCTGCTCGTAAGAAGGCCGTCTACAAGCGTCGGAGCGGCCAGTAGATTCCATTGTTTTCGAAGAGATGATGATCAACAGACCACAGAGTTAATTCTCTCTCTCAGAGCGACCCTTTCTCTGGTCAATTCGGATTCGTTTGGCTATACGACGTTTGGCTGTTCTTTGCGGCGCGCATTAATAGCTGGGTTATTGAGTATTTCTGAGCCCCTAAAGAATTGAGTCAAGGAAGGATTTGGTTTCAGTCTAAAAAACCGGCCAAATCGGATCCTCATTTTCAGAAACAGTCTGTAAATATCCACAGAAAGGGCTTGTCTTACTCTTAAGTACTGGCAGCACACAGAAATGTAGACATGACAGAAATGGGCTCTGTTGCCCACCAAGACACTTACAATGCTGTCTCCAAAGGGAGTAAGAGGCGCATTTTAAGGAAGTATTGCATTTGTTTTTCCAGATTCCTTTTTTATTTTGACCACTAAACCGATACTATGTGTTGGATTTTAAGGGTTTTTTGAGTAATGAGATGTTCATATGTAAAGATGCTGACTGAATTAAGTCTCTCTCTCACACACACATTCATGTGCATTATTGTATCCAAGTGAAATTTCTTTCTTTGCATTTGTATCCGCGCCTCGAATACAGCTGAGGTGTTTGTTAAAGTAAGTGGTCTTTTTGTTTGGTCTACACCTGCTCTTTGAAGGTGCACAGTGGGATTTTATAGCAAGTGTAGACAAGACAGATTTAAATTTACAATTTATAAAATGGTAGATGATATATTTGGGTTAGGGTCAAGTGGCCATCTCATGTAGGGCTGTATCGTGTTTTGGTATATATCTTTATTTTTACAACACTGTCTAGTCTATATAGATATGGTTTGATATGAAACTCTACACACCAGAAATATACACTGAGGTCAAACGCAAACTTTTTGCATGTTGTGCAGGTGTTTATTTTTTAAACATAGTGTTAAACCCTGTCCTTGAATTTTATTTTCATCATACACTTTTTCAATAAATGTAATTGGGCAATGCTAGCGTTATGGATGTCGTCATGCAGTCAAAACTTGTAATATAATTACTTAGAGAATGCATTTATTCCCAATATATTGAATCATCTGCTTTTATTTTGCTAAACCCTGATGATAGACTCCAGACATCAGACTATACCTAAGTTTTCTGTTTTAGATGAGGGAAACATGGATGTGACATGGATGGGAGACAACTTTATAGGAATTGTGTGAATTAAAAGGCACAAACCAGATGCAAAAACTTTGTGTAAAATCATTAGTTTTCATATTAAGGTTGACAATTAAATGTAAGATATCACACAGCGGCCGGTGACTTTTTTAACGAGGGGCGTGAATTCAAAATATGTGTTTGGTGCATCATGTGAACCTATGTTCATCATGTCAAAATATGTGTTTGGTGCATCATGTGAACCTATGTTCATCATGTCAAAATATGTGTTTGGTGCGTCATATGAACCTATGTCCATCATGCATCACATCAAAATATGTGGTCTGTGCGTCATTTGAACCTATGTGCATCATGTCAAAATATGTGTTCGGTGCATCATACATGGAATTGCCTAATTGTAACATCTCACACGGCGGCCGGTGACTTTTCTTCCGAGTTGCATAAATTCAAAATATGTGATTAGTGTTCATGTGAACCTGTGAGTCATGTGAACTTATGTGCATCATGCATCATTTCAAAAATGTGTTCTGTGAGTCATGTGAACATATGTGCATCATGCATCAGATCAAAATATGTGTTCGTTATGTCATGTGAACCTATGTGCATCATGTCAAAATATGTGTTCTGTGAGTAATGTGAACATATGTGCATCATGCATCAGATCAAAATATGTGTTCGTTGTGTCATGTGAACCTATGTGCATCATGTCAAAATATGTGTTCTGTGAGTCATGTGAACCTATGTGCATCATGTCAAAATATGTGTTCTGTGAGTCATGTGAACCTATGTGCATCATGCATCATGTCAAAATATGTGTTCGTTGTGTCATGTGAACCTATGTCCATCATGCGTCTTGTCAAAATATGTGTTTGGTGCATCATGTGAGCCTATGTGCATCATGTCAAATTTTGTGTTTGATGCATCATGTGAACCTATATGCATCATGCATTATGCAAAATATGTGATGGGTGCGTCATGTGAACCTGTATGCATCATGCAAAATATGGGATGGGTGCGTCATGTGAACCTATATGCATCATGGAAATATGGGATGGGCGCGTCATGTGAACCTATGTGCATCATGCATCTTGACAAAATATGTGTTTGGTGCATCATGTATGTGAGCCTATGTGCATCATGCATCATGTCAAATTATGTGTTTGATGCATCATGTGAACCTGTGTGCATCATGCATCATGCAAATTATGTGTTTGGTGCATCATGTGAACCTATATGCATCATGCATCACGTCAAAATATGTGTTTGTTGTGTCATGTGAACCTATGTGCATCATGCATCTTGTCAAAATATGTGTTTGGTGCATCATGTGAGCCTATGTGCATCATGCGTCATGTCAAATTATGTGCTCGGTGCGTCATGTGAACATATATGCATCATGCAAAATATGGGATGTGTGCGTCATGTGAACCTATATGCATCATGCATCATGTCAAAACATGTGTTTTGTGTGTCATGTCAAAATATGTGTTCAGTGCGTCACGTAAACTTATGTGCATCATGCATCTTGTTAAAATACATGCCTGCTCCACACGTGATAAAAGAGACTTTCACATTCACAAAATACTCACAAGACATTCACTTAACACTAAACTGTAATTACACATCAGCATCTCTTTTATTATAAACCCCTTTGAAGTGTCTGCAGCAGGCACGTATTTTGACATGACGCATGATGCACAATGATGCACCAAACATATATTTTGACTTGACGAGCCACACACATGACGGGCTAAATCCATGTTTTCACGAGCCTCGAATCGTGCGCCCTCGATAAAGAAGTCCCCGGTTGTCACAGAACATGAGGCTTTGACTTGCATGAAAACATTTATTTAGTAAATATTTATTGTACACCACAAGGCAACACAAAATGACTGAGATATGTATTTAGGTCAATATCGCACAGCCATAGTTTTAAAATGTTTAAAATAACTTTATTTTTCCAATCAGCAGAAACAAAACTTGATGGGTGGACCTATTCTCCAGACTTCTGCTTTTACTTAAACTTAAAAATGTTTTTGATTATTTGATCATTAAAGGCTTGTCTGTGAATAAAAAGTTGGGCAGCATTCTTTATATTCCGCCAGTAATTTGGTATTGAATATCAGACCACATCAGCAGAAATTGAGCTTGTATCTGATGGTCTCTGACTGTCTGTCCAGAAGTAAACTCCTAATTCTAGACTCATTGAGATCCTCAGACTCGTACTCGAGAACCCTGATATATGACATTGCTGAGCTCTTGTTTGGTGTGTTTTTGGATGTTTCAGCATCATTGTCCAGTGCAGAAGAACAAAGAGTTGTGTTTAAGTTAAATGATGTTTCTCTGAAATGACATCTGTCTGAAGAATTTGAAGATAATTGCTTTCCACTGAACCACAACAATATATTAAAACAGCCTTGTGTTCAGAAATAAAAGCATGATGTCTTTGCATCTTTGCATGGGGTTTTGGCCAAAGAGAAGTGATATGGTTTCCTCTGTAAAGACTATATGCAAAGAATAAGATTTGAATCATTTCACACTAGATTCTGTCTAACACTAACACCTCATAAAATGCTTTGCATGTGCTATCCAGATATAACTTTATAACAGGACATTACGAAGTTTGTTATAGTTACTGTGCAGTTATCATGAGGAGATCTCAATTGCATCGAGGCGTGAAATCCATCTCTCAGAAGATTAAGAAGGAATTTAACGTCAGGAGCTACTCGGAATTACAAGGTTGGATTAAATCATTGAAATTTTGAGACGCTGCCAAACATTGCTTGTGTTTTCATGTCTGTAATGGTTGTTGAGGGTTCAGAGCGATGTCTCTGTAGTTTAGTGTGATGTCTGACGCTTTGACTGTCATTTAGCTGTCATAGATAAAATGGAGATTAATCCAAAATGAGTCTGAACCAACAGATAAGATAGAAATCTCTTCTGCAGGTGTTCCTGTTACAGAGATTGATGATCTTGATTTCAGTAGGATGTTGAGTGTATCGGTATGAAAATGTGTCCAGTTGTTCCACGTCTGGGATTAAACGGTCTCATCAGAGATGGAAACGGAACAGAAAGTGTTTCGGAGCTGATGGTGTAATAGGCAATGCTCCGACATATGGTGCAGACTATTTGCTCTTTGTACACTGCAAAACATTTCTTACCTAGTGTTTTTGTTTTGTTTTTAGTACAAATATCTAAAAAGTCTTAAATTAAGATTCATTTTCTAGCTGAGCAAACAAAACAATCTGGAAAAGCCTATTGGCAATTTTTTTTTTTTTTTTTGCTTGTTTTAAGCACAGATTTAAGCACAAATTCACTTAAATTCAATATTTTTTGTCCAAAAATTAGACTTATTTTCTTAGGTAATTTTGTTAATCAAGATAAATCATCTTAATTGAAGAATTTTTGGATATTTGTACTGAAAACAAGACAAAAATACTTATTAAGAAAGTCATTTTTTGCAGTGTACTTACTTGTTACTTGTTTTTTTTGCCCCCCCCCCCCCCAAAAAAAACAGAAAGTGAATCAGTTGCAATTTTACCTGAGAAGCAACCCGGATAAGAAACATTTCTGAGGATATCTTAAATATTAAGTCTAAAATCTGTGTGTCTGTATTTCTGCACTGCAAAAAATGATTTTCAAGAAAAAAATTGTAGTATTTTTGTCTTGTTTTCAGTATAAATATCTAAAAATTCTTAAATTAAGACACTTTGAATTTTCCGTGAAAATAAGTCTAAATTCAAGAAAAATTGAATCAATGGATGCAACTGTCTGTTGATGAAGGTTTTTAAGCATTTTTATTTACAAATTAAGAATGAGAACTAAAATAAGATGCACAAAATGTTATAGCATTGCAATATGACAATTAATACACTGCAAAAATGACTTTCTTGCTTAGCATTTTTGTCTGGTTTTCAGTACAATTATCTAAAAAATATTTTAATTAAGATGCATTTTCTTGATGAGCAAAAAATAAGTCTAGTATTTAGACAAAATTTTTTTTACAATTTAAGTGAATTTGTGCTTCGTTTATTATTATTATTATTATTTTGCTTGTTTTAAGCACAAATTCACTTAAATTTGATATTTTTTGTCTAAAAACTAGATTTATTTTCATAGGTAATTTGCTCATCAAGAAAATGCATCTTGATTTAAGAGTTTTTAGATATGTGTATTTAAGACAAAAAAACTACACTGCAAAAAATGATTTTCAAGAAAATATTTTCTTAGTATTTTTGTCTTGTTTTCAGTAAAAAATTCTTAAATTAAGATGCTTTTTCTTGATGAGCAAAATGACCCAAGAAAATAAGTCTAGTTTTTAGACTAAAAATATCAAATTTAAGTGATTTTGTGCATATAAAAAGCAAAAAATTGCCAATGGGGTAAGCAATTTTTTCTAGAATTTTTAGTGTTAAAGAAAAATGTTCAAGATTTTTTTGCTTACCATATTGGCATATTTTTTTGCTTGTTTTATGCACAAAATCCCTTAAATTTGATATTTTTGGTCTAAAAACTAGCCTTATTTTCTTGGGTCGTTTTGCTCATCAAGAAAAAGTATCTTAATTTAAGAATTTTTTGATATTTTTACGGCAAACAAGACAAAAATACTAAGATTTTTTTTCTTGAAAATCATTTTTTGCAGTGTAAGTAAGAAAGTCATTTTTTGCAGTGTGTGTAATATTACTGGATTCATAAACTTTGCAAAACACACTTCTTTGTTCTTCATTTTCTGTAAGTTAAGTACCTTGTTGTATTTTTGTGTTAATTCATAAAAAATAATTTACACTGGCATCTTGTGCCAACGAAAATGACTTGAACGCCGTTAACACAACTTACCAACCTATCTCTTTACGAGATGTCTAATTCGTATTAATACATACGACCACAATCGTAAATCTTTGTACGATTTGCTTTTGGCCTTGTGACATTAGGGTTAGGGGTGGTGTTTTGTTATTGTGTTTGTATGATAACCGTATGTTTTTGTACGATTCAAATTCATCCGAATTAGCCAGCTCGCAAAATTTGTACGAAATGTACGAACAGTGGGTTAATAGATTAAATATAAGTTTTTACTCTGGTTGCAATATTGGTATTGAGAATTGTAACATATGGTTGGTGTTGCTATCAGCTAGTAGTGAAATGTAAAGATGATAACAGTATCAGCAGGTGCCTTCACTGTGTGTGTTTGCTAACAGAAGATCATGCTGATATAGAAAACTCTCATCCGTGTGTCTGTGTCCGGGGATGTAAAGACGTCTGATAAAATCTAGTCACATTGTTGCATCCGATTGGACGCAGTGCAGAACCGAGTTCGGTTGTGATTGGACAGACGGTGGAGCCTCTTATCATCGATGCTTTGAATATAAATAGCTTTAGATTTTCATGTGTGTGCTGATCAGGGTTTGATAAATGATCTGTCATGGTTGGCTGATAACTTTGATCTAAAAGAGCAATCAAATGTGACCAGGTTTCAACGATACTGTATGAGTTTGGCTTTATGAGCGCTTATCTAGACTTGCTTATGATTAAAGATCTGCTTTACATAGAAAAGCATGCAGCCGGTCATAGGCGGAGAAGTAATCGACTCATTTCTGTCCAAAATAGAGGAAATCCTTAAATGGTCTTTTTCTTTCTCTATTGAAATATGAGTTTATTGTACAGTATGTGGAAATACTGTAACATTTACAATACAAAACTTTGCCTCTGGCACAGATCATTTATTGAGAAATACAGAACATCTTGTTCAAAGGCTTTGACATTAACATTAGGGATGGGCAGGAACACACGAGTATGCACCTTAATCTTTTTGTCTTTACATCTCAAAACTTTTCAGGTTTAGCCAAGTGGTTAGCCAATCATAAGTGAATCCTGTGAAACATGTTCTCACGATCAGATTTACTAGAAATGTTTTCCAAAATCTGTGTTAAGAGTAATAAGTGTTAAGAGAACACATTAACAATAAAGGATTAGTTCACCCCCCGAACTGAAAATGATCCCTTAATTTACTCACCTTAATGCCATGGCAAGTGTATTGTATATGACTTCCTTTCTTCAGTCAAACATATTTACAGTTCACTAGTTCGCCTGCGCATTCAGTCTATTGAATGATGGTAAAATGAACTTTGGCTTGCTGTCCTCAGAGGGAGCTCGAACCCGAGACTCGGCTCGAGCCCCGAGTTCAGAACCCCCCATAGTAACACTGAGCAGATAGAGAAAAGGGGCAAGATAAAGGAGGAGAATTGGGGAGGAGGAGGGATGCCGGATGAATCGTCAATGTGAGGCGTGGAGATTAACTCGCTTAAATAGGCTCTCGAGATGATTGACAGGACTGAATGTTTTAGGCTCCTCCCGAACCTACGTTTAGAACTTCATTTGTATCAAATGATATCCTGGCTCTTCCTATAGCATTATGGCATTAAGTAGTGGCTGCGTGTTTGAAGTCCATCCATCATCAAATAAAAGAATCTATATCACTCCGGTGGGTTCATATGTGTCTTTCAAAGCAAAATTATGTGTTTTTGCGATTTTTTGGTTTATTAAGCAATCGTAACATTGCACATCTCTTTCGTCTTGCAAGAACCAATAATACATTTTAAAACTAATATGAAGCTGGCGTACCGCCATTTTTTATTAGGCTAGGAAGAGCCAGGATATTATTTAGTATAAACTCTTATCAGGTGAAAAAGTGAGTCATATACACCTAAAATGCCGTTGAGGTAAGTAAATTATGGGATAATTATAAGTTTTGGGTAAACTAACGCAGGTTCTTTCTGGCTTTGTTGTTAGTGGTGTAACAATACAATTAAAATGGATCGATGCACCTATTCAATTTCTAATGATACAATACATCGATGCCACACATAAAATATCGATATGAGGAAGCCTTTATTTTGACACTCTCCACATCCTCATTCCTTGACGTAACGTCCATCTACACATTTCTGCCAAAGCACGCATTTTTGTTTATTTTTATGAGTGTCAGCAAGTGAATGCAATGAACACATATTTAGACATGATGCATGATGCACATATTTTTTGACATGATGCATGACGCAACAAACACATATTTTGACATGATGCATGATGCAAATGGTACACATGACGCAACGAACACATATTTTGACATGACGCATGATGCACATGGTTCACATGACGCAACAAACACATATTTTGACATGACGTATGACGCAACGAACACATATTTAGACATGATGCACATATTTTTTGACATGATGCATGACGCAACAAACACATATTTTGACATGACGCATGACACAACAAACACATATTTTGACATGACGCATGATGCACAAAGTTCACATGATGCAACGAACACATATTTTGACATGACGCATCATGCACACATGGTTCACATGACGCAACAAACACATATTTTGACATGACGCATGATGCACATGGTTCACATGACGCAACAAACACATATTTTGACATGATGCATGACGCAACAAACACGTATTTTGACATGACGCATGACGCAACAAACACATATTTTGACATGACGCATGATGCACAAAGTTCACATGACGCAACGAACACATATTTTGACATGACGCATCATGCACACATGGTTCACATGACGCAACAAACACATATTTTGACATGACGCATAATGCACATGGTTCACATGACGCAACAAACACATATTTTGACATGATGCATGACGCAACAAACACGAATTTTGACATGACGCATGACGCAACAAACACTTATATTTTGACATGATGCGTGATGCACATGGTTCACATGACGCAACAAACACATATTTTGACATGACGCATGACGCAACGAACACATATTTAGACATGATGCATGATGCACATATTTTTTTTACATGATGCATGACGCAACGAACATGTATTTTGACATGACGCAACAAACACATATTTTGACATGACGCATGATGCACATGGTTCACATGACGCAGCAAACACATATTTTGACATGACGTATGATGCAGCGAACACATATTTAGACATGATGCATGATGCACATATTTTTTGACATGATGCATGACGCAACAAACACATATTTTGACATGACGGAACAAACACATATTTTGACATGACGCATCATGCACACATGGTTCACATGACGCAACAAACACATATTTTGACATGACGCATGATGCAACAAACACATATTTTGACATGACACATGATGCACATGGTTCACATGACGCAACAAACACATATTTTGACATGATGCATGACGCAACAAACATGTATTTTGACATGACGCAACAAACACATATTTTGACATGACGCATGATGCACATGGTTCACATGACGCAACAAACACATATTTTGACATGAAGTATGATGCAGCGAACACATATTTAGACATGATGCATGATGCACATATTTTTTGACATGATGCATGACGCAACAAACACATATTTTGACATGACACAACAAACACATATTTTGACATGACGCATGATGCACATGGTTCACATGACGCAACGAACACATATTTTGGCATGACGTATGATGCAACGAACACGTATTTAGACATGATGCATGATGCACATATTTTTTGACATGATGCATGACACAACAAACACATATTTTGACATGACGCATGATGCACATGGTTCACATGACGCAACGAACACATATTTTGGCATGACGTATGACGCAACGAACACGTATTTAGACATGATGCATGATGCACATATTTTTTGACATGATGCATGACACAACGAACACATATTTTGAAATGACACATGATGCACATGCTACACATGACACGACAAACACATATTTTGACATGACGAGCTACACACGGCACTCTGAACACATATTTTGAATTTGCGCTCCTTGGAAGAGAAGTCACCAGCCACCATTGCGTCAAACCAGGTAGGTTTTAGCTGGTCTAGCAGGCTGGTTTTAGAGAGGTTTTGGACACTTTTTTAGCTGGTCAGGCTGGCAGACCAATTGACCCACCAGCTTGACCATGCCGGAAGTCCAGCTTTGCCAGGCTGGGAGGACCAGCTTAAACCTGCTACTTCTTTCTGAAACCAGCTAAGACCAGCTAGAATGTTTGGTGCTGTTGGGCTTAGGGTTGTGAATGTGATTTTGATCTATTTAAAGCTTTATTATTTACGTATATTTCGCTCTTTTATTACGCAGGTGACTTAATGGAGTTTCCATTTACGTCTTACTGTATAAACATAAGCTCAGATGTGTCTCCTTCATTTCCTTAGAGGCAATAAAACAGATAAAACATGACGTATGTTTACATACAGTAAGTATGTAGAGTTATAAAATGAATGAGGATAGCAGGGATCAGATCATTACGTTTGACTCGACACTTGTAATGCCCTCGGTCAGTGTAGCTTCCCCCTGTCAACACAGCGAATGAAACATCTCAGGGTTCAATGGGATTGTTTGTTCTCTCAGAGGTTGTAAATCTCTTCAGCCGTGTCAAACGTGATTTGTTTAGCGGTTTGCTTTTCTCCATCCGCGCCAAAGCGGTCAGCATGATGGAAAGAAACTCTTCCTCCCACCTTTCCTACATAAGGTGTGGTCAGGTCAGAGTACATATCTATATAAAGTACGGTATAAGTATAAAACGAGTATAAACAGAGACAGTGTATCACTCTTCCACAGCGATCTTGGATTCTGTCGCAGACACTTGCCACTAAACTCTATTAGACATCTGTTTTAATATTCCTCTGTTCTGCCCGGCAGAACTTTCCAACATCCCTGAGGGTTTTTTGGTCAGTCCAGTTTTCCATTGGCAGGGTATGAGGCTATCCCAGGGTTCTTCCTGCTGGATCTGAGTCAGGACTTTGGGTCTGGCCATCTCAGACTCTATTCACTTCAACATTTTTGAGTATGGCCACTCGTACTGTTAACCCAATGTGAACGGCAAGTCTGATTGTTGACAGGGAAGACTATGAAGTATACAAGGCCCAATTAGGTTTTATTTGTGTCTTGCTTTAAAAAAGATTCAGTGATGTTGTTTGTTTAGCAAAATTAAGCATTAAATATGTTTGAACCTGTGCTGTACTCAACATGAAATTGGACTAATGGATATTTAAAAGAAAAGTAGGGTGAGACTTAATTTTTCATTGGGATTTACAGTATGAGATTGGAACAGGCTTTGCTTATATAAAAAAGTAATTGCATGCATTTTTTGTTTGTTTGTATAACATGCAAAAATTAATAATTCACAATAAGACATGTATGAAGTATATGAAGAGAATCAACAATATATGAAGAGTATATGACGATTACAATATATGTATTTCCGAATGTCCTGAGGCTGGGATACAGCGGATTTAAAGCGAGTATTTGATGAACGTATATTACGTGCCAAAAGCTTTCAGTCAATATCATTATCTCATTTATGACAGTGGTGACATTTAGTGTCTTTTGCATCTGAGCTCTTCAAATATTACTTTAGATAATATATCTGAATATTTAAAGAGTTTGGTTCCAAAAGGCAGTAAATCCATTTTGACTAATTTGGGTAAAAACGTTTTTTTCTATACCAAGAAAGTGACAAGATGAAAACCACTATTTTCTGTTAAAAACTTTCACATAGCATCTTTAGGTTATAATAACATTAAAAATCCATAATTTGATTTTCAAAGATTTATTATTAAAAAAATTCCGCAAAATGTAATAAATCCATGACTATTTTTATTTTTTCAAAATACTATAAATCTATTGAATCAATCTATAAATGTGCATTCATCTTTGCCATGTTATATTCATTTAGTTGACTAGTGGTATACACTGATAAAAAAATGAACATTAATGTCATTAATCAAAACACTTATTTTGTCATATTAAGAACACTGTCATTGCTGCTGTCATCCTTGGAACGTCGTTGCTGAACTTTTTTGACAGCGATCAGCTTTAAAATGTTTTGGTCCTGATTTTCGTCGGCTTTGCCTTTGAGTAAAATATTGGAAAGTTTTTATAAGATCCGCTCGGGTCATTGTCTTAGCATGACAGAAGCTTGATGCTGTCGGGAGAACAAACAACAGCTGGCATTTTTCCTTCGCCCGAGTACCTCTCACGTAAATGATTTGATTTTGGTGGCTTACGTTTCTTCCCCACCACAGAAAACCACCACAAGTTTTTCAATGCCATCAAAAGAATTATTTTGTTTTTGTTTGTGTGTTGATCATGAAGTACAAAGTAGATGAGGAAAACTAAGATGTATTCAAAGCACCGCCATTATTGTTTACAATGCGTGGAATGGTGCACTGTGATTGGTTGAGCGGATTTATTGCATTCTGTAGAGGTGGAGGATTGGCATTTGTCGCTTTTTGAGGATATTGGATTTTGCGTAAAATTAAGAATTTACTTTTTAATACTGACCTGACTCAATACTGATTTTGGCGGTAACTCATTTTTAATAAAATGGCGTTAATCGTGTTTTGGAACCAAACTCTTCATACCAAATCAGATATAGAAATGAGAGCTGTTTCCTGAACGGGTATTTTTCTTGTGCAGATTAAGATTTAAAACACATATAATAGAATTGTGGTCAGTTTAATTACTTGACAATTTTGAAGATTTCCAGTTTCCAAATTCGGCAAACATTTGTTGTATTGTACAGGCAGGTTCAGAAAAAACAGCAGCACAGGGAGCAAAACCAAGATGGCCGCCAAATGATCTTACTCGTTTTGAAGAGATTTCACTTCGGCACAGTTTCTCTTTTGCTGTTATAAACAGCCGTCACACTTTCAGACTCAACGGCGGATTAAATCTTCATTATTCATTCAGAGTTTGTGTGTATATGTCCTGGCAACATTTGATAAATATCAATAATCTTTAATAGAGTTTTGTCTTTCCACTCATATACTGTAACCGTCTCTGATATCTCTGAGCTGGAGATATCAGCGTATGGAGTGATCTGTCTGTGGTGGTAGTGGAGGGACAGACAGATCTTCTGTGTTTCTTGTGGTTGGTTTGTAAGGTGCACAGGCAGGAGAATTCAGCACGTTGGACAGCACCTTGGCTTTTCATTCACACAGAGAACTTAACATCTGTGTCCGCTGTTTAACAGCTGCAGTCATTTCAACAGAGGTGCACAGGAAAAACACTGATGAGAAACTGTTTTTAGGATCTGACCTTTACTCAAGCACTAAATAATTGTCTCTTTAAAAAATACTTGTTGAATTCTTTCACATTTTCTTAAAGGGGACATTTAAGATGTCAAATAAATCTTTGGTGTCCCCATAATGTGAAGTTTAAGCTCAAAATATCATATAAAATATAAAATTACAGCATGTTAAAATTGACTCTTTGTACGTTTGAGCAAAAATGTTTGGGTGTGTCCTTATAAATGCAAATGAGCTGATCTCTGTACTAAATTGCAGTGCAGTGGTTGGATAGTGCAGATTAAGGGGTGGTATTATCCCCTTCTGACATCACAAGGGGAGACAAATATCAATGAGCTATTTTTTCACAGCTTGCAGAGAATGGTTTACCAAAACTAAGTTACTGGGTTGATCTTCATCACATGTTATAGGTTGATGAAGCAGTGGGGATCAAATTATAGCACTTAATGTTAAGGATAGTCGGCAGGTCATTGCTATTTCAAAGGTTAATTTGGGGTATCTTTTTATGCGTTTTTATGTTGTTGCTGGGGTGTTCTGGATGGTTGCTAGGTGGTCAAAACCGTCCAGTATCTGCTTATAATCCGGTCCCTAGATATGTCTCAGATCTGTAACCCCTAATGAGCAACAATAAAAATGCTATGCATGCAGATGTGTTAGTTTAAGAGGTCCATTGAGTAGATATCACAGCCTGTTCTCTCTTCCCCCCAGGCAGCAGGGAGGCGGCATTCACCTACGCCATCACGGCCGCTGGTGTCGCTCACGCCGTCACCGCCGCATGCAGCCAGGGCAACATAAGCCACTGCGGGTGCGACCGGGAAAAACAGGGCTATTACAACCAGGAGGAGGGCTGGAAATGGGGAGGATGCTCGGCGGACATCAAGTACGGCCTCGAGTTCTCACGGAAGTTCGTGGACGCCCGCGAGATTAAAAAAAATGCCCGACGATTGATGAACCTTCATAACAACGAAGCCGGGCGAAAAGTAAGACATCAATTGTAATTTAATATTTTACTAATATTCACACTACTAAATGGTTGGGAAAATCCTCCACACATGGAGCCTCATTTAGGATCATTCTAGAGTAAATTAAGTGCGACAAATTATGTAATAATGGCCATACGAATGATTTACACAGAAATGTGTAGTGCTCATGTTTCATTAATGGGAGATGAAAACTTATGATTATTTTTTAGCTGTTAAATCATCAGAAAAGTCATCAAGAGCATTATAACTCAAAATGTTACCAACATTTATCTTGGAAGTTTGAAGAAGCATTCGTTTAAGATTTTTTTGACTGCATAGTTGGCGAAATTCTGCAAAATATGCTACTTAATCTGTTTTGGGCACTTAAAGCCTTAAAACTTGAAAGCCGGAGGGGTTTTGTGGCCAACGTTTGCTTAAAGCAACAAATAATAAAATTGTCCTTAAAGTTCTCATCTATTCATTATGTTTTTCTCAAGAGCATTTTAACTCATCACCGTGCCAACATCGGCCTCGGTCGGCTTGCCGAAATATTCGTGCGAGGTTTTTGTTTGACTGCACGGTCGTGGAGAAATTCTCCAGACGATGTTTCTTAATCTGTTTTAGACATTGGAAGCTTTCGAACTTTGAAGCTGGGAAGCGTTCTTGGCCAACGCTTACTTATAGAAACAAATAACAAAATCTTTGGAAAAGTTCATATCCATCATTTGGCTTTTCTCAAGAGTTGACATTTTACCAACATTGGTCATGGTAGTCATGCAGAAACAATCATGCAACAACTGCATGCTTGGGAATGTCCTCCAGACAATGTTTCTCTTTATCTGCTTTAGTAGCTTTAAAACTCTGAACCGTTCTTGGCCGACGTTTACTTATAGAAAGAAATAACAAAATTGTCAGAAAAGTTCCTATGCATTAATTCATGTTGAAAAGACAAATGCATTTAGACTTACTAAAACATTTTAGCGTTTGGCTTGATGCATCGTGCGGTGTGGCTCATCTTTACAGCTTAGGGAAGTCCTCCAAAACCATTTGCTTGCCTGTGGGTGGTAGTTTGTTTTTCCCGTGTAAAACAGGTGTATCAGGTGCTCGGGCGGTCGATAGATCTGCTCTCTTTAGAGTTCTCTCTCTCTCTCTCTCTTTCCAGCCAATTACCGCACGCTTTCATGGTTTCGTTGTGGCGTCGTTTTGATCGCGTTTCAAGCTTGGTTTGGCCGTGCGCCGCTCTGGCCATGTTTGTTTGTTTGATAGTTGTTAGTCATCCAAGAACACAAAACAACATGCATTGAAACAGCAGAACCGCATGCACTCCAGTGACAAATGGATCTAATTAATAACACAGGGCTTTATGGTTTGAGCTGGGAGAGCAAGGTTGAGCCGAGCCCGGGACCGAGCGCCGAGCCAGCGGTTGCCAGTTGGAAGCCGGCCAACCCCATCGCAAGCCGCTGCATGGAATCATCGAGTCTAAAGTCTGTAACAGGATATTATTGCGAGTCTTTCTGCAGCCCCTCGCTCCATTGATTCAGGCTTTTTTCTTCTCTTTTATAGAGGACTCACAATGGCAATAGCGGAGCCATAGCATCAGAATCCGTTTGGGGGGGTGGGGGGCAACATGTGACTCTAGATGGGGTAAGATGTAAGCTGCCACTCTGGAATTTCAATTGCTATCATACGCGTATGTGGTTGGAGCTGGCTCGGAAAGATCAGGGCCAAAACTGGTCCACATTAGCGCTGTGGATATAAGCGTATCCAGGCAAATGTAAACAGGGTTGCGAGCCTACGGGCGGCACATCGTTCATTTTGAAATGGTTTTCCCTGTGGGTGAAAACTTGCTTGATGTATGTTGAATCCTCTGCAGAACCAGCGTTAATGTATTAAGGCCAGGCGAAATTAATTTCAAGGCCGAACAGGCGTTAAGCCAATCTGTGTTTTACAAGGGAATCATTTGTTAATTGTTTAAGTAATGGCTGGAATTACTGCGAAATTAGAATGATGTTATTAAACTAATGATGCAATAAAAAAAAAAAAAAATGTGTATTCCTAGTATACCATTGTATGTTTTCTATGAGAAATCGCAATGCATTCTGGGATTTCCATTTTAGGCTTAGAAAGAAGTGCAAGATTGCATTTTTAAAGATCTAAAGTCATATTAGTAGTGCACTTAAAACCTTGCTTACAAGGTTTTGGAACAGAGCTAACATCTACATTTTTAAAATCTCTGATCATGTTGCAATAATATATTTAGCATAATTCAATCAGTGACCAATTAGGAACCATTTCTTATATAAAATGGAAAGCTGGCAGTCTCCGTATGAGTCAAAGGGCCAGTAAGTACAGAGTGAGCAGTTAATAATAACTATTAACTCTAAATGTTTCGTCCACTCGTTTTTAAACGCCTCGCCAAAAACAACTCCTCGGGTTTGTTTTGTTATTGCACAAGCCTTGTCGAAACTGAGACTGTGAGTTGCCTCGCGTGGGTCAAGATGGTTTTGTTGGATCAATCAATTAGTTTGCACGTGTTTTCCAGGGGAATGATAATAGCTTCTGGTGCCGAGTCGTGCCAGAGAATGAGAAATATGAGACTGGAAAAATTGCTTTGCCAGAGAAACGAATTATTTTATGTAACATTTCAACTTTGATAGTCACCCATATTAAATATAAATCTGAAGAAAGAGAAACGCCTATATTTCTTCCGATACGTATGCAGATAAAAATACCTACATACTAAATTCTCCACTGAAGGCTCAATCTGCTAATCTTGGTTTATGTTTTGATGGTGTCACATCTGTGCGCACAGGAGTCCACTTCCACCCAGGTTTCATAATGGGAAAGATTGTCAAATGATGATTTAAAGGGGACATTTCACAAGACTTTTTTAAGATGTCAAATAAATCTTTGGTGTCCCCAGAGTACATAAGAGTACATGAAGTTCTAGCTCAAAATATCATACAGATTATTTATTATAAAATGTTAAAATTGACACTTGTGCCATTTTTGGGTGTGTCCTTCAAATTGCAAATGAGTTGATCTCTGCACTAAATGGCAGTGCCGTGGTTGGATGTTGCAGATTAAGGGGCGGTATTATCCCCTTCTGACATCACAAGGGGACCCAAATTTCAATGAGCTATTTCTTCACATCAGAGAATGGTTTACCAAAGCTAAGTTACTGGGTTGAGCAAACATTGTAAAAATACTTAAACAGCCCGTATAAATGTACAAATTACTGGCCAGCATATGCAGGTCAGCAGGTGACGTTAGAAGCATGCACCGGGGTTACGTCTGCTCGTAAACGCACACTAAACGGCCAAGGAAGGATAACACATTTTTTAATAAAATCGTTTGTTTTGTTTTCGTTGCGCACAAAAGTGTTCTCGTCGCTTCATAATCGATTAATGGGCACATGGACCTTTTTGGCGATGTCTTTCATTCATTTCTGGGGGAAATAATTGTGAAACAAACTGAAGTCAATGGGACAGACAGAAGCCTTCCCGTTTTTATCAGAAATATCTAAAAATGTGTTCTGAAGACAATTGTAAGGACTTGGTGCTTTAGAACGACAGGGATAAGTGATTTGTGATCAAATTGTAATTTTGTGGTGAACTAACCCTTTAATATAGTCTGTGATGGGTTTCTTTGTGATGTACTGCTGTGTAGTCCCACCCACAAAGACATCTCATTGGTCTACAAAAGACCTCCAAAACATTAAGTAACTAAATAATCCACTTTGAACTGTAGCATCATGGTGTTGGTTATACAAGATTTCTATTTCTTTTTCCTGTTTACAGATGTGGTGTGTTGAGAGAATTATAGAGGAGTAGATATGTACCGGCTTTAGATGAAACCTCTGGCAGTAATGATGTAGTACATTAGATCTTTGGTATGCCAACATATGGTTTTCCACTGCATGTACATTACATGTGTTCAGATGATCTATATAAAGACAGATTTCCCAAAGCCATTAACATGCGTGGGGGTTTTGTGCAGTGTTTTTGTAGTTTGCAAACACATTGACATGGTTAATGAAAATGTCAAATGATTGATGTTGTAGCTTAGATGAAGGCTGCGTTCAGATACAAGCTAACAACTTTCAACAAATTTTTATTTTTTATTTACTAAAGTTTCTTCTAAATGTACAAAAAATGAATGCAACCACACGTATGCAATAATCACCTAGGCCTACTCTATAATCAAATACTAGGCTATAATTATAATCTATATATTAATGTTGATATATAATATTTGCATTATTATATTATTATTATTATTTATACAGTAATAATATATTATACACTATTATACACTCACCTAAAGGATTAATAGGAAAACCTGTTCAATTTCTCATTAATGCAATGGTGTGGGGGATGTTTTCTTGGCACACTTTAGGCCCTTAGTGCCAATTGGGCATCATTTAAATGCCACGGCCTACCTGAGCATTGTTTCTGACCATGTCCATCCCTTTATAACCACCATGTACCCATCCTCTGATAGCTACGTCCAGCAGGATAATGCGCCATGTCACAAAGCTCGAATCATTTCAAACTGGTTTCTTGAACATGACAATGAGTTCACTGTACTAAAATGGCCCCCACAGTCACCAGATCTCAACCCAATAGAGCATCTTTGGGATGTGGTGGAACGGGAGCTTCGTGCCCTGGATGTGCATCCCACAAATCTCCATCAACTACAAGATGCTATCCTATCAATATGGGCCAACATTTCTAAAGAATGCTTTCAGCACCTTGTTGAATCAATGCCATGTAGAATTAAGGCAGTTCTGAAGGTGAAAGGGGGTCAAACACAGTATCAGTATGGTGTTCCTAATAATCCTTTAGGTAAGTGTATAGGCTATATTATTTTTTAGTACCAGCTAACAGCTTTGGGCGTGTATTATCGTGCATATTGGGCGTGCATTATTCAAAAACGCGTCATTAAGACGAAATAACATATATAATTCCCAGTGGACTATACATCGCGTTTATTTAGAAAATTATTTCACAAAATCCAAGCCGAATAACAGACATTTAATCTGGAAAGGCAAGTTACTCAAACAATAGCAGACAGAACAGAATACTGAATAGATGTCTGAACATTAAAGTAATATTATCAGTTATTTAAATGATAAACCACAGCATACAGAACTTACCTGGAAGGTTGAATAGTCTAAATTAAGCGAACAAGCCAACTAGTGTGAAGTTCACATACTCGTCATTCCACATCACTGAATCCACTGAATTACAGAAGCAGCATATGTCGGACTCTCGCGGCTGTAGACGATATTGATGTCAAAATGAATTCATACTGACTTACAAGGCGCACCTGACTGTAAGACGCAGCACCAGCCAAGTTTTGAAAAAACAAACACGGCTTATAGGCCGAAAAATATGGTAATGCATATGCAATGAAGTCAGTTGCAAAATAACCAAGTCCATGTCTTTTTAGTGCTAATTTTGTAGTAGTTCTGTAATGGCAAACGAGGTGTTTGCATTGTCACAGGTTTTTAGTAAATCTGGCCCTAAATTCCACAAAGAAAATGCTGCAAGGGATTATAAAGACTTTTGCCTTCTGAAAAATGTCCTTTTTTATTTTATTGTCGTCTTTGCTTTCATGAGAGTTATTATTTTTTATGACTGAAAATGTATACAGATTGTGGACATTTTTGGACGGAGAAGAGCTGAAATTTGCTAGTAAATATCTAGCATTGTAAAAACGAAATAACCCCTTTTTTATTACCGGAGAATAAAACGGCCATGACATTAGCTGAGTATTTATTGTTATTGTGATTTATTTGAGATGATGTATACACAACTAAAAGTTTTAAGTCATGGTAAAAAGACAAGATGAGTATTATTAATATTATTATAATAAAGAAAATAATAGTACTTTATATACTGTATATTATTGGTCTGATTTTTAACCATCTACCATTTGGTCACATTCAGGTTCTTGAGGAACGAATGAAGTTGGAATGTAAGTGCCACGGCGTTTCGGGCTCCTGCACCACCAAAACATGTTGGACCACGTTACCGAAATTCCGTGAGATCGGCTACGTCCTGAAGGACAAGTACAATAAAGCGGTTCACGTGGAGGTCGTTCGAGCCACCCGACTGCGCCAGCCCACCTTTCTCAAGGTGAAGAAAACTAACGGTTATCAAAAGCCCTTGGAGACGGACTTGGTCTTCATAGAGCGATCGCCGAACTATTGCGAAGAGGACGCCAAAACTGGCAGCGTGGGGACGCAGGGTCGACTGTGCAACCGAACTTCGCCGCACACGGACGGTTGTGACCTCATGTGCTGTGGGCGGGGCTACAACACACACCAGTACACCAAGGTGTGGCAGTGTAACTGTAAATTTCAATGGTGCTGTTTTGTGAAATGCAACACTTGTAGCGAGCGGACGGAGGTTTTTACCTGTAAATGAGTGGACGTTAGTCCACAACAAAAAGTTGGCGTTCAAGTCCACAAGGTCAGATGTGGTATTGGGTAGCTCCATGGGTTGTACCCAATGGAAAAAAATCCACGGAATGGAATCTGAACGGGAATTTCGATCTTATCAGCTCTTCGTGGCGTTGTTTTGCACAGCTGAATGTATATTTGCTTAAAAACAGAGTTAAATACTAAAGTCTATCAATAGATACAAGGCCAGCATGTATCCACACTGACTCGAGCTTAAGGACTGCAGGATACCAGCCGTGCCCTGGACCCCAGTGCATTCTGGGATTGTAGATTTTTTCCCATAAGAAGGTCATCAGAGATTTAATGGAGGTTGTTGGACATTGACAGAACTGTTTGGAAAAGCTAATAAAACCACAAGACATTGTTTCATCTCAACATGCTGCATTTAAAGGCAAAGAGGAACTCAAAATGTTGAGTTATATTTAAGAAGGAGCTCTGTAAACCATGCAGACTGCAAATCAAGGATGTATAAAAATTGCCAACTGGAACCTGATAGAGTTTGTTAGTCATCCAGTCACACTGGAACTGTCTGTTCGAACACTGAAAATAAATTATTATATATTATATGTTATAGTCTCATAAGGAACCGAAGCGCTAACGGGTAGAAATGTCTTATTTTGTATTAAGTGTAAAAAAGGAAACATACGAAATGAAAAGAAAGACTTTGTAGAAACTTGTGACTGAAGATGTCTTTTAGAGGAGAAAAAGGCCCCAGATATTTTGACCCAAACCCAAAATGGTTTTATGGCTAATGATATGTTGACTTTCGAAACCACTGTCATTTGTTGGTCAGCTGATACGTTGGTTCACCTTTTGCTGTAATCTAGCCGAAGGATTGTCAACTCAAAGATTCTTCCTCAGTTTATTAAATGTGGGATGAGTATATTTTTGGATATGTTGCACTGATATTTTTCTATTCAGATACGATGCAATTAAATCAAAATAAATATCATTTGAGATGTTATTGCGGCAGAACTCTTGGTATCGTGGTTTCATGTTTTTCATCTGTGCACAATCACTGAAAGAAAAAACTGTTTGTCATCGCCTCTTAAAAATACTTTATAGAGTTATTGTTATGAAATTCCCTCCACTTCACCCGTCTGTCCAATAATTTCATGGAAAAAATTCCAGCGTTACATTTTTACTTGCTGCATATCCTGTTTCAGAGGAAAAGTTTTTTTTACAATTTCAGTATGAATCCCAACATTAAAAATTGAAAAATTAAATCTGGAACAACGGGCGAATACAGTTCTGTATTCCGAAATTCCTGATTCCCAGAAAAACCATTTCATTAAAAACACATAACCATTTTAAAGGACAGTCTGAATTTCTACAGCTGAGAAAATGAAATCCATTGGTGGCTTTATGCTGCGTTTCCTACACATGTCGGCGATGACTTTCCACTTCCATTTCTTTAAAGTCTATTTGGGAATCTTGCCTAAAACGAGGCAGTAATATTCACTGCAGAGCTCCTAAAGGCCGGAAATTGTCCCCTGTTCCAAACTTTCAGTCACTCTTAATCTTAATTGGGCATGAGAAGACATACATCATTAGATATTGTACTTACATCAATCCAACAGCCTGTGGATGTGGCTTTTCCTTACGTTATTGGAGAATCAAACACATGTTTATAATATCTTGTGGTTTGTTTCCTTGATTATGGCATGTGTACAGTTATCTGTGGAATTAAAGGGAAAAAGAAAAGACAGTTTTAAGTTGACTCGACTGCAATAGACATTCATATTTCTTTCAGTGCTTATCTTTGTATCTATTTTAATCGGTTTATTCTGTTACTCTGCAATTTTAAGCGATCTGCAAATTTGTATTATATTTTATTTTATAGCATGTTCTTTTATTGCTCAGGAGTTTAAAGTAATTTGCCCCATTTGCTGGTTGCGTATGCGCCTACAGGAGAATGTAGTATGAGATGCATTGCGTTTTGTCGCAATGCGCATGCATCGAACGACTGCGTACGTTTGTAAAAAACAGACTATACCCCAGGCCACAATGAATGTGGATAAAGTAGCATAGCTCATTTGGTATTGAGAGAATTACATGAAAAGTATTTGTTATAGAAATTGAGACTTTAAGACAACACTGTAAAAAAAATCTGTAGAAATTACAATGGTATTCCAGCTGGGTTGCCGGTAAATTACCGTAGATTTAAATTTATGTTATTTACTGGCAATAGTTTGTTCAAAGTTAAATAAATGTTAAACATAATCAAGTCTTAATCTTTTCAGAATAAAACTATACAATAACAGCCTCATGCAAAGCATTCTGGGAACCAGAAATCATCATCAACCCTTTTCTGTTTTTTTGCTTCAGATTTTGTTTCTCAGAATGTTTTGCTTGATGCTGTTTTTCTAGTTTTATTCTGTAAAGACAAAGACTTGTAAATGTTTAATGTTTATTTAACTTTGAACAAAATGTTGCCAGTAAATAACATCAATTTAAATCTACGGTAAATTACCGGCAACCCAGCTGCAATTTCTACGGAATTTTGAACATTTTAACGAATCAATTATTATTAAACAATTATTAAACATTTTTCAAAGTTATTTCTCAGCAAAAATTCACACAAATATTTCTTTCAGCTGTTTTACATGGTCAAATGTCAAATGAAACTAAACAAATATAAAAAAAATAAATCAATGATTCATTTAAATAAAATGATTTTATAGCATACTATTGGCTTCTCAGAAGATATCGAGTCTGTGAAATCTCAAAAGTGACAAAAGTCTCATGATTTAATGATGAAAGTTTCGCACTGATTTTAATCTTTGTCATGATCATGATCTTACTCAATATTAAAGATATCAAGGTTATATTTTCACAGAATTATCTAAATATAATTAAAACAAGATAATAAAGAAAGCAGATATGCAGTCAAAGACATTTTTATTTGGATTATAATCTACAAATATGAGCAATTCCAGCGTTGAGTCAAAACTTAAAGTCAAAATTTTCAGAGAATTCATTTTTACCAATTTCTTAAACCATCAGTTTAAATTTTGTAAAAAAAAGAAACATGCATATGTTAAGGGGTAAAAACGTTTTTGGGAGACAACTAACTTTGTAGGAATTTTGTGAATTTAAAAGGCACAAACCAGACGCAATGATATTCAAAAAATGTAGACAAAATTATTTTAATAGAACACTTATTATTTAATTTATTTTAAGTTTTGTCAGCCCATCCTCACCCCATGGCGTCAATATTTGACGCCACTTGACCATGCGTCAATATGTTACGCGGAGGGTATACCCTTCGCGTCATTTTTTGACGAACTGGGGACTTCAATACTATTGAGTCCGTTGCATTCTCTTTCCTATTTTCGTACCATTTTCTTACCATTTTCGCGTCGGTTTAGGGTTAGATTTACATAATGACATCCCTACCCAAACCTATCCCTAACCCCAATGTCAGGCGACAACTGTTTAATTTCGCGTTCCTAATAGTATTGAAGTCCCCAGTTCGTCAAAAAATGACGCGAAGGGTATACCCTCCGCGTAACATATTGACGCATGGTCAAGTGGCGTCAAATATTGACGCCATGGGATGAGGATGTGTTGGTTCCCTGTCGAGAACGTTCTCTCGACATTGCGTCAGTTAGCTGACGCTATGGGATTGATCCTTCAATCACGATAACCCTGAAGCCTTATTGCACAACGCCAGTGCAGTTGAAACTCGCGCTGGCCAATGACGCTCAAGACGGCAAAAGAGGGCGTGGCCTTCTCACTATAATAGCAGCCGTCCTGAGCGAATATCTTCAGTATTTTCTCCTTCACGAGCAAGTTTTACCCTGCAACGAAGACATCTGTTGAGTACGCGGATAAGACGGACGTCCCTCTTAGCGATCCAGATGTCGCGAATGTGCTCACGGTGCGGAGGTCCTATCGACCCGCCCGATTCGCACAAACTGTGTATAGTATGTCTGGGGCTTCTCCACGCAGAGACGGCGTTGGTTGGGTCGGAGTGCCCTCATTGTGATGAGCTCACAATGAGGGTGCTCAGGACTCGGCTCAACATCGCTCTCGAAAGCTCCTCGCTGCAGCCTCCCACTGCCGCCAAGGTGCCGCTGGTGGGGGCTCAGCCACCGACGGAGAGCGAGCGCGTGCCGGAACGCCGCGCTTCCCCTCCCCGTCGCTCTCCGGTTCAGTTCGTCGCCGAGAGCCTGCGTCCTGAACCGGGAGCTGCCGAGTCTGTCTCCTTTGGGGTCCCCGCAGAGGAGGATGAGATGTCACTGACGGCGTCTGACGGAGATTGGGACCAATCTCCGCCTGCCGCGTCGGAGGCTGACGCCCACCCCCCCTCCTTTCACGAAGAGCTGGTGCGCATTCTCTCTAAGGCCGTGCAGGATTTAGAGATCGAGTGGAGTTCCCCGCAAGAACCCCAAAGGAGCAAGCTCGATTCGTGGTACTTTGACTCGGGCCGCCGCGCCGCCGCTCCGAGGAAAAGTGCCCCTTTCCTCCCAGACCTGCACGATGAGGTCACCAAAGCGTGGGCGACCCCCCAGGGCGTCCGCGCTCGCGCCGGCGGGTCTGAGCTGTTTTCTAAAGTGGACGGGGCGGAGGCTCGTGGATACCTGCATATCCCCCCCGTCGAGGAAGCCGTGGCGGCCCATCTCTGCCCGTCGTCCTCCTCCTTGGGTGGTGAGGCTTCACTACCCTCTAAGGCGTGCCGCATGACGGCGCACCTGGCTGATAAAGCCTACGCCGCGTCAGGGGAGGCTCTGTCGTCGCTACACACCATGGCGGTCCTCCAGATTTTCCAGGCGCGGGCTCTAAAGGCGCTGGACGAGGGCAGCACGGACCTGAGTACCTTCAGGGATCTGAGGGCGGCAACGGACTTCGCGCTGAAAGCCACCAAAAAGTCGGCGCAGGCTATCGGACGCAGCATGGGCTTCATGGTGGTGATGCAGCGCCAGCTGTGGTTAAACCTCACAGATCTCAAGGAGGCCGACAGGAAGACGCTGCTTAACGCTCCCGTTTCCCCATCTGGCCTGTTCGGTGACGCCGTGGGTACCATCACGGAGCGATTCTCGGAGGCGGTGAAGAGTTCTAAAGCCATGAGTCACTTTCTTCCTCGCCGCCCTATGTCTCATGCGCCGGCGGGACCGCCGCCGCCGAGACACCGCTCCGAGTCTGCGCCACGCCGGCCGGCAGCGCAACCCCCCGCGGCGACGCCCCCGACAGTGAGACCTGAACCGGTGGTGCGTCACAAGAGCCCCTGGCACGAATCCACCAGGAAGCGTCGCAAGAAACCGGGTCCAGGGGGACCGCAGTCCGGAGCAAAGCCGCGTTCCTGACGTGAGTGGTGTGAGAGAGAGAACGCCGAGCGGCGAGCCCGCCGCCAAGAGAACGAAAGTCTCGTCAAGCGTCCCCCTGGCTGTTGCGGGCGACGCAGAGACTGTCTCTTTAAATGTTTTTGTGTTGAATGCAATAAAAAATGTTACTTTTTCACAAAAAGAGCGTTTTCCTCTTTATCTGGTTTCGGGTCGCTCGCCCCAGGGCAGCTCCCACCCTCATATAGACACGCACAGCGCACCCTCCCTGCTTTCGAACCCCCCCGCGACGCGCGGGTCGCAGAGAAAGCGGGGACGGGAAGGGTTAATGCACGGTCTCAGCGAGCCGCACAAAAGCCCGTTGTCTATCGCGGCGTCAGCCGCCCCCCGGCCGTCCTCTCTTGTGCCCGTAACACACACGCTGCACAGAGCGGAGAGGTCTTCATTAGTCCCGCTGGGTCACTCGCCCCCGAGCAGCGATCCGGCGAGCAACGCGCAGCCCCCCAGAACCGAGCTACCCGTCACGCACGAGACGCTCGGCGGCAACGAGCGGTCAGGTCATCCTGTCATTCAACCGCTATCACTGCGCTTAGATGCATGGCGTGCCATTCCCAACATATCGGAATGGATGCTGAACATTATTCAGAAAGGATATTCTCTACAGTTTCGACGCAGACCTCCCCGTTTCAACGGCGTGATAGCGTCAACGGTCCGGGCTCAGGACGAGTCGATTTTGTATCAGGAAATCTGCAATCTCCTCGCCAAACAAGCGATAGAGTCAGTTCCGATGCAAGAGAGAGAGAGCGGTTTTTACAGCCGGTACTTTGTCGTCCCGAAAAAAGACGGCGGTCTCAGACCGATCTTGGATTTGAGACAAATCAACAAAGCATTACACAAACGTGCTTTCAAAATGACTACACTGAAACAGATCCTCGCCCACATTCGGCCCGGGGACTGGTTTATTTCAGTGGACCTAAAGGATGCTTTTTTTTCACATTCAGATCGCCCCGCACCACAGGCGCTTTCTGAGATTTGCATTCAAGGATGCTGCATACCAGTTCACGGTCCTCCCGTTCGGTCTGGCGCTCGCCCCGCGCACATTCACGAAATGTATAGACGCGGCGCTGTCCCCGCTGAGAGCGAGCGGCATTCGCATCCTGAATTATTTGGACGATTGGCTGATTTTAGCACAATCCAGAGAGGTGCTCATCAGCCACAGGGACGCAGTAGGCTACTTTCGCATTTAGACAGCCTCGGTCTACGTGTGAATTTGCAGAAGAGCGCTCTATCTCCAACGCAGGAGATCGCGTTTCTAGGCGTGCGTCTCGACTCAGTCTCAATGAAGGCTTTCTTATCAGAGGAGCGCAAACGGGATCTGACGTCTGCTCTGAATGTATTCAGCCACGGAGGCACTGTGCCACTGAAACGGTTTCAGAGACTTTTAGGCTTGATGGCGGCAGCCTCACCGGTTTGCCCACTCGGTCTGCTGTATATGCGCCCGTTGCAACTATGGTTACGATCCAGAGTGCCCAACAGGGCGTGGATATCGGGACGAGCGCGCATTACAGTTACGAACGGATGTATGCGAGCGCTGAGACCCTGGTTCGATCCCAACCTGTTCAGCGGGGGTGCCCCACTCGGGCTGGTTACGAGACGGAAAGTAGTCACAACGGACGCGTCGTTAACGGGCTGGGGAGCCCTGTGCGATGGCGTCCCGGCTTCGGGCTCCTGGCCGGAGTCGGAGCGGTTATGGCATATAAACCGTCTAGAGCTCAAAGCCGTCTTTTTAGCACTGCAGAGCTTTGCGACGCTGATCGGGGGCCATCATGTTCTTGTCCGGACGGACAACACTACGGTGGTTTCATACATAAATCGCCAGGGAGGAGTGCGCTCCAGGCCGCTGTTCAGGCAGGCAGAAGCGATACTGTTGTGGGCGGATCGTCATCTCCTTTCAATAAAAGCGACGCATGTACCGGGCAGCATGAACTGCGGAGCGGATATGCTGTCGAGGAACGGCATTCCCCAAGGGGAATGGAGATTGAACCCCCTATCTATCGAGCTGATCTGGAGTCAGTTCGGGAAAGCAGAAGTGGATCTGTTTGCGTCCGAGGAAAACACACACTGCCCGCTGTTCTTCTCGTTGACGAGCTCTCCTCTGGGCGGAGAAGCGCTGTCGTTGCCGTGGCCGAGAGCCAGCAAATATGCGTTTCCCCCCATAAAACTGCTGCCGTCAGTTTTACACAAGATCAGAGAGGAAAAAGCAACAGTGACACTAATCGCCCCGTACTGGCCGAACCAGCCGTGGTTTCCCGAGCTGTTGGAACTGTCAACGGCTCCCCCGTGGCCGATCCCGTTGAGACGAGACCTGCTCTCTCAGGCGAACGGATCAATCTGGCACCCCAGCCCCGAGAAGTGGAAACTTCACGCGTGGAAGGTGTGTGGGAACCGCTGGCAGACGCGGCGCTGCCGCAGAGTGTGCTCGATACGCTGATGCAGTCGCGTGCCCCCGCTACAAGACGGTTATATGCCCTTAAGTGGTCGGTATTCGCTGCGTGGTGCAAAGAAAAAGAGTTTGACCCGGTGAACTGCTCCGTGTCAGCTATTCTATCCTTTCTACAGCACAGAATGGATACGGGAAGCATGCCCTCCACCCTTAAAGTGTATGTTGCTGCTATCGCAGCTTTTCATGCTAATATTGGGGGGCGCTCGGTGGGCAAACACGAGCTCATAACGAAGTTTTTACGGGGTGCACGGCGCCTCAGACCTTCTCGCCCTCCCACCGTACCGTCTTGGGACCTGGCCTTGGTCCTGAAAGCACTAACTCTTCCTCCGTTTGAGCCTATTCTAACGGTAGGTTTGAAGGAGCTTTCTCTAAAAACTGTGCTTCTGCTGGCTTTGGCTTCAGCTAAGCGCATAGGAGATCTGCATGCTCTCTCTGTGAACGCTGAATGCTTACAATTTGGACCAGGAGACTGTAATGTCACGTTGAAACCCAAAGCGGGTTATGTGCCTAAATCGCTATCCACGCCATTTAGAGCGCAGGTTATTTCTATCCCCGCCTTCTCCTCGGATGACGCGGCGACTACTAACGCGATCGTCCAGAGGGAGCTTTGCCCGGTAAGAGCGCTAAAAGCTTATATTGATCGCTCGGCACCGTTCCGGGCAGCGGAACAGCTGTTTGTTTGTTTTGGAGGCAGCACCAAAGGACGCCCAGTTTCCAAGCAAAGACTTTCGCACTGGGTGGTTGATGCTATTTCACTGGCATACTCTAGCCAAGGAGTGCGATGCCCTTTGAATATTAGAGCCCATTCTACGAGAGCTATTACATCGTCATGGGCTTGGTATAAAGGCGCATCTATTCAGGATTTATGCTTGGCTGCTGGCTGGTCGTCTCAGAACACCTTTGCTAGGTTTTATAATCTGGATGTCTCCTCATTGGCCTCCCGAGTGCTTTCGGTAAACAATGCCTCCACCTCCAGTGCCTGACATACCTGATGGTTTCTATCAGGTCGTGTGTAAGGGGCGGCGCTACTGCGACGCCAACTTGAGAATACCTTAGCGCCGGACGCTGCTCGCTCGCTGAGTATTCGGTTTATTCACTACGAGAATACCACCATGTATTGGTTTTTGCGGATTATCACTTGCATTCCGGACGCCGGAAATCACCCGCTCGCTGGATGCTGAGTCATATGAATATTGCATGTGGATTATTTTCTACAAACTTCAACGCCGGACCTCGTCCGCCGTTTGGGGATGTCAACAGGTGACTGCAAGAGTGCTGTGTTCACCGCCGCTAGTCCAATGATCTAAACACTTCTACAACTTGTGCGCCGGACGCCGTCCGCTCGCTAGGTATGTTGTTAATTCTTTAGCGTTTACTTCTTACCCGCTTAATGTGGTGTTACGCTAGTACGCTACTGGCCCTGTTATGGTTTTTGGCTGGTGATTAGTACGATATGCCGCTATCGGCTGGTCATTGAGATTGTTGCATGCTGTTTGCTTCGTTATGCTTGGCCTATCTTGCCGTATGCACGGCGCGGTTCTATACAATCTCCCATAGCGTCAGCTAACTGACGCAATGTCGAGAGAACGTTCTCGACAGGGAACGTCTCGGTTACTATCGTAACCTCGGTTCCCTGAGAGAACGTGAACGAGACATTGCGTTAGCTGCCGTGCTCACGGCTTCGTAGGCTGTACGCTCGTTCAGTCGTTTTTACTGAAGATATTCGCTCAGGACGGCTGCTATTATAGTGAGAAGGCCACGCCCTCTTTTGCCGTCTTGAGCGTCATTGGCCAGCGCGAGTTTCAACTGCACTGGCGTTGTGCAATAAGGCTTCAGGGTTATCGTGATTGAAGGATCAATCCCATAGCGTCAGCTAACTGACGCAATGTCTCGTTCACGTTCTCTCAGGGAACCGAGGTTACGATAGTAACCGAGACGTTTTGTATGTGCATTTATGAGGAAGAAACAGTAATGGACGTGACATTTCTCCATTATGGACACCACAATTCTGAAAACTATAGAAAAAAATGAATTTAAACCTTAACAGAGACTTTGCATGGACATTTAAATCCCCAAATATTGACATCTGAGATATCAGTATGGTTAAAACCTTTGGGTAAATACTTTGCATGGAATTACCCATGTTTGTAAATCGTTGGATTAAAACTGATTTTCAGAACAAACACACAAACCCATGGCATTTATTTCTTCACACAGCATATAGTTTGGATTTGGACAGGGTTGTGTTTGGTAGATGAAAACTTTCGGTCACCAGGCGTTCAGCTGAAAGGCATTACAGACGGGCAGCTAAGCAGAAGTAAGATGTGTTTTGTTAGTCGTCTGAAGCCCTGGGGCCCGGAAACATCTAAGCTCCATCACTATACCCCGGATTGCCCAAAACAAATCCACCTGTTTCTGGCAAACATTTTGTCATAAAAAAATATGAGCGAGAAAAACATCCGCTGTGTGTGTGCTCTCCTCTTTTGTTTAGGTGTCAAGATTGTTTATTCAATGTGAGTTTGGCTGCGGCGTGTAATGCCAGCGGTCTTGTTCATCCAGAAACAGACGATTGAGAGCTGCGCCGGACAGCCACAGTCCAATAAACTCATTTAGACCCAACAGTACAACATTGTCAATAGATCACAACGCATAAAAAGCATGCCAAAAGAGACTTAACATTGGAAAACACAAAGATTTATCAAATCTTATTAGATTTTCAAAGTGTGAAACACCACAGACATGACATGATCAAATCTACGATTTAACAGATTTGTTCCTATAATGTGTGGAGTGCCGCTATGTGATCATGACAGCATGACCAACAGATTCCCTTCACAAACAACAAGAATCTGGACATGGACTACAGACAAGAAAAAATGGCACTAATACTATTTGAACTTCTTTTAACAGAAGATTCTCAACATTTACTTTACAGTACACGTTACAATGCAAACTCGAGGTCAGCTCGCGTTCTGATTGGCTATGGTTTCCTTCACGTAACAATCTACTCTACAGCTTGCATGCACATTTTTCCTTAGGTTTCCCCATACACAATACTTAAAAATGCGGCATAAAGTTAAAACAACTTGGTTTTGCATGTCAATTCAACATACTATTTTAAGTTTTGACTTGTGAATAGTTGACATAACTTTATTTTTAGAGAATTAAAAAAATATTTTCTATAGAATTATAATTTTTTTTTAGATTACCATTATCAAAAATTATCATAACCGCAACATGATATTACATTAAATATATGCATTTACTAACTCTTGTTTCGGTAATGAGAACTAAAAAGTTGTATGAGTACAAACAAAATTTCAACTTTTATCTGGAGAGAAAAAATAAATCTGCTTATCTGGTAGCCATCTTGAGTGTCACAGTCAATTATGTTCCTTACAACTATTTGTTTTTTTTAAATGTTAGTTCCTTGAGGGCTTAAACAATGATTGAAAATTGTTGCGGAGGATGAGAAAATTAATCTTGGACACATTTATATTCCTTATTATTGTCACTACATTTACCAATATTACCAAATAGCACATGTTTCTTTACTGTAAATGTTTATAATATAACATGCACTGAAGCTTTTTATTTTTTATATTTTTTAATAATAAATTTGTCCATGTCAAAGAACCCAAATCCAGTAATGGATATGTTGCGGTAATGACAATTTTCCCCGTAAATGTGAAAAAAAATACAAAATTGGTTTGTATGATGTCATTTGAAATCATGTGCAAAAAAGTACGTGAAGAGATGTTTGTAACATTTATCAAAATGTTTCATGACAACTCATAAATCTAATTTCGCGAGAATCACCCATATAAGCCTGTCGTTCATAACTTATTTTTGTAAATAAAAATATTTGAAAAACATCCCACCTGATAATTTTTTAAAGGTAAGTGGTCGCAATCAATTTATTTAAGCTACATTTAAACAAAAAAATTGGAAATACAAAACAAAACAAAATTTTTTTGTTTAAATGTAGCTTACATAAATTGATTGCGACCACTTACCTTAACAAAATTGAGTAAATTGAATGAATCATTTTTTTAGTGTGTATGTATATGATCAAATGCAAAGCATTTTGGGGGATTCCATGGGACCAACCTGGTAGACAAGTGAATCTCCAGGCAGCAATTTGTTAGCATGGGATGAGTCTATAGATAGATAACGTGCAGCTGTGAGGGGGAGAGAAATGACAGTCGTAAAGAATAAATTATCTTTTAAGAAAAAGGCATAGTGAGAGAGAGAGAGAGAGAGAGAAAGAGGGAGGGTGAAGTGTCAAGACAAAACAGTTACTTGATGCTTTCAACTGACGGTTGAGATTTTCCAGAAACCCGCGGTGAAGATAGAAAGAAACTCTTGTCCTGCACACGTCAATGTTTCTCAGGACTGTAGAAAGCATTGCAGGGAAACATCACTCATGATCTTAACATGTTTGTTATTTTGTCTTTACTGGGGCGATAAGAGAGAAAACGTCAGCACACGTTTGTGCTCCTGAATCGCACCATCAGATTGTAACGTGTCTTCATGTATGATAAAAATAAATGTTTCATGTTCTCAGTCTCTTACTGGTGTTTTCATAGTGGAGGAGTGAAAGATTGGAGACCACCCTACAGATATGAGTAACATAACACGACATTAGATTCAATGTGATTCATAGGGACCCTGTGTAGTGTTAACTGCTCCCACACACTAAACTATAAAATACATAAATGTGTAAAATGTCATGTTTAACAGGAAAATTTTTAATATGCATATTTTTCTGTTGCTCATTGTGTTTGCATCGCAAAGGTCATAGGATTGAATCCCAAAGAACACACACATATTGATAAATCAGTTTACACTGCAAAAAATGATTTTCAAGAAAAACATTTCTTAGTATTTTTGTCGTGATTTCAGTAAAAATATAAAAAATTCTTAAATTAAGATGCTTTTTCTTGATGAGCAAAACAACCCAAGAAAATATGTCTAGTTTTTAATAAATATCAAATTTAAGCAACAAGCAAAAAAAATCTGCCAATGGGTTAAGCAAAAAAATCTTGAACATTTTTCTTTAACATTAAATTCGAGAAAAATTCAAGAAAAATTTGCTTACCCCATTGGCAGATTTTTTTGCTTGTTTTATGCACAAAATCACTTAAATTTGATATTTTTGGTCTAAAAACTAGACTTATTTTCTTGGGTCGTTAATTTAAGATATTTTTACTGAAACTAAGACAAAAATACAGTACTAAGAAATATTTTTCTTGAAAATCATTTTTTTGCAGTGTAGCTCTAATTTTGATAAAAGCATCTTAAAAAAAATGGTGAATATTCAAATGAAGTGCATTGTACTACAGGTATGTCATATATTTAGTCCACTTTATAGTAACACACAGCCGTCTGGTAATCACTTTTGAGGTAAGTTACATAGAATTACAATGTGTGTGCAATGAGTGATGGGTAAATTTCCCTGTCTAGTTTCTCTGATGTTATGTATTATTAAATACATGTACCACTCGCGTTGCTGTGGTTAATAAAAAGTGTGACGCATTTGTTGGGCGTCATCAAGCGGTGCAATGGAGGGGGAGTACTTTTATGTCTGATTTATTATGACAAACTCATATTTGCTTAGGGGCAACATTTTTGTTACAGAATAAACTAATTAGACATATTTTTATACTGTGATTTTTATGTTGAAATATGGGGGGGGGTAACTGGCGGATTTGAATATTGGGGGATTACCAAAACAAACTACGCCCCTGACATGTACCCTGTGCTGTTGGCAAGAGACCCTATAAAGTCCACTGTGTAGGGTACCAACAGATTTTAAGTTTTTCTCATCAGCCTTTTCGTCACAATGAGTCACTTTATTGTTTAGGGGTCGGGAAACCGATTTGTATCGATGTATAACAATGTTCACGTCAAACTTCATTAGCTCCCTACTGGAAAATGTTCGTAGATGTCGTGCTGAAGCAACGAGAGACAGAGCTGTTGAGCTGTTCCTTCAAACTTCTATCATCACATCAACAGATATTCAATCTCTTCTGGTATTAATTCATACGGCCGTGACAGTTTCTGCAGTGTTTTTTGGTCACGAGCGCCACGACCGAACAACTTCATGTAAAATCAAAAAGCAATCGCCCATCCGTTCCAGACCGCCGTACTCTTTCGGTCCGGGGGCCTCCAGGGACAAATGTGGCGCTTTGTCTGGGGAATAACAGAGCTCATCGTTTCCTTTATGTTATTTTGACTACTTGTCTCATTGAGAGACAATCACCGCGAGGTTCGATGTCATCTGGTTGATATTAGTGGTGAGGAACACATGGCCGATTCAAAGGAACAGACCACGCTGAGCTCATCTACTGCTGGGGAGAAGCTTTGGTTGGGTACTGTGTAGCCTTAAAAGAGGAGGAACCCGCGATCTGTCCTGCTATGAGTTTTAAAGACACAACAACAGAATGATGAATGCTAAACCACCAGAAGGAGGAAGAGTCCTTCATACAGGACATGTTCTCACATTTGAAACAGCTGGAGAATCAAACAACAAACAGTTTCTTATTTTACAGTAAATCAAAATTCTTACGTTTGGAGTGTTAAAAGCTGTTTGTGCATATAAAAGATCTGTCAAGTTGCAAAGATTAAAGTCTCAAACCCAAAGAGATATTCTTTCTAAAATTGAAGGCTCATCCACGCTTTCCTAAAACGCCTCAGTCAAACACGCCCCACATATCTACATCACTGTGTGGAAAAATTTCCCAAATGTATATGCAAATAAGGCGTAACTTTTATTCTCGCTGTAGTATTGTTGTCACCACCGCAGTTGTGCTTTAGGAGCTGATATTCCATATATATATAGTGAAAGTTGGGGCCTGGAGGAGCAACAATAGTTAAACTGCGTTAACACATTGGATTACACCAAATACACACAAAAATATTTTTTTGTAATGTAATATGGCCCCTATTTAAAGGGTGACATAGAATGATTGAACGGGGTATTTATCCTGGTTCTGTGATGTGACCTTTAGACAAAAATGTTTTTGTTTGGATCTGTAATGCCTTAGAAGCTTCCTAAAAACCTCTCTCAGATAGCTCTTTTAGGGTGCTGGATTTTAAACAGCTGGGTTTTGCACCTATTTGGCTCCCCCTACTGGCTTAACTTGCAATCTCATTACTGATTGGCTGACTTTTCTGCCATTCAAAAAATGTAGCCAGTTATTTTAAAGTGGAGGGGCAGTGAGATGCCTGTGATGTCATAAGCATCAGTTTTTCAGATTGGGCCGTTTTCGATCTAACATTTCTAAAAGAGAAATTTCTATGAGACTGAGATGTTTAGCATGTCTTGCACTTTTTGTATGTTCGTGAATGCGGGTAGACTACCATTATTCAACAAAGACAAGGTAAAAATGGTTTTTCATTCTCTGTCCCCTTTAAGTTTAATTTTATGAAAACGTTCAGGAATACTGATGTATAAAAATATTTTGGGCCGTACATGGAGCAGAGCGTAAAGTGTTATGGTGCTCAACAAATCTCTCTTTATGATGTAAAACCCTCTAAGGGGCAGATCACACAGAACGAGTTTATGGCAGTGGGAGGTGCCTTTTTCTGAATAGTTTTCTATGGGTATTGAGTGTTATGCTGCATTTACACCAGCCGCGGTAGTGAGACATTTGGCGCGCCCCGGAAGACACAATTCCGCCTCATTCGCGTGTCTACTTTGCACGAATTGAGCGCCTGGCGAGGTGACTTCTGTGGATTTTGCCTTTGACGTGAATTTTTGGCTGACGCCCGAGTTGAAAAATTTGAACTTTGGCGGAATTTTGCCGCGTTAACCAATCAGGAGCCTGCTTGCTGCTGTGGCGGCACTCATTTAACCTGAAGGAATGCTTGATATTGTCCGTAAGCAGTCACCCGGAGCTATACAACACAAGTTCTTATTTCTATAAAGACAGGAATAAAAAGGACCTTGCTTGGAAGAGTATCAGTGAGGATATAGGGCAACCTGGTAAGTTGTAAATACACATTTCACTTTCACAAGAAGGGGATTTTTGCCTCTGATGCACGTCAAATGCATTCAAACTGTTTAAGCGCCAAACTAGGCGCAGTAGACGCGATTTTAACGCCTGAAACGCGGTTGGTGTAAACGCAGCATTATGCTAACCCTAAACGCCATGCGTTTTTGCAGGAGCGCTATGAGCTTGAAAAAAGAAAAAAAAGTTTTTCCATTGTCTCATTGTCTCATTATCTCATGTGGGGAAAGGCGGGCCTTTGGTTGTGGTGATAGATGTTTACACACTGAAAAAAAACCTCTGGACATCTGTTGCACATGATTAAATTATGTTTTCTTAAAATGAAATTAACATTAATTCAAATTAATTTCATTTTAAGAAAACTTGATTGAATCATGTTGAACTGGTGCACGTAATTAAATTACATAGATCCAACAAATTTTTTTAAGCAAACTTAATTCAATCATGTGCAACCGTAGATTTTTTTTCAGTGCAGGTGCAGGTGCTGGAGACGGAGATGTAAACTTCTGCCACAACAATGAAAGGCCCGCCTCTCCCCTTATTCAATTGGACAATGGGAAAAACGTGAATGACATCGGACGTTTTTCCGCTAAGAGTTCAACCTCAGGCTCTCATAGCGCTCCTGGAAAAATGTGCAGCAGGCGGCAAAAACGTGAGGCGTTTGGCACGCATAAACACTGAGCATAATGCTCACCGGCCATTTAAAAACATTTAAAAAAGGCGCCTCCCACTGCCATAAATGCCTTCTGTGTGATCCGCCCCTAAGTGCATCATGATTTCTTTTAAGTTATTATTTTTTAACCAGACTCCTAATGGTTTCTGCCAAAAAAAACTGTATTTCTAAATGGTTTGAGGCCGGGATTAAGCGAAAGAATTTGATGAACATATAATACATGACAAGAGCATTTGGTATCATCTCATTTTTTGACAGAGATTTGGCGTTTAGGGGCTTTTGCATCTGAGCTCTTCAATTCAAAATAATACATTTCTTCAAATGGCGTTTTTTGTATATTGGTAGACTGAGTTACGTTAGCTAAATATATGATACATATCAAAATCAGTTTGCAGTATACATGTTAAAACTGTATGGCTACTTAGCTATACTCTTAAACTTGATAACACACACGCACACACACAATGACTAAATGGTTTAAGGGGAGGACATGAAACACATAAGCTTAAAATCTTAATCCAAATCAGCTTTACTGCAGCGCATTTAGAAGACGCTTAATAATTCTTATGAAACCCGATTACATCGTCCCTGTCTCTTTCTGGTGGGGAATAATATTTTTGCACAAAACAACTCCATGAGATAAACGTACCCATCCATTAGGGTCCGATAGATTGGAGGTCCGGCGCTGGGAAACGTTAGATTTACTGCAGATCATTCCCCTGTGAGAATGTTTAATAACTGCACTTTAATAAGTTTCTGTTCTGGAGAATAACCGTAAACCGTAAATAACGTCAGATCAGCAGATAGGGCCGTGGATATACGCTCGGGGAGGAGGAGGGATGAGACCGATGAGCACTAAATAATTACTCTGAGCTTGGCCGGCATGAGTATTTACGTTGGCGTGGATGAGGCCACGACGCTCGTAAAACTCAAGTAGGGTTAATGGGTGAACGGCACCGCCCTGCAACCTCACACAGAGACGGCATCGCCAGTCTGAGAGATGCTGACAACTAGACAAAAAGCATTGATGGACAATTACATACGTTAGATTTTGTAATGCCAGCATAATAAAATAAGTGCACACCAAACGTGAAGGTTTCTTCCTAAAAGGTCGGCAGCTGGGGTCCATTCCCAGAATGCATTGTGACAAGTTCTGCGAATAATGTTTAAATTAAAGCAAAACAATACTTGGTTTAGATCGACAGAGACGGCGCACTTCAATAAACACTGCGTCATGTCAGTGTCCGCTATATTCAAGTATTAAATCACATTTCTTAAATCTTTGAAGACAAATCTGTTTCAAGTGTGATTTCTGGCTTCTGAGTTGTAGTGTTTGTGAAGTTGTTTGCTCACAAATACTTAGCATGGGTTCGCAAAGTCGTAATTTACTCGACTGTTGTTTGACTAAAGGCGTTTGTTTGTTCAAACAGCGGGGCGCCATTATAAGCTGACTTCAAACACGGACAGTTTTGCCCAAACATTTCCCCATTAAAGTTGGCGTTCTGTGTGTCCTAACTCATTCAGCCTCCAAATGCCACGATACGAATGCCATTGATAAAACATCAATGTGCTGCGCAGCTGTGACCACAAAATTTGATACTTCGTAGAGAAAAATCCCCAGACATTTGGAAAATATTTGCATTTTCAACATCTTGGTTAGCTCACACAGCATGCAGGCTGTTGTCAGAAAAAAAAGAACAAAACACTGAAAAAATTTGGCAAATAGTAAGGAGCGTAATTTTGTGAAGAATTTCAATTTGCTGACTCGCTGCAGATGGTCACACACGGGTTGGTAAGACATTTTCTTTCACTGTGTCAGTTTTTAACCCAAATTAGTAGACATTACTAGAAAATTGCATAAAAACCCGTTGCACTAAATCATTGGGTGAAACTGTTTTATTAAAATTTTGCCTTTAGTGGATGTATAGCAGACAAATCAAGTTGGCATTAGTAGTCTTTACTAAAATCCCATTATGTTTTTTTTTTTTTTTTTTTGAGGATATGTTTTATAAAATAACTATTACGTTGAACAAAAAAATTTAATTTTTTATAATTTTAAGTTCTAATTTATAATATGAATTGCTCTGTCTAACATCTCCACTTAGTTAATTAAGTTAAAATATTTTCTATTTTGAATTCATTTATATTACTTTTGATGTTATAAATGGTATTATAACACCATGACTATTAGTCAATCATTGAATAAATTTGATTCTCCACATAAACAAATAAAACTGCATTTTTGTCATGAATTGTCAGTATATGCACAGTAAAAAATATGCATAAAGCTAAAACATCTTGGTTTTGCAAGTCAATTCAACCTACTATTTTAAGTTTTAGCTTGTGATAAGTTGACATAACTTTTTAAAACTAGTTGAAATTGTTTAACTTCATTTGTTCAAAGTAAATTTATATTGACTTGACAAAAAATCCTGCATATGTTTTACAGTGTGGAGAGAAATACAATAAAATGTAATTAAACACTGATCACTATTATTAATTTATCACATTAATAATATAAAATCTTAAATCTTAAACCTCTATGTATAAACAAATATTAATATTAAAATATGAGTAGTTACAGTTCTTATAATTTCTTATTCTGTGATAAAGCATAATTAATCAAAATATTAAGGCACAAAGGATTATGGGTATTCCTCACAACATGTACTGATCATTTTAAGTTCCGTTTACTTGAATGTTGTGTGCTTTAAAGTTTAATGAACTAAATTTTTTTAGGGATAGGTACAAAACACAAAATATGAAGAGATGTGCACTTCAAAGACAATATTTGGGTTGACAGTGTGACGTGCTCTCTGACACATTTTCTCTTTTTTCATCTTGGATCTTTTGTTTTATTTTTGTTTTACCTCATCATTAACTCATGTGTCATGATACAATATTTTATTTTTACATTTTTAAATCGAACATTTCTATTGTTGAAAAATTGCATCCCCTCTTTTCGATGAATTTGATCAATTTTTAGCCCATTTGCTGAGAAAGGAAGCGAAAATGGCCTTTGGATTTAAATCCCATTTGAAGATCATTTATGTCTGTAGCACAAACGAGGAGATGAGTTGCATGAATTGATTAATAGTTCAGGGCAAAGATTAATAGTTTGTGAGCGTTTGTGTTGTACTTTAGCGAACATCATGATTAAATGAAAATGTCTTAACAGGTCCATAAATTCTCAAATACAGTTTGGTCACTCTTTCCAAAAATAGGAAACCTAAAACAATCCTGGTTAATCGCTGTTTATTTAACTAATGTAGGTCGAAACTCACATGAAACCAAAATCATTTTTGGACTTTAATACATCACAGTTTTTCCTTCAGGGATCAGACCTGATCTGTCATTTGGCCCGCAAACATATTAAAATAAAAACGCCCAATATAATTTCTTACAATTATCTTTTCTGTTTGGTTTGTCCAAAGTAAACTCAGACCCTGATATTTCGGTCTTTATAAACTCTCATTGTCATAAAGTCTATTAATAGATAAATGCATTAAGGGAACACGTACTGGGTCCCACACCGACTGTAAAAGCAATTTTTTTTAGCAGTCAAGCGTTGCATCTACACATACCGTCAGTGATGTAGGGTGTAAAACCATGTGACCCTTCTGTACACGAACAACCACGAGCCCTTTATGTCCCAGAGATGATTTTTATTAAAACAAAGGTCACCATAAAACAGTGTTGGAAACTTTTCACCATACTTCCCTTCTTTAAGTTTTTAAAGTCTGTAACTAATTTCTAACTGATTTAAGGTCAGCGTTTTCAAAACCCATTGGTATTGAGGCTTGGAGTGATGTTGGTCTTTTAATCTGATCCAGGGTGGGTAAATTAGTGACATATGTCAGACAGTGCTGTGGATATGTTAGCATCAAACAGACACACACACACACAGATCTCTAAACCCACAATAAAAAATGACTAAAATCCATCCCAGCATGCATCTGTTGTGATGACAGGAACCGGCAAAGACAACATCATCTTATGCGAGTTTATGAGTTGGCCATTTCTTATGAATTCATACAAAAACGTAAAATTTTTAGATAAAAACAATCATGAAACTCCTCCCCTAAAACCAACGTGATGGGGTGAAAGCATACTAAAATGTACAAATTTAGTCATACGAATTCGCCACCTCGTAAAACACGTACAGTATGAATTGCCATGAGATTGTGTTGGCAAAGACTAAACAGCCACTTATGGTAGTGTATATATTAAAAAAAATTGTACAAAATATATTTTTATATCCTTATAATTTTCAACCCGTTGGTCCTTTCCAGCTATTTTGGGAATTATAGACATTATACGTATATTAGTTGAATTTGTCATTTTAAATGAATTTTTCTGACACTTAATGACTAAAGGAAATCTAGCTCTTTGTGGTGGGACAGTGATGTTGGCAGGGCATGTACTGCATAAATATATCCTGTATAAAACCAGGTGCATCAGATCCTGTGAACTCCGACAAGACATACGGATTCCACAAATCTGACCAGATGCCAAAATAGCAGTCAGACGATTCCACCCGTGCGCAAAAGCCAAACCACAGCCGTGAGTTGGTTAGTAAATTGTAGAAGTGGTGAGTGTCTCCATAGAAACCCATTTGTGTTTCTGGTCAGAAACAAGAACGGCAATATATTCAGTAGCTCTGATATGTGGGGCAATTACACTTTTATGTCCTGGAATATTAGAAAGGTTGTACAACACATGGGTGGTGAGTGATATAAATCCAGTAGATTACAGGCCACATGGCATAAAAAAAAAAAATTCACAGGGAGGCATGCCAACATGATCTTGAACGTATTAAACACTTCACAGCTGCTTCTGCTTGAACCATCTCAACAAAATCCTGATTGAGTTTACTTAAAGGTGACATAGAATGATTTAACGGGGTATTTATCCTTGTTTTGTGATGTGACAAAAATGTTTTTGTTTGGGTCTGTAATGCCTTAGAAGCTTTCTAAAAACCTCTCTCAGATAGCTCTATTAGGGTGGGGGATTTTAAACAAGTGGTTTTGCACCTATTTGGCTCCCCCTACTGGCTTAACTTGCAATCTCATTACTGATTGGCTGACTTTGCTGCCACTCAAAAAATGTAGCCAATTATTTTAAAGTGGAGGGACAGTGAGATGCCTGTGATGTCATAAGCATCAGTTTTTCAGATTGGGCCGTTTTCTGGCTGACATTTCTAAAAGAGGAATTTCTATGAGACTGAGATGTTTAGCATGTCTAGCACTTTTTGTATGTTCGTGAATGCGGGTAGACTACCATTATTCAACAAAGACAAGGTAAAAATGTTTTTTTTTATTCTCTGTTTTATTCCCCTTTAAATTGAAAAACTTTACACTTTGAAGTGCTTCAAAAGGCTGTAAGGATACTCATAAAGTAGATAATATTTTTTTTATTGTGTTTGTTTTGAATTTAATATCTCAAATATCTCATTGGAATTTTTAATTCTTGTCTGAGGTGGCTTAAAGGGACAATAAGTAGGATTTACCTCCATCTAGTGTTAAAATTGTGTTTGCATTCAAACGAATATTGCTCTCTAGCGCCTCGCTTTTCCAAATGCGTATTGCAACTACCGTAACCACTGATCTCCTTTTCCATTTCAGCTAGTTCACGTGTTCTGAAACGAAAATGCGTTGTGGAAACGCGTTGGTAGGCTAGTGCTTTTTGTCCCTCTCTGCTATTATAGTTTATCAATATGGCGGAACGACATGGAAGCCTCCTTGGACTTACCCGTTCAAGAGAAGAAATTCTAAGCTTACAAAGAAAAGTCAGATCATTGACAGAGGTCATTTGACACCTATGAGGACATATTTATGAATAAAAACATTGATTTTGAGTAATAAAACACTTAAAACCCTACTTACTGTCCCTTTAAGGGGGTACACACCAAACACAAATTCAACGATTTGCGGAAGTAGATTACATACAAAGTTAATGCAAAGATGCAAATAGGTGCAAAATCGTGCAGGGCAGTGTGATTTCTGCAAACACGCGCTATTTGCTTCAAGCTGTACACACCAACTGCGAAGCATTTCTTTCCTCGTGGGGAAAAGTTGAATATTTCCAACTTGCTCGCAGACGCGTTTGAGGTGAAAAGCGCCTTTTCGCGGCAATCGCGTTGCCCAATTCACATCATTCACAAATTCGTGTTTGGTATGTACAACCCATCAAACGCATCTGCCGCACAAGTTGAAAAAAATTCACCTCGAGCGAAAAATTCACCCGACACAACGTTAAATCCAGCGAGTGATATTAAGCAAAAAACGCAACGCGAATATACGCTTTGCATTAGGTGTGTGTGCCCGATTATTGTTATAAAGTCATACGATGTGAATCATACAACATGTATGATTATTAGAAAAAGCAATGAAGCATCATCCTAACACTAAATTAGGGTGACCATATGTGCCATTCTTCCCGGACATGTCCTGGCCAGGATTTTGGGTGCATATTCCAGAAGTCATATTTGTCGACCACATACGTCATTGAGGTTTATTATTTCTGGTTCTATTTTAGAAAAGCAACCATTACATTTTAAGGTAAGAATGAAACTACAATTGTATGTCTTATATTTTTAACTGAAATGTGACAACCTTGATGACTTCAACAAATACAACTTCCGGAAGACGCATCCGGGAAGAACGGCATGTATGGTCACCCTAACTAAACCCAATGTCACTGGGGCAAAAGCATAAATAAATAAGGTCATACATATTCATATGAATTAGCCACCTCATAAAATTGTCATGAACTGCCATGTCATTGTGTTGGTACTTTTACAAAAATATAGTTTTTATTGGATGATATACTGTACCTCTAAAAAGCTGAAAAAAACTTTTTGAAAACATATGGTGTTAGTACTCATCTGGTTGACATTATTTAGGTTTTATAAATATTTATAAATTCCAATTTGAAGTTCAATTAAGTTTGCCTAGCTTTGATTAGCATTAAAACTTTAAATTTGTAATGTGTAAATTAACAAACATTGTATAAAATGATTATACAACACTGAACAGGTGCTTGGCAAGTAAAAAAGTTTTCAACCTACAACTAAAGTCCTGTGTCATCCAGAATACAGCATTGTACGTCTTGAGTAAAAACAGAAGAGATTCAGATTGAGATTCATTAAATTCGAGGGGGAAACCAAGGGTCGCGAGGAGACGACTCCAGATGTGATGTAAATGTCACACGTATGTTGGCCCTCGGGAGCTGGCACAGGAACTCGAAATCAGTAGGAACGTTGCAGCATTGGGAACTGACCTCATTTCAAACCCTTTAACTGCTTTCCGCTGGAGGGCCCACGACGAGACATAAATCTTACTGCTGGGTCTCTAATCTGCCTTAAACTGTCATTGATCATTTTCGTGGAAGTTTTCGCTTGTATCTTTTCATATTATAACATGATTAACTGTGACAGATTTCCAGTTTGTTGCTGGGTTTAATTTGGTGCATGAATAAACTCAGGACTGGAAATGGACTCCCAAATCAGAAAATCCCGTCAGCGTATATTCTGGTTTGTTTTGAAGTGGTCTTGTAATATTTGACTCCGGTAAACATCTAATATTTATGCCATTTGCTGTAATATGTTAAGAATTTGCATTGCTGATCAAATGAGTATAATGTGGACGACATCTGTGCCTGGCTGATGTGTTGCATTTAGTTAAACTTTTAGCATTTTGGTCCTTTTCAGTCTAATCCTAAACAGACTGAATGATAATAATTATAATAAGTTAGATGTGTTAATTGAGGAGTTACCGAAAGCAAAAACATAAAAGCTGTGTCCGAATGCTATAAAATGAGTCAGCTGCCTCAGACGCAGCCAAAAAACTTTTGAAGTTTGTCTTTAATTAGCTTTGTTCTGGTATTTTTTTCTAGAAAACAAAAGCCGAAAGGATGCTATTAGATTTGACTTTTTTCAGGAAAAATATCAATCCAACATGTACTGTAGGATGATATAATGAAATAAGCATTTTACGTATTTGTATGTGGTATTTATTTAAAATCCTATTTCTTGGTATCCCGGCGTTAGCTAACTAACATTAGACTCTACTTGAGTACTAGAGCTACTTCAGTAGTGATTAAAAGAGCTTTTGGAAAAGCCTCATTCCACATTTTCCCATAATCCCAGAACCGTTACTCGAACTCGGACTGTGACAGCTATTCTCCAACTTTGTCTCTATGGACCAGTAACTAATGGTTGAGAATGTTTCTACAGCCCAAAACCCAGTGCCAATCTGAGTCAATGGTCTAGAGGAGGAATGTCGTCCTGAGCATTCCAATGATTATCACCCCTGAGGTTACGGTTTTAGGGAAGTGACCTGTTGAACAATGGCGCACAGGTCAATGGATCTCACAGTGTGAATTAAACTCCCAGAATACTAAGCCTTCGTTGTGTGGTCACGCTCCCCCATTTTCCCTCTTAAGAACTTCTGATTTGAATCCAGAGTGTCCATCCATCTCGCCAACAATCGACGCTGGTTAGAGGTAACCAATCTTGACACACTGATGCCCGTGAGAAGCATCTCTGACTTGGTCAACAAAAGCCCCAATGTCACCCATCGCCTTGCAGATCCCCCTCGACTGATTCAAACCGAAACCCCCACCGTCCAGACCCTCTTTGCTCCTTAAAGAAACCTCGGCCAACTCTCATTACTTACCTTTGTCAACAAGGATGCAAAGAACTCGTCTACGACGAGTCTATCAACAACTCTCGATTCAGTTCATTTGCTTTTCTCACTAGCGTGAAGGCTTTCTTTCAGGGCTTAGAGAAAGACAGCGACAGAGAAAATGAATAACCTCAATCACAAAGAAGATGCTCCTAATCTGAATGGAGAAACAGACATCATAATGACGTGACACTTTTACTTTCTATGTTTGCTTTCATTGCAACGTTTCGGGCAGGAACCATAAAGCGTTCTGTGACTCGCTCGGATGTGTTGTGCTCTTCGACAGACTGTAAAGTCGTCTTACAGCAGTCCGGTTCTCGCTCAGTGCCAGCAGTCACCTCTTGTCATGGAAATTAAAAAACTTTTTTCTAATCCCAATATGTTTAAGATAAATACATGCCATGTTGGAAAAACATTTGGACCACAGCGTTGGTTTGCGGTTGACGATTTCACCAGGTTTGGTATTTCACTTACGAGGTGATTCAGTCACATTTATGACAGAGCACCCTGTGTGCACGTGAACACACACATTTATCCTGGATGGGGACTACTATTAAGCCAGTTATCTTTTATGTATCTTAGCCCTCCCTATTGCAAATATGAAATCATTATTTTATGATCAAATGTACGTTTTTTAGTGTAAAAGGGTGGCCACACTAATCGTTTTGTTCCACTGACTTCCATTTATTCACATGTGAATAAATCAGACCGAAAATGCGAGCTCCTGCGAAGATATTTCAGGTTTCACTGCTTCAAAAGTTTAAGTTCAACTCTGACCTGCGAATTCGTATCATGTGGAGACATGCGACCAGTAGAAAACTGGTACGTCACGGCACTGAAAGCAAAGGTGGAGGAAGCCAAAGTACTCACATTGAGGAAGCCCTCCCCGTCAATTTACGCAGTAACATAAAATGTTAGGATGCCAGTGGCGGCCTTCTTTTTCGAGGGTGCACGATGCAAAACTTGTCACAATATGTATGTAGCTTTTCATGCGTGGGGCTCATTATTTCAAAACATGTGTTCAGCGCATCATGTAAACCTTTGTGCATCATGCGTGATGTCAAAATACGAGCCTGCTGCAGACACTTCTAAGGGGTTTATGATAAAAGAGATTCTTGCGTTTGCCAGATACTCACTAAATGTCATGTTTAATCAGAGTTTAGTGTTAAGTTAGTGTCTTGCGAGTATTTCGTGAACGTGAGCGTCTCTTTTATCACAAACCCTTTCGACGTGTGTGCAGCAGGCACGTATTTTGACAAGACACATGATGCACATGACACTTCAAACACATAATATATTATTTTGAAATTGCGCCCCTCGGAAGAGAAGTCACTGGCCGCCATTGGTCAAGTCTATGAGATTTTATTTCACCGGTTGCGCTGATTGTGAAAATTGTATGTCTGTTTCAGGTGTCTTTAGCATAAGTCATGTTTATTTATAGGGTGGCCATTCGTGCCAGTTCCGCCGGACACGTCCCGAACATGTTTTCGGGTTCGTTCTCGGGAAGTCGCGTTGGTCGACCGCATACGTCATCGAGGTTCTCACATTTCAGTTAAAATACATTAGAAAATTAACATTCATTTCTTTTAAGATATACAATCATACCTTGAAATGTAACGGCTGCTTGTCTGAAATTAAACCCGAAATATTAATCATTTATTGAGGTGTTATAATGACAATTAAAAGGAAAAAGACATAAACAAATGTAAAAAATACAAACACACAACACAATGACAATTTTAGAGCACACCAGGCCCTGTCCACTTGAATATTTTACGTATCTCGGTATGTTCAACAGGTTTCATTCGACATGAGGGTAAACAAAGGGTGACAAACGTTTCACTTTTTGGTGAACTTCCCTTTAACCATTCAACAACCACAACTAAAGTAACTATCTGGTTTTCATAAAAATCTGCTCTGTAACAGAACTTTCACTCCATCTTCTGATGTTAAGTTTCCACTTACTGTTGGTTTAGGATTAGTGTGTTGGCTTGAGGAGAATAAAGGTTTGAATGTACTGGCCGAGAAGAAACTGATGAATGAAAACGTCTTGAAATGTTCTGACATGTGTTAATGTTCAGCACAACGTCTCAAAACGCACAAACATTGTTGTAGAAAACTGTTTTACACAGGTACCATGACAGCATACTGTTTACGTTAACTAAACATACTGTTAATAAACAACACAAATATACATTATATTAAAAAGAACGATCTATCATTGATTGGACTTAAACCAAACGCACACATGAACCCACCAACAAAGTGGTTATTTGAGAAATGAGTATAGGTGCCAGCGTGCACATCTGCAGTGGACCGCAGCCAGCCTGGCGTAAGCAACACGAACTTCAACGCACCTTGACTCCGCTTTCGTTCATTTAGTGACAATCGTACAGCTCTGTCTGTTGAATAACACTTTCATTTAAAGCCTCGCATACGGCTGCTCTCTCTGGGTGGAGAGAAAACAAATCTTGAACATATTACTGTATTTACTTACTTTGGCTGAACTTGGATCGGGCCGGGGAGGCAGTGGTGGCTTTTGCGGAAGGGTGTTTATTGTTTGGAAATTGTTTTTTTTGGGTCCTAATTAATGCTATGTTGACGACCTCTGTCACATACACCAGCTAGCAACGATCGAGTGTCACGCAACGTGCGGGCAAATCTGAAGGCCGCGCCGCAGAGATCTGTCTTGCCGCCAAAGCGGTTGCTCGAAGGAAAAGTGATGTGAAAGAAAAAATACACAAAGCAAACCAGATTTTGTCAGTTTGGGTCTTCTCTCCTGACATGCACGGGCGCAATCCATCCCAAATGCTTCACTTGTAACCTTCAGAGAGTCTATACCGTTCACCCTTCAGCTCAGATTTATCATGGTGCAATATGATTAGTCGCAATATCCACAGAAATTATCTTTGCATTCGCTCTCTCAATAAAGCCATTACGGACCCCTGTGGTTTTGTCAGCCAAGCGTGGTGATTCTCTTCTGGAGAGATTGACTCACACGGCCTAGCCTCAGGTTTTTGTTTTGGTGGAACAGACCCTGAAATACGCCGCTATAGAAATGGTCGTTAAAGCTTTTTATTTTTGAAGTGAGGTCAGGAAATCCCTTTGGGGGCCTTTTGCTGGGTCGGAGGAACACTGGGACCACTGGCCACCCCAGAACGGCTAATCCATGTGGTATAACTACCCCATACTCCATGCAAGTCTACTGCTGAATCTACATCCCTCAAAACTGTGGTTTGGGTGGTGTAGAGTCATTCTTTTCCTTTTTTCTAAAGCTGGCCTAAAAACGACACAAGACACATCTGCAGCTGGAATCCAGATAAGCTTCTCTGTTTCCACACATGACTGATGACTTAAGACGGTTTGTTAACTTATAGTTATGAACCATCCGTTTCATGACCTGTGCCATCAGATGTTGCTCTTCTGTAGTTAAAAAGATCTGAATTATTATTAACTTTTTGTTAGTGTAGATGTTTTCCTAAAACTCCTTGGAGAAATATATAGAGAAGACGTACATGAATCTGAAGTCCGATATCAAAATGAATTGGCAAATGCCAAAGAAACAAAAGTGTTTTATAAAAAATTATTTAACAAAAACAAAAACACAACAGTGGTGCAAGACAAGTGCACACAGAATGTAGATGCATTAGTAGGTGAGAGTGAGTTTGTGGCTCTTTGCCCCAGACAGGGCAGGGGCCTTGGGGTCAAAAACACAGCCTTGATTTAGGAAGTGGTTCATGACCAGCCTGGAAACTATTAACAGGGCTGGTCTCAATGTCAATGCACTGCTAGACCAATTCAACTACCACTACAGGACCAGCCCAAATCTGGGAAAACTCAGCTAAAGGCATTTTTGTGATCCTGTAAATAGTCTTGATATCTTTAATATTGACTGAGTAAGATCACGTCACAAAACTTTGATGTTAGATTATGAAACTGGATTTCACAGATAGGGTCACAAATGTTTCATAATCAAGCACATCAGGGCCGTGAGGCATTCAACATTTTAGATAAGAAACATTCAGTAGTTGATGTGAGTGCATACCTGTCAACACTGGGATTTGAAAATAAGGGAAACCTTCATCATTAGATCCAAATGTGCAAGTTTGTGTATGCTGGGAGTGGCCAAACATGCGTGCAGCGGTTGTAGCTTTGCACGTGGCTCGTCATCCTCCACCCTCCCTCTGGAAGCTTTCAATTTGCTGTGTCCGAAACCGCCTACATCCATACTATATAATATGCGAAAAGCAGTAGGCAAGGCAAGTAGTATGTCCGAATACATAGTATTCCAGAAACAGTATGCTAAAAGTACCTGGAATACCTACTACTTCCGGCTAGACACTTCACTATCCTATGATGCCCCAGGATCGTAGTTATGCAACTCAGACCCTGTCCCAAATGGCGCACTTCATGTGGACTTTCGGTCACGTGGCCTTAAATTGCGCGTGCTCCCTTAGTCTACGAGTCCGTAGGGTGTCCCATCTGTCATTTTTACGTTTTGAAGTGTGCTCATCAGCGCCCCCTTTTCCCCCTTGATGCGGTCTTTGGCGAAGCCCGCACCTGCAGCAGGCTTCGCGCACTTTACCAACCCAGAAGTCCTTGCGAAAGAGCAATCAAGCCAATCAGACAATGGAAGGGAGGAGTTCACACTGACGGCCAACTTCTCTTCCTATTTCAGGCGTGACGCTCGAGTCTGTCCCGAATTACGACTCTGGTGCACCCACGTGGACTATCATCAAGGGTCCCTAAAGTCTGCACTACATAATGTCATCCAACCGTGGACTCTGAGGAGGACCACAAGTCCGGAGTGTGCCATTTGGGACAGGGCCGTAGTAGAAGAGGTGAAAGCGGCCATGCGGCTGTTTTCGCGCTGGTATGACATGACGTGATGACAACGTATGTCACGTGATGTATCAACATGGCGAATGTAGTACGTCCGAATCGCATTCATACTACCAAGGATTCATACTATACAGTACCAACTGTACAGTATGCGGTTTCAGACGCAGCCTTAATCTACGACTTCTTTTCTTCTTCTTGTTTCATTGGGGGGTGTCGTTTAAGTGATGTGTTACAGATATACTGCCACCTTCTTTACCGGAGGAGATTGTAGCAAACATCTAAGACGGCCAGTGGGATTTTTTACAGAAAGATTCCAATTCCCGGGAAAAACATTAGGGTTGACAGGTATGTGAGTGCCAGTTTTCATGTTACTTAATACTAATTTCAAATTAAAGTTCTACAGTAAAGTTAAATATTAATATATTAAACAAATCAGACAATGACACAGGTATTGCCTAATTAAATAAATATTACTTTAATTAAACAGTCAATAAAAATGAGATTTTCTGTGTTTAGTATTTACATTGTTTGTGATGGTGATTTAAGGGACTGTTTTACATTTGTTGCTAATATTAACAACCCTATTTCTATCCTCACACTCGATTTAACCCCTTAGCCAGACAGTAAAGTTTTTTCCTGATATGTGTGTGGTGAGCGTGCGTAAGACCTGACCTTTTTATAAGGAAACACCCCACCTTATGTCACCAGCAACATGAAGGAAAAAGTGAACGGTTGTGACTTATACAATGTGGTATTTTTAGGGCAATGTTGGATGATGCCACCAAAGAAAAAAATAAGAGAGAACAAGCCTTTATTTATCATACCCCCGTTGCGAAAGTACAAACTCTCTGTAGAGTACTGGAGATGTTAAATTTAAGCAGCTTGGTTTCATAAAGAACATTTGACATCCAAACGTTCAGTTGCACAAAAGGATTTTTTGTAGTGTGAAAAGGTTCTGCAAACTAAAAAGGTAAGAAGAAAAAAACATTTGTGGGGAAACCAAAAATTGTTCATCACACTGGACATTGAGCATGCAAATATTTTTCCAACGTTACTGTGAATATGGGCAGGGAGCGATTGGTCTACTTTTCATTTTAGGGGACATTTGGGACAAAATCCCATTATAATCGCATTATGAGGGTGCGTGTAAATGTGGTGAATGTCATTTATATGTATTTATAAATATGTTTATAAATATGTTTAATCGGTTGGTTTTGTGAGAAATGTATAAAAAAATAAAGTTGTTATCCATATTTTTTTTATTATTTCTTAGTTCAAAAAACACTTTATCTTTGCTTATATTCAAGGGTTAAATAAACATCAAACTTAAACATTTTGTGGGTTAGACATAATACAGTTGATGTGTTTTTTATTTTTCTACAATCACTACATTTAAATAGATGCTGATGCGTACAATGTAGACGTATTTGCAACATTTATTCATAACATTATTATGGTTTTACAACTACAAAACGTAAAACATTTTTTATTTTTTATTTAACCTTTATTTAACCAGGAAAGTCCCGTTGAGGTTAAAAACCTCTTTTTCAAGGGAGTCCTGGCACAAATCTTTACAAATCTTTTATACTATTAAGATTGCGGTTTAATTTCCCTTTATCCATTTTATCAATAATGTAACTAAAATTGTAAAGTTGGTAACAATATATAATTTAAAAGATATTTTAAGCCGCTAATACAGTCTAAACAGTGTTTTAAAATCATGAACTGTTAGAAATAAAAAGCATAAAAGACTGAACAGAATAATTTATTTATTTTGAAATTTCAAATGCAGTAACAAAAGTAGGTAAAATTATGATGTGTTTGGTCGCGGTCCTCTCTGGAGTTTATAAATTACAGAAATATTAAAATTATTAATCCACCAGAACATTAATCCAGATTCTCTCTGTCAAGGCGCGCATTTCAAATTTCAAAAGTATATCGACTGAAAAACGGAAATGTCGCAAATCTGTAAAGTGGCACACAAAAGCCAATGAGCGTTTGAAAACTTCCGAGAACACGTTTTTGTGTTTCATGGCAAACAAAACTATTACAAAATGTTTAAATGATTACAGAAATGTTTTTCATGTTAAGGTTTTAAAGTTTTGTTTAATATTGTGTAATTCTCCGAAAATTATAAACATTTCATTAGGTAAATAACTAAACTGTCTAAAGTCAGAAAATACGACAGAAAACGTCTTTAATATGTGTAAGAATCGCCAATGCCAGCGATTTTAATATTTATGAACATGAATAAGTACAAATCTGTAAGTCTGTAAAGCTGTTAATACATAAAAAATTAATGTATTAGTCCTATCAATGTCGATATTATACATTTCAGTGTGTTTTAAAGCTTAAATAAATGTATGTGTGGTACAACCACACTTTACTTAAAAATACACACATATCCTCATCAGATCACGTTGAATATCATAATGACTGGGCTTTTTTGACTTGGGTCTGAAAGAAAACATCAAGTTATTACATCCAGAACATCAAGTAAGTGACACTCAGAACAAAACTCACAAAATCTAGTTGTATAAATAACATATAATCTTACGTTTGGCCATTTTTTGATTCAGTCTTCATATAAAGTATAAGGATTTGTATTTCTGTACACAACTCTACCTCATAAACACGTTTTTGGGAAATCTGGCATCACATGTGCGCGAGGAGTGGATCTCTTTTAACATGGCCTCCTCTCAGCTTTTGTGTTCTCTGAGTGGAGCTCTCCATTCACATCTAACAGTGGGATAATAGCCTTCTCATTCTCTCCCCCCAAACACGGCCTCCACCCGTCCAATTCCCCACTCTAATTGCGTTCCCTTGGAGCACAAGAAGAGAAGGAGGGGAACAACGACGCAGAGAAAGAAGAAAAAAGATGTGTAGCTTGCAAAGACTCTTCATTCATACAACCCCTGCGCATTGTTTCGAAATAACAAACTGTGAACCCTGCATTCAACCACAAGAAAGAGGCACAACGGTCAAAAGCGTTCAAGAGCCAGACCACCGTTTCCCGTGAGGGTCCGAGACTCCTTAGCGAATGATGAGGTGGAGTTTTAATCCCTAGGGCTGGTTAATGGAGGTCTTTTCGGGGCCTGGCTCTTCATTGGTGGGAGAGAGCGGAGCCGTTGTGTTCCCGCATTAGGTCCTCGCGTGGGAATCAAAAGCCACTCGACAATAACGCAATCGGCGTGTTTTCGCTGTGAAAAAGCTCTCCATCAGAAAACACCCCCATCTGAGTCCCCACAAAACCCTTTCAGATAAGCTGTTTTACGAGTCCGATTAATTCGCTGTTTTGTGTCCCCCGCTGCGTTAAGGACGAAGAAGAGATGTGAATATGCGAGGAGAGGGACACCCACTGTTTGCACGGATAGGCCGCGGCCTGCGCTCCGCACCCGGATTTGGCACGTTAAGCCTCAAATTGAACAGACTTCTTACACGTCACTGCTGGTCGCATTTATTTCATCCGAAGAAAGAACAGAACACTCATCAAATGTCTATAACGGGCATGTTTTGAATAAAACAAAGCTGTTTCTGTGACTTATTTGGCGACGTTGAGTGACCTGACAATGTGAGGAGTAACACAAATGAAACTTTGAATAGAAAACCACAGACAGACCACCATGGTTTAACTGCAGATTTTTAGATAAGATGATTATAGTCTTGCAAATGAAATATATTACAAATTTGATTACTTTCTATTTAAATTCGGAACTTGATGGACGCAAAAGAAAAGATGAGATTATTTGCAACAAATTTGAAACAGTAAAACTAAAATAATACATGAATAGTTTTGTCTCTGAATTCTGATTGGACTAAACCAGATGTTTCTCGATTCGTTGTTTCTTAGACGTTGCGCTTCCAAAATCACTGCGTCTTGATTGTGTAAATAAACATCTGCCAGTCTAAATGTTCACAAATCTGCTTAACTGTTTTGAAGTCTGTCACCTTCTTACAGACGGGTGTAGACGGTGGATGCTTTCAATTAGGTAATTTGACACAATGTTTTGCCAGTAAATTTAGCTGTTTTCAATAACAGATGACGGCCTGCCATGTTCACCGCTTAAACATAAAATCATCTTTATGAACATTCAAACATTTAAAACCAGCTTGTAAAATGTAAACTAACATAATCAAGATAGATCTGTCTTTTGGAACAAACAATAAAACCAAAAACATTTTGTATATCAGACGTTGGGGTGATTTTCTGAGTCATGCAACACAGGCAGATTTCCAGACAAAAGGTCGAGACCAATAAGCAATTATGTCCGTGTTATCAAAAGATTTATCACATTTGCTTGTTCGAAATCCTAGAACAAAGATTCGAAGACTACATTAAACAAATACCTCATAACCTGCAATTCAAAACAAATTTGTTTAATTGCTGTTTAACAGAAATAAAACATTGGGCTGGACCAATTTGCAAATGCAAAAATAATAAAGAATCCTAGATTAATAACAACTTAAATCATATTGTTTTAAAGCACAGTGCCAATAAAATTTAATAAAGGAATACAATTGAAGTAACGGGTGTAAAGATAAGACATGTGTACACAATCTAGTCATGAGAGATTTTCTTCCTCTTCAATACATCACCGAATGATCCAAGTTTATAAGACAGCAAATCTGATCTGTACTCTGATTAGATTCACTTGTTTCCTTATCACTATATAACATTTATATATACTGTATAGTGCCATAGATTTAATTCAAGTGTGAGCCAATTATACAATATATATACAATACAACAGTGGTTTTCAAACTTTTTCTGCGTGGGGCCCCCCTTGTGCACGGTGCATTCCTTCGCAGCCCCCCCAAAGAAAATTTATGACAAAAAAACTGTTCTAAAATTTTTAATTTTAATTAAACAAAACATATTAAGTTATACAAAGTAGTGCTGTTGATTAGTAGCCTTATTTTTTTAGGTTTAATTACACAGAATTCATGATAAATTAATGTATTTTATAAAATGTCATAAAATTGGGGCCCCGGACCCCAGTTTGAGAACCACTGCAATACAAGTTTATTTATATAGCACATAAAAAAAGGAATTGACCACCAAAGTGCTTTACAAAGTTAAAAAAGAACAAAACAATAATGACACACATAAAAAGAACTGGGAAACAAAATAAATTAGTTAAAAAAGTTAGTAAGAAAAGATAATAATATCAATTTGAGTCACACCATAATGAAAGCCATGGAGAAAAAGTATGTTTTCAAGGCAGATTTGAACATTTGCAAAGTTTTGGTAGATCTGATGTATAACTTGGGACAGATGACCGCAAAAGCGCGATCATCTGCAATCAACCAATTACTAAGTGATGATTTTTACTCTTATATATATATTGGTTGTTTATAGTTCTCAAACAACATATCTTGATCCATATAATGGTCTATATAACAGCTCATCCAATCACAATGAACAGAATCATCCAGCTATTCCATGCATATAGAAAACTTTCATGCTGTATCAACACTGCATACGAGTTATGTCATTCCAGTCATACCTGCCTTTGTATATACATCAATGCCTTGTGTGCTGTTGGATTACTTCTCCCCTTTGACCTCACACACTGGCATTAGTTTCACAGTTGTGTGTTTACCCAGAAACACATATTAACCACATACATTAATGTGTTTGTTTAGCTCTATACCCACCGACTGAAAGCGTTTGTATTGCAACAGCTGTACAACAGTCATTAATCTTTACACACTTAAACTTTACTAGAAATATTTTTTGTGCCTTTAAACGTCTTCGTTTTTACACAAAGCACAACTAAACCACTTAAACATAGAACTTTAACTAGTAGACAAAGATGTAATTTATATTAGTAGCTTTTTTCTCAAAATCATTTTGCAAATGTTTTAAATGCTATTTTTGTATAAAATATTCAGGCACTTATGGGTATTTAAAGTGCACACTGTTAACGATTTCCCTGTATTTTTACAGTACGGTACTGGCAGCACGGTTGCCAGTAAGTTACTGTATTTTGGTTCTACAGTACTGTACTGTAATCCAGTTTTACAGTACACAAACTAGTACCGTATAGTTACAAAGCAGTACTGTACTGTAATTTTACAATAATAGCCTATTTTTACAGTAATTTACTGTAATGTCTATATTGACCCATAAATACTATTTATTACTTATTACAGTTAATACAATAATGTATTATAGCTAGATATTTAGGTTTAAATCTATAGTTATTAATATAGTAAAAAAATTCTATCCTTGACATGACATTATGAATTAAAAGGCAATCCAAGCAATGTTTATATCAAAAATTTTATTAAAAAAACATGTAATTGAAACAATCATTTAAAACAAGATAAACAATAATAAACAAGTAAAATAAAATAAAATATTATAAAGTATAAACAAGTTTGGAGGCCCCTGCTGTAATATATTTAACTCTGGCAAATAGAACACTGGTCCATAGTTTGAAGTTTTCAGTTTAAAGTCCATCATCGACTAAAAGGTAACATTTCACTGTGGTAAAAAGAACACTGTTCCATAGTTTGAAGTTTTAAGTCCATCATCAACTAAAAGGTAACATTTCACTGTGGTAAAAAGAACACTGTTCCATAGTTTGAAGTTTTAAGTCCATCATCAACTAAAAGGTAACATTTAACTGTGGTAAAAAGAACACTGGCCCATAGTTTTAAATATTCTATTTGAATTTTATTGAACACTAAAAATAAATGCATTAAACTGTGGCAGACTGACACTGGCCTTTAGTTTGAAGTCGCCCATTCAAACTCTATCAGGGACTGCATGAAGCTGTTCACATGGGGGTTAATGGCCACAGCTTTTCTCTGCACCAAGTTCCTTGTCTTTTTGCTTGCTCCTTGTGTGGATGTGCACTTTTTCCCATCTTTGGGATTAATTCTGTCCAGAAACCTGTTAGAAATATCACAAACTTTAAGTCAACAAATATAAGATAGAAAAAGATTCTTAAAAAACACCTAAACTCAGCCCTGAATTTACCCCTATTCTGAAACCTTTTGCTTTTATTCTAATGTTCCACACCTAATTACATTAAAATACAGAAGATTCACTTACCGCTGAACAAACTCTTTCCTCAATGGACAGCATCCACATGGATCATGTCATGATTGAATGTCCTGAACAGAAAGTACAATTGTTACTGATTTGGATACAATATTTTATTCTGTGTGGGTGTGTGTGGTCGTGTGACAGTGTTGCGTGTGGGAATTATGTATGAGTGTATACATGGGTATTTAAAGAAACTGTAGTGGTAAAGTGCAAACTTACCGAACAATGTGCTTGGTGTGTGTCTGGTGTCACCCGTGTGCCTCCACATCTGCCTTAACTCCTGAAAAGTGCAAGGACACTCATGTAAACTACAAATAAAAAGTGATCAGCCACATTCCTGTGTACTTTTACATGTGACGTAAAAGCATTTAATATTGCAGTCGAAAAAATACATGACTAGTAACGTGTAACTGTACATCCTGTACTTGCCTGGTTCCTTTAAAGATGATCCATCTTACTCAATCCAGCTTACAAGCAATGGTAAGACTGTAGAAAATACAAATGTTACAAAATCTGTTAGCCATAGAAATAAGTAGACTTTTTTACAGTCTATGGTTATATATAAATGTGGTCAATACTTACAGAAAACATATAAACCACAGAGCAAAGTGGAGCAAACTGTAACGTTAGAGCTGTAAAAAAAAGATATGATGTGTTACTGGCTGACATTTTGAAAGCATTCTGTTTAATATGATGCATACCAGTGGAATAAGATTTTCAGAAAAGTAACTAAATAAGTCAAATGTAACTTTTGTCAGAATTGGGTTTTTATTAAATTATTATTCTAACATCTTGTCTACAGAAAATCTCTGAAAATATATTTAGTGAGGAAATAGCGATTTATAGTGACAAGGTAACAAGCCTGCCTCTTTAATGTTTCACCCGGACAGGCGGCGGTGTAACACACTATTTCACGCAAAGTTTTTTTTTACAAAGTTGCTCACTTTAAGGATTAACATGATCGCCGCAATTTGAGCAATCCTGTTGATGCCAGTGTCCTACACGATGTTATAATGGACTATTTTACATCCAGAGATGAAGGATCAGATGACAGACGAGAAGAAGGTACCTGTCATGCTATTACGTAAATGCGGAGCCCATTCTCCTTTTGTGCATTGATTTGAGGTGTTTTGGAAACTTATATTGCATGTAATGCATCTGAAGTGGTGGAAATAATATGCCATACAAAATGTATCGGACAACTTATTGGGCGTGTAAAACGCTTTAAAGAAAATATGCTTTGGTTTTGCTAATATACCGTAATGATAACAATAAGCGCGCAGCAATCATCTGATAATAAGATGAGCCCAGGTCTGAACGATATTTGGCCGCAGTTACAACTGCAATGCATATATCCAGTTAAATATGAGGTTTCTTGGTTTCACTTCTGTTGAGGAGTTGATTACTACGGTCTGTGTTGAATATTAAGTTTACGGCGTGTCGAGTCCTGTCTGTTTATGTTGATATTCTTATATCCAACTTTTCATATTTGAAAAAGACGCAAATACAGATTAATGTGAATATGAATATGAAACTGTGCTTTTTCACGTGCACAGCTAACGTTAATCTACGAGTCAGCCTTGCCAAACAGTCGAACTTAATACTTCTCTCTACCGCTAACTGAACAGATAAAACACCGAGATAAACGACCATATGCTGGGACCGCAAGACCGCGCTGGCGGGTGGTCTTTGTCCATTTTGTTAAAAATAGTTTCATTGTTACCACACTTTCAACAAATATAAACTCACCAAAACCGTCATAATTTAGTTAAAACAACCCTATATTCATTAATAAAGGTGTAAAGCGAGTTAAAGCAGCGGTAGGCATCTGTGTAATGTTAGCTTACTTTCTGAGGGAGATTAAAACTTTGTTGGCGACCATTTTCTCTCTCATTGCACGTTTAAAACAATATGACAAACTATTGACAAAATTCTTCTACTAAAAATTTAGTTTTCATGAAACAGAAAATATACCAAACTCACCGAACTGCCAGAAATCAATCGTCCTCCTTCTTCAGCTGCAGCCAGGAGTTGTGCTCTCTCTCCCTCTGTGTGATTTGACTCGTGCGCACTTTCTCTGATTATTGCAAGTACACCTGGCACATTACAGCAATGGCTACAGCAAGGTTACATCAAGACCAAAATATACTGTAAAATTTTCCCGCTCAAACAAATTTACCCAGAATGCACTATGAACTGCAGTACTTTACTGTAATGTACACATACAGTATAGTACTGTGGATTTTTACAGTACAGTGCTGCTAAATCTACAGCGACATCTAACAGTGCAGGTATTAAGAATTCAAAATTATATGTTTTTAAAGTTTGGTTATAATTATGGTGCATTCACACCAGCTGCGGTAGAGGCGGCAAAAACGTGCTATTCGCCCGTATAGTTGGATGCTTATGCAGAGTTGGAAGCGCGAGTGATTTACATGTTAAGTCAATGTAAAGGCGCGATTAGGCATCCTGCGGCGCGGTAGGCGCGAATGGCACGTTCCGCGCTGATTGAGCATTGCCCCGGGAAACGCGCAAGTTGAAAAATCTGAACTTTGGCGGATTTCCACATCGCGTTAACCAATCAGGACCTTGCTGTAGTAGTGACGTGATTACAGGAAGTGAGCGGAGTCTCAGAAGCCCCTCCCATGAAGCGAATTTCTGCCTGAATGTCTCAAATGACTAGAATTTCACGCGCAAATGAAGCAAGTAAACTCAAAATGTTCAAGCGTCCAACTACGCGTGAATAACAAGTTTTTGCCGCCTCTACCGTGGCTGGTGTGAATGCACCATTAAACATTTTGAGTTTACTCGCTTCATTGGCGGGTGAAAGCCACGTGTGAAATTGTAGTCATCGAGACATTCACACGGAAATTTGCGTCATGGGAGGGGCTTCTGTGACTCTTGTGTGACGCTCACTTCCTGTAATCACGTCACTACTAGAGCAAGCTCCAGATTGGTTAACGCGGTGTGTTTTTCTGTCAAGGTTCACATTTTTCAACTCGCGCGTTTCCCGCTGCAACGCTCAATTCGCACAAACTAGACATGCAAATGAGGCGGAATCACGTTTACCGCGTCGCGGTAACATTGAAATCATTTGCGCTTGATGCCTCTACTGCGGCTGGTGTGAACGCAGCATTACACTGTAAATTATTTTGCTGTAGTTATGCAGCTGTCTGCCAGAACAAGATTTGAATTTATGTTATTTACGGGTGTGCCTCATAAGTCTTGAAAAGTGAAGCCTCTGGCTCTTTGATCGCCCCCTGGTGGCTGGCTGCAGTACAAGTCATAACCCCGCCCTCTCCATTCAAACAAATGGGACTCTGCTCTAAATAAAAAATGATTTACACTTTCAATAAAAGATTCCGAAAGATAGTTTTTGGCCTTTTAAGTAGTTGTTATCACATTGATATATGTTCAAGTGTTCATTTTTGTGATAACTTTCATTTTAGCTTGTAATTTGATGCTATAGAAACGGGGCGTGTCTTTAAGATTGGCGTGGTTTAATTGGTCGCGCGAGCGTTTGGGCGGAAGTTTGATACCGCGGCTCCGCCTCTGGCTCCACGGACGATTCCTTCTGCGCATGCCCTGGCTCCAAACTGACGTTTTTACGTAACATGGCGGCGACCATGGACGGACATTTTTGGCTTCAATTCATTACAATGGAGGGAGGCGACGTCGCGTCGTCCATCTTTTTTACAGTCTATGGTTATTTACTGGCAACAGTTTGTTCAAAGTAAAATGAACATTAAATAAAGCATTCTGGATGCTTTGCATGATGCTGTTATTTTAGTTTTATTCTGTAAAGATTAGGGATGCACCGAATCCAGGATTCGGATTCGGCCGAATACTGGGCTTTTTGACGGGGTTCGGATTCGGCCGAATCCTAGATTTTTTTTCCACCGAACCGAACCCTATAGGCTTGCGCTACGCTGGTCGACGTAACGCGGCCGTTGATTACACACATCGGGTGCTGACGTGGAGATGAGCTTTTTCTTTCGGTGAGCCTTAGGGGCTGGACACACCAAAACTTTTAAACATGGCTGAAAACGCCTTGAGGACGCCAAATTCCAGCTGTTTTTCAGACAAGCGCTTGGTAGCTGTGATGCTTCAGCTGTGAGCCGGTTGGTTGCTGTGGTAATCTCCCGCCCCTACTCCACTGTAATTGGACGGCCGTATGAAACCTGACATTGACGAGCGGAGCTTCTCACTCAAAGTTAAATATAGTTTTCAGCGCGGAGCTGCTTGCTTCAGCATTATTGTAAAAACGAGCGTGTCGCAACGCATCGCTTTCATTATGCATAGGCTTATGGTAATGTCAAAATAGTTTTTCCAACTTGTCATCCTGGCATAATGTACAGTTAAAATTAAATAAAATGAAAAATACACTGCTGTGGACGTTGTTTACTTCATTAATGTGTTTTACTGTGTTAATGGAATAAGGATGCGGGTAGGATTCGGTATTTGGTTTCGGATTCGGCCACATCTTAACCGGTGGATTCGGCCGAACCTAAAAAATCTGGATTCGGTGCATCCCTAGTAAAGATAAAGACTTGTTAATGTTTAATGTTCATTTAACTTTGAACAAACTGTTGTCAGTAAATAACATCAATTTAAACCTACAGTAAGTTTCTGGCAAACAGCTGACAGTAATACTATAATTTCTACATAAATTTTTTACAGAATCAGAGTTCTCTATGGATTTCTGAAACACATACTGCATAGCATTCATCTTACATAGTGCAAAAACAGTACCAATAGCATGCTATTTTTAACACACCTCATCTCTTGCTAACCATAGAAGTCTGGAAGTGAGGTAGTTGACCTCTGACCTCTAGGAGACATATACATTGTAAGAGGAGTTTCACGCTTTCTGTTGGCAACTAAAATAGTCTTACATAACAGACCCACAACTGTGTTCACACCTTTGAGTATTACGGCAGCTATTAAACTTTATGAATATCAATTCATCTTCTATCATGGTTAACTCCCTTACATTCCTAAACACCTCCCTTTACGCTTGGAAAGTAATTATGTAGTCAACTTTTGGAGATGCACCATTGCCTATACAGTTTGTAACCAATCAAACATGGTTCTGTGTAAATTTGGCACTTTTCCACAGAAACCATTAAATATCACGTACTGTATGGTTATATTTACCAAACCTCCCACGATTGTGAAGCGATTTACACTCATTTGCTCTAAATCAGTCGGAAGCCTGTTCTTTCTAAAGCAAACAAATTTGGTCTTCAGACAGATAACGAACATTCTGACTCACTTTTTATAAAAATGGTTTAAAAGATATATAGGTATAAAAGCAGTCATCATTTACTCGCTCTCATGTCTATTTTTATCGAACAGCAATTTAAATGTTCAGACTGTTCATCACAGAGTGACCGTATGGCTTCAGAAGACCTGGAATTAAACTTGGAAAAACTGAAGATTTCTCACGCTTCTCTAAACAAGCTGCCCGAGTTACTTTGTACGGTCATTCCATAGAAACGAAAATTCTTCAAATACTCAAAACAAACTAACATGAAATGTTTCATCATTTTAAACACATTTCAACATTGTGAAAAACATTTTCAGTACCCATAGCAAAAAGTGATGGTCGGATTAATAAGCCTGGGGTTTATTTGGGTCCAAAAATTCTGACAAAAATCCCCAAAAGAAAAATGTGTGTGCACATTCAGCCACAAGATATTTGCATGTGTTTGTTAAAGAGTACAAAACGTTCACCAAACACTACCACCACCCTAATGGATTCTTCAGCTAGTTAAATATTACCCACTTCAGAGCCACAGCTTTACCCTGCATACATGAGAGGAACAAAATGAACTTCTTATATAGCAAAGAAACAGAATCAGGTCGGCAGGGAAAACCTCGGACTAGAAAACAATGAAACCATTATTGTTTCTGAAGACCTTCTGTTACGAGCATAGAGAGGAAACTGAACCCAACATGATCACAAAATGTTAATTAGTGCAGGATGAATTTAGCTAACAAACTTTCTTGAGTTTGTGTACAGCTCATCTAAATATATCACAATTTACCTCATGTAATTTTTTTATGGAACTTTTTTCTATTAATACTTAATGCTGTGTAGAATTTTTTTAAATTTATTTTAAGATTTTTCTTGTTTAATAATATTGTGTAATTCTCTGAAAATCAGGAACATTAAATAAATAAAATAAATAATCTAAAATAAATACGTCAGAAAATACGACTTAAAGATGCAGTGTGTAAATTTTAGTGGCATCTAGTGGTGAGGTTGCGAATTGCAACCAATGGCTCAGTCCACTGCTCACATCTTGCTTTTGAAACACATAGAAAAGCTACGGTAGCCGCCACAGGTCAAACATGTCATCGTTGGAGACAACTTAGTAAAAAAGTTTGTCCGTTAGAGGCTTCTGTAGAAACATGGTTGCACAAAATGGCGGCTTCCATGTAAGGGGACCCTCTGTGTATGTAGATAAAACGTCTCATTCTAAGTTAATAAAAACATAACGGTTCATTATGAAAGGTCTTTATACACCCCTGATTATTTAGTTTTGTATATTATTTTGCATTTCTGTCAAGAGATCTTTCTAAAAACTACACACTGCACCTTTAAGACATGTCATTAATATGAGTAAGAAATGCCAATGCCTGCGATTTTAATAATTATGAATAGGAATACGTACAAATCTGTACGTCTGTTAATACGTACATGATTAATGTATTAGTCCTATCACCATGTCGACATTATACGTTTCAGTGTGTATGAAAACGTAAGTATGTGTGGTACACCCACTTTAAGTGAAAATACACATATATTCTCATGAGATCATGTTAAATGGACACAAAAACACCATACAGTATAGTATCATAAAAGTAGACCACAGCTCATGTGCTAAATTTCAACGTTTCTGAAGCCAGATGATAACTTTGTGTGAATCTCTAACTGTCGCTCCAATAAGGCTGGTCATCACAAATTGTCGCTATGTGAAAAGGAGCCGTATGTCTGTGTTTTACAGAAAAATGTCAGATGGGTTTGGTACACCCTTAAACCTGAGAATGATCAGTTTTTAAGCGATTATCTTTGTGGCATTGTGATCGGTCAATATGGCCTAATGCACTCGACTAACAATATCTTCTTTGTTTATTTTAATAACAGGAGAGTATTTTCAGAGCAACGTTCCTTTTTAATTAAATGTTGGATGAAGGTAAAGTTACTGAACTTCTCATCATATGAAGTAAAAGAAACCAGCTGCCATGTGACCCAAACCACGACAAAAGATTCTCATGCCTGTACGCATGACGGACTGCAGTAAGCCCGCTGAAACCACAGGCCAGGGATGCGGGAACAAAGCCACACCAATCATCGGGCGAGCCAGGACACTTTTCTCACGACACGGTATGGGAAGTCATAGGTTACTGTCACAGGGGCAACATGCTGTGGGGTGATTCGGGTTCACTGTGAACGGATATCGAAAGAGAACAAGAGTTTACCCCAGATTTACAGAGCAAGACATGAATCTTTCGCAAATCTTGATTTAATAGCGGACTCTTAGAACATAACGTTTAAAATTGTCACTGTAATTTATTTGAAAAAAGCAATAAAAGCTCTCCGTCGTTCTGCATAGTAGATCAATATCCTATATTTGCTTTTCTTCAGAGAATAAAATGTAAGGTCATCAAAAGAGCACAAGTCTTTTTCTTTAAAAATACTGCAAGAAGGCTTGCCAAGAAAACAACATCGCTTTAATTGCTAATTATACGTTTTCGACAGACAGATTTGAAGAAAAATATTTTATCGTGCAAACCTCATGGAACGGACCGCAAACATTAAAAAAAATTATGATTTCCTAAACATAATAAAACGTACATGGCAAAAGGCCTCAGAACAACAAACAGATCTGAAATGTGTCGTGTGAGTTTGGCGAGGATTGGATACAGCGCGGCGTGAAAGGCAAACTCGCGAAGAAAAACATCCTTCGCTCCTGCCAACACAAACACAAGCGGCAAGCCCAAGGTTCAATCCCATATTATTTGTGTCAGACCAAACATGCATCAAAAAAACTCAAAAGACCACATTTCATATTGCCCTGAACAGAACATTAAAACGATACGGTTCCCAAACAAGTCATGAAAGAAATGAGCATGCAAATCATAAAAATGAAAATGTAAACTATATTATTGGTCTGAAACGTCTCGTATATCATGCAGGTTCCAGGGAGGACACCATGAGGAACGTCTTCATCGCACACATACAGGTGCAGGTCCAAGTTCATCTCGACCTCTTTAACTAAAGGAAGCCATTTGTCCAGACAATGGGTTCATCAAACGTCCTAGCGTTCATTTAAACAGCCCACAGTCTGTCCAAAACCTTTTAAACGCTGACATTCGTCAACGTTTCATCCATTGTTGTGTCGGGTTGAGAGAAGTTATGAACGTTGGTAGATGATGAACATTCTTGTATGTCTAAAATGAAATTAGTTGGCATTTTCTATCTTAGCCTGCTAGAAATCCTCTGCCATTAGAGATCAGAGGATCTGTCATGAATAAGTGATGTTAGATCAGAGAAGATAACCCTAAAGCCATCATCTCTAGAAAAACATTGTTCTGTTCAGAGCTGAATCAAGTAGCATCGCATTTGAAGGCCTTTTTTAATGTCTTCCATAAACATCACAACACTCCTTGATTCTTTCTGTCAAAGATGACAAGACAGTGTTTCCTACTTTTGATGTGTTGCATTGAAAACCATACTAACACAGCTAAAATTAGAATGATTAAAGTGGACATGTTTGGGTCCTAAGTGCGTCTATCAACCTAGAAAATGTGAAAAAGATTAACCTAATAACTTAGTTTTGGTAAACCATTCTCTGCAAGCATGTGAAAACATAGCTTTGCCCTTTGTGATGTCAAAAGGGAATCTCATAAGAATAATAACGCCCCTTAATCCGCACTATCCAACCACGTCACTGCTATTTATTGTAGAGATCAGAGCTCATTTGCATTTTAAAGGATACACCCAAAAACGGCACATATTTGCTCGCACCTACAAAGTGGC